>JAINUG010000037.1:907500-1558526 GCA_029706075.1 Aldrovandia affinis | reverse complement strand
AGACAAAACTTTCAAAACTTTCCCAAACATGTTCTTAAGTATTTTAGCAGAACAATCTATCAAGCAAGAAAAAAATAATTCACTAACCTTTTCCTTCCCGGTGTTACAGGTATGGTACGCAGATGCCTGCAATGATGTCTATTGCTGTATTCCTGCACTGATCTCGTGCGCTAACTATGATTGTTCCTACCATGTATTAATGCACATCTTGTAAGTCGCTCTGGATAAGAGCGTCTGCTAAATGCTTAAAATGTAAAATGTAAAATGTAAGCAAGAGTAATTAAGGATTCAGAAAGGTGTTTGTATTGAACGTCATCAAGTAACTAAGATATTCAGTTCATGGCCAATTAGAAATTATTTGAATTACAAAGTATGACATCTGAAAGGGATGGTGTGGCAGTGTGTGGTGCTGCCATCACACAGCTCCAGAATACAGGGTTTGAGTCTGGTTGTGTACGTGTGTAGAGGTTGCATGTTCTCCCCGTGTCAACATGAGTGCATGGGCATAGCCTCGCAGCACAAAGACATGCTGTCTAGGTAAATCAGCATCCTATTATTGTTCTGTGTGTGTGTGTGTGTGTGCTCTGCCATGCGCTTCTATCCCGTCCAGTGTG
This sequence comes from Aldrovandia affinis, assembly GCA_029706075.1. Taxonomy (NCBI): domain Eukaryota; kingdom Metazoa; phylum Chordata; class Actinopteri; order Notacanthiformes; family Halosauridae; genus Aldrovandia; species Aldrovandia affinis. The sequence goes on along the minus strand of JAINUG010000037.1, from coordinate 1,557,912 downwards.
AGGTGTCACCTTGCGTCCTGTGTCCGTCGGGTTTCTCCTCAGCCGAACGCAATCCTCTCCAGGATAATTCAGTTACGGGAATTGGCTGGACGATTGGAAATCGGAAGCCTGCAGATTGTGAAAATTGTATCTTAACCTGCGGGCAAGTTCATGATCGTATCCCTTACGCTGGTTCAAATGACACGGTAATGAGATTTTGGCTTTGTTGTCTTCGTGCAGAGAGGAGAGGTGGACTGTTACGGTTTTTGTGGATAGGGTGGATCAGGGAATCTGAAGGGATGATGTCTATCCTGAGAGATGGTCATGCATGTGTGTGTGCAATCTCAACCGATACTCTCTGCACAAGGAAATGTATTCTTTGGGTGAAAATGTAACAACACCGGGGTCCCATATGGGGCAAGTTAACTAATGTTCTCAGACAAGAAGGCCAGGGTGGCAATAGGGTGACAACTGAAAACAAGTTTAAAAGGCGCTTACGGATGTGTTATGTAGAAAAAGAAATCCAGGGACTTTCCATTTGATTTGATGTACACCAACTTTGGCCAGCTAACTTGAAAAATAACTGGAGGTCAATGCATCTCCGCTTAAATGGGTACATCATTAAAGTGCCCAGCTGCAAAATCTGACACATAGCAGACACATGTAACGCTTAATGTAATAAGCTGGGGATTCATTTGAGCATGCAACATCAGTATCATCTGTAGATAGTATTTCATGCCTAAAATGTAATTAGCCATCCACTCTTTCCCATTAACCAGCCCTCTTGGACATGTAATTGAAGAGATCAAGCCTCATTAAGTGCTGTAAAGACAAACCTCACCAGCAGAATTTGTCTCCCACATGAATCTTTACGATGGATCTCTCCTTCATAAACATGGCTCTCTCTCTCTCTGTCTCCCTCTACTTCCATCCGGCCCTTATTTTTAAAGTAGTTATGGACACAGGTGAGAGATATATGAAGTACTTTATTAGCCCACGTCTCTAAACAACAGAAGGTTTAATTTCATTCTGTGGGCATGACCTCCCACCACAGCAGTGAGTCATTTTAGCCGCACTTCCCTGTGTTAGCTAATTCACTCACAAGTTCACTTTAAAGTCGCTCAATACTGAACTGCATCTACGCACACACGTGCCCGCGAACCTCTGCCACGTGGATTCAGCTGACATTCATGTTTCATATAATTCAGAATGAATTCTGACATTAATCCAATAACTCAAATCTAAGCAAATCTTGATAATAGTCCGGGAGCCATGGGGTTGAACCTTGTTTTGTCGGATAAAGTTTTTTTCTCTGCTGTTTCTGGTAGCTTAGGGGTACCTCTTCAAAATACAGGAGGGTGCCCGGTGATATCCCTTGAGCATTTTCAGATATTAACCCCTTCATGCCCAAAATGCCAAAATCCCAGAAAAATAGGGATTTATGAGATTTCATGCAAAATACTCAAATCAAATGCATCAAATTTGCTTTATTCATAAAGGACATCATGTACAATGTATTGTATTCCAAATTAATGAATATTAACCCTTTTAGGCCAAGCCAGCAAAACACACTTTAATGACAATACAGGTCGCTGGATAAACTTCCTACACCCATTAAGCTTTTGAGATCTAGGACAATGGAGTTTGGTGTTTGCAAGTCAGAGCAGGACAGCCAAACTTTGGATTGAGGTCTTGGTGAAACCAGTGTTGCTGATGATGTCGCACATCCGGGCTGAACGTGAGGGTGACTGGCTTCTCCATCTGACCACATTCCGGAAGATGCTTCCCTACTACTTTGCAGCTGGCCATGTCAACTATGCCAGGTATGGCCTCTACTACCTCCGTTCCATGGAGAAGCTTCCTCCACATGTCCAAAGCCATTTTCTCCAGGAGCAACATGTGACGCGACACATTCGTGGAATATGGAACGGCCTGTGGAGCGACCAGTTCATAGAGTCCACCTTCATGAGGTATGGCCACAGTGCGGGAGGGCGGGAGGGATCATTGGGATAACCTTGAAGCCAGAGGCACTGAAGATCTGGGCCCTGAGCCGTCACATCTGCTGCAAGATTGAGTCAGACATGAAGGAGATGGAAGAGGAGGAGACAAATACTACAAAAGTTCATCTCTATCACAAGGAGGAGGCTAAAGCCAGGGTTATAGCAGACGCCAAGGACAGGGATGGACTTCGTCAGAAACTGGACACCTGCCTCCATCCATTGGATCCCAACGAACATCCAGGGGAGAGCATCGTGAACATCACCAGTGGGAAGATAGCCCCACCAACTGTCAATGTAGACAGTGCCGTAAAGATTGGGGAGGCAATGTTAGAAGATTTTGAAAAGACCTGGCCAGAGGGATTTTACAACACCATCTCAAACAAAGTGAAGACAATGGCAACAACAACCAAATCCATCCAAGTTGGCGACTCAAACATTTATGACCTAAATGTCATCTATTCAAGGGTCATCGCACTGTTCTCTAGTGACCGCGATGTTGACGTGAAGGATGTCCTCGCCTACGAGCTGGCACCAGTCCCAACTGCCATGTTCACCGAGGACGGAATGCGAATTTGTAAAGCCAAGTCCACATTGAAGAAGTCACTCCAGATCGAAGTCTCCAGGAGGAATGCCGGTGATGCAGACGTCACTGTCATTGATGGATCAGCCCTTCTTTGAACCATCCACTGGCCAGCTGATGGCACTGTAGCCGATTTCATCGAAAATGTTAAGACACGGTTGACTTCATACCTGTCAGAGAGTGATGTCTACCTCATCTTTGACAGATACTATGATTACAGTATCAAGTCCGTCACCAGAGATGTCAGGGAGACAGGGGTCAACAAGAAACACCATCTCCTCCTATCAACAAAGCTACCAGCCCAGAAGGTTGTCTTGTCATCCATTGAAAACAAGAAACAGCTGAACCTATTATTATGTGAGGAACTGACCCAAGACAGGCTTTTCCATCTACGGAGCACAAACAAACACAAGTTGGTGGTGACAGGGGAGGACCCATGCCCCATCGAGATCAAGATGGAAGAAAGAAGGACCCGATATGATCTAGAAAATCAGCAGGAAGAAGCTGACACCATCATTGTCCAACAAGTCCTGGGGTGTGCTGGAGAAGCCCATCAAATCTCTGTGGTTTCTGATGACACAGACGTGTTCGTCCTACTCCTTCACCATTACCATCAGGCAGGACTGGATGTACCACTCATCATGGAATCCCCTGCAAGGGAAGAGCAATAGTGGACATCAAGTCGACACTGGCCAAGCCACAAATTGTCAAGAACCTTTTACCAGCCCATGCCATATCGGGATGTGACACCGTAGCGTCTTACTATGGGTTGGGAAAAGGCTCTGTCATCAAAGTCCTGAAAGCTGGGAACAACATATCAGCCATTGGCAATGTGGATGCACCGTTCCAGCAAGTCCTCGACCAAGCCACTGCCTTCATCTCAGCCTGTTATGGCATAAAGGAGAGCACGGACATGTCACACACAAGGCTACTTGTCTGGGGGGAAAAGAATGGGAAAGGACATATGTCTGCTCCAAACCTAGCTGCTCTACCACCAACAAATGAAGCATTCATTGAGAATGTTAAGAGGGCCCACTTTCAAGCAATCTTGTGGCGAAATCTCAATATAAATCTGCCGCCAGCATTGAACCCGGAGGAATTTGGATGGAAAAAAGACACATACAACAGGTCACTGATCCCAACCCATCTACCAGAAAATGCCAAACTTGTCCCAGACTACATTCTGGTGATGATCAGGTGTGGCTGCAAGAGTGAGACCCCTTGTAACTCCAAGAAGTGCAGCTGTAAAGTGCATGGTTTGCCATGCACAATGTTCTGTGCATGTTTCAGGGTAGGATGCTCGAGATCCAAATACTAGACGATCATCAGCAAGATTTGCTCTTCACACAAAGTGAGTAAGAGAGCGAGAGAAAGAGTATGTTGTGTATGTGTGTGACGTGTGTGTATTTGTGGCATGATATTGTATTGTGCTTATCAATCGGTGTCCCACACTGTCTATCTTTCTGTCTTTCTGTTTATCTGTATCTGTTTAGCAAGCTCCGTGAAGAGAGGCCAGAACTTCTACCTGAGAGCACCCCTGGACAAACTTTGACGTAAACAGCAGGGGATCTCCGCCTCTCTGGTAAAGAGAGCTACACTGTATCATCATCATTTGCATAATCAAAGTCATTTATCTTGATTATAATAAAAACAAGAACTATTTTCATAATGGATAGTTCACCTTGTACCAATATTTTATTTGTATGAATGCTACTTGTGTTGACAATTCCAGCCATGCATTAAACCCAGTTTAGTCTCTGTCAGGTGTAGAAGAAGACTTACATTTCATAGGGGTGTGTTTCACAATATTAAACTCTCTCTTCCACTCTCTCACGTACAGTACACACACACGCTCAAATTAGTCTCCTCTACACACACACACACACACACACACACGCACACACACGCACACACACACACACACACACACTATGCTAATGAGCAAAGGCTCAATGGGTATAGGAAGTTTCATCCAGCGACCTGTATTGTCATTAAAGTGTGTTTTGCTGGCTTGGCCTAAAAGGGTTAATATTCATTAATTTGGAATACAATACATTGTACATGACCTCTTTTATGAATACACATTGGAGAAAGGAAATTTGATGTATTTGATTTGAGTATTTTGCATGAAATCTCATAAATCAAAATTTTCTGGGATTTTGGCGTTTCGGGCATGAAGGGGTTAATATCTGAAAATGCTCAAGGGATATCACCGGGCACCCTCCTGTATTTTGAAGAGGTACCCCCAAGCTACAAGAAACAGCAGAGAAAAAAACTTTATCCGACAAAACAAGGTTCATCAAAAAAACAGGCTTTGGCTCCCGGACTATAAACCTTGATCCAAATAAAAAAGAAAAAGCCTAATAATTAAGTAAATTATAATTGTATTAGAGTCAGGATATATTTCCACAATAAAACATTGATTTGATTCTGCATGTATTGTCACACGCCATCACAACAACCAACCTTTTGTGAGATAAAAATACTCATCAAAGTATACTGCACAGCAGTGTGGGCTAAGAGACCGTGCCTTCTCGGTCAAAGCCCCTAAATTCTGGAACATTGTTCCCATAGCAATCAGAACAGCTACATACGTGACCTATTTTAAAGCACTTTTATTTTTTATCGACTTGCTTTTACCACACCATAACCCCAGTTTCGATGCATATATTTATTTTAGTTATCTATTTATTTAGCTTTTCTCATTTTGTGTTTATCTCGTTTTTGTGACATTTTATTATTTTTATGTTTATTTTATCCTTGTGCTGTTTGATCTTGTCTGCTGTTGTCTTGCTTTGTTTGAATTCTTTGTGTATTTTGTGAAGCACCTTGCGCTGTACTGCTGGAAAGATGCTATACAAATAAATATATTATTATTACTGTAAGAGGACATGTTTGTTTGGCCCCTGGTAGCCTGTGAGTGGCATGCAGCCATCTGATTTGTAGCTGGTTTGCTCCTGACTGATAATCAGAGACGTTGGATAATTCACAGAATGCAGCTCCCTCCAGATGGTAGGCCTTTGGGAAAAGCAGAGCACCAGGCCTCACCTCTTGGCCTCACCGATCTGAATTATAGGTGGAAAATGCTATTCGCTGTGTGATCATATGTCCTGTCAGGAACGGAGTAGGAAAACCAGGCGCGGACCCAAAAATGCAATAATGTTCTTTATTGCAAAGACAGGCAAAGTCACCGATCTGAATTATAGGTGGAAAATGCTCCAGGCTTCAAAATGGTGTGTCAGAGGTGTGTCAGCAGGCAAGACGTGGTCAATGGGCAGGCGGAGGTCGATAACAGGGAATCAGTCCGGGGAACACAGAGAGGAGCCGGACAGGAACCATGAGGAGCACGAACAGGTGGATCAGGAATGAGACTGAGACAGGACTGAACACGGAAGCAGGAACACGAGGAAGCAGGAACACGAGGAAGCAGGAACACGAGGAAGCAGGAACACGAGGAAGCAGGAACACGAGGAAGCAGGAACACGAGGAAGCAGGAACAAAAGCACAAACACGAGGAAGCACAAACACGAGGAAGCACAAACACGAGGAAGCACAAACACGAGGAAGCACAAACACGAGGAAGCACAAACACGAGGAAGCACAAACACTGGTAAACAAAGAGACTGCTGGAAAATTGTGTAGGCATAAGCAAAGCACAAGACAATCTGGCAACGAACATGGGAAAACGCACAGCTTATATACATTTAGACATAACGAGAAACAATCAGGAATTAACATGAATGCAGCTGCCACCGGAGACTGCAATCAGACACACGAGGAACAGGTGAAAACGATAATACAATGACGAAACAATCTGGTAACGAACATGGGAAAACACACAGCTAAATACATCAGACATAACAAGAAACAACCAGGAATTAACACGAATGCAGCTAATTGCAATCAGACACATGAGGAACAAGTGAAAACGATAATACAATGACAAGACTGGAAACAGGTAAGTGAAAGTGAAAACACGGACCGGACACCCAGGAAAACATGGAATAAACTAAAACACCTAATTACTGGGAACACAAACACGAGACGTGACAATGTCCCTCTTTTTTACTCGTACTGGAATGCTGTGGAAAAAAGAGAAAAAGCAACACTTTTCTGTATATAGAAACATTTTATTTCAGTTTTCCGAGTCCATTGTTTTTTTTTTTTTACGAGGTCAAGGGTCATTCGATATCAGAAGCTTGACAGAAATGGCACCAATGCAATGAAAGGAAAGAGGAAATGAGGAAAATGCAATGAAAAAAAGAACAAAACAACCCAAAAACCTGACCTTGGAAACCCCAGCTCTTTTCTACAATGCATGCTAATGCCTGGAGTCTGAACAATTGTCTTCTGAAAATCCAGCAAAACTAAAATGATTAAATTGTGAATGATTGTTCATTCAGCTCTGTTTCCCCTAATTAGATTACGATTCCCATTGTTTTCACCTGTGTTTCCTAACTCTCTGCATTTCACTATCTGCATGTTTTCTGGTAACATAAATACAAAGTTTGAGGTCCAAGTTTGAGGGAGAATAGCCAGTGCAATACCAACCACAAACCTCACCACATGTTATGGATAGTCATGATGATGATATTTTGCCATGATATTGATGCTTCAATATGATAATGCTATCCATATGCTTTGATATTTGTTTACTCACATGAATGTTTGATATTTGTTTACTCACATGAATGTTGCCAGAATCGCAAGTGAACAAAACCTAAACTTTTGTTCACTTGCTTTTAGGTCACAGCAGAAATAATGTAAAATATTGTCACGGATAACGATGTGCGCAGAGTCGATCTACAGACACTGGTGAAGTGACCTTCATTATTCATGAACTCCAGATCTGCTCATTTCAAAATGAATGTTTGAGTAATACAAGACTAAGGGTTGTTTCAGTCACACTTGAACAAATTTGATTTGAGTCATACTTTAGTCACCTTTTGAACATAGGGCATGCTCACATGATTTCCTCAGAATAATACAGCCGGCCCGTGAAGTGGTGGAACACATACGACTCCTTATTGGACTCCATCTGTCTGCGTGTATAACTCAGCTGGGACCTAACACTCTGAACTAGTCAGTCCATTAGGCTGAGGTCAAACGAGTTCAACAGGAGAGCGGTCGTCCCACTGAGGTTTTTCACTTTGTCTGCTGTTTCATATTCCTGGGCTAAGCAGCACTGCGTCTACCTGTCAGCGTTCAGTCGTATTTCACGGCCTGGCCCACAGTGAAATCCCCAATTCTGATACCTTTCGTTTGCACGACCAATGGCCGAGGCATGCAGTATTTGATTTAGATTCTACTTGCCATCTTGGGTAATTGATTTAAGCCAGGCCTTCTTCCCCCATTGTCGGCCTGTCAGGGCCTCTCTCCGGCCCCGTAAACTGTATTAGTGGCGTAACCGATGCATTGGCCGTACTGAAGTTCTCTCCGTGCCTCCACCCCCCCTGGCACGGTGCCGCCCAGCACTCCTGCGAGAGGGAAAATGGACTGTGGCGGAAATCCGATTAGGCCGCGGTTTACTCGGTTAGGCCGAATGAGGAGAGTCTGAGCCTGCTTAACAATGCTGATCCATAGATAACTGTTATCCAATTAGGGAAGCCGGGCAAGGGTCATTACTCCATTATGCTGGCTGCCTCGTAAAAACAAAAGAAAAGAGAAGAAAAAAAGGAAAAGTAGCTACCCGCTTGTCTCTCCTGACGTTTGTTTGGGTGGGGGCGCGTTGTTGTTGGACTGCATGAGATTTTCATTCATATTTGAGCCCCCAGTTTTCACTTCAACGCGTTGGTTTCCTTATCGTGCAACTGTTGTGATTTGTGCATGGCCGTGATTAAGGAAATTGGGTCATTAGTCACTATAGAAAGCGCACAGGTCCTTACCTTCAGACCTTTGAATCCTACATTTGCTATCAGGGGAGAGGAGTGAAAATAGTGCCTGTGTTTGCAATACATTAGCTAAACGAGTAAATGATGTTGAAGAAATGGGATTTAATGAGTTCATTTCTCTCAATGGCAGACCATGGATGTACCATGCTGGGAAGTGATGTGTGGACTGTGGACGCAAGGAACAGGCTCTGTGGTGGACACTGAAGGAATCCAACAGAAGGACATAATGTGCAGTTCACTGATGTCAGTCTTTAGCAGGTTATAAAGCTCTGCAGTAATGGAAATAAATAATGAATCTTAATTCTGCATGTGCCCTATCATGTATATACATATATATATACTATATATATGTGTGTGTGTCTGTGTGTGTCTGTGTGTGTGTGTATGTGTGTATATGATAGAGGCAGCTGAAAATGTAAGGTTATCTCACTGCAGGTCAGGGCACCAATTGGGTCCTGATTATGCAGTTGTCTGTTGTGTAGTTGTCTGTGTAACAGTCCTCGGAGTGCCATTTGGAAATGTGCTCCAGCGGGTAAATTGGTTTCTGGAGTTATGAAATCATTCTAATTAAGATTTTATCTGCTCTTCTGTTTTTGTCTGGCACAAAAACAGTGCATCCCGCCCAAACCACCCCCCGTCCCCCCCTCCCCCGCCACACACACACTTTACTGAGAGTTCCACTTGAAATGGAGATTTGTTTGACTTGAGTGCAGATGGATAACATCACTTCTGGTGCCAAGACCTCTGTGGTTGATTGAGCCCTGTGCCTGTTGAATCTCTGCATCCTGTTTCGATGTAACTGCTGAGACAATTGAAGAACAGAAATGATATCTTACCCGAAGATATTTTATTCTAATAAATGTGGCCACAACAGCAGCAGGGGCCTTGTCATCATATTATTCCATGTTTTATTTTGTGGTTGGTTAAATAATGCAGAGGTACTGCATCTGCATGAAGGCTAGTCTATACTGACTCTAACATAGGGCCAGACACTGCAGAAAGGGATTTAAAGTGGTAGGGAGGAGAATTTATGTCTGAATACAGCCTATTCCTCTGCACTAATACTGTGAGGCCTTTGGCCTTGACATTGCAGGTCATCCTCACTTCACATAATAGTCGGTCATTTTCTTAGGACGCACTCTCTCCGCACTAAGGCCACTTGCCCAGTGCTAAAGGCCGGGTGATAAAGCTCTTCATCCCCTGTCACTCTGTTTCCTTGCCTTTCTCGTCCAGGATGGGGGTCTATCACAAATGCAGAGCCTTGTGCTGATGCTGGGATCATGGGCTCACATACTGCTACATGCGCACAAGTGTCCAGATTACCAGAGCAGAGAGATGAATACCATCGTTGCATTCGGAAACCAATGAATCCATCAACTTTCTCACTGTCACACGTGAGCGTAATGAAGAACGTGCATTCCATCTCACTGAAAGTAAGGTCATATTAGCTTAAGAGAAGAACGGAGGCAACCATTTTAGCGTGTGATAAAGCTATAAATGCAACACAGGATAAGCAATGAATGACGCTAAGCTAAAGCTAACGCTATAAATGAAACACAGGATAAGAAAATCATTCTTTCTTTGGACTTAATGGCTCCCTCCATTACACAGTGTGAGGGATATCATAGCACCTAGAAAGCCCTTCTATCATTTAGCCATTCGAGTAGTCTGGAGCCTGGATGAGAAGGGTTGAACAGGAGCTCATACAGGTGGCAGGTTAGCGCAGCAGAGAGAGCGGGACGCTTTGAGGTGTCAGTGCCGAGCAATATGAAGGCCTGTAGTGCCATATGTCATTCACAGGCAGCCAGTTAGAGCAAAGGGCCATCGCAGGGGTACGGCACTCTCCGACAGAGCATGTCAGACGACAGGCAGCGGGAAACAGCAACACCGCATGCAAAGCCACACCAGAGCCCCAGGGTTCTGGGTGTGAATTACATAACACGATTAACATCTGATTTGTCTACAGGAGGTATCATCTTTTTTTTTTTCATCAGGGAGATTTGGCTTTAAAACAAAGTCCACTCAACCTCAACAGGGAGCAGTACTGTTTTCTTGTTTATTTGCTGGGCGTTCACCCTTTTCCATGGTGGTTGATATTGCTTTTATTTTTACATGTTTTCATAAACCAGGATATTTTAATGATTCAGGTTACATACTTTGCTCATAAAGTCGTAATGCCATGCTGCCACCAGTAATGAGTGCAGAATGAATGGTGGTGATACATTGAATTATGTAGTATGTGCATAGGTGTCGATTGTGCGATCCCAAATTTGTTTATTTCAACACAAAAGAGAGTGCTCTGGAACCTCCTTGAACATGTGGTTAATACCGCAATCTTTGCAAATGACCTTGTTATACAAGTAATACATAATATATATTAATATAAAGAAAAAATCTATAAATATTAGTAAGTATTATTAGTATATTATTAGTAGTAAATTAGCAGTGTAGTTCAAATAAATCCTAGCCCGTCTCTCATTTTACATCCAGGGTGCAACCTGAGGGTCAGGGTGACATGATCAAACGTCAACCAGAGGCCAGATCCTCCTGTTTATCTGTTTACATTCTTTGGAAGAAGCAGAAGATTAGAAATATGCAATCTGCGGTGCAGGCTTCAACCTCCCACAGGAAAACGTGCGCGATGTTAACGACCCAGAGGGATAGAGATTGGGCCCTTGCTGCCTGCGGCTCAGACCGAAAGAGCTGTCAGATCAAAAGCAAAGCCTCACCTGACAGTTCTGGGTTATGTTCGATTGAGAGTGTTGTGCGAGCCAGAACCAGTCCTCCGGTCGATTGCCTGGACAATATGAGCCGCGCACTCCCTTTAGTCTGAATTACAGAACGCATTTGCCATTTGAACATTCTGCGGAAGGGACATAAAAACTATTCTGATTGATTTCCTTAAAGGATTTTTTCTTCTTCTCAGTATTGCATAATAGATACATATAAATAAACAGATACAGAATAAATGAATAAATATAAATGTATTATATTTGTTTGTCATACATGTACTTTGTTATACTGTGAATTGGTTATAAGTTACTGGGAGGCAATTGTGACATGCACCTGTGGGTACATAGACTCCCATTGTATTAGGGCATCGATGCTAATGATGCTAGCCGTTAGTGGATTCGCTGTTCAAGCAGACATTGTATTGGAAGGCACAGAATTATATTTACATTTATTTTGGGTGTTCTATCACTTCAGGAACAAAGTGCATTGCGGTTGGATTTCATTTTGGATAGAGCTCCCTCACACATGCTGTGTGTGTTTCAGTGGAGAGAGTCCTTGCTGCTCTACCTCACATCTACTTGTGTGAGCAGCTACCAACAGGTTATAGAACACAATCCCCCTGTCTGGTTTTGGCTGCTGTGATTCAGCTCTATTTTAATTAAGTTCCTCTGTTCTCCGGACTGAGGGGTGAGGTCCTTGATAAATCAAAGCGGACTCTATCAATGCGCCCCTTTATTAGGGCCCGCGCACGGTGAAAAACGACTTAATGGGCTCTCCTTCATAAAATATTGCTGACAAAGAATCGGCGCAGAGAAACAAACATGTTTGTTCGGCTTTTCCGCTGCACCATTCTGTCCTCAAAGTTCCAGCCAGGGAAGCGCTTTTATTCTGTAAAACGGGAGCACACTGATCATACGCTCAGTGTACAGGAAGAGGAACCGGATTTGATCATTCAAGCCCTGCACTGGGACTATTTCTGAACTGTATCATTTTGCCATGATTATTCAGCTCAGCAGATAAAAATGTCAATAGGCAGATGATGTTGTTACTGCAAGGTTTATGCTGCAATGCTAATACAAGCCACGTGCAACCCACTGGGAAAGGGGCAAGTGGGGATATTTTACAAGCAAACATATTCAAATATAACATGCTCTTGGAGAAAACTCTGTCACCCTTCAATGTGATTTGCATTCTGCCCTCAGAATGGGAGAGAAGTTCAGAGGGCATGGAAGGCAACCATTGTTTTCCACAATGAGAGTGCTGCTTCAATATCACCAACTTGTGGTTGGCCTTTCTGTCCCTCAACTAGACACGCTGATGAACTGGTTTACCTAGCACCCCAAAAGTTTTATGTCATGCTCCTGTTGGCCACTTCTGAATGAATGTGCGCCCAAACTGACCTTTAAAAAAATCATTAAAACATCTAGTTGAAAAATACATGAGCCACAGAACCTGCAGAAACGTATTCAAGCTGGCATTGATGTGGCCAGCACCCTGCCCCCTCTGGCTTACTATTCAAATAGCTGACTTTGGCAAATGAGACAGAGTTGAATTGCAGCAGACCAACACACATCTCACTCCCAGGCGGTGGACTGGAGGCCTGGCCTTTTTAGGACCAGGGGGGAGTGCTGCTACCTTTCTTACATAGACAAGTAGTGGTAGATTGCGATTACGGGGAGAATGTCTGGACCTCTCTTCCTTATGGTCTGTACATGGCCAATGGATAAAACACACAACCTTGTGCGCGTCGAAATGTTTTCATCCACTGAAGTATAAATAGGCTTTCCGTGTGGTGGGGGCTGCAGGCTTTTGGCAAATGTCCTTTGTCATACACTTGGACATTGTTCAGAAAAAATGCTTTGAATGTCTTGAAAATAGTAATTTCAATAAGCAAAACAGCGCCAAAGTGAGTATGGGCTGATGAAACATAGGTGTGGAACACACTGTATCAGCGTGACATGACCTATTCTTCATTGGCCTCGCATCAAAAATGTATTTTTATAGCTGCTTCCCAATACAATCAAGTGCAATTTAATTTGGGTGCAATTTAAAGAGGCAGAGCTAGTAACAAGGGAAACACACAACAGTGGCTGTCAGAGTTTAATGACAGACAAATGATGGCATGTTAGACCATTAGCAGTCTGTAATCCTCCTTTGTTAGACTGAGGTGGTGTGGACAACACACCAGTAAGATGACTCACTCAGACAGAACTGTGTACAGCTAATGTATGAACAGCAAGACACAGCACATGTGTGTATGTGTGTGTGTATGGGCGTCCATATCCACAATTCAATCTGATGCCAGAATGTCCAGGCACTGTTTTAATTCTCAAACCACTGTAGCATCTTGACATTCTCAGATATAAGACACAGAATTGAGAACTCTTTGGCCAAGGTTCTAAAATGTATAGCTTCGCTGTTCCTTGTGAGGGTGGAAAAAGAAGCGGGTGATTGCAAAGTGTGGAGAAAAAAAAGGTTAAAAAAAATAAAAGGTACTGAGACATGAACATGTGCAATAACAAGAAACGTATCATGGTCAGAGGACAGCTTGTTTGAACCCTATAAACACACACACACACACACACACACATGCGCGTACAATGCATACATGCACTCTGAGTGAATCTCAATGAGAGTTTCTCTGGCTGTCCTGAGTGGGCAGTGGGAGATATTACGATGATAAATCTTTCAATAAGGTTTGGCTGCATTCAAAGCTTATTTCTGTGAATGGTGCTGCTGCAATGGTGCCATAACACCATTCACACAGCGATTCCTCACCAGCAGACATATTTCTGCCGCTGCTTTAAAAGATTTAATCTCTTTAAATTTCCATCTGCCTCTCCTCCCAGAGATGGATAGTTCCCGGGAGCACACCATACAGTTTTGGTGCGGGAAGGTTAACCCAGAAATCTGGCCAGTGGACTTGAGTTTACTACCACACCAAAGAGACACTATTATATATAATCATGTTTGATATATTTTATTAAATGTGTCCCTATCATAAGAAAAATATATAATGATAAGTGGGAAAAAAGTTGAATGTATGAAAATTTGATTTAAATTTGTATCTGTTAGTTCTGTTAAAAAAACAAGTATTTTGTATATGTTGGCTCCAGAAGATTTTCCCAACTGAATCAGAAAAGAGGAAAAACATAAGAAAACAACATATTTGTATCTGGTACCATCTGCTGGTGAAAAGCATGTATGTATAATCTGAGATGAATTTATTTAACCCTCTGAATTCAGTAAATTATCATTAATCCACCCCCAGCCCCCCAAACACACACACACACACACACATATCAGAGGGACATTTTGCATGTTGATAATATAGTGAAAATAGGCCAATGCAGCTGTTATAGCCAATGTTCAATGTATTCTTTCTCAAGAACCATACGTCTGTGTGTGCGTGTGCGTGCATATATGTAGAGTGGGGCGGGGGATAACAATTTAATGTGTTTTCTACTTCACCGAGGACAGAATTAAAGAACAGATAGGAATACAACGTCTGTCTGTACACAGTTGTGGCTGTGCGAAATTATCATTTTCTCCCTGTTCAGTGGATGGTTGTTGGTTAAAGAAAAGGCGGGGCCGTAGGGGGTACTTTCTTCTGAGCTGCTGGCCAGGCCCCAAGTAACGAATGCAGTGTTATTCGAGTTGACAGCACTGCTTTGTCCTGCCACAGTTGGCTGCACACAAGCTTCTCTTAATAACAGGCTTACTCCTCAGCTACACCTCGGATTGTTTACTTTTAAAGTTTGGTATGCTCCACAGAACTCATCCTGGTTGTCTGGTCTAATTTGGGGGCCTTCTTATCTCCTGCTGTCCTTGACTCCCCTGCTCTTCTCCTTCTCTGCACAAAACACCCTCATGGCGGCGGGACTGAAGGTCACATTACTGCACGCATGTCTGCCATTCACTCCCTTTAGAATTCTAAAAAGACAATTCATCAATTCATTTATCTGCCATATCTATCTGTCTGTCTGCACTGATTTGGTTTGGTTCTGGGGGTAAAACTTGACCAAATCTGAAGTGTTCAAATTAAGAGGCTATAACCTCTCCCAATACCACCACCACCACCATTTTTAAGATTTGCCAAGAAACAAATTAATGTAAAACACAGTGGGACATATTTAAGCTTGTAGTGGCATATACTTAACATTTCTTTACTAACAGAAAAATCCATAATAAACTGACAATTTTGGTAAATTATCAAACATAATACCACTTAATTTGTACTAATATATAAGTATATCAACAATTAGGTTGTAGTGAAACAATTGCACCTTGTCAGCGTTTGTTTCTGAAAATGAAACATTTAAGTGTATAGACTGACATCTGTTGGTCAAAAGGTAGAATTGCATCAGAGACTAAGATAAAAGTCACTCGATCACCAGCTGAGCTTCTCAGGGGACATAGCAGCAATCATCTGGACCTGCAGAATTTTCCTCAACAACATCAGGAGTATCTGTCCTTTCCTTACCCAAGAGGTGACACAACTACTTGTCCAGGCCCTGGTCATCACACACCTGGCTACTGGACTACAGCCTTGCCAGCTGGCCTACGCCATCAAGCCACTACTACTTACTAAGAACGGTGCTGCAGGTCTCGTGTTCAACCTTACAATCTCACGGCACTGCACTCCTCACCACTCTTCATTGGCTCCCGGTTGCAGCTTGCAGTCACTTCAAGTAATTGGTGCTCATGTACCAGGGCACAAGGGGCACAGCTCCCTCCTACCTTCAGTCACTGATCACATCCTACACCCCTTCCAGATACTGGCATCTGCTGGGAGGGTGTTATGCCTAATAGGACTACTTCACGTCAGAAAGGAGGACTTTCATGGTAGTGGCTGTAAATTATGTTTCCACCTCTGCCCAGGAGTCAATCAGAAGAGTGGAAAGCAGAACTGTCATTGCAGCTGGATAGCACAGCTCATACTCAGGGCTAAAACACCGCCCATAACCAGTACCCCTGCAGAGTGCAATGCCTCCTGCAGCTTTGCAAGCTTATTTCCCTGTCAATTCTGCCCTGAAGCAAGTGCTGTTTTTCCCACCTTTACTTCAACAACTGTCACTGCAATACACTGTACAAGGCTAGCTCTTCAGCAAGTGAAGGGCCTCACTTCCAGTGAAACAACCAGTTCCAACCAACAAATCGTGCGCAGTCTGGTCCTCTGAAGTCTTCAAGGACTTGGAGGAAGTGGCCTTGGTTTCTTCCACTTAACATTAAAGTTAATATTTATCCTCTTCTCCATGTATCCC
Source organism: Aldrovandia affinis (assembly GCA_029706075.1). Lineage (NCBI taxonomy): Eukaryota > Metazoa > Chordata > Actinopteri > Notacanthiformes > Halosauridae > Aldrovandia > Aldrovandia affinis. The sequence goes on along the minus strand of JAINUG010000037.1, from coordinate 1,541,465 downwards.
TGCAAGGTCTGGATAAAGCAGTGGCTATTTAATCAATTAAAGATGAACTCTTTAAGCTCTTCAATATCTTTGAGCTCTGCGTTACCTTTCACATCTGACTGTGCTGGTCTTCAGCTTGCTATTGATCATTTTGCTCTCCATCAAAGTTATACAGATTGTTGCTGTCTTTGTCAAGGTCTACGAGGTACAATTTAATTGCATTCAACATTACACTTTGGTTTTGCAAAGTGGCATCACAGACAGGCACTGAAATAATGCTGCAAATTGCCACTGAAGATAAAATATTCTTATTTTTATCATATGAAATTGTTTGGAAAGCACACGCAGGGTGTACTGAAGCTGGCTGTTGTCTGCTTAAAGCAGGTGTTATGTATATTTTTTGTGAGCCAGGACCCTAGCAAAGAGTTTATTGGCCCTCTAAGGCTAGCAAATCTTTTTGTCATTTCTATACACACTAAGATAAATGCATTATATTCTACTGAAAGAGCATATTCTACAATGGGTTAGTTGTAATAAGAAATGTTATGTTATATTATAACCACTCTTAGGGGTAAACCAACAGAATGTATATTGGTGTGGTTCTCCTGAAGATATTTAGAGAGGTTATTTAAAGAAAAAGAAAAGCAATCCTGAACTTAAATAATAAAATATTTAAAATGTGATACACACTGTGGATTCACAGGGCATGACAGGCTTTGGTCTAATATTTTTGTCATCTACCTATCCGTTTACAGGGATAACCATTTTGGTTAATATTAAACTGGACATTGGTTTATTTTTAAGGTTCACTTATTTTGTTAATCAATGTAGCTAATTCGTTTGTGGAAATAGATAGCCATCGCTAACTGCAGACAATGCATACTGTTACGCTGTACGACAAACGATACACCTTCCTGGCCAACATACTACAGTAGGTGCAGACTGGTGAAACTGGTTGATTTTTTTAATCTCTATTCTTTCTTTTTGGTGCTCTCCACCCCTCTCCTATTGAACGCGCATGGTATGCTGGGACTCTGCAGGCTTGGGCAATAACGCCATCTTTAAACCCCAGAAGGAGCCACCGTTTAGCGCCGGGATCAGCGACTGTGCCCGTGTCGAGATTAAAATTCAGCGGGCTTCATCTGATACCAAACCAACTATAAACACAAGCAATCTTTATTTTGTATTATTTAAACAGCACCAGAGGCTAATCGAATGATTACAGAAAGATCAATACCAACAGCAAGGAAAGGCGGAAAAGCAGCGGCCAGGCAAACAAGGCGTTGTTATTTAGCGAGTTAGCTACCAAGCTAGCTAGTGCATTGCGATTCGGAAAACGTTGATTTATAGAGGCGTTTTGCCCTTCTTTGTTGTTGTTAGCTGTGCTTGGTTTAGACTCGACTGCGTGGCCGCAGTAGGTTCCGACTTCTCCCCCTCCCCCGCCGCCCGGCCGGAGATGAGTGGAAGATGTCGGTTTCGGGGCTGAAGGCCGAATTGAAGTTTCTGGAGTCCATTTTTGACCCAAACCACGAACGCTTCCGAATTATCGATTGGAAGCCGGACGAGCTTAGTTGCCAGTTTAACGTGACCGGGGAAAAGCTTCTAATTATCCACTGCAACATCACGGTAAGCAGGGGAGCTGGGACTAGAGGGGCCCAGAGAGGTTTCAAGCAGCTACGGCGAGCTGGCTACGAGTTGAGGCCGAGTAAAAAGTCGGAACACACGCATTTTTCCTTGGCGGACAGACACCCAGACAGCGAAGACAGACAGCTGTAGCCTGCTAGTTGGCTAGCTGTTCACATTGATTTGGATTAATCGGTGATCGCCGCATTTGCAAAACATGTTATTTCTTTTAACGCTGCAAAAAGTTCCACGTCGAATGGATAAGGTAGCCAGCCGGTTGTAAATAAACATCGCATGTTTTATTAACATCGCATTTGAAACCGGAAGGGTAGCTCGCTAACTAGCTAGCTACGTCACATGTTTTGGATTTTTGCTTGCTAACTTGCAAATTTGCGAATGTTAGCTTGCTAGCTAACGTTAGCTAACACTAAATTGAACGAATATAGAGCTTCAGTATTTTAAATACAATGGGGGGGATGCCTTGGTTCACTGGCTTATTGTTTGGACACACGCACTAGGTTGGCATTTAATTCAACGTTAAGAAATTACTGTTCCATTCTTTACCTGGCGAACGTTACTGATAGGAAAAAAGGACGTCGCGAGTTACAGCAGCTAGCAGACAGTAATTCGCACTTTTGTTTCTATTGCTAGCCAACACTGGCTAAGTGGTACACATTAATTTGCTAGCCATGTATCTCTCGAATGTGTTTGACATGGTTGGGTATAGTTCGCTAACTACATTGTATGTAATCTTACGACAGGTTTATTTATCGTTAACTATATTGCGTTAGCCACGTTAAATAGCCAGACAATTTGCTTTCTAGCTCGCAGCCATTTGTCGCTGTTAGCTCGCAAGCTCGTAAAGTTACCTGGTTAGCTCGTTAAACATAGCTAGATACCATCAGTGAGAGTATACGATGCGGTTACTTTAGCACCAGAATTACAGCTACAAAGCATTCGCGTATAAAGCAAGTAGCTGTACGATATGCAACGATAATGTCAGGAGAATGTCATGCTGTGGGTAGAAAAACGGGAAGAGAAAATGTTTTTATGTACGTCACATAATGTTAGCTTGCAAGCTAACTTTAGCTAGTGTTGTGCATACTGCGCCATTTGTTTTTGTGATTTTTATTATTTATTATTCACATGCTCAGAAATGTGATGCATTCGGCTAACTAAGTAACGATGCCAACAGCGTGATCGATAACGACAATTTTAGGATTATTTTTAAATTATTATTTGGTACGGAGAGTGCATTTGTCCTCTCGGGACTAGATGCAAAGTTTGTTAGCCAGCAAGCTAAGTTACGCATCCCACTGACCTTTGAGTTTTGCCACTTTGATATGGCAATATAGAGAAATCTGAATCCGTAAATTTGGGGCTAGGTAATTGGCTAATTATTCAAGATCATTCACCTATACCTTGTTGATGTTTCCCACCCATGTCTTTATCTACGTAGCTTATTGTTGCAACATAAGCGTAGCATATTTATCATTTTTTATATGATTGATTCTAGGACAGTTGTATTTTAAGCTGAAAAAGCCTTGATAGCCTTTCAAAACTGGTTTTAATTCACACTATATAAAAATAAAATCAACCTTTCACAGCCTGTCAAGCCATGAATCTTGATCTTTGATAACCAAAAGTGCTTCTTTGCGAAGCTCAAAAATGGGTATACAGTGTCCTCTATAACGCTTCAGGTGAAACCAATCTGTTCGAGTGAAAAGAATGTAGCTGATTTTACTGTTGATTTATAGCTGTACTATTTGGCATTTATGTTCTTGTAAGTCTTGAAGGTGTAGAAGGCACATTTCAGTAGACATTTATCTGTCCCAGGTGAAAACGTTTTCTCCACCGTATTGCAGGAGTCCTACCCCTCAACGCCCCCGATATGGTTTGTGGACTCCGATGACCCGAGCCTGACGCAAGTGCTGGAGCGCCTGGAGGATGTGAGGAAAGGCAGCACTCTGGTAAGAACATGGCCCCCTGACTGGAGTCTCCTGTCCCTGTGTTTGAAAATTCCTCCCGTTTATTTTCCACAACCAACTGTAGCTTAACTGCTTTTCCAGTGTATTTTGTTTATTATGGAATTTATGAAGCGCTTAGAGCTTTGTTTTCGTTCATTGCCCCAGTCTAAATGTCTTGAACTGGGAATTTAAATTATCTAAAATATTCAACTTCATGACATTTTCTTTTAGCTATGCCCATTCATCATTTGGTGCAACGTTTAACTATAGAACAAACCAGTTTTGAGAATTCCATGTAAATTATTGGGTGATGTCATTCAATGTTTAGTTATGACTTTGCAAAATATATAGTGTAGATTGGTACTGTCAAAGATTGCTGCTTTTTGCAGGAAATTCTCTTTTGCATCAAATTCTGAATGATAATTTGAATAAACTCATTGTAAATATGTATTTGCATTAAACAACCCATAGCAAAAAGGGATATTTGGAAGTCCAGAATATCACACTGGATTGGAGAGGCAATTTAAAAATCCAGGGAGAGAGAGTTCTGATGCTCCATAGAAAAGGCCAGGTTGCAGCTCAGCAGGCATCATAATCTCTGTACGTCATTATGACGACTCCGCTTTGCCCTGCTGCTCAAAGCATCATCAAACCCCACGTTAATCAAGGTGATGCTCCTTCAGCATGATTTTTGGTGAATGTTATGTTTTAAACAAGGCCTTTTTTTCCACCTTCTAAAAGTTTAACCTTCACACATAACCCTGCTTTTGTAAAGAACACAACCCTAGCTGACACTCATTTTCATCAAGTCTCTCAGACATGGTTACAAAGCTCCAGTTCTGCGATGTATGCTGTCTGACACTCATGGCCATTTTTGGGGATCAGGTATCACCAGAATGATTAATCATTAGATTCCAAAATGGTCACTGGTACCCTAGTTCTCTATGGCTGTGATTGGAAATGTTTTTATTTTTGTGGGATGGCGTGGAGGGGCTGAGAGGAGAAATGTCAGTGGAAAGTGTAGTCGGACTAGTTAAAAGGTGTGATGTTGACTTCCTGAGGGATCTTCCTGTTGGGCCTATCCCTGGATTATTCAGGGACAAGTCAAGGTTTCGACCCGCGAGCGTTTCCGCCACTTTATTTTTGACTTTGGTTTCCCTTCAGGTGGCTCATCCATAGTCACGCCTGACTATGTGCTGATGAATAAAGCCCCCTGCTCCAGCATGATGCATTTTTATGGATAATTGGAGGGATGAGCTGACTTGTTCAGCACTGTGACTGCGGCCGCACTACTGGGAAAGGGCTGCAGCTGTCTGTCCTAGCCTTGCATTGTGTAACCAATCAAATCACTGCTGAGGCCTGACACTATGTGCCACAGTTTGCAGCAGTGTTCTAATAGCTACATGTTAATTATTTCGAAAGTTCAAGAATACTACAGGATACAATTTGTGTTTTTTCTTCTTTCTTACAAATGAAAGTATATTGTTGTTGAAGAATGAACTGTTGAATTACTTTCAGGGTAAAGCTTAATTGCAATGGCATGGCACACAGATATAGCAATGCTTCCAGCCCCAGCATATATTCTGGGAAAATTCAAAATCACCTGCGTGTGAACCTGCATTTTCTGGGGGAAGCAGGTTACCCATCCTTGTCAAGACCTGCCATCAAATCAGAATGGAAACTGAAACCTGAAATGCAGAAGCACTGTAATTCAGAAGCACTGTAGATGCACACATCCGGAGCAATCCAGTTTGCTCACGCAGTGGATGGGCAGTGGCGATCAAAAATAAACTCTTCAATTGTTAAATTTTACCATTTATATTTAGTCCATAACAGCCTGTTTGAAAGTTGTCATCATACTGGTCCACTGTGCAGAATTGGGTTTTGAGCCACCTGGTCCAGGACGCGCTACCTAGCTCTGGTGCTGTTATCTGTCTGTTGCATCTCCCAGCTCCTGCAGCAGCTGAAACGGCTGATCTGTGATCTGTGCCGGCTCTACAACCTGCCCCAGCACCCAGACGTTGAGATGCTTGACCAGCCTCTCCCTGCTGGCCCTGTGAACCAGGATAGAAAGGCAAGGGGGCACTGTTATCTTTTACTATTCTCAGGAAAGGCATTTTCACTTTTTAAATTAAATGCATGCTGTCTTCCGGAAGACTGGATGCTGCATTGACTTTGGTGTTTGTGTTTTCATACTTATATTAAAAATTTTTACAAAAATATATAAATTCTAGTCTTATTTTTAGTTTTAAGGGGCATGTTTTTCTCATAGAAATGTTTTCTAGATCTTGAAATGTGTTCAAACATTTTCCCCAGAAATTGTAAACTTTTATACAAGTTGTAGAATAATTATTTTTAATCAAGTGTTTGTGTCCGACAAAGAATAATTACCTTTGTGGAATACATTTGGGTGCAAGGAAGGAAATGCAAATGTTTGTCTTTGAGCACACCAAATATCATAACAGGAAGTTGGTTTTATGCTCATCTGCTAATATGAGGATTATGCTAAGCTTTTAGTTATGTTATGTACAAGGTGAAAAACTAAAATGGAGCAAAATACTACATTTCAATGTTTTACTTGAATGACCTTTAAGAGTAAGCACCCTGACTATACTCATGTAAGCGATCCAGTAAGTGATCTTAATGAATAAAGCATGCCGAACCGAGAGGGTGGATGTTAATTTGCATATCACTGATGTGAAAGCTGTTAAACATTTTATATGTAATGTTGTACTAAGTGCACTGCATTCTGGGAATTGTGGCTTAGTCGGTATTTCTGCAGACTCACCGTATCCATCTTCCGTTGCTTCTCTAGCACGGAACGACAGACGAAGTCACTTCTGAGGAAGAGGAGGAAGAGGAGATGGGAGAGGTCTTATTCTTTTATACCCATATAAAATATGTATCGCCATTCTATCCTGGGAACATCTTGCTAGTATTCTGTATACATATTTATTGATCCGTGTACCTTGTGGCAGCAGGACATCGAAGACCTGGACCACTATGAGATGAAAGAGGAGGAGCCGGTGGATGGGAAGAAGTCAGAGGACGAGGGGATCGAGAAAGAGAACCTGGCCATCCTGGAGAAGATCCGAAAGAACCAGAGGCAGGACCACTTGAACGTAAGTGCTCATTCGGTAAGGTGACTTTTCATATGTTCAGGGGGGGTTCTGGGAGGGTTTCTGTGGTTATCAGGGCTAAATGTCTTGTGCTTAGTAGTGTGTGCTGTGATGTATTGAGCCTTGTGTATCATTGATTATATAATTGTCTTGGCTATCAAAATGAGTGCTAGTGTGTGAAAAGTATATGAGAATGTGCAACTCTGGTCTTGCCTGATAACCATTCATTTTAATCCAGAAATCTGTTCATTCTGCATTAGTTCTAAAGGGCACACAACATTTTTTTTGACTTTTTTTAGTTTTTGGTCATCTTGTTAGAGTAGTCTCAAAAGCGATGTGATAGAATTACCCATAAATTGCCCTCCTGTATCAGAGCTGAAAAGATTGCTCCCGTGTAATTCAAAAAGTTTTTGTATTTAATATCAATATTGAAACGGGGAGGGGGGGGAGAAATTATCTTTAAAAAAAATATATATACATCTATAAATTCTCTAGTATTCTCGATTTCCCCTCTCTCCTATAGGTGGATTAGGAGCAGTGCAAGCTGTCCTTGGGAACAGCACTGTGTTTCCCTGCGAGAGTATTTTAAGAGCTATTAAATGAAGGGCTTCGCTTAATTCAAATGGCGCGTGTGCCCTTTGGCTGCCCGGCCACAAAGCTGGGGAACAGCGTCTCTCCTTAACCATGCCCTCTTGCAGATTGTGCAGAAAAGACATTTTCCGAATGGAATGACGCCCGGTCTGTGCTGACAGCTTTTTGACACTGGAACGCTGCAGTGAACCAGATCAATGCGCTGATTGGGAAAGTGCTCCCTTGAGAGTACCGTTAATTGAGCATTATTTAAATGCAGCCCAGCTGAAATGGCATTGCTTGTGATGGATCCCAACAGTCGCATTTTTTAATATGCAGACAGCTCAAAATATGATTATTCAAGTTATGCTTTACTGATTCGCAATTTCCGTTGGCCTCGTGAAACTGGTCTCAACCCTCCGTTTGTAGATTGAAGTTCACTTCGGGGTGGTTTTTGATCTCCGGACTACATTTTAAGCAGAGGCAGTGACTTGAATACATTCGACCATCCTGCCTAAAGTAACAATGTTTGACACCTTGAAAGAATTGAGGGTTATTTTGAACTTGATCAGAGCTGTAAATGGTAGATGTTGTATCAGTTCAATACTATGATGAATGTGAATGTGAATAATCAGCTTTTTCCCCCCCAGGATTGTCATTTGAATATTGTCAGAATTTACCTCCAGTCTAGAGTGCTGGGTAATTTATTAATTAAAGGACTTAAAGAGTTCAGCTTGTCAGTGCGTGTGTGCGTACAGTGGGGTCCAAACGTCTGAGTCCGCTACCAAGATCTGTTTGTTTTAATCGAAAACGAATACAACATTTTTACCCGTGGTCTGTGTTCAAGAATGTCATAAAATACTGATACAAATAAAAATGTTTGCTTGAGAAAGGATGGTATGAAATTGAATTATCTCTAAATAGTTTGTTTGCACACCATTGCAGTGAATGTTTTAATACATGGACACTTCTAATGCACAGTGTGAGTCGTTTTGGTCTTGTAACAATTAATGCTGAATATTGATGTAATTAATATGGTCCTCTATGTGTTCTTGTTGCTACTTTAATCTTGAAAAAGAACACTTCCTTTCCAAAAGTTTTTGCAGATGTTTGTAATTATGTCAGTAGAGCTTAGTGAAGTAGTCAGAGGTCCAATTGTTCTCCTGAGTGATGGTAACAATTGTGAACAATGGTGATGAAGCTAAATTGAAAGTTTCTAAAGGGGCAGTACAACTCGGTTATTCCCGAGTCGGTGACTTGCACAGCCACACACTGGCCAAAGAGAAGTACCATTATTATACAGAGTCATGCTAGCCCTTCTGGTTTAACGTTGTGTGGAAGAGGATTCATTTTCCAGCAGGACAATGATCCAAAACACATCAAAGCTTTGCCAGGACTATTTGAAGTCCCAGGAAGAGCAAAGAGTGTTGACTTGTATGACTTTCCCTCCACAGTCATCAGAACTTAACCCCGTTGAACATCTATGGGAACATTTGAAAAGGCGAAACATATTGTAACATCACAGGGCAACCTCTGGAATGCTCTGAGTGCTGGAATAATGTGGATTCTCAAATTCTGTAGAATTTGTAGAATCGATGCCAGACAGAATACACGCTGTAATTAAGGAAAAAGGTGGACATGGCAACTGAGTACAAACTTTGTGTTAATTTTTGATGAATGATGAAAACAAACAGCTCTTGGTAGTGGACTCAGACTTTTTTAAGCCGACGGGACATTCGCTGCGCATAAGAGTGGCCCTGTAGTACCAGGTTACGGTTGACCGCCTGGTGAGTGCCGTCTCGGAGGAGACGATGCTTTGCCTTCGTCACTACCAGTCGCAGGACTACGGCAGCGAACTCACATTACTAGGGGGGGGATTGACATAAAATAGCAGGTCTAATTGGCTACTAAATTGGGAGAAAATGGGAGAAAATCAGAAACAAAATCTTTAAAAAAAATTAAAAACCCTTTCTAGATTTTGAGTGGATATTATTGGAGATGTCCATCTTGAATGACATGTCTGTTTTGCATGACAAGTGTCTATATCATCAGGGAGAAAAGCTGACAAAAAATAAATAAATAAACCCCTGCGCAACGAACACAACACAGAAATGTTGTGTTCGTTGCACAGTATATCTGTGGAAAAAAGTTTTTAATTTAAAACTGCAGCAACACCTGGATGACCTTTTGCCTAGCAGACATTTCCAGCGTGTTCTCCCCACACCTGGAATTTGTTTCCCTCCCTGTGTATAGCAGAGACTACTGCCTGGGGTCATCTTGTCTTTTCTGGTGTTCAGAGGTTAAGTTGCAGCCTTCCTATATCGCATTATCTCTCAGAGGAGTTAGGAATTTGGGCAGCGAGGCATAACCGAGTGTTCGTCTCCACCCACAGGAAAGGCAGCTTTTTCTCAGGGCACGATATCTGATACTGGCGAGATAAAGCCAGGCCGTCCATCGGTGGCATATAGTGTTATGTCATTGTTTGTATATTGCCACTAAATCAGTTTAAAAAATGCGTCTTTGTTCTTTGATAGGCACTTTTATACTATCAATTTTGGATAGCAGCTTGTGAATTGCCTTGATAACACACTTTGCAGATGTTGATTGCATGTGAAAGTATAATTTACAATGTACTTGGGCTGTCATGGGCCATACAATCTAGATGTTGATTTTTCTAGATTTAAAAGTGTGTGTGTTTGTGTGTGTGTGTGTGTGTGTGTGTGTGTTCTGATCGGGGTTTATTGATGTGGAGTGTGCTGCGTGCCTGCTGTGTTTCAGGGCGCGGTGTCTGGGTCAGTGCAGGCCTCAGACCGCCTCATGAAGGAGCTCAGGGAGATCTACAGGTCACAGAGTTACAAAACAGGTGAGAGCCGGATGCTTTCGAGGGGATGTCCAACTTAATGTACTCGTTTCATTTAGTAGGAAATGACACGTTGGGGCAGACTAACAAGCCTGGCTTACGTCGTAGATGCATATCCAGTTACTTTGGTTTTGATTGAAAGAAAAAAATGATACATTGCCACCCAACATTTCAGCATGATGATTTTTCATCCTTCTCAGTTATAAAAAAATAAAATAAAATCAGCTTGCTTGGATTTACAGCACAGCTGAGTTAACAGTTTTTGTTCAAATTAAGTCTACAGCTTTAACCAAAGTGGGGTTTTCAATATTTAGAATGACAGAATAACATAACATTACACTAGAAATGGAAAAGAAAAAGCTTTGGAAGACACTGATCTTTTCACACGGGCAGTTTGACCAAAAGCGACATTTCCCATTGTCTCTCACAGGGATCTATTCGGTGGAGCTTGTCAATGACAGCCTTTATGAGTGGCACGTCAAGTTAAGGACGTAAGTACCCATGCGTTGAGTGCCGTGCCTGTTTATGGAGCGCGGTCTCAACTGTGAACAGCCTGGCCTGGGCTGAGCGCCGTGTCTCAAAGTGTGAATGTTACACAAGTGCGGAGCATAGAGTGTTTTGTGTGTCTTGCATAAGCAGGATCTGTAATGATACTTTTAATCTTTGCTCTCCAGGGTAGATCCAGATAGTCCATTGCACAGTGACCTGCAAGTTTTAAAGGAGAAGGAGGGTGTGGACTACATTCTACTCAATTTCTCATATAAAGTAAGTGTCTTAACATTTTACTGCATTTTACAGGCAGTGAATGCGGTCGTTCATTAAAAAAAAAAGACCATTATAATCTGTCTGTCTGTCGAATGGTTTTAGGACTAACTTTTATTATTGCGTTTGGCAATTTGCAGGATAATTTTCCATTTGATCCGCCATTCGTACGGGTGGTTTCGCCCGTGCTTTCTGGAGGGTGAGTATTCGGTAATGCGTTTGTGAAGCTTGTTTTATTCCATGTGAGAATTTCCATTGTGCTGTGGGTGTGTTCCAGTTTTTTTTTCCACACAACCATAAAGGAAGGGTGTCCTTTTCTGGCCCAGGCTAATTTGACGCCAACACCGACAACTTGTTGTGAACATTGGAGCGCTCTCCCTGTTTGAACCTTGCCTTCGGGAAAAGGGTTTAGGTTTACGTTCTTATTTGAACTTTCCCTTCTTTGATTTACGTTACGTTCTTATTTGAACTTTCCCTTCTTTGAATTACGTTATTGTCAGGATATTGCTGCTGATGAGCATGGCTTCATTCGCCAGCGGCTGCCCCTGTCGGCGTCGGCAATGGCAACTTTTTTACATTTTCAAGATATTTAATTAATTTATTTTATTGAACCAATCTTTAACCAGGCAAGTTAGTTGAGAACAAATTCTTAATTCATTTACAACAACGGCCTAGCCAAGAGGCCAAACACAGCAAAAACATAATAAAATTGGACAAACAGGAATTTAAAAACACACACAGGCATTAAAGATAAACAGGACACAGTGCTCATGCATCATTTGTAGCAGGAGCATAGTAGGTCTTGTACGTAGGACGCTTGCATGATTTTTGTTTGTGCAAATAAAGACCCCTTATGTTAGAGAGAGAATTCCTATTGTTTTGTGTTTTAGTTACGTTCTTGGAGGAGGTGCCCTGTGCATGGAGCTTCTCACGAAACAGGTTTGAATTTTAAAACAATACAGGACAGATGGGCATATTGAAATACACTGAAAGAAATGAAAGTGTATTTGTATTGTTTGGCTGTAATTGTGTGTAATTAAGTTGTAAATCTCTGTGTTTTATTGTAGGGCTGGAGCAGTGCCTATTCCATAGAGTCTGTCATCATGCAGATCAATGCCACTTTAGTCAAAGGAAAAGCCAGAGTGCAGTTTGGAGCCAATAAGGTACATTTAAAACGAATGCATCATACCATTTTATTAACACATTACATTCACGCACCTCCCAGCAAGTTGAACGTGCCTCCTAGCAACGGGTGCAAAGAAATGCCCACGTCATTGAGACTTTCGGTTTGCACAACCCCAAAAGAATGAAAAGTTGCCACTATAAAAAAAAGAAGAAAAAAAGTATTATTTATTTTTAATAAATGTAACTTTAATTCTCACCTGTTCAGAGAGACTAAACAAACCCTTTTTTCAGCTCTTAACACTGACGATGGCCCAAGAGCTGAAATGCCTTTGTTTTGTCCCTCTGAACATAAGAGAATTAAAAGTCATGAATTTATAAATAAAAAAAAATGGTTGCTGTTTTGAGTTGTGCAAGCCTTTCCTTTTGGAAGTCTTGTGTGAATTAAAAGAATAAGGGCCTGTTTGTCACTGAATCCTTTGTGACCTCGTCAAACTCATATTTACACCCAGAGAGTTGCGTTAGCACCTCAGTCCCCTTTTATCGACCGTCTCGTATTGACGGCCTGAGGAGTATTTGAAGTGAAACCGGTAGTCTTAGGATTATCTGGATTCTTTGGTACTTTCTAATAATGCCCTTTAAAAAAAACCTGTGTTTTTTTGGTCCATGATCCAGATCTGACTCCTTCATACTGGGCTACCCTTTATTACTGATATATTTACCAGTCCTACGTAGACATAAAAGAACAAAGAGTTTTTCTAATTTAGTAGCAAGCATGGCGGATTCCAGTCTGGACCGAAGACATTAAGAGGATCTGCTGTGAAGCACAGTAAGGCAGTCAATGGGCCGGCTGTTGCAAGCCAGAGTCAGATGTGACTTTGTCAAATGTAAGAAGTTGAGTGCTAAGCAGTTATGTCATTATGGGTGATCACCTGCCTGGGAACGAGTGGTTCTTAATACACCAACAACAGCATTGCAAGAGAAACCAAATGCCAAATGCAAGAGAAACTGTTTACGCAACTTACCACTTCCCCTGTCTGTTGAGAGAAGGGCACCACCCAGTTTTGTGCATTGGAAAACCCATCCACCTCCCCGCCAGTCAGACTTCAAAGTGTGGGGACTTCATTTAAAACAAGACGTCATCAGACGGGACAGAAGGACCATGATTGTTTAATGCCAGGGTTTCTAATCGACCTGCTTAATGCGGTCGCATCGAGGCACCCCGGTCGCATCCAGGCACCCCATAGTACATATTCATCTAACTGTGGGGCGCTACTCCTCAATGCGAAAATTAAGTCTTCCAGCTTTGCGTCATACAGTGGAGCAGTGAAGTGTAACAGGTGTTCTGGGCCTGGGGTTTTTCAGGGCTTTAAATGCAAGGTCTCTGGATAAGCATCTCACAAAAGTGCTTTATGTATGCAAGGTGGGAGGGGCGTGGTATACATGTAATATCATAATTATATGTCCTAGTATGTACAGACTTGTGCATACCAAAAAGTGTATTCATACACATGAACAGGAATCATTCAAAAGCATTTTGTCAGCTGTCGGCAAACTTTTTTTTGTTGGTCAAATGTTTTTAAAAAAAAGCAATTCATCATGTAACCAGTTTGTTGCCAAAGTGTATTCCTGAGGAAATATGCAGTCTAATAGAAAGTATGGCAACTATTCTGTCAGTGGGACGATGCTAATACAAGGTTGTGGGTTGGTAGGTTGTGCCGTACTGGCTAGCCAGACCAAATAAGTGGCTAGAGGTAAAGTTTCATGAAAAATGCTTGTATAATTAATTATTTCTTCCTCCCAATATTGACAATATTTTTACTGATGCTTCCATTTTCATTGTTGCTGTGCATTTATACTGTGGAATTCTGTTTTTAAATGGGACTTTGCCCTGCTCACCTGGTGCATTTTTTGTAGCGTTCAAGCTGGAAATGATATGTAACAGAGTTTGTCGTAAAGCAGTCTTCTCTGCTTTGAGATGAGCTAATATTGGAAAGCGTCTCATTGCTTAGTGCTAACCTCCACTGTTGGTCTAACCTGCTTAAGATGGTCTAAGCTCCAGTTCAGGCTGTGTACTTTGGTATTCATTGTATTTGAGGAGGACAGATGGCTTTAATAGACCTGAACAGTCTGTTTTCTTTGGTTTTTAGGTTGCGGGTACTTTGTTGTAAGTTAAACAATGGGGGTCTGTTCACGCAACTAGTGTGACTTACAGCTAACATGTAAAAGTTAATTTTGTTGTCTTTTTTTTTTTTTTTTTTTTCAGAACCAGTACAATCTTGCCAGAGCACAACAGTCGTATAAATCCTTGGTTCAGATTCACGAAAAGAATGGTAGGTGTCATTGTCATCGTTTTTACTGGACATTCATTTCTGTTTCCCAGATTTGCACCGTGTGATTTCCTGACAAGTAACTTGACTCTAGGCCAGAAATGCAACAACACTCGACACTTTGGTCAATAGCTTTAAATCTGAAATGGCTGCAAATTAGAAGGTGTTGTGATTGAGCTCTACTGGCTTCTCATTTAATGAGGAATGATGGGCTTAGTAGATTGCTCTTCAGAATTTGCACTGTATCGTGCTACACTGGGTTCCAGTGTCCCAATGGCCCACTATTGGGCATTCTTAATTTGGAGAAAAGAAAGGGAAACAAAGCTGTGCAGTATTTAGCAAGTGTTTAAATGCATGCAGATGACAGTAAAGTGCAGCTCTTGTAGAAGCATGTTTGTGTGTGTGTGTGTGTGTTTCCTGCAGGTTGGTACACACCCCCGAAAGAGGATGGGTAAGAAGCCAGCCCCCTCCCTCCCCCATGTGTGCGCTGGGACCACTTGTCTTAGGGTCAACACTTTTTGGTTTTTTTTCCTCCCCCCTTTTTTGTATTGTTTTTTGTTTCCCCCTCTGACTCTGACGTTTTCTTTATTGGGAGTGTGACCCCAACTGGGTTTGACCCATTCGGTGACCATGAAATCTTAACGGGTAAAATCTGCTCACTGACCTCCATCCTCGGATCGACAGGCAAACCTTCCCACCATTTTCTCTCTCTGCCCCCCACTCCCTCCACAGGGCACGGCATCCCACTCTCTCCCTTCTCCCCCCCCCCCCCCATCCATCCATCTCCCAGCATAAACCAAGGGGTGTGCACTCATCCCTTATTTTTTGCGGGCTGCTCTCTTTTTGTCCCCCTCCCTCTGCCATTATCCTTTCATGGGCCAAGTGTCTGAGTGAACTACTGCGATTCATGGGCTGCTCTTCTCTCTTCACTTGCCAAGACACTTCCATAGTGGGTTTTTTGTCTTTGTTTTTGTTGTTTTTTTGAAGCATAGTTCAAAACGAAACCTATCTATGAACCACAGCCTAGGGACGGCTTGAGGTGATGAGCCTGTTGCTTGTTGTGTTCAGAGCTTTGCAAGCAGCTAAGAGGCGCGCAAAAGTATCTGGGCTTATCTTGTAAAATCTTCACCGCAGCCAAATATTTCAGACGTAAGAAAAGGGGACTGGCTTTGTGTCCGGATTTTGCCTTAGGACAGGCAACCCGGTGGGTTGTCCGTGAGTATGAATTGTCCTCAGGGCAGGAGCACAAGCAGTCGGCCGCAATCGGTATCCCTTCTGGTTACACGGGGCGGGGCCACTAGCCACGGCTAGGGAGTTTTAAGGTAACAGCCCGGCGATGGAGCCCGAGCTGCATTTTGATTGGACACTCTTGATTTGCTTTGTTCTCTAGACATTTTTTTTCTTCCATTTGTCATTTTGTGTAATACCTTCCTGTATAGAAATGCTAAGGAGTAACACGGGAGGTGTTTTATTGTCCTGCTCGTACAATAACCTGTCAACGCGAGCCAAAAAGAGATCAGAGGAGGAGATGGCAGGGGCGCACGTCCAGATTCACCATCTTCTGTTGTATAATATGTGAGGTCAAGTCGTCCGTCACCACCATGTCTTCTTCTTAAGCTTTGTGACGTGTGGCTATTTTGGCAGCAAACTGACACGTGCCCCAGCCAAGCAAAGAGGCAAGTCGAATTTAATCATTGTAATGTAGTTTTGAATTTAACTCCATATAACTTGTAAAGATGTATTTCTTGAGATTGGATTTAATTGTTAATGTACCTTTGTGTGGGTCTGGGGGTCTGTGCACAGAACGATAGCCCTCACACGAAAGGGAGTTCTTGCCGAGTAGAATAAAGGTGGCTGAGGTGAATGTCCGTATTAGAGAAAAGAGCAAAAACCTTAAATCATCTTTTAATGTCAACAGTACGACTACTTTCCCCCATCCCCCCTTTTAAGGATTGCCGAAATGATGTTGTCGTTTCTGAACCATGTCGTTTCTGCGGCGGTGATTTCAACCCCATGGTCTTGATGGCAGCAATAATAACCCTTCCTGATTTATCAGCCCATGTTAGTGAAATGTTTTTGGAATTTCAAGCCAAGTGTCGTCACAGCTGAACGCGAACAGTTTTTCCATCGCCATGAGCTCAGCCATCTTGCCCATTCACCACCGTAACTTAACGATCCCCTTGCTATCAGCATACCTATGCAGAGGGAGGTCCGATCTGTGTTATTACCAGTGAGACGCTTGTATGTGTGTGTGAAATGAATAAGAAAAAAAGACAAAAAACAAACAAAACAACAAAAAAAAAACATTCTTGCAGTATAGTGACACGCTTTAGTTTCAGTGACGGACCTGTACACCATCACAGTAGCAGCTGGCTTGAGCTCCTGGACCACCTGCCCATGGCACTTGTACTGCACCACAGACTCTTATCACATGACCTGCAGAGACAGGCGCCAAGTGGACATTGAGGAACTCTACAGAGCGAGGACTCCGTTCTCCTCTTTGACTCTGGAGGGAAATATTTGTATATAAAAATGGCTTCAGGTGCACCGTTCCCAATTACGGAGACCGCAAGATATGTGTACTTGCCTTATTAAGGACACGTCACCTTTGAATCCGTTTCCATCCCTTTCCACAAACATGGCAGTTTTTTTTTTTTTTTTTTTTTCTTTTTTTTTTTTCCCCCTCCCCCACTTCCCCCTCCCTCCTGTTTTTGTTTTTTGATCTCCCGTCCACAACCAAACACACTCCCTGGTATTTTTGGCGGCATGGTCCCTTGCTGACTCGACGGGAAACTTGAGTTCCATCATCTTCAACAGCTACGCGAGTTTGGAATTATCTGAGAACCGGTTCAAATATTATGCAGAGTACGGTCTGATGCATTATGTTGCCCCTCACAATTTTATAGAAATTAACTTTACGGGCCATTCTACAGTGCTGTTTTTCCTTTCAGAATCTGTCTTGTCCTTAAAACGACATCTGGATTAAGGTGGTTTTTTGTTTTGTTTTTAAACTTAAACATTCAGTTAAACTTAAGTTCATCCTGTACATTGGCCCCAGTACTAACAACGGCACTAGCAAACATCTTTATTGTGAAATATAGTGATGGGCATATATTGTAATGTTAAGCTCCATCTTCCTTGTGTACTTGCATAATATCTGTCAGTCTCACTTGTAACCTGGCCCACAGTACATAACGTATTGTCAACATCACGTCAGTGGCATACAAACACTTTTACGTTGAATGCTTGCATCTTTTATGCTAGAGAGCACATTTCTCATTCGGGTAGTTCCACATACAATATGTATGTGGACCCTGTGATAATCATAGTGAAGTTAGCATGGCCATGTTTGTTGTATAAAAGCTAAAGCCGGTGGCCATCAGCATTGATTAGCAGTATTGCCACCACAGTGCTGCCGTGATCAAGCCTCCCACGCTCTCTGTGCTCGGATCAGTCCATTTGTGAACATCGTTCTGCATAGAGTTGGGGGCGAATTTGAACTGACCGAACTCCGGTACGCAAACTGTAAACTTTGGAATGGATTGCAGATGTTGAAGAAATTGAGAAATGTCGCAAGTGGCAATCCGGTCTTGTTCCAATACCCTTAGCGTTGAACCCAAACAATAAAATGGAGTATTACACGGTTATTGTAAAAAAAAAAAAAAAACGTTTCTCGTTTTCTCTTTGCCACTTTTTTCGGCCTGTTAAGAATCCGCAGCAAGAGATACAAGCTTTGGTGTTGGGGACGTCTTAAGAGCACTTAGTTTTGGACACATTGGCTTGTGAGAAACTGGGTCAGAGTTGCATGATGCCCACCCTGATATTCTACCGGATCAGTGCTTGCTCCTTTTGCAGGTGTGGGAATGTCCCCGTCTGGCTGCCGTTAGTTTCCGTTTGTGTTCTGATTCATTACAACCGGCGCTGCGCTTTTGGGTGTTTCGCCTCAGCAGTCCTGAGCACGCCTGTCGAGGATGCTGCAAAGAAAATCGAGCATTAGCAAGGGGAGCCCAGGGCAAATCTCCAAAAAGGACATTGGCATTTGATAAGCGATATATATTTCTTATTTGGGACATATTTATTTCTTTAATGGAAAAACTGCAGATAAATTATTCCAAACCAGAGCTGTGTAATACAATCAGTCTGGAGTCTGAGCTTTTTTGTTTCCTGTCTTGATTTCTGTGAGAAAAGAAAAAAACTTGGTATATATATATTTTTTCACTTTCATAAAACTGCAGTCTGCAAACCTATGTCATTCTAGATTATTGGACCAGATGACTTGAGGCCTCCCAGTTTTATATATATATATATATATATATATATATATACACACACACACACACACACACACATCCAAACAAGTGAAAGGTGTTCAATTCAAGGCTTTCTTTCCAATGTTTAATGCAGGTTGGCTGGGCTCTTACTTGGGCAGAGAGGATGGGAGTTTTCACTGTATAAGGATTCATTTATTTTTTTGTGTAGTGTCAGATATGCTGTGACATATAGCTTCACTTGTACAAGCACAAGCCAGTCTTTGGACTTGTGTTTCAAAAACAAAAAAGAAAAAGAAAAAAAATCCTGACTAATTGTGGATTCCCTTTCTGGCGCCATCTTGTGGTGGGCAGGTTATCAAGTTATGCACCGTTAGCATGCTTTGAATTTTTTTTCTTTTCTTTTTCTTTTCATTGCAAGAGTAATTTTGACCGTGTACAGTAATTTGTAAACTTGCATCAAGTTTATGAATAAAGAATTTTAAGAAATGATTTGTGTCAATGAATTATTCTTCAAATGAAGATTGTCAGTGTTTTATTTTGGCCAGGAGGTGGTGACATTTTGATGTTTGTTGAGCTGTGTGTTCAGTACGTCTGAGGCCCCAGCGGATTTCCAATGGCCCTTTTAACCACTTGATCGATAAGAAAACCACATGACCGATGAAAGAAAATAAATTACTAATTGAAGGGTATGGACGGTTCAGTGTCAGGCGAAATCTAGTGTTGTGGGTGAAAATAACAAAACATTGCTTTAATAGGAGGCATATATTTGGCTAATTGTCTTTAGCTTGCTTTTAATCAAATCTCCATACTGTCTGTTAATCAAAATACCGACCCGATGCAAACCTTATTCCTACTACCATCTACAACAAACACTAGTTTTTTCATTTGAATACTTCATGGTGGCTAGTTCATCCCAAAACTGAAGTTGTAGTAGGAAGTGTTGCAGTGGTATTGGAGAAAATTCTGCAATGTTGCTAAATGCAATTAAAATGAATTCACCAACTATAGAGTGCGCTGAAGACCTTATGATGATGGAGGCTTTGTAATGGTGGTTTCCCTCTGCTGTTGACTGCTGTCTGCTGCAGCCATTGTCTGTCTGGTCCGGGGATGTGCTTGGAAAAGTGTGTTTCTCCAGGTAAGTGTTCTATTCTGATGTCGTAGTTAGAATTCTTTTCATGCCATTGGCTGTGTGACCTGGCTACCACTAGAGGGCGTTATCACATTTTATGCGATCACACATTGCGCAACAGGGTTTAAATCTGCCTTCAATGACCTTCGTGAGATTACAATTCTTAAACATTTATGTTAGTATAGCTCTTATTTATTTGCAGAATAAAAAAGAGAATGGGGTGCTAATTTTAATTCGCCAGCAGTATTTTTATTAAAACGAACTTTTATTGCCTCCTAATTATCCTTTAGCAGAGCTCGATTTAGCAAATGTCACTGTTTCATACCCCGTAAAAGTGTGATGCATTGCTGAATTAATGTATTTTTCCGTGCTTGCTTTATTTCGACGTATTAGGAATGTAACAGGTTTATTGCGTTGGTTGATTGTATGTAGTTAATTCAGCAGCGATGCTGAACCTTGGTCTCTTGGTGCTAAATGCCCCCCACCCCGTGTAGACTGCGTGCTGATTATTTTATATGGGGAAGCGTGTGTGACTGGCTGTGTGCGCACACCCTAATTGCACAGAATGGTAAGGAGGTTTCCTGGGTGTAGAGTAGCTACACGATCCGCTCATATGCCACGAACACGATCATGCTCAGGGATTGCATGTAGCTGTTTTATTTAAAAAATGTAATGCTCGTTTTATGAATAGCTTGAAATGTATAATGAGGCATGTTCTCCAAATTCCATCTGTGTAGCCAAAACTTCCATACAGACTGGTTTCATACAAAGACCGCGATGGGACCAGAGTTGTGTTTTTGTCAGGTCCTTCAGCTCCTGATTGGAATGCGTAGGTCCCATCCTGTCCTGGTTGTGTTAGTTGCAGCACATAAATCCCGACTGTGCGTTATTATTCTCTCATGTTCGTGGTCACAGAGTTTTAAGGCTGCATCCATTCTATTGTGCTTATTTACGCCATTGCGTATGGTATGCAGTATTTAAATAATTTGTCTGTCTTTTTATTTTATTTTTTTCTATTTTCTACAAACTTCAGGGGTATTAGAGTCGGGGGAGACCACTTTGTTTTGCTGAGCTGAGAACTTAAATTGACCTAGACAAGACGCTAGCCATACTATGGCCTACAACGACCTTGAGAATTTTGCCTTCGGTTTTTACAAACAATTCAACAAGTTACCACCTGTTCTTTCATGATCTATATGTTAAGCTTCAGGTAGAGTACAATGTGAGAGAAACCTGAAGTGTCAGAGCTAAAAATGTAGAAATCTTGTTTTTAAGCCGTTTACAGATAATGTCAACACGTGGTTTCTTGTGTGATTTGACATTTGAGGCGTGACACTCATCTTGGCACGGATGAGCCTTCCCCTATCTTTTAAAATGCACATATTTGGCTGGAAGTGCTAATTGCTAGATGTTTCAATTAGTGAAACCTTTTAATTGATGGCTGGGGATTGAGTTATTATAAATAGTCTAACTGGAGGATCTTTGCTCTGTGTTCAGCTGGGTTGATTTGTAAATTGATCTAAATCAACCATTACATTCAAGTGACTGCGATTGTTTGTAATTGTGATTGTGTTTAATGGTGTGTGGGTGTGACAGACTGAGATGGTAATTGCCTAAATCAGTTCCGTGAACCAATTTGTGCTATTTAAGCACAGGTGTGTAGCTGTTGGGGTCCAGTGTGATTCTGGCCAATATTTGAGTTCTTGTGTTATTGGGTCAGGATTTGTTTAACATTTGTTTTTGTTTTTTTGTTTTTTTATGGGTGGTGCATCGTGACAGACTTCAATGAAATTGTGTTGGAACCACCTTGCAGGCATCGGGCAGTGTTGGCTTATCTGAGTGAAGGAATGGCGCCTGGCCTTCCTGGATTATGAGGAGCATTTCTGGTAACCAACAAGAAGCTCAAACCTTTAGCCAGTGAATGCAGAGAATCCTGCTGTCCCCTCCAAACCTCCCCCCGCACCTCCCACCTCATGTCAGCATTCATTATTTCATCTCTTTCCCCCCCTTCGTAAAGCACTTAACTCAAGAACAGTGATTGTGCATTTGCAAAAGCTTTTAAAGTCTCTCATGCTGTGAATGGACTCTGTTAAACACGAGTATCACTCATGTTCAAGGTCTAACAAGACATGTAAGGGCTTACTGAGCAAGCAGGAGACCATAACAGTACATCTTAAGATCTAAAACATTGATCACCATCATGTTTTGGGATTATTCTGTTTTGTGTGCAGTGTAGATGCAATTGAGGTAGAGAGAAGCATGATACCCATCTCTCCAGTTAGGAGAATTGCATATTATTGCAGGCATGAGTTCTGGTGTCATTATATCTTGTATAAGTGAATAGGGGTATGCTGTAGGGAAACGGGTGTGTTGGTTTATCAAATATGAAGTAATTTCTGGTTTACGATTATATTTTATGATAATCAAATTCCTACTCATTCAAAGCACCTCTAACATTACTGTTCATAGCTGAAAAACAATCTGACTTAAGGTTTAATGCCCTATAGGTAAGGGTCTGTGTAAACCTTACCCCAAGACCTGGACAGAGAGTGACCGTGAAAGTAATGTGGAGATTGGTGCACATTTACATTTACATTTTAGGCATTTAGTAGATGCTCTTATCCAGAACGACTTACACAGTTTACATTTTTTTACATACAATCCATTTATACAGCTGGATATCTTACTGAAGCAATTCAGGTTAAGTACCTTGCTCAAGGGTACAACAGCAGTGCCCCACCTGGGAATTGAACCAGCAACCTCTGAGTTACAAGCCCAGCTCCCTAACCATTACACTACACTGCCAGTGCCATAGCCATAGGCAACCTCTGAGTTACAAGCCCAGCTCCCTAACCATTACACTACATTGCCAGCCTTGAGCATAGCCAATCCCAGCTGTGTGGTTAGGGGGAACAGCTGTGCAGGACGCTAGGCAAATGTTCACAGTTAAGGGGAGAAAGGATTTGTCCTCCTTAATTAGTCCTCTCTTAGTGTTCAACTTCCCAGAACTTATCTAGGATGAACGTTGATTTGTCCATTTAGTTGAATGTTAGAAAAATAATAGTTTTCTTATTGACACAAAATCAAAAGACTGCTGGTGTGAGTGAGCGAAGGCTTTGTATATTTTAGGCTTTTCTTGTATATTTATCTTCTTATGTTTTGTTTTGTCTGCTTTTCTGTGCTGACAACTGACAAATGAAGGAAGAACAAATGACAGATTGAGGACCCACAGATTTACAGCCTAGTTGTCAACACCATGTCATCCTACCCATACAAGTACTCTCATGTCAAGGTTAATTAATTCATGTTCCTTGGGTAATATCTTCAACTGTTTCATTTGTATCATAAAATAAATACATTTCACATTTTACATTTTAAGCATTTAGCAGACGCTCTTATCCAGAGCGACTTACAAGATCTGCATTAATACATAGTAGGAACAATCATAGTTTGCGCAGTACATCATAGTTTGTGTTATTTAAACTTTTAAATTTTAAATGTTTAAACTTCTTATATGCAGTACATACGTTTTGTTCAGACATCAGCTTAAAATTAATCTTTTTAGCTCAACACAGCATGCACCATTTTGTTGAAGTCCTGTCAATTATTATTATTATATATTTTTTTAAAGAACTTTAAGATAAGGCCGCTGGTCTGGAGAGGGCCTGGATATCGTTGTGTGCCATTGAGCAGCAGGCTCCAGTAACTCGACGCTTCAATGCTGCACCATTGGCAGCTTCCTCCCCCAGGGGCTGTGAAATACAACTTCAATGAGCATTGGAGAGCTGTGTCAAGTGAAACATGGAGATTCATTTTAATATGGGGCTCAAACCTCTATCCCTTACACTCACTCCTTGAGTCTCATTTAAGTGTATTGTGTATAGTGTAATTACTGTACATGTTGCTTGATGATTATTTATTATTATCATCATCATCATCCTCATGCAGAGCAGGAATGTGATATTGTTTGAAAGGGAGGAAGGCAAAGGTTTTGTATGATTTGTATGCTGTTCTCCAACACAAGAATAAAACCCATTTATTTCACATTTTAGGACTGTAATTGCAGCTGGTGCAATATAGGGAATGCCCTTTATAGTCATTTTATTGTTGCTTTTCATAAATTTACTCTAAATATATTCATGGTCTGCCTTTCATTTCAGAGTGCAGTTGTAATCAGGAAATAGGGGTGCATATATTAGACTAAAAGGCCAGCCTTGCGATTCAGTTTATTCCAGCTTAGAGTATAAATATTAATGGTATCGCCGTCTATATTTATGTGCGTTGTGGACTGGAGAGTACTGAAAAGTTCTCTAAGACAATGATTTTTCACCCAAAGGACACGTGTTTTATTTATATACACAATAATTATATTTATATACACAGTGTGCCGTGTCTCTGATTTTCCAATTGCCGTTGACAGAGCAGGCTCAGTTAGGGGTGGCGGATGTGTAGTGGGCTGCTTTCAAAAAATATATGAAATGAAAAATACAATATGAAAAACCGTCAGATCAACAGACCAACATCAGCAAGAGAACGAAAGCAGGCAAAAAAGAAAGATGTATGGTGAGAAAGAGGGAAAATGTGAGTCATGTGGTTACAATGTTCGATGCTGGCCACTGTGACCGGGGTTAGATTCCATAGGCCGCGCCAGAGTCCTGGCTGGGAGTGGCTGGGAGTGCCACCGGAAGGAAGCCAACAGGAAGTTTGCTGCGCACAGGAGTGGCTCTGGAGTACCGGAGTTATGGTCGACAGCCTGGCGAGTGCCGTCTCGGAGGAGACGATACTTCCCATTTGTCACTACCGGTCACAGGGCAACAGCAGCGAACTACGAGGGAGGTATTGACATGAAAAATAGAGGGTGTAATTGGGAGAAAATGGAATAAAATCAGAAAATGTATTTATGCTTCTTATCCTTTAGAGCAGTATGTGGTTCTCATCCCTGGTCCTGGGGGGCCACAGGGTGTGCTGGTTTATGTCGGTAAATTTGTTGCATAAGGAATTATCAACATTATTTTGTTCAAATTGAGGTGGCAAAGCTCATTGCTAGGGTGGCATCTGCCCTGCTGAATATATTGAATTCGCTCACAGTCACTAGTCCTACATAACCAATCTTAAACCTATCCATCAGGATATTTGTGCTTTTAACTATCTTTCCAACTTAAGTGTTCAAATATACACACAATCTTCACAGGAGGAGTTTTATTTTTATTTAAACATTTAAATAGACATGCAGAAAGAGCCTCGAGAGATTAAACAAGGTCTCTGGTGACAGCAACGTATTCTGCCCATGTGGTGACGCATGTGAGCCGGACGCACCCAGTGCTCCTCTGTAATTTCAAAACCCACCATTCGCAGCATATATTTTCACTCCCGTGACAGAGACGAGTCCACTTGATGCTGCACGAAACGAAGGATCTTATGGTAACTTCTTTGAGCTGTGGGGAAAAAACGATTGTGACTTTAAAGGGTGTAAGGAAGTCTAATTCGAAAACTCCCAATTTCCCTGACATACCTTGAGATGTTGTGTTTTACACCTTGTTTACTGCAGTCGAGAGTCGTGACGTTGTCGACGCGTGATCTTCCTCTTCGCTTTCCCGGTGATGAAGCCTCTCAATGGTTTCTGAGTTTGTCCACTCTAAAGACGTACCTGTCTCTGGGTTCTGTACACCAAATAAGAATGGATTTCATTAGTTGGGGAATATTGCTCATCTTGGATATGTGCTCACTACAACTCAATAGCACTATAGCAGAAGGAATCAGAGGAAAGAGCCTTAAAACTGCATCCTAAAACCTGTTCTTCATCCCCTTAGTTGTTGGACCATTACATTGGCTGACCAGCTAAAGGTCATTCCACCTGTGTGCCCGCGTTTGCGTACGATACACCTGTCCCTCCTATTGACATCTGTGGTTTTGTGATCGATTTTAATTCTGTGTCCGTGGGACGTTATCCAAGACTGATATGGAACAGGACACCTTGGGTCCCTCATTTTGAGCATCCGCCGCCCACCGCCTATTCCTCCAGAGAGAGAACCGGCCCTGGGCTTCTGAGGTCAGTGTCAGCCCTGATGCATCACCCTGGACTTTAATTAAGAATAGCATCCATGGGCAGGTCTTCTAAATGCCTTCATCAGGTGAGGGGGGCTGGTGGAAGTGAAGCCCCTGGAGTCTGCTAGACCCCCCTCGTCTCCTCCTCTCCTCCTCTCCTCATTACTCTACTCCAAGGAGCAATAGGGAAGATGTAATTGGCTGGTGACAGATTGCCCAAGCTGAGATGTGCTTTAAATGGCTGAGAAATGGGAAGCCAAAGCTGGCCAAATGGCTCTGCTACACCATCAGACACAATGGAGGACCAAGACAGGGAGGGTCGGGCACCCCATTATCTCGTAACAATGTATGATCCAAGGAAGTAGTAACTGTAGCATAAAAATAATCTGTATAAAGGGGACATGGACCTTAATGATAACTTTTGGCTTTTCATGAACAGTGCTTGCGTCTGTGTCAGAAGGTGTGAAATACAAAATCTGCCCTCGAGAGAAATATCTGAAAGAAATTGCCTTCACAACAGGAAATGGAATGCACATCAGCACCACCTTGTCTGACCCCCAAACTGTAAGATTGAAGAAATGAGCAATTAGCATAATTTATTTGCACAGCATACCCCCTTATTCAGGTCTATACTTTAATACCTCATAACATACATATTTTCTATTTTCTACAGCTGCAGCTGTATCGAAGCAATTAAGTGCATTGCTCAAAAGTGCAATGGTATTGCCCCCGGGATTCAAGCCCACAAATGTATGATAATCAACCACTACAATACACTGGCATTAATAATCTGAAAAAAATAACTAGTGCTCGTGGAGAACTAATGGATATTTTAAAGATGTTTATGGATGTGTGCGCTCTAGGTTTTATGTGGCTGTAAATCAAGTTACGGTCCCTAACCGCTACACCACACTATTCACCCTCTGATAAAATGAAATGAACGGCCAGTATTAAAGTGACCACTCTGAGTTCTAACATTTCAGATCCTATTATGAAACTCAAACTTCTGTGACTGATCGGAAATGAAGTATAAATTAAAAATGACTTTTTTTTTTTTCATGGGTGGGATGTGCGTGTCGAGGCTGGTCATCATGCCGCGTGAACCCACAGCAGGACGGCTTCGGCCATCTTATCGGCTAACCCGCTTGATCTTCCCCAGGACTCTCATATACGGAATGTTAGGCAACCTGAGTTAACTGGAGAAAAAGATGAAGCTTATTTAATTTATCCTTTGATACAAGATTTTTTTTACTTGATATTTACTAAAGATATTTACTTTATTTGTATTTATTCATTCATTCACTTATTTATTTATTCATTTATTTGGGGGGTGAGGGTGTTTTATATTGTCTCTTTGAAATTCACACAATATACATTCATTTTATTTGTATATTGTTCAGTATCATCATCATCATCATCATCATCATGTTCTAGACAATGTCTCGGTAAAGGCGGTATATAATTTCTGCTCTGATTAATGAGGTATATAATTTTTGCACATTATATAGGCTGATTAATGATTGGTTCCCCAGGGTCCATTGCACTTCGTTATATACCAGTGGAACACATTATATAGGCTGTCTGGGCCCTTCTGTAAGGCCCACAATGAGTTTTGGCAGACATCGCAGGTCCAGGATCATCAATCAGTGGCTTCATTCACTTCACAAAGGGGGGGTCCTCCTTCTGCCCTGAAAGCAGTCGATATCTCTGCGCTCCCTGAACAAGTGCAATCCCATTAATGCGACCCACCGCGCCAGCCTCTTCAATGGAGAGCATCAACAGCCAGTGAAGAGGAAAGTGCAATATGTCTCAAAAATAGAGGAGGCTAAAATGCCAAGGCCCATTCTAGGGGGAGCCATTCTCTCTTCTGTGCACCTCCGTCAGGGGAGTGTATCTCCCTGGCTTAAAGGTTCCCCTGAAGAGACATTTCCATCCGGGCTGTGCCGCCAGTCCGTCTGCCAGAGAAAGCCCCGAGGCAAGGTCGGCTGCCCTCGATTACCAGAGAGTCCTTCGACCCGGGCCACGCTGACCCGTGAGCGGGACTGCAGAGAGGCCGTCCGAGCGCATCCTCCGCTTTCGTGTTGATGCTTCCCATTGTCAGCTGTGAGGGTGGATGGAAGTAGTCACGTTTGTTACTTGGCTTATTCAAGCAGAACTGATGGAATGTGTTTCTTGTTCCTTGACTGCATGCAAACAAGCAGTCATTGCAAACGTTCCCAAATACTTACAAGAAATTGTACATGTATTATATTAGCCAGGCATCCTCGGAGTCACATTTTTCTAGGATGTGTGAACTGGGAGATTCAGTCATTCTTTGTTTCACAGTTTATTTAAATAAGCAAATGGAAGTAAATCCATGTCATATGTAGCACTGTTTTGGAGGATGCACAGTGGCACCCTTTATGGTATGGGGTTCACCGATAAACAGATATTTAAAAATAAGGTTTACACAATAACGGCCACCATTTAATCCACTGGTATAGATTGATATAACAAAATAACCTCTAACCTGTCTGTAAACCTAATCTGCGTATTGGCGTAATAAAGTTACTGCACAGCACCATTCAAACATAAACGTGAACATTACAAAACCCAAGGGGTAAACAGTCAACATATCAAACACTAAATATGTTATTTATTAATAGGCACAAGCCCACCTTTGATTTTAACATTGTACTCAATTTCAATCATTCACAGTAGAATTAAAAGTAATCTTAAAATAGTTTAATACCTTAAAAGAACATTTACATTTTAAGCATTTAGCAGATGCTCTTATCCAGAGCGACTTACAAGATGTGCATTTATACTTGGTATGATCAATCATTGTTCGCGGACATTTAACACACTCTGGACCCCTCCCAATGTAGTCCAACACCAGCCCTTTGATTGCTGCCAAATTCATATCACTAAACTGTAAAGAGAATAGATTTTCATTGTGGTACTAGCTTGTTGAAAGTGTAAGCACGTCCCTGCATTTTACCTTTTATTAAATCAAGGGACGTTCACCGCCTCTGATGGAGGGGGTGTAAATTTGTTTCATTGCTGCAGTGCTTACTCGTAACTGGTCTTGCTCAGAGCTGTCTCGGGTTGATATAAGGAGCTGGATGGATTTTTGCTCATTTGGTGCTCCAGTACAGAAACTGAATGGCAAGTTGGAGAAAGCCATACCATGAAATATGTGTCATGGTACAGAGTGAGCCTGAATTTGTGACCTTTCTGTTCCAGCAATGATCGATAGTGAGCCCAAATGAGAGTTGTAAATGATCATTCACAGCAACAATTGCTTTCACAAGGTATTTCAATGATGGGGTGTTGGGTGGCTCACCCAGCTAAAGCACTGGCTTCCAGTGTAGTGACGCCCAGTATGGAAAGGCAGCAGCAAATGGATGGGCATGGAACTGTGACTGGGAATTCCACATTGGGAGGAAAAGAAAAGGGGAGAAAAATTGGGAGAAAAAAAAAAAAAAAAGATAAGATGATGCTTACCGTTCTCCAATCACATGGTCTTGGTGGGCATGACTGTGGGCCATCGCGAAATGGCTTCTTTATCCCACATTGGAAACATTGCCTTTTCACATTTATCTTGTCACGGATGTGTTCTTTTGGAAAAGTGTATTTAACATTTAGATTAATTGAATCTAAATGTTAAATATTTTGTATCAAAATATAAAATAAAAGTTTTTGAAAGCCTGTGAAATGATAATGAATTGGCACAAAAACTCTGTGATGTTTATTAATGGTTCTTAACTTTTACATCTTTGAAAACTTCACGCATGTTAGGCAGCTCGGATTATTGGTCCATGCGGGTCACGCTTGTGTGTGAATGAATCATTGTCTGCCTTATCATTTCAGCCTTGTCTCTTGGTCCATCTCTATTACCAGCCCATTATCTCTGCTCTTGTTTTTCCATGGCTGCCAGGTGTGTATATATCATAATATCTACAGCCAGACAGCCATGTCAAGTAATGCCCCGTGTCCCACCTCCACAGGCAAGGAAGGGCTGGTCATCATTGCAGTGACTGGGGTATATGAGGGCAAGGGAGATTAAGATAAATGCACCAAGAAATTGTTATTTTAATCCAAGTCTGATTCGAGTTCATTAAACACCAGTTTATCCACTCTGAGTAGCAGTTGATTAGATCAATATAGCGGCATTAACACATCTGGTCTGGCTGTCTGTAGTCATTTGGCCTGAGAGGGAAAATGCCTTTTGGATTTGCATGCACAAAGCACCACAGGGAAGCGGGGAAATTGTTTCCAATGTTTTTGTCTGTTTGATTATGCAGCGATTAGTCACATGTTGTGCTGTAGGAAATGTTCTGAAACATTTTTGTCATAATAAGATATTGGAGTTTGAAGTCATGCCTGAGCACCTTGTAATGTGATGACTTTTGAATGGTCTCCATTTTGTGCCAGGGTTCCCTTGGGCGTTGTGATGAACCTCTGTCACTCAGCTCACACGTTGAAGATGATCTTTCCAGACTCCTTCAACGTCAGGGCGACGGCCATCAGTCACCATTGAGATCACACACACTGCGTCCTTACCTGTATCTGCAATAGGTGATGGCCACCCTCTGTACAATAAATATTCACAGAGAACAGAATCCTGAGAGCCAATTTGGCACGTAATGATCGGCTGCTACGGAAATTTCCACACACATCCACTGTTATTATAATCGGATCTAAATGAGTCCGAATGGTAATGAGTCCCCAATAGCAGCTGTCTCCAGAACTCCTTAGGTTCAACAATGCAGGGAGTGATCTTTGAACCTAAAGCAGAGTCGGATAATCTTCTTAACTCCTGATATAACGTCTCTGCCCAGGTAATCAAAGTCTTAATCCTCTGTTCTGTTTTGTTTCGCTTCTGGGCTGATAGAACGGCCACCTCTCTACTGCCTTGGTGAAATTGCTGAAGTCCATCTCCATAGAAGTTGTTTACAATTAGCTTGTGCCATAGAACTACTGATGCATGGATCTGATGGATATTACCATCTTCCATCATATGTACCCTCAACCACGCAGGCAAAACAACAATCCCAAATGGGATGAATGCACTGGTTTAAAACTCTGTGCGGCTACTGCCAGGGTATCCTCAGAGGTGAGAGGGCAGCAGTCTGACATGGCCTAATCAGATACCAATAAGCACTTGAGAGTCTGGGAGCTCTGTTTCTTCAGAATTTGGCTGAGGAGGACTGGTTGCTATTTTCAATTGTTGTGGAGTCCAGGAGCACCACCAAGGAACTTTCAGTTTTGCAATGGCAGAAATCAGAACCATCAATAATTCTCAATATACTAGCTTGGCGTTATACAACTGGGGAAGATCAAACGGGGGGGGTCTTCTTGAGCAGCATTAGCAGGATTTTGCTTAAATGCAGTATTTATGCATTTATATTCACAGTGTGTCAAACATGGTTGAGTGATTCATCTCTAATTGCTTTTCAGTCTGATTGAATTATTTATGATGATTTTAGATCTTTCTGTGAATGACTTGTAGAGAACACATCACCTTCCTCTACTGTTAAATCTGCATGATGGCCACAGACAGCATGGCAAGGCCAGCAGCCGTTAACAATCATCTGAGCTCTGCAGGAAAGAAGCCCTTTCATAAGGACTGGCATGCATTCACAGAACTCTAGGAGAAATTCACAGACTTCCTGACTGCACTTTCCTGGGATGTCAGCAAAACCATGGTGTCTAACAGGTATACTTGTCTTAAAGTATCGCACAACCTTACTGTGTTGCTACATTTCTGCTTGTCTGTGTCTTGGCGCACCTGAGCCGAACCGTCTGCTGTCAATTGTAATTGACGTTTAGTGGCTATGGATTTGTATTTGTGGCATTTAATTCTGACACCTGCAGGGGGTAGGCTAGCATTTCAGGATCCGCTAATGGCTGTAATAGTGGTTGCAGGCTGTAAAAATCACATATTTCATCTCATATTTCATCTAAATATTTGATTTTACTGCACAATATTTGTAATTAAATTATGCTTTCTTCAAAGTTGTTAATATTTACAAATCGGTTGTCCAAGGGTTGTAAATTATAATGAATTTAAAACCTTACAATACCATTTTCCGTCATTGATGGAAAGGATTCTATTTGCCTAAACTTCAGGCCAATCAAAAAGTGAAAATCCTGTTGGTTGTACTGTCATCTGTCTGATCCGCACAAGGAGGCTTCCAAAGTCAAGGCGGAAAGAAGGATAAGGGGCCTGATTTATGAGATGTGAATGTTCATTATTAATTTATTACATGTTTAATTACTTGCTCGTAATGATTTGTGTAATTAAGCGTGTGCCGCTGGTAGATTCATCCGTCTGCTGGACTGAGACCTGCTGCCCCCTGCTATGAGATCTACTCCTCTGGGGTCTTGCTAAATCAAATGTAATCTGCTCATCCGGTTCTGTAGTCATAGATACAGTGAAAACCCCACTGGCATCATAGGTTTGGATTATTGTCCGCAGGTCATCCGATTCATTAAAAAGGAACATCGTTTTGGGTAAGGAAAGTGCACTTGCAACCTGGACTTTCTGGCCAAGGAAATGAAACACAAATTTCTGCAGTAATTCGTGGCTGGTGTGTAAACAGAGCAGCCGTTACGATGAGCAAATCATTTCACTCTGTGAAACCGTTGCATTGCTGTCACTCTGTCCGCCCAGGTGCCAGAGGTAGCACGATGGGTGGGTTACATCTCGGCATGCGTTTCTCCTGTGCTGTTCCCACCGTAATTGTCCCCCCTGTGTTGAATCCCTTGCACCAAGATGAATAATTGCTATTTGATCAGGGAGAGGCGATGTTGTTCTCAACCCCCCTGGTCTCTGACCATGCTCTATGGGGGACCTCTTCTGGTCAAAACGAATTGGGAGCCAATACCTGCCCGGGACTGAGTGTGTGGGAGCTGAGCCCTCTCTCAACATCCATCCTCACTGTAACTATCCCAGAAGCCAAAGGACACGGCAAGAGTTATTTTAATTACTTCCTGCTCCCCACAGGTTATATTAATGGCCATTCTGCCCCTTAAATAGGCTATTTATATGCAAAGTCTGCTTTTGATGGATTTCTTCATTATTTATCATTAATGTATTAATGTGCTCCGATAGGGAGATATGTGGAGGGCTCACATGGTACGGTCCTGGTGGCGATAGGACCGAGACCAGAGGTGATACAAACCAGAGCGATGGGGAGATAGATAGTCTGAATTATACAGTAGATGTAGTCATTCCCTTGTGCAAATGTCCTGGAGGAGTGCTGAAACATCTAATCATAAATTGGCCAAACCTGAAAATTGGTTTGTCCTGTATTAGAGTTTTGCAAATGGCTATTTCATCGCTAATTTAGCCTTGTTTAATTTGATAAATGGCCTTCCTCAGTCCATTCTCCCCCATTCAAGGGCACCTAGGGTGTTAGAGATATATAAAAAAACGAAAATTAAAAAAATGTACAAACATGATATTGTCTAAGAAATTAGTCATGGCTATCTTTTTTCCATTGATCTTTTTGTTTTGTAGAGGATGATGGTATGTTTGGTTTCAAGTTGTTCATTGTGTATAGTATTTTTACAACAAAAGAAACCGAATGCCTTTAAAATGCCTCTCCCTAGCCCTTCTACACAGGTTCCTTTCAGAGAGATTGGTTCTGTCCTGTCTTTCCCGCTATTTATGTAGTTTGCTAAGTTAGAGAAATCCTCCCCAGGCCCTGTTCCGCCGCCCTCTCACCTCAAATGTGCTGACAAACCTGACAGGAGGGTGGAGAGAGGGGAGATTGCTCCTGCAATTAGAAATGTGAATTTCACCAACTTAATTTGCAAAAGTGGCTCCAGGATAGCCATTGGAGAATATTATTAATTCTCCCCCTGTCTAGTTTAATAAGACCGCGGTAAGCCATAACCGAGGTAGGGCAAAGTGCCTGCAGTGGCCTCTGATTCAGCGATTTACAATTTTTTCTCCGAAACTTTAATTGCATATGATGTGATTGCATTATATAGATCACCCTTGCATCGACGTGGCAGACCTCTGCATACGTTTGCAATGTAAAATACTAGTTCTCAATGTGCCCATGTTTGTAAGGGCCCTTTTCCACTGCACAAAAAAGAACAAGAACCAGAACTTTTGGTACTTTTTTGGCACTAGAAAACGGGAACTTTAGCTTTTACATAAATAATAATAATAATAATATATGCCATTTAGCAGACGCTTTTATCCAAAGCGACTTACAGTAGTGAATGCATACATTTTTCCCCCCAGTGGGGCCACATATACATTGGCCAAGGTTCCAGTTCTGCATAGTTCTCGTTGTTGATTTTTTGTGCCTATTCAAGATTGGTACTTACCGGACCAAACAGGACCTTGGGGGCAGGACTAACAGCACTGTTTGTCACTGATTGGTTACGCATTTTGCGTCACTCACGCGACTGATCGTGAGGGGGAGGAATCATTGTTGTTAGCATTTGTTGAAGAAGGAATATCAGCATAATGTAGAAAACCATGAAGAAAACCACAGGACCATGAAACAAGTGCAGTTCTTATTAAAAATAAAGTGTAGTCTAATGTTGTTACAGAAGCGCAGTGTCTGTTTTTATGCGATTATTTTCCAGTTAAACTACGCCATATGAGGGCAGTTCTCCTAGATTTCTGGTAGGACAACACAGGAAAAAACGTTAACTTTTAATCCTGCTATAGCTTGCTATCAACTTGATAGTGATAAATTTTTTCATATGGCAGCTTATGATACGATATGATATACTTTATTTGTCCCCATTGGGAAACCTGTCTTGGAATCTCAGTAGCTGTTTCACAGTAATTCCATATAACACATGTAACAAAAATAGAAAAATAGTGCCTCAAAAGAGCAGCATCAATCAAATAACAGATTCTGTACAACAACACAGTGCATCTACACATGTATCAAGTGATACGTTTTTTTCATATGGCAGCTTAGCCAAAACGAAGCGTTGCTGATGTTTGCTCTGAATTAGCGCAAACCATGACTGTTTCCCCTGAAGTCGGTGGAAACAAGAACTGTGACTAGAAACGGAACCAGCGCTAGTTCCTGTTAGTTCCCGTTAGGTCTAGTTCTTGTTTTCTTCTGCAATGGGAAAGGGCCCTAAGAGGGAAACAGCTGGGGTCTTTCTTTGTGTTAAAGAGGTTTTTGTTGACATCTCTCCGAAGAGCTTAAGAACTGCTATGCAGGCACACAGACTTCACATCAGAGAGACAGGTCACACGATTTTACAGCAGATAGTGCTTCCAAGAACGCGTAATTTATTTATTTTTTTTTTATTTTTTTGCACTGCAGAGGGAAAGACTTTTTAATTTTTGAAGCGGTGAGAGGCAATATGGATCCGCTGTCAAACGGAATTAAGAGCCATCAGGCCTTTCAATTAGGCAGATTTCAGGTGTCGCTTTGCATCAGCGGTGTAGCGAGAATGCGCCTGCAAAGCAAAAACCGCAAGACAGGTTATGTGTGAATTACGGCAATAGGGAAAGACACCCTGTTCTGCTCCCCTACATGCTAAGCTCTGACTGCATCTGGCGGTGTTCTCCGGGTCACGCTCTGTGTGCGCAAACTGATGAGTTCTCAGTACTGAGTGTACGACTGTACGGCTAAATGCAATGTATTTATTACAAGGGCGAACTCCCGCGGTGCTGGTGGACAGGTGGGGTGGAAGTTGGGGCAGGGGTGAAGGTGTAAAGATGACGAATGGTTGGTATGGTCATCGAGTAATGGAGACACGGGCCTATAGAAATACGCTGTGATGACGAGAACAGAGGCATTCAGGTAATAGTGCGCTGGAGTGTAGGTACGTGTATGAGTCCCCTGCATTTGAAAGTGCATTAAAAGTAACACAGGGAGAGGTGAGTAAGACCAAGACAGGAGATGGTAAAGATTAAGATCATTTATGGGGAAACTACTGCTTTGTGTGCCACAGTCACTTCTGATATCATGCCAGCTCATTTAGATGCACTAAAGGGACTTAAATTGAAATGACATGGGTTACAAACCCAATGCTCTCATCTGTTGCCAATATCAGAGCTCATATCTTTATTGATATGCACTTATTATTGAATTCTCTATCCTTAAGGTATTTC
The DNA here is from genome assembly GCA_029706075.1 of Aldrovandia affinis. Classification (NCBI taxonomy): domain Eukaryota; kingdom Metazoa; phylum Chordata; class Actinopteri; order Notacanthiformes; family Halosauridae; genus Aldrovandia; species Aldrovandia affinis. The sequence goes on along the minus strand of JAINUG010000037.1, from coordinate 1,505,601 downwards.
TCAAATGTCCAATAAGTGCTCCTAATGAGCATATACATTTTGAAGGCTTTGGTGTGCCTAATACTCCCCCTACTAATTAATTTTATTTATTTATTTGAATCCGAAAAGCATTCAAAACCTGGATGTGTATTTCAAGTATTTTACTCATTAAATGTTATGTTCTCCATTTGCCTCTTCATAACGCTTTTGGAGGGTCTGTTTGAAAGGAAGTCTGCAGATCCAGGCCATTTGTGTTCTAACCCTCTGGAGGTGTAAGTTGTGATGCAGTGTCATGTTCTCAGAGCAGAACAGGTCATGAACAGACCACAGTACCATTAGCCCAATAACAGAAAGAAGGGGAGGTGGTTGGTACGTCGAGGTGGCAGTGAGGACAGCCCCAGCTTCACCTTAGTGATACAGATCTGCTGATTGGATCACTGTGTGGAGTGTCTGTGCACACACACAGACACACAGAAAAACATGCGCACATTCAGACGCACATGAGCACCCACGCACACACACAGGCATGCAGACCCACACATGCACACGCATACACACACACTCATTCACTCACACACACATGCATACAGATGCACATACCCCACACTCACACGCACACACAACCACACGTGCACATACAGTAAACCAAACTGAACCATTTCATTACATTTGTAACAAGTTCAGTTCTCTCACTATCTTCATTAAACATTTTGAAATCCAACCATTTCAAAAGACAATTCCTATTGTTCTACAATTCCTTCCTAGTGCAAAGTGCAAGTGAGGAGAAAGATCTTTCATTAAGCTTTATAACATATGAAAGATGCACAGGAATAGTTGCATTGAATTCTAGTCTCTCATCCTTAATTGTGTCTGCCAGTCAGACAAATCTGTTGTGTCTGATCAACAATTCTCTATTGTCCCCTGCCTCACCTTCACCTCCAACATCACTCAATTAACTACCACAGAAAGCAGCTGACAGATTTGCTTCTCACCTCGATTAGTGCGATTGCCCTAATGTGTCTCCCCCTGTGTGGCAGTAAACCCTTTACCTCAACAAACACAACAAGGAATCATTTCTGATCTGTCTAGCCCACAGCAGCTGTGTTTTCAGGGGCCTAGAATTCCAAGACATATAAGCCTGTCAGCTGTTTGAGGGCATCGGGTCCAAACACAGCAAAATCCGCCCCTATTGGAGTGTGAGCTTCGAGTGTAATCACTCTTCATTCGCACATGCTTCACTCTCAGACACAAGGTCCTTTGATTTCGCAAGTGTTTTCATATGAAGTGTACATCAATGCGTATTTATCCCCCAAATGTGCCCTCCCCTTCTCCACCACCTGCCCAATAACACGCAAGAGCTGATTGACGACCAGGTGAGGACTGGGTTCCGGAGAGGTCCAGATTGAATCGTTCCAGTGAGGGGAGAAGTGGGTCAGCCCACTTTACGTTTTCAACCGGCATCTTGGACCCCCTGGCAGCTAACGATGCAGAAACACAACAGAGGGTGGAGGCCCAGATGGGTTGCGAGGCATACCGTTAAACACGCCCTCTCGCTTCAGACGACGCATTTCCTCCCCAGATGCCACAGACAGGATTTTAAGTCATGGCACTGGGTGAGGAGCTAAGCCTTCAACAATAAAAACCCCATGATAGGAACCCCTCAGGTGGAGATATCAATTGGAATGCCATCTTTCTGTGAAATGCTCAATACTGTGGTCCACAAATCCAGGAATTAAATTGATTATTGTCATCCATTGTGAATGACGCACATCTGCAATATACATTTCCTGTACTTTCATACTTTACTATCTTAGTGAAAATATATTACTGTCCAAGTAGTGTTCTGCTCCTTTCCGTTTATTAAGATATTTGTAGATCTTCTAGGGGAACGTGTGAAGTGCCTTTACTTAGTTTGGATGTCCCTGTGTGCCTGCATGGCATTCTACTCTGGCCTCTGGACTTCCTGTTCAGTTTAGTCTTGCTGTTAGAATAGAATAAGAGCCTTACAGTTTAATGGGGGTGTTAAAAGTCATGACGCATATGTGTGTACAGTCCAGGGATGCCATTCAAACATACACACACAGACACAGAGAGGAATATAATCCACAAGCAGACACTTGAGAAGCTCCTTGTTCCTGGAATGCATGGCTGTCACGACAGTTGTCTTACGTTGCGTTAGTTGAGCTCCTGCAAGTGTCTGGCAAGACACAGTGGAGATCACACGTGTGATTTTCTTGACGGGACGAATTAATCAAACATGTACACATTTTATAACGCTATGGAAGCCCCTCCCCTTCCCCCTCAACCCAACCGCCCCAAGCTCTGTGAGCGTTGTCCTCTCTTGATGTCAGGTGACATCTTTCTTCAGTCTCTCTCTCTCTCTCTCTCTCTCTCTCTCTCTCTCTCTCTCTCTCTCTCTCTCTCTCTCTCTCTCTCTCTCTCTCTCTCACACACACACACACACTGGTGGATGGTGTCTTTGCCTGTCCTTGACAGTCAAGAGCAGAGCAGTCAAGAGTGGAGAAGGGTGGAAGGGGGATGCTGTTACATCTTTATTCATCTTTCTTGATTATAGACTGGAGTGTGGGGGGCAGGGCCAGGAGCGAGAGACATGGTTTTCAAGGGTTTTGAGGAATTCTGAGGTAGCAAAGGATACTTTCTCTTGCCTGCAAATATATTTATATTGGTATTGGTACAGTGGAAATTCTATAAAATAAAATATCTATAGAATAAATCAATTCCTTTCTTTAATATGCAGCTAATTCAGACGTGATGAAGGGCTGTCCGGGACTCACCTGGATGATGATGATGATGGGCTCGCTTGTGTTGATAGGGTTGTATATAAGGGACGTGAGGGTGGCCTTCGCCCTGCAGCGCGCTGCTTCAGCTCCAGGGTGGGCATGGCTCCTCACAACCCATTTGTCTCTTTTTGGCACAATCTGTTGCTTGCGCCTTAATGCTTTCTCAATCCCCCTCTGGGTCAGCCTCCTGGCGCATCCGGCCGATGGTCTTGAACCTCCGGTCACCATTCCTGGGTGTTCTGAAACAGCTGCAAACAAGAGAGGGACCTGTTACCTATGACATGCGTACACACGTTACACACAGCACTTGTGTAATCCAAAGCGACTGATTTGGATTGATTTATTTGTATTGCATTGTTAACTGTTCGATGTTTGGGTATGCCGCTTCCAACGCTTCACAAATTTGAAATGTGGCCACTTGGTGTGCTTGCGCCTGATTGCCGGTGACGGGTGCTGCCTGTCCCCGACACAGACAGAGGAGAGTGAGGGGGCAGACAGCATATGTCAGCACAGCACAGGGCAGACCTCAACGTTTGATTTGTGGCCTACAGACTGCGATGATCACATTTTACCCTGCACAGCTTTAACCTCCTCACGCCTGCCTCGCTTCCCCCAGCCCCAGACCCGGCATTCCACACCCTTTTCCACGACACATCCCTCTCCCCGTTCACGCCACGTGGTTACCGTGGCAACGGTTTTTAGCTCCTCCCGTTTTTCTTCAAAGATCTTGCGGCCATTGTCGACCTTCTTGAACTGCATCTGGCAGCTAGGCAGAAATTCACAGTGACTTGGGGATTGTCAGTCATGGGGATGTTTACATGAGGGGAAGAAAGAAAGAAAGCACACTCCTGTCTGGATCCAAGATTCTATTATATGTGTTTAGAGTATTGCTGTGTATGGAAAAAATACACCCTGGCCCAAAGGTAAACAATTCTATATACAATATTCAATTTACAAGCCATAATGTTGCTCTAGTTACAAAAAAGCAAGCCTGGAAAATGACTTTCATTGAAGGGTCCAACATCCGAGCTACTTAAAGCCTTCATACACACAAACACACACACTCATACACACATGCACACACACTATAAAACAAATGAATGAGTTCTAGATAAAAGCAGAGAAATATTTCAAGTAACTGACATAGACTTGCCACAGAGTGTGTTATGTCATAAGTGACAATGACAACATGCCATATTAGAACATCATATTAATGTGACTTAATGTATGATATGAATGATGACATAATGCACACTATGCCAACACCTCTACCCACTTATACAAACAGACAGACAGACACACACACACCTTTAATTCACTCAAATCATTCACAGATTTGAAAGCATTAGTCTTATAAACAAAGTCGAAAGAGTATGGCACATCCCCTAATTAGTAATGAGCATGGCTTCACTTGAGGCTGGAGTGAAGAGCCCAAGGATATCGATCTCAGAAGCAATCTTGAACAAGCTTCAAGTGGCCTGGAAATATGGCTCTGTAACCGATACTGCATTACTGTCTAACAATTTAAAATGTCAACAGCTGCCTATGTAAGATCTATGATTTTCAAATATCAGTCAAACTGTCTCTGCCCTATAAATTTGTTAAATTCATGATAGAATCTCTGAATGTTAACCTAATGTTGAGGTTGACTGGCAGCTCTCTCTCTGTGAGGAGATATATTTTGTGATGGCAGAAAAGTGAAAGGGTGGGGGGGCGGCTGGCAGCGAGGGAGGGCAGGAGAGTAGAGCTGTCATACTCTCAGGTGAAGACTCAGTCAGAGGTGGGCGTTTGTTTGTTTGTGTGTGTGTGTGTGTGTTTGTGTTTCGGCCCATGCATTTGTGCTTACGTGCGTGCCAGAGTCCGTATGTGACTGTGTAATTGTTTGCCTTTGTAATGTTCCATTTCGTCCTCAATCCACCGGAGCCATTTTATCTGATGAATGCAGAAATGCAAAACACTTTGAGCTCGTAATCTTTTATAATAGATTTCTTTTCCAGGCAGCTCAATACTACTTAGGTTTAATTATCCCTCAGGATCCTTTAGTTCAATTAGATATATTGTGAGTGCATGGCCCCCTTGGGCCTCGTCGTTATCACAGAGTGCTTGCTAATCATGTCCACGCTCGGGAGGGATGGGGATTATTCTTTAAGAGATGTGCCGTCGGTGGGGATGAGGCGTCGCAGCCTTGGTTATGTGCTGAAGGTCAGAGTACGAGTATTGTATTGAGCTGGCCTCTGTCCTTTGTCCAATGTGAGGTGTGACATGGATGGATGCAGGGAAGCTTTTCTGTCATATGACTATGGTTGATCCCCATCTACCGCCTCCCTTAATCAAAGTCCTACTAACACATACACAAACAGCACAATCTCTGTAAAATACGCTCTGAATACATTCAGCCCCTATTGGACTCATGTAAGCTCTGATGGAGTTGATTTGTCACATTTTGCTGTGCACAAGAACAGGTCCTGAAGGTTTTGATTGAGGACCGTGATTCATTGATTTGTTGAATCAGGTGTTGTAGTGCTGGACTAGAATAATCCTGCACCCACACCGGCCCTTCCCGGATAAGATTGGAGACCCCTGCTCAAATAGATCAACGGAGGAAGAAGTTTGCCCCACATATATGTATCTGTTTGTCTTTTTTATACATGTCAAGCAAGTGCGTGCTGGTTTGTGTGATTTGTCTTAGTTGACAGCCTTTCATGAATTGTACCAGTTCACGGCATACGTCACCACGAAACTGATGTATGAACGTCCAAGTATCTTGAATTGGCTGGATGAAAATACTTTGTGGATAAAACTGGAGTCTACGATGATTTTTACAGCACTACAATGAGCAGATCATCAATTCATCATAGAAGCAGGCGCTTATTTGCTGTTATTATATGTTATATCTGACTGGTCTCATGGGGCTGAAGCATTTCAAACTGTAGGACGGAGGGAAAATGTGCCTGTTGAATCAGTAGCTTTTGTCCGAGTAACAGTATGAAGTGCAATCTGGTAATTACCAACTTAACATGATTTTGTGACATTAATGCCGTTACATAGACCATGGCAGATTGCTTGGAGGAAATGGTAATGACTTTATTATCATTCATTGCACACTCCTCTGTGACATGAAACCCATTTGAGAAACTCTGAACAGGAAGCAAGTATTAAATGCAATAAATATTGCACTTCCCAAGAAAATGGTTGTCCTTGACAGACATGGATTTGACTGGCGCAAGCATCGTTTGGATCTTGGCTTCGTGGCTGCTCCTCTGCTTGTGATTCTAGGGAAATGTGAGGCAGTGCTGAACACTGAGCTAATACTGATGGGAACTGGTAGAGAAGCAAAGGTTTAACATATACAAGGATTTGCTTAATAAAATGTACAATTCCCGAAAATACCTCTTCCAGCTGAATTCACTTTTGCACTGAAAGTGTGTGTGTGTGTCTGTGTTTGTGCGTGCATGTGTGTCTGTCTCTCACGGAGACAGTCAAAAGATGAAAGAGAGATGAGCACAAAAGTAAGACAGACATTGTGAGCTATAGCAGAGTGACACAAGGCCCCATCTCTCCAGACTGCCTCTCTAATAGTCCCCTTGAGCACCTCTGGTCAAAAATGACTGCGGGGACAGGCTCAGTCTCAGAAAATACAGAAGGACACGAGACCGTGTGTGTGTGTTTGTATCTTTCTAATCAATCAATCCATCACTCTGCCTCGTCATAAAGTCCGGGCATGCATGTTGCATTCATTAGCTTTCCACTGTCAGGCAGAAATCCCATTAGTCAATGTCTTTTCCCGCGCTTCCTGGTTCTTATCAGGAATGTCATCTCTGACAGGGGAACACACTGCATACCCAGGCTAACAGTGAATTATGGGCTGTATTAGAGAAGGGTTTCCATGAGGATGGGTGTTATTGCCACCCCCCCCCCCATTTAATCCACATCTCCTAGAGTTTCCAGCTTTTAGTCAAAGGGACAGCATATTACCATTGGATTCAGTCAGTGGTAATTGAAAATTTGACAATTGTTATGAAAATATGTAAATATTTACATCTTATTGTGCATTTTCTTTCTCAGATGCCCTTGTCTAGGGTGACATACTGTACATAGCTAACATTTAGTAGGATATTTAGCTGAAGAAATGTGGGTTAAGTTCACTGCCTAAAGGCACAGAGGCACTGCCTGACCTGGGAATTGAAGTAGTCTAATTATCATTTCTTTTAAAGGTGCATTTTAAATATTGATACTGCCCTGGGAGTAAAAAAGAAAAAAATACAGTACAGGAACAACATTTCTGGAAAATTGCTGTTGCTTTTTTCATATAAACCCCTTCACACCCCATCCATAATCAAAGCCTTTCTCTGCAGTATCCCTGCTTTGTACTTTGCACTCCAATTTTGGCCTTCAAGGTCCTACCATCTTACCAGAGTTCATTAAATGTCCCGTTGTCATTGGAATAAACATGTCGTGGCCCCCAAGGACAGGCAAGAGGCATTTTGGCAGTGAAGTCACTTTCCATCACAGCAGCATATCTGATATACACCATTTAGCATCTCTCTATTCAGCTCAACTCTGCACAATTCAAGTTCAAAATAATCATGCAGGAAATTGTTCATGTGTTGGCCCAAAGAGAGGCAGTTTATTTGTGTGGCACTTTCTTTTGTGTTGCCTTTTCGTGGTTCATTATTTCCTGCAGGAGGCTGTGGAGCGTTTTGTGTTTGTGTACCATTGGCTTACCAGATGCCAACGGTAGCGGCGGCAGACCCGGGAGGAGTAGAGCGATGCTGACGACATCTGCGGGACTGGCACCTGCTGGGAAAAGACGCAACAAAGGGTACTGCAAGGATACACACAAGTAAAGTGAAACATTCCCGCCCGTCGTATCAGTAGGTGTGCGGGGCTTAATATTGTTCTGCCAGCTGGCATGCCAACTAATAGCGAGACCCTGAAGACGACAAATCGGCTACAGTTTCCCTATGTGGGCTATGTGGTCCTGGTTTTCTCTGTGGGAGGGGTGACAACACCCAGCAAAGGGGGTGTTCATTGTAAAAGATGACTGTCCAGGCACAGATTATGGCACACGTTATGCGCCGTGCTCGTAATGACCCTGTACTTTCAACCGCTGGTCAAATCGTCTGCAATCATGTGGTCCTGACCTCCCCTGGTCTCCAGATCACACTCCCAATCATCAATTACATTCAGCATCTAATCATCCTCTAGACATGAGCTTCTATTGAGTCACTGGGATTCGCTCCTCCGCATCGGCAAACTCTGGAGGAAAGGACTTATCCATCATTCACGTCCTGCTGATCACGGACCTGGCTCTCGCTGTCTCTCGCTCAGTCGTCTTAAATGGTTCTGGCAGCTGTCCTTTTTCCCCCTCTTCCTATGTTTGCAAAGAAGTAGCAACACAATTCTCACGTAGAAAGCCTGCTGTTGTAATTTCCCCAGAGTGAAGGTCATTAAATACAAATGGGGCTTGCGTGTAATTCCTTTTTGGAAAGGTACTTAAGATATAGTCGTGAAAAACCCCATTTCCGTTGTCTAGCAGCATAGAAAATGTGCAGAATAGGCAAGCCGCCGCACATGAACAGCACACAAATGTACATCAGTATTTATCTATTATGTCCCACTGTGGAGTAATAAGCTTAACAAATACACCCTTGTGTAGAATATACCTTCCCCAAGAAAACAAGCATGAGTGATCACATTTTCACAACTTTTTTTGTTTGTTTGTTTCATTTATGCATTTAGTCTAAATTGTCAACATTTGAATATGAATTCATTTATTAATTTATTAAGAAAGTTCACAGTTGATTTTTACACATGGTTTCCTTTTGAATGATTGTATCTTAGAGAAAGTAATAAGAAAGAAAGTAATCTACCCAGAAACAAACTATTTCCAAAATAAAATAACATTTCTACAATTTGAGCTTTATTTAGAAGCAAAACTTCTTCACATGCCCATTGCATTAATCATGAAAAACACTTTGTGGTCTTGTTTGCCACACAGATAAGTAAAAAGAACCGTTCCAAATCCTATGCAAGAAATCAATACATAATTAAAAGGCAAACAAAATATTAAGTATTGATATTTAATGAAGAATCGTACGAGGCATCAAACCAAGACATTAAAACTGAAACGAGAAATCAATACATAATTAAAAAGGCTGGAGGCACGAGTTAGCAGTCCCCCAACTGCATAATTCCTCTTCATAATTTTACAATTGGTTAAATAGATTCTAGTTCACAATTGAATGCTGTTTTCTTGGTTACATTTAAAAAGTCAACGAAAATTGTGACTTGAGGGCATATTATAAAGCACATAAATGATACACCTACACACTCTACTATTATTAAATCACTGGAAACTCTCATCAATGCTTTTGTGCTGCATATCAATGGGCATGTCACTGGATACTGTCCCTCAGCCACTGTGATTGGTTGATCTTGTCCTCATGCTATCTTTTACTTCTGATACTTGTTAAATGGGTGAACTGGACCATCTACATCTGATAATATCCATGGAGCGCCTCATTTTTTTGCAGGACCCAATAGAAAAAGGAAAACAGAATTCAAGCAATATCAGGAGATACTAATGTAGCTTCATTTGATTGCTGTCCTTGCTGATTGCAGACTACCAGACAATCTCTTTAAGACCGGCACATGCAGAAACACGACTGCAACATTTGCATGACAATGACGGTTTTCAACATAGGCAAAAGGGGCAAAATTGCCTTCATTGAATTTCTGCCAAAATGTTGGAAAACAGATATGTTGAAATCCTTGTTACAATTTACCTGAACGGTAGAGTATGACACACATCTGAAAATGCATTAAAAGCTCATTAAAAAGAGCAAAATATTGAGGGGGTGGGATGGGCTTATTGATTATAGTATCATTAACATTTCTATCTGCCACCACAATCCATATCACCAATGGCAATTCTGACATTCACGGTTGCATTAAATAGGAATAATGATTTATTTCTTGGCATAATTGGTGCAATGATCAGAGCGTAACAATGATTGCGGAGAAGGAAAATGATGGTGAAAATATACAACAAGATAAGCCATTCTCAAGAGTTAAATATATATATAAAAATTACATGAATGTCCCACAATGAGACATCTTGGCAATGAGACATACAGTCGAAATGTGCCTGAGGTTATCTAATCTGAACTCCATTGGAGAAAACATTGATGGGCTTTACCCCTCAGCACTTGAAAGGTGCCCGCTTGCCCTTAGGGTCATTGGAGTCATATAAGGTATTTACCATCGACTGGGGATCTGCATTTTGGGGATTTAGACAGTGGCATTAACTAGCAACCTTACTGTTCTGGTTTGTGTATGAGCCAGATTAGTGCTAATCCGAGATTAGAGAGTCAAAGACCTCTTCTTATTTTGTTTTAGCGAATGAACATGCAGTGAATAGTTGCTCTGTAGTGTTAGACCAAAACAAAGATGTTTTAGACCTTGCTGTGCAATCGCTTTATCCATTTGTTTAACACAGCAGTTCTCAAACAGTAGAGGCTGGGCCTCCCGCGTGGTCCAGTGGTTACAACGTCCGACGCTGGCCACGGAGACCGGGGTTCAATTCCCCGTCTCGCCAAGTGTCGGCTCTGGCCGGGAGTGCCACCAGAGGGCGGCGATTGGCTGTCCGCCCCAGGGAGGGGGAGGGGAGCCGACGTGACGCTCGCTGCGTAGAGTGGCCAGTACCGGGTTACGGTCGACGGCCTGCGGGTGCCGTCTCGTAAGAGGCGTCACTTCGCTTCGTCACTACCGGTCGCAGGACTACGGCAGCGAACTCACATTACTAGGGGGGGATTGACGTAAAAATAGCAGGTCTAATTGGCTACCAAATTGGGAGAAAAATGGGATAAAATCAGAAACAAAAAAAAAAAAAAAACAGTAGAGGCTAGATGCCACCCATGCAGAGGACGAGATGCGATTCAAGATGTGATTGGCGTTTGACGTCATGAGTACTTCGCATCTCTGTCCTCTGCATGGGGGGCATCTAGCCTCTACCATTCTCAAACTGTGAGTCGGGACCCACTGGCGGGTTGTGACATGAGTTGAGGGGGGTCACAAGATGCATATGGGAAAAAAGACTATATATGTCAACACAAAAATGAAACATTGCGGCAGTTATATTTAAATGTAATTTTAATTGGTTAACTAAGTAGGTCTTGGGCTCTGAAAGTTTGTGAAACACTGGCTTGGCATATGCATATGTTTAGGGCAACTTTCATAGCTTGAATTTTATGTATTATCAATGTATATGCTTGTATTATTATGTACAGTATATGTAATATTACAGCTGGATATTTTTGAGGTTTTCAGTGAATTTACTGAACAACTACTTCTTACAAATACCTAATGAAATGCATCTCAAATATGTATTGAACCCTTCTGTGGCATCACAAGAGGCAGCCCAGAGAAATGGCTGCCTGTCCCTTTAAATCTTGTGAGCCACAAGAGCCATAGGAACTGCAGCTCGCATCAGCCTGCAGTCCCACACCTGGCCACTAGCTGCATTGAATTAAGTAATTGGGACTGCTGGCATCTGACTCCAATTGTGGACTGCATAATCATACCTGATTGTGCCACATTGAATGGTAGCAAGCCATACTGCAGGCATCATGCCCTAGTGTTCTATGCTTAAGGTAATGTTTTGGTTGATTTTGAACAGTACAGTACAGCACAGATTCTACAATGGGAACTGGGGGAAAAAGGGCAAGAAAAAGGCATTTTGGAGAGAAAATAAGTGATGTGCCTCATGAATAATTGATTTCCCGCTGGTTTTCAATAGATTTTTCAGTCACTTCTGGTATGCTGTCAGAAGTGGAAAGAATAGAAGGGGGCCTTGGGTGGTGTAACGGTAAAAGCATTCACCCAGAATGCAGGTTACCCACTGCGGCTGGGGTTCGATCCCTGGCTGCGCCAGCCCAGCTCTGGCCAGGAGCCCCGCTTAGGGCAGCGATTGGCTGTCCACCCCAGGGGGAAGGAGAGCTGGCACGAGCCCCCCGAGAAGCGCAGAGGGTGTCCCTGTAAGACAGGTGGGTGTGTTCCGTCTTGGAGGAGGCCTGGTCATTGCTGGCCATGGGTTTTTTTCTTGTCCCGTACAGATGGGTAGCGAGCTCATGGGGGAGGGTGAATTAAAATAAATAAATTATTTAACAGAAGTGGAAAGAATATAAAGACTGAGCCAAAAGGGAAGAAGACAAAGTGAACCACAGCAAGGTGTGACCAGTGAGTGAGGAAATATGAGGACATATTGCAATGAAGGGTGTATTTAACTGCAGCAAATGCACTGAAACAAGCAAGGGGCTATTCTCATCAAGGGATTAAGACTCACATTTGAAATCTTAATGTAAGACTTCATATGCAGCTTGAATTCAACCCCCCCCCTTCCATAAAGAAAAATAGGCCATTCCAGCAGGTAGTTCAAGTAAGCTACTTAGGGCTGACAATGTTGGAATACTGCATCAGTGAATATCTGGTGAATTCTAGATTGTTGGAGGTTGACTGAAGGGTCAGCTATAATAAAGAAAAATAGTCCGAAAAATATCCTGCAGAGGAAAGAGATTTTGTTATTGGGACACAATCTGCTTATACACTTTGATGCTGCATCACAGAAATGATTCATTATGACAACCCAGGCAATATTTCAAAAGAGCTGTGTTTGCTGGTGGGTGAACATTAATTTGAATAAACCCTTGGTGAATGGCGGATTATTGATTTAGAGAGCAGCATAGAGGGGTGGCCACCATTGATAATGCCTGTTACACAGCAGTGGGTCTAGAGTAATCCGGTCCAGTGACCAGCCTCCAGTGGCACTGCTACCCAGAGAGAACAGACAGCACATAATAGATCTAGCCCTATCTGTCTATGAACTAACTATCTATGGGCCTGCATGGCTGGTCCGATACAGTGTGCGCTGCCTGTCAGGGACGCGGTTCAAAACCTGTCTCTACCAGACCAGCCCCGGTCAGCCCCAATTGGGGGCGGCATTTGGCTGTCTGCCCCAGGGGGAGTGGGAGGGTGAGCCGGCTCGAAGGAAGCGGAGTTTGCTGCCCTCGGAGAATTAGCTTGCTTCGTAGAGACGAGCGGCGGACTCGTGTGGGGAGGGTAAATCGAAATTAATAGAGGGTGCAATTGGCTACCAAATTGGGAAATCGGGAAAGAATCTGAAACAAAATTAATTACAAAAATGTTTTAATCCTATCAATGAACTGAACAGAAAGGTCTAGGACTCAAATGGAAAAGCAGCTTCATCTCCTCATGGGAGACACACATATGTACTGTACCTGCACACTTTTTTTTTTAGGGCTTACATTTGATTTATTTGATTAAACAGGGACCACATACAAGTCATTCGTATCAGAGTTAGCTATTGAGCTCATTTACATCTACAGTCCCCTGTGCAGGCAGAACATTTTATAAAAAATAACACCTTCTCACATAGCAGTAGATTACAATACAGTGCACAACAAAACCCAACAATGCAACACACTCAAAACAGAACATCACAGTGTTATGTACAAACCAAAAAAAAAAAAAAAAAAGATTAAATCATTTTCACAGGGTCAATGTTAACAGGATTTATTTGCCTCTAAATATGATTTCATGTTTGCTTTAAAATTGGTCCATTTGTAATTGTCTAATGTCTAATACTAAAAGTTATTGTGTTCCACAGGTATGTTGCCTTAACTGAAAATCTGTACAATCACCTCTTGCTGAGGCTCTTGTTGTCCTGATGTTGTCTTTACAGCACTGTACAAACCACTTTAGAGATGGTGGGGCAAGATTGTGCGAACGATTTTAAACATTAAACAGGCATCTCCAAGTTGTCACACACATTATGCACGCAACAGGTGTTCCACTCTTCTAGACCCTGGGTGAAATGACTCGATGGTGTAGAAATATGAACTTTTAGTGGCAGTGTAGTGTAATGGTTAGGGAGCTGGGCTTGTAACTCAGAATAAAATAGAGGTTCAATTCCCAGGTGGGGCACTGGCTGTTGTACCCATTGAGCAAGGTTCCACTTAACCTGAATTCCTTCAGAAATGAAATATCCAGCTGTATTGCAATGGTGGGGCATTGTATGTAAACCTGAAATGTAAATATGTGTATAAATGGATTGTATGTAAAGAAATGTAAACTGTGTAAGTCGCTCGGGATAAGAGCGTCTGCTAAATGTCTAAAATGTAAAATGTAAATGTTTTAGATATTAGTCCTGCAACACCCGGGTCCACGGCAGTGGAGGCCTCTACAAATATCACAGTGGTAGTCCTGCCCGCCTGCATGGGTCAGGAAGCCACACATATTGCATTTAATTTACTCTCTTGAGGCAGCTGGTGTCCGAGACCATGAGGTTCTATATGCTGCATGAACCACTTTCCATGCCTGACAAGCGGGGTCCCTCAGCACTGGCCTATGGAACGGAGGAGGTGAGCAGAGCCGCGCAATCCAACACCGCAGTGGCTGTGAGGCTCCCAGCCTCAAATAAAGACGTGAAGGTGAAGCATAACTGCGCTGCAACGTTGATGTATGGCTGGGGATTCAGGAGACGAGGCGAGAAGATCAATCCGAGCCCCTTTCTGAGCAACGTTCCCACCATCTTCAGTTGAAACCACAAAGATGCTTTATTTTGGCCTCCGCCATCACTGCTGTTGAGTGCCTTGATTGATGCGGCAACAGGATGCAGAAAGTACATGATGTTAGTACACATTGTACACATTTCAGCCAGAATCCAAACTGTAGGCTTGTTCTCGGTGACTGATGAGCAATGAAAACTGGGTAATGTCAGAGACTGGCTGAGTGGCTGGAAAACAGCTGCCCGAGGGCTTTTCAGCACATAAAACTATATGCATTCCACGGTTTCTCATAAATTAAGAAATATAATAAAGGAAATGCAGTTCCCATGCATAAAACGCTTCAAACATTTTGATAACAGACAGTCCCTTTCTGTAAATATTGAATTTAACCCAGCGTGAATGCATGCAGGATATCTTGTACACCAAGCTCCTTACACTGCCTGATTTCAATACTTTTAATCTTGCATTTCTTCCATTGAAATAAATAAACAACTAAATAAAGAGACTGTTGAAAAACATAAAGTTTTTTTTCTTTCTTGCTGTCAGACCGTAAGCCTTCAGCTATCACTGGTCTTATGCACTGTGCTCAAATGCTCTCTTGTGTTATTCTACCTTCATAGTGGTTCCTTTTAGAGGTGCCTCATCAATTTCTATGTTCCCTTCAAAGATAGCCAGACTTGAAAGATGCAGACAGCAAGGCAGCTGCCTTCCGATTGAGACACCGCCAGTATAACAGAAAAAGTATTGATCATTTTATTGATGTACAAATATTTATAGAAATACAGGAGCACCCTTGACTGCACAATTTACATTCCAGAGGCTGAATGCACTCTTACCAAGCTGTCAAGTTACTGATGTCATTGTCTATAAGAGACATTTTACATTTTAAGCATTTAGCAGACGTTCTTATCCTGAGCGGCTTACAATATGTGCATTAATACATGGTATGATTAATCATTTTTCGCGCAAGAGATCAGTGCTGTAATACAGTGATAAACATCGTTGTTGGCAACTGCATACCATACCTGTCACATCGGGAAGGAAAAGGTCAGTACATTTAATTTTTTTAGAGGAAGAAACTAATTGCATAGTCACAGTCCTCATACCAAAGTTCTGTACCATTCTACAGTATTTTAGATTAAATACAGAGCCCAATATGGCCCCAAAGGAACAATGTGACCGTTTCTCTGCAAAGTTGACAGTCACATAGCTGATCGCCACAAGCAAGTCCACAAGCAATAAAAATCACAAGTATAAAATAACCTCTTGATGCACAGTATATTGTTGACTTGAATCAAGGTCAACTCATGTCAACTCATGTCTCAGTGTTGACTCAAACCACTGGCTGACAATGATGATCTGAGACAACAGTAATGTCAGTCAGTGGTTTGATTCAGTTCTATCCAACCCAAACAAAAGTTAGAAGCAATCAACACTGAGACAACCCGTCTGAGTTGACTTGGAATAGATTTACATAACAAATCAGTGCTCACCAGAATGCAATATAACTGACTTAACAGAAATACTCATATAAAGCAACAGCATTGACAAGACATCTCACAACCATGCATGAAGGAAATAAAATAGTTGCATAAAAGCAGCTAGAAGAGAAGAGATGCTTTTGGTGCTATTTTTCTCTTTTTCAGAACATCAGATCAAGTCAAATGTATCCATACAAAAATAAAGTTCAGCTTATTTTGGGGCCCAATTGAATACAAAGTTACCTGACAGCTTTTTAGCTACAGCATTGGAAAATCTGATCTCAGAATTGGTTAAGTGTAAATATCCGCTGAAACGAGTATGGATTTCCACTTGAATTGTAGGTTTAGTATTAATTCGTATTTTCTAGGTGTCGGTGTCAGTCCATAGGGTGACAGCGGGAGGAATGAGGGAAATGTAGCCTATTGGGTGGTTCATTTTGCTGTAGCACAATCTTTTTAGAGACCCTTGGTGATAAGGTAAGTATTTGAAATAGAAGATTGTGGGGCTGCCTGTTTGGGGTGGTGGTGCTGCTGGTGTGGCATGATGTCATTTCTAAGATCACTTGTGGTAATGGTGTGGCTGTGTATGTGTGTAGGGTGTATATGTATGTATATATTTAGAATGTATGTATTATATAAAATTGTATTAAGTTTGACCATATAGGGAACAGGTAGTTCTAATTGAGTAATTTATGATTTAATAAAAAGGGGTGGGATTAAATAAGTGTATACTTCTTCTCACTCCTTTTCAAATATGTAAAAAAAAGAAAAAGAAAAAGTCCATTGTTTGTTCATTGAGTTATTGTTGTTGTTGTTCATTTTTTTTTCTTTTCTCTCCATTGTTTTTGTTTCGTTATAATGGCTGTTAAGGCTACAGGACTGTATTGGTTTGGTTTTGCATATTTGAAATAAAATTCTATCTATCTATCTATCTATCTAAACACGCACACCCACAAAGAGCTCTGGAAACTGATGAAGGGGGTTACTCATTTAGAAAGTTAAGCATTGAAGTTGATCAGTGTTGCAATGATCCACTCGTAATTGACCTCAATACAAATTTCTCTCATCTCCTAATGTTATATTTCAATATCAATCTGCAGCATCCTATCCTTTTCAAATGCTCAATGGTTCATTGTTAATTTTGCCCAAGTATTAAAACATTGTTACAAACTGGCATCACGGGACCAGTAGGCCTGATATTAACGTGTAGGCAATGCAGGAAAATAAAGCGTAAGGCACGTTGATTTCACAACTAATCCCGCTTACTACGTTAGATTTTGCATGTAATGGGTAAATACAACACAATGGACAAGATGGCCAAGACTCAGCAGATTCTAATTACTTCAGATTTCGTCAGCAAATGTCATTGGACGACGGAACTATAAATGTGTATGGAGATAATGGCTTTAACGTTTACATATTCCTTGTGGAAGATTCTTTACGCGCTTGTGTGTGTGATTGAAATACAGTATGTTTCCACGAGTTACACGAGTAAGTATTCAGTACTGTGTATTCGTTGTAGCCATCTTTGCTAAAAAAAACAGTGTAGCTACCTCGAACTGTTGGGTAAAATCAACGCCTTTGCATTTTGAACGCAAAATAGTCTGATTAATACATTATGGGCACGTACGTAACGTTTTTTGTAAAAAGTCTGCATTTTGGCTGACTATTTTAATTCTAAATCGAATATATCCTGCCATTTTAAGTCATGGACCTCTGATTGTTTAAAATCAATGTAGCTAACCGTGAGCGTTCGTGTCAATTTTACGGTAGCGTACACGATCGCTGCATTCGACGTGCTAAAACTGTGAGGCCAGACCCCGTTTAATATGTGGCTTAATTGATACATTCCTGCTCTTGGACGTTGTCTGGAATTTAAACCTGGGGGAATAACTGTTTTCTCAGTCTCAAGCAATGGCAGAGAAGACGACCTTACCCGTGAAGCATGTTGCTTCAATGCCGTACAGCCTGAGACCTAGAGAGGCTTTGAGAAACGCAAACATCAACATCAACAACATCGGGTTCAGACGCATTGTGACAAAGGTAAGAATGCATTTTCTTCATGCTTGGCCAACTGTTGTAAATTCTAAAGCTTCTTTGGCGCAACTAAATTACGAAGGGCAAATGGGAATGGGGGGGGAGAGCGTCTTCACACAGTGCTTATTCCCCTGGATCACAGAAAGAGGCCGTTCCTATCCAAGCAGCCAAATGTCGCAAACCTCAAAGGGTGCCCAATGTTGCCGCTACCAAACGAGCTGAAAAGGAGAACAATGGAGCGCTGGTTTATCAGGTAAGCTGGTTACTGTTGGAAAAATTCAAATTTACAAACACTGCATTAAATTTGTTGAACAACCCCATTGACTGCCCTTGAAAATCTGTATGTGTAGTTTTGATGGGTGCTTCACATTTATGTTTGAGTGCTGGGGTCATTAAAGCTATTTCATCATTGATCTCTGTTGCTAAACAACTGCTTGAATTGCCAATACATTTGGGTTTTCTAGTTGGTCCTGTTATCATTTGCCTGTTAAGCTGCAACTGTACACCAGTCCCAAGCCCTAATTTGAATGTCTTCTCAGGCTGATCGTGACACTGCCCTTGCAGTGCAGCCTTTGGCCTGTGTGAAAAACGAAGACCAGAATATTGTTCAGGCCTTCTCAGAAACCATGCTGGACATCCCAGATGTTGACCTGGATGACGCTGACAATGCTCTTGTTTGCAGTGAATACGTGAAGGATATCTACAGTTACCTGAGGCATGTTGAGGTGACTAAATGACTACTGGCCTAATTTGTCATACTTTAAATGCGCATGAATGCATTGCTACGGGTGTGATCTGTCTCAAAGGGAACTCAGGCCGTCAGACCACAGTACTTGGAAGGCCGGGAGGTGACGGCGAACATGCGGGCCCTCCTCATTGACTGGCTCGTGCAGGTTCAGAAGCGCTTTCAGCTGCTGCAGGAGACCTTGTTCATGACCGTTGCTATCCTTGATCGCTTTCTTCAGGTTGGCCCCCCACCCTCAATCATTGATTGCATGTTATACATGAATCCTTTCTCAACCCCCTTGTTTTCAGCACAATTTTTATAATGTGTTGGATTTCGTTCTTTACATTTCTCTAAGGACAATCCAGTGCCAAAAAATATGTTGCAACTGGTGGGTGTCACTGCGATGCTAATCGCATCAAAATATGAAGAGGTTTACCCCCAGTAGTGGAGGACTTTGTCTACGTCACCGACAACGCATACACCTGTGCAGATATTCGAAGCATGGAGATGTCCATTCTGAGAGGCCTTGACTATAATCTTGGACGTCCAACTCCCATTCACTTTCTGAGGAGAGCCTCCAAGGTTGGGAATGTAAGTTACAAGTGCATTTTTTGTGAATGGTTTAGGGCTGACCCCATTTAGTCGAATGGTCAGTTGTTTGGTCGATGGGCTGTTGACCGAGATTTGCTTTGGTCAAGCAGTCGCAAAAATTTTTTATAATATAAATTCTCCATGCAGCATGAGACGCCTAGATTTGCGCCACAGGTCGGTGTGCTTGTCAGTAGAATAATCCATTCTGGATGCTGCGGGTATGGCAGTGACAGTCCTTCACTCTTAACATAGCTAGGCCTATACATGTTCTCTTTAAATTATATTAATCAGTTAAGGTAATAGTAATGTGAATAATTCTCCAAAACTAATAAGTAACATTTTATAATAAATGTGTTTTGCTAATTGTATGGTTTATATATTTATAACATGCGTAACACCCCCTTTCATGTACCCTATATTGTATCCTTGTTTTAGGCACGTGAATGTGCATTTTAATTGTAGCCTAAGATTTGCCTAGTTAAGATTAGTGATATAGGCATACTTTAATTACTCATTTCGATATAACCTAAGAACATGATGTCAAAATAAATCTGGAGTATGGCAGCATTTTGTGTTAATTGCGGACGATCCAAAAAAAGTGGAATGTAAACTTTGCAAGCGCGTTTTCCAAGGCAGGGTTTATCGTTAATAAAACGAGGAGCAGCCTTTTGCCAAAAGATGTGGACAAGCTAATGTTCCTGTGCCATAACATGAAACGACTGGGGAAGTCGGATGGTCTCCGACTTGTAAGTTATTTTCCATAGGCTATAGCCACTATGTTCAGCTTTAGGCTACAATTTAAGACATTAGGCTATGTGCGATCATTTGTTTGTTAGCCTATTTTTTTGCAAAAGAGATTTTAAATCCCAATAAGACCAACCTTGCTAATTAAATAAAACAGCCTACGCATTAGAATGTGTTATGGTTGTGGTCAAATAAAAGCATCAGCCTATTATGTGGCCATACCGCAACTTCACAAGCGCAACGGCAGAATCTGCAAGGGCAGCATGAAGAGGTTTTTTTCCTTTCAAGTAATCTTGAACTACGGCTCCATAAAGTTGTTAGTCATTTGTCATTCACTTAAAGTTATAAAACATGAGACAAGCGCAGTGTGCATATAGTTGTATTTATTAAAACCTAAAAAGGGTGTGTCATATAGAGAAAAAAAGTTTCAACCAATTGGAAAAAACAGACGACTGGTGGTCAACCAAGATTTGTTTTAGTCAGGGACAGCCCTGGAATGGTTACACTTGATCTTGGGTAGTTCAGATGAACCAGCTTGCTTCATAATCACTGTTCCTCTAAGGAAATCGCCTGACTGTAGGATGACATCTGACATGTGTCCCAGTAATGACTGTGTCAATGTCTTTTCGATGGTCTAGAGCAGGGTTCTACAAATCTGGCTCATGAATCCAAATTCAGTCCTGGTTTTCCTTTCTCTCAGGTGGTTGATTGAACAATGAATGCAATTTATTAGCGAGTGTCTTCACGCCTCCAAGGTAAAGGAAAGGTGGTGAAAAACTGCAGTGCTTGGCCCATGAGGACCATGATTTTAGGAACCCTGGTCTACAGCCTTCACTGTTAGTTCTGTCCCCCCGGTAATCATAGCTTATTTTCACAGGTAGATGCAAAGGTGCATGCATTGGCTAAATATCTGATGGAGCTGACCATTCTGTGTTATGACCTAGTCCAATGCCCACCTTCTCTGATTGCTGCTGCAGCGTTTGCTCTGTCCGTGAAGGTTCTTCAGTGTGGGGACTGGGTAAGCCATTGCAATTGCTCAGTCTATTAAATCTTAAACCGATTTTGTCTTCAAGTAAATGTGATTTGGACTGAAATGGTGTTCTGACAAAGCTGATTGGTTTTAACATGGATATGAAAGCCATATGATTGAATGAGTCAAATGTGTAAGTAAATTGTAAGGATGCTTATTAATAAATCTTGTCTTAGACACCCATCCTGCAGCATTACACAAACTACACAGAAGACTCCCTGGTTCCTGTGATGGTGCACATTGCAAAAATGCTTGTGACAATAAACAGTGGCAGCCTGAAAAGAATGGTAAGCTTAATTTTTGCATACATTGTGGCTCTGCGGGGATGATGTAGCCATAATCAACTTGAGTTCTGTTTTGCAGACAATCGTGCTCAAGTACAGAAGTGCCAAGCTCCTGCAAGCCAGCAGTCTCCCAGAGCTGTCGTCTCCATACATTCAAAACCTGGCCAGATCTTGATTTTTGATTTATTTATCCCCAACCTTTTTAGCACTTATTAAAAATGATTTGTTTTTGGTAGTCAATCTTAATTTTTAAATGTTCAGTTTCTTCGTGTTCTGAGTAGATGACTATGCATTATTAAAATCGTTTTGAAAATGAATCCCAGCGAAAGTTTGATTTGTACATTGGTCTTAAAAGCCTCTTTGGATTTTCCCACCTAAATATGCCCCCCTCCATGCTATGTTTTCAAATGAACCATCTGTTCCAATTCAGTGTGCAATGATTAAGGGAAATTGTAAATCCTCAAACAACCTTACAATGGGTGCTTGCTATATTTGATGCCTCTGCCAAGATCTCTCCTGAGCTGATTGAACGGTCTCTTGCTTCTAGTGTTAAGTGCAAATCAGACACTTTGCCTGCCTTGGACAATACAAACTGCTCTTACTGTTTTAGGAGTGGGACATTACACAGGAGGCTTGTTATATTCATGGCACTGCTCTGCTTATGAGCTAAATCTATGGATAACCTGCACAGATTGTAAATTGCTTGTGCTTCTGGAAGAAAAGTAGCTGTATAAGTGGATTTCATAAGGTCAACTTTTGACATTGCATTTTATGGATTAATACACAAGAATTATTGAACCAAAATCTGAAATTCTACCGCTCAACTTTTTCAATGGATGGCATGTATTTTTCTGCAGGGTCTCTTGGGTTAATTTCCCAAATGCACCATGTGCTCCTTTTTGGAAATGAAGATGTATTGCTTCACATGAAGGTGCTGTGCTACAGCTCTAGCTTTTGTTATTTTCTGTAAGGAAAAGAACCAATGTCATTCTACTGTTGTCTTTCCCACATGATTTTGAGGCCTGTGTTGTGGGTGACCTTGGCTTGAAATGTGTTTGCCTACCATATTTTTCTCCTTGCCTCATGTACACAGCAGGTGACAATTTTTATTTTATTTTTAATCATCCAGCTGAAAACCCTTCCACGTATGACAATATCCCTAAATGTGAAGCAAGCATGCCAGCAATAGAACTATTCAAACATTTATTTTCATAAAATGGTGCATAAAATTTTTTTAAAAGTAGGTTTTAAAAGCGACTACACCCTAGGAAGCCTTTACCTATTTTAAATGGGCTAATCTCCATCCAAGAGTTGCCAGGTGGGGAAGGGTTTGATGGTGGCACCTGTAATCTAACTTTTCTCTCTGCCCCTGGTCATTTGCAATTCTGATCATATCAGCCAGGAAAATGGACATCGAGAGATGAATGTCTCATCTCAGTCTGCGTGTTTGCTAACACCCTTGACTATTAATGTGCCAGGATGCCCTAAAACATGGAAATGTTGACCAATTTGAGTACATAAGACATAATCCTAATTAAAAACAGTCTGACAGAACGCTCATCACACAATGGCATTTTCCTCAAGCGGCACAAGATCAAATCATATAAAATTGTATTCCATAATTCATTCATTCATCTTGGTATATTTCACAATGTCAATTATGTGGGCGTGAATTATAATCACCGTTCTTGAGAAGGAGCATGCATGACTTCAACTACCACATTCGTCCGGTAGGTGGCAGTGAGCGATCCCAGGTAAGTGGACAGTGTAGATGTCTTTAAATACCCAGTTGCCAGCTCTCCCATATTGCTTAGCGCTGTGAGGGTGCTCCAGCGTACAGTACGGCAGTCCGGGCTATAGAGGTAGAGTTGTAGGAGAACGCGAAGGTTTACACTGCGCGCACTAACGATCAGCAGAGACAACGTAAAGAGGACCTTGACTGGAGAGACACTTTTGATCACGTAGATCCAAGGACTCGGACGGGCAAGGAGGAGATAGGATTTCGGACAGGAAAAGTGGATCGAAAATTTAAAACTGACTTGTAAGCGATGCGCTGGCAGCATGGCCAGATGGTTCAAGGAACACCTAGGGTTCAAAACCACCAAAGCACCACCTCCGGCTCCCCCAAAGCCGGACTACAGGCACTGCCTCTCCGCTGTATCAGGAAACCACCAGCCAACCTCGGCGGCCACTTGTCACTACCCGAGTCCCGCACAGCCGGACATTCTAGCAGCTTACAAACTACAGAAAGACCTGGATTTCGAGGACCCTTACACGGGAGGCGGAAACATTTCGTTCTCAACAGGCTTGACTTCTGTTGGGTCGTCGGACATGAAATATGTGTCACCAAAACACCGGCTTATCAAAGTGGAAACGGTCGAGAAGAGCAATTCCACTCCGGGCAGTGCCATAATACCAGCCACAGCCGTTTCTGCTGGGAACGTAAAATCTCCTACTTCCCCTCCCACTGAGCAGGAAAACAAACAAGAAAAGGTAAGGCTCTTGGTCCATATGCAGTATGAACACACAACTTCGTAGCTTGTACAGTAACACGGTTTAAACCTCCAGAAGTTTCTAAGCAACTGTAACGTCAATGAAAAAAGTTGTGTAAGGAGACATATTTCGTCTAACGTTCGTCAAGCTCTGCGTGTATAATATGTTCGCATGCAAACAGCTGTGATGGTAGCAGGCTACTTGTAGCTTGTAGTGCGTTAGTTTTTTTTGCTAACTAAACAACATGAAGGCTTGTACA
This sequence comes from Aldrovandia affinis, assembly GCA_029706075.1. Taxonomy (NCBI): domain Eukaryota; kingdom Metazoa; phylum Chordata; class Actinopteri; order Notacanthiformes; family Halosauridae; genus Aldrovandia; species Aldrovandia affinis. The sequence continues at coordinate 1,481,587 of JAINUG010000037.1, read as the reverse complement.
ATGGGGCTTTTACTCCGTTCATTGTAGGTTACATTAAAATTGTTTGACACCGCTATCAGTTGACGATAACTGTTTTCATGGTTGCTCCGACACCTTTATGCCATTACATTACTTAAAAAAAAATATTTTGATGTGACATAGTTTTTGGAATTCCCAGCAACCCAAAAATCCAGCAGATCAAACGATTGCGATTCCATGCCAGACTGTGATCATCAACTAAGCCAAGTTAGTTGTTGTACATGTGGCGTGATTGTCTGTATTAAATGTGATTAAATAAAGATTCGAATCCAGTAAATAGGCTCTTTGGGATGAAGACGTTTAGTGTAGCCTATTTAGTTGGGCCACTACAAGCATTATTTTGCTTCAACCTAATATTTGAGAGAGTACTCAATTGAATACTGCGTTCAAGTGCATTCAATGAACTAAACGTATTCTTCCGACTCGCAGGTGGATTATATAATTAAAGGGTTTGTCCGACTTCCTGAAAACAAGACAATCCGTTACTTGTTTTGTATACTCTGGTTTTTACACTGAATAATTTTTTAAATGTCAAATTAGTTCGAGCCTACCTTACTATGTTTTCACTCATTACAAAAACAATACATGCAGACAGATTTAAGAGTGCTTCAAGCACATGATCGACTGACTTTAATCGCTCCCTCATGCAAGCCTGAATTGGATTTAATCTCTAATCACATATCAGTTTGAACCTGTGAACCTTCCAAGGTCTGCAGTTCAATTGACGTTTGAATTTTAAAAGTGCTTCACTGTGGCATCCGTGATATATAATATAATTGACCCATCCAGGAATGCACGGGGCTCTGCACACATTACATTGCTGCTTCACCGCATATCAACTCCGAGGGGAAGAGAAGATCCAAGAACTACACCTACGCTTTTGAGAAGGAGTGCAGAAGTATTGCCCAACGCAGGCAACACCCTAGTTGCATAGCTCATGCGCTCTCAAAATTACTAGTCACCAAGTCCAGAAGTTGCTTCATTTTCTATTTGCTAACTTGACTCACTATGTCAAGTGTGCCCGCCGGAGCTTTGAGTCCTGCCAGAACATTATATGATATCGTACGCTCACACAATACTGTTAGTCGCGTGCAGTTTTATAGCTACGCGCAATTTCTGTCACCATGTCCTCCAACCCATAAACAAGTCACTTCCTGTGAGCTTCACGTCCTCTACGCCCCCTGCCCCAGGGTGTGGCTAGCTTAGGTGCTGCAGGTGTGAAACTTGGGTAGGGCTGCGTGTGCAGAATTTAGATTCTACAAAGTAGTGGCAATTGCACAATTTTAGTGGGACTGTTATGGGGGGGAAAATCTTGTAGAAGTATACAGCAAAATGTTCAATGTCAAATCCAATCTGATAGAGTACCTTTATGTCTAATAAAGTATATTTTGTCCCTATTTGTCAGTATCTATCAGAGCTGATTTAGTACTAAGTATTTTGCTGAATAGTAGTAGCAGTCATTTGTTGTTGTTTTAATAGAAGTGTTCACTTATTGTATGAAAACAAAGCCCAAGCCTATACATAAAAACTAAAACTAAAAAAGTAAAGACTGCAGATAGTTGAATTGCATTGTGCTCTGATATTGTTCCCCAGAACAGTGTCTGCTATCTTTTACCCTGTTGAATTTTATGGTCCAGTAATGTTTGTGTTTGTTTAACTCGGGTGTTCTGAAACAACCCATAAAGATAGACAATGGAGAAATTAGAACCTTTTTTTTTTTTTTTTTAAAACAAGTGCAAAGTGCCAAAGATGACATGATTGGATAATTATGGTAGCCTCTTGTTAGCTAGGGATTCTTTTGGCAAATCTGTCTACCTCCTTCTGTTTCTCCCAAACAGGGGTCAGGATTATCATTCAGAGATGGGTTTCTCATTAGATTTTGATGAATGAGTCTGTCCAAACATGTTTCCATTTAGCTCAGCTTGTATTTGAGACAGAGGGAGAAACATATGTGTTGTAGGCTTGTATGCTTGTACATATGTTGTTGTCTTGGGGGGTTATGAGTTATCTCCGTCTAGATGACACCTTCCATAAAAGAGCTTCAGGAGAGCTTGCATCATTGTGGTCTGGTGAATTGACTAGTAACAGAGAGCACCAGGCAATATGGAACAGCATATCCTGCACAGACTGCCATCAACAGGCCAGAAGCTATAATATCTCCTTTTGCTCTCTGTGAATGTTCCATGGTCCCATTCAGTGGGCAGTTGTAGCAAACTACAAAAAGAACCACACTGAAATGCACAAGACAATTGATCGACTCTTCCTTGACCAATAAGGACAAACTATGATATTAACGGTAGGGCTGACCCCATTTAGTCCGATTGTTTGGTCGATGGGCTGTTGGTCGACCAAGATTTGTTTTGGTCGAACAGTTGCGCAAAAAAATAAAAATAATGCTCCATGCAGCATGAGACACTTAGATTCGCGCCACAGTTCGGCGCGCTTGTCAGTATAATAATCCATTCTGGATGCTGCGGGTATGGCAATGGCAGTCCTTCACTCTTAACATAGCTAGGCCTATATATGTTCTCTTTAAATTATATTAGGCAGTTAAGGTAATAGTAATGTTGTGAATAATTCTGCAAAACTAATCAAAGTAAAATGTTTTGATAATTGTATGGTTTATGTATTTATAACTAACATGCGTAACACCCCCTTTCATGTAGCCTATATTGTATCCTTATTGTTTTAGGCACATGAATGTGCATTTTAATTGTAGCCTAACTGCCTACAGTTAAGATTAGTGATATAGGCATACTTTAATTAATAATTTCGATATATAACCTAAGAACATAATGTCAAAGAAAAAATCTGTAAGGAGTATCGCAGCATTTTGTTTAGTCGCTTTGCAAGCGCGTTTTCCAAGGCAGGGTTTATCGTTAATAAAACGAGGAGCAGCCTTTTGCCAAAAAATGTGGACAAGCTAGTGTTCCTGTGCCATAACATGAAACGACTGGGGAAGTAGGCCATTGGATGGTCTCCGACTCAAGTAAGTTATTTTCAATAGGCTATAGCCACTTTATGTTCAACTTTAGGCTACAATTTAAGACATTAGGCTATGTGTGATCATTTGTTTGTTAGCCTATATTTTTGCAAAAGAGATTTTAAATCCCAATGAGACCAACCTGGTTAATTAAATAAAACAGAATGTGTTATGGTTGTGGTCAAATAAAAGCATCAGCCTATTATATGGCCATACTGCAACTTCACAAGCGCAACGGCAGAATCTGCAAGTGCAGCATGAAGAGGAAGCTCGGAACTGATTTTTTTTTCTTTTTTTTTTTTTTTTTCTTTCTTTCTTTCTTTCTTTCAGGTAATCTTGAACTCCGGCCTAAAGTCATTAGCCTATTGTTACTCATTTGTGTCATTCACTTAAGAACGTTATAAAACATGAAACAAGCGCAGTGCGCATATAATTGTATTTATTAAAACAAATAGGGTGTCATATAGAAGAAGAAAAAAAGTTTCAACCAATCGGAAAAAACGGACGACTGTTGGTCGACCAAGATTTGTTTTAGTCGGGGACAGCCCTAATTAATGGTGAGATCTTAAATGAAAACCACGCAAGACACTTTGAAACAGCCAGTGATGCAGTTGATATTGACTTGGAAAAGAGACTGAGACTTGACTGAGAGAGTTGGAAAAGTTGTATCATGCTTGGATGCTGTTATTGTAAAGGTCTTTCTTTGAGAGCTTCTCTCAGATTAAACCAGTGGGTGGTGTCAGTAGATCGGAGGCAGATCTGGCCAAAAAGTCGACCTCAGTCCAAGTGTACCTGTTCACAGGTGCAACATCATTATGGCTATTCTCCACAAATCTCTACACAGGTTGTGATTCTGATTTGGAATGTCATATTTGGTGACAGGAATGCTTTGGCAATACTATACAATACTTCCGCATATAAAACTATCAAACTAGATTATTTTTATTTTAGTTGGTTCAAACAGTGATGTGTCAACTATGAGACGGGTAGACGACAAGATTTATGCAATTTCAAATGGCAAACAGTAGGTTGAATTTCAAATGTGTACAATTCTACCTGTATGACTGGGCCTTGGCCATAACCATACCTGAAAGTATTGCCTTCATCCATTCAGCCTCCCACTGCCACTATTAGGCTTTTATAAAACTTTGGCTCATTGATCAACTTGTAATGCTGTATGCTTTTCACCAAAATCTGTGAATCTCCTCCCCTGGCACCCACTAAGAACAGATTGTTAATACTTACTGAGTCACACCGTAACATGGTAACATCGTCTTACAAACACAAAATTACTCATGGGTTTATGTTGGGAAATGGTGGATTTACCATCAGATGTGTTGACAAGTTCCTCTGTATTTTCTCTGAGTGGGTTGTCATTTTTTCCCAAGAAATTGAGAGATTTCACTTTGCATGGCTCAGAAGCATCCCGATAAAAGGCTGTGAAAGGGTGACACTGACGCTGGATGTGCTGAAGGAGGAACACTGCTGCACTGTGTGGATGGTGCCGCTCATTCAATATTCATTACACTTATGATGTCCTTTTCATGAGAATTTTGGAAATATGATGTATGCCATTTTATCGCACGCAAATATTTCGATTTTGATGGGGCACTGCGGATGTGTCGACAGCCTCAAAGGAATATCATAATTTTCAGTATTCATATTGCGTTCGGGAGCGATCAGTATGCCTGCATTCACCGTGGCTTGCATTTCAACGGCCAAACGTTGCGCTTGGCCTTGCCAGCAGTTAGGAAGAATGTGAAGAATGCCTCCTTAAAATGTAAACCTAATAGGCTGGTAAGTCGCGCGGGCACAGGCTCCGTTTGGAGCCGTCACAATGGAGAGAAAGCTGCACGACAAGTTCGTTTTCTTTTTGTCACGCTACAACATAGCTCTTTTCCAGATAAATAGAAATTTTGATTTGGCTACTCCAGCTATGGATGCTAATTATGTAACCACTTCCTTAAAAGCCTGTGCTATCATGCCCAAGCAGTCCCTCAACGTGCGCTTTGATAGTTCATTGTGCTCTCTGGCTGTTGAAATGGTTTGTGTAGGGGAAACAGCCCTGGGGCCGTCTTCACGAGTGGATTTCTTGATTGCGTAGCATAATATACGGTGATTTAAAGTGCACCTCAGGTGCTTTCGTTGTTTTACCTATCGAATGACGGGAGTTGTGAAATGACAAACGCGGCACATAAATAACATCACGGATGATGGCGTGTGCATTGATTTAAGAATAAAAAAATAGGTCTAATTTATTTTTTGTTTATAACAACAATAGTTTAATGGTACCGCGCGCTGTAGCAGATGATTACCCTGCCGTACGGCTAATTAAACCTCCTTCTCCCAGAAAGTTCTCCAGAAAGTTCTGAAGGACGGATGAAAAAAGGACATGAGGAGGCACGAAGAGGATAAACTTGCAACCGCAGCAAAATGATCGTCAAAGCAGTCGTGTCCTCAATAGAATGGTTGCGTGCTTGTTTTAATGGTTTGTAATTGCATGACTGTAAAAAAATCTTCACCCAAGCATAATTTGCTAGTGTTTGGAGCATTTGAGCCCACATTTAAATAGACTATATCAAGGCCGAAATTACCATATATATTGGGGGGGACACATCCCCCCCAATATTCAGATATGCTCAAAATGTCCCCCCCAATATATAGCCTAGCTGATTTTTTTTTTTAATGTCCCCCCAATGTTGACTCCATGGTAAGGCCTTGGACTATATATAGACTATAGACTTGATAGTTCTTGGGGTTTAGTTCGACCATGTGTACATGATGTTCTATTGATTAGGAGGCATTGTGACATTGTTTTGTTTCTCTCTGGCTTCTCCACCAATTAATTTGCATCCCTTTTGAACTGGGAAAATATTAAACAATAATTTAATTCTACATAAAAGTTATGGGCAATTGAACATTTGTGGCCTCCATAAAGGACAGTGACTCAGGCTAATTATCCATCTTAGTACTCCGTTTATAGACACAGACTCTGTTGTTAATCTACGGCCAACTGAGGTATGTGCATCTCTGTTAGATTTCCAACATAGCAATTTGTCCATTTCCACATTTTTCTTCTCTATCTTTTAAATTGTTTTTGGCAAAGCTTTCCGTAGAGCACTAAGCACAGAGTTGTGGTTGAACATTTGAAATGATTGCTGTTACGTGCGTTGTACAGTGTGTTCCCATCGTTAAATTACTTAATGTGGTGAAAACTAAAAGCACTTATTTTTCTCAAACGTGTCCACCAACGTGCTGTATATTCACAAAAGCAAATGGCAGAACTAACAAAAAAAACTTTCTTTTAAACTTTCTATGTTATAAATGACATCGTCAGCTTGGATGAAGGGATACATGGATGGATAGATGTAGTAGGTTATAGGTTATGTATAGAGATATAGAATCTTTAGCTTCATAAAGTATTGTAATTCAAAGCATTGTAATAGCCATGCAGTATTACGGCTTTAATGGCATTATTAGCTTGGATGGAGGGATGAAGGGAGGAATGGATGGACAGATGGGGAGAAGGACTGAGCTGCTAGCTTTTGGGTTATATGTATACAGATTTACAGTATGGCTTGAAAAAATATTGTAATTTGGACAATTATAATAGCCTTGCGGTAGTAAGGCTTTCATTAAATCATTCGCTAGATGAAGGAATGGTGCGACAGATGGAGAGAGGAAGGACTGAAGTAGGGTTTTGGTTGTACGTGTGTATAGAGATTTACAGTATATGGCTTGGTAATGCATTGTAATTCAGACTATTATAGCAAAGTTTTGCTTGTATAGTTGTCAACAATTATATTGTTATGACAGTTAAATAACAATGGCACCATATACCCTGTAAAGTACTTGGAGCATTTGTCTGAGTTGTTTGCCAGTGCACCTATGTCAGTGCCATCTGGTGGGGTGGGTGGGGGGATGAAGGCCAAGCTTTTGTGGCATCTTTGCAAGGTCTTTGTTCTCCGTGACGAACATCGTCTCTCTCTGCTGCGAGCCAAAGGATAGGCGATACTTAAATGTCAGCTGGGTTTTCTGATCTCCTAACAGTGAAATCACCGTAATTCTTTCAAAGTTTTCTTTCAAAGCGTGAGCTATTGCATCCCTCCGTTAGCATCAAATTGAACCTGTCAGGTTTAATAACCACTTCTACTAAATGTCAAAACTGTATGGGAAGTGGCCTCCTTTATCCCGCTTCTAAAAGCCAGAGGCTTTTTGGCAGCACAGTTTCTGCTGACAAGAAATTGCATGTTTTGAATGTTTTATATATATTGAGGTTTTTTTCTCTTCTGTTGCCTTTGACTCAAGTGCAAAAATGGCCCATTCAGTCACACCACCATATGAGTATCTGTCTTGACAATATTTTTCAGTTCTCCTAACTCTACATGAAAGAATGTAGGAATAAAACCGAAGGCCCATTGCTTCACTGTCTGACACCTTACACAGCAGTGTCAAGACACAAGATCTGTTCCCAGGAGATTCTAGGCAAGGTTTTCTAAAAAAATATTATATATTTTTCTAAGACTGAATATGCTTCTTGACGACCACCGAAACAAGAACAAGATGTATCTGGTGTTTCGTATAGTTTTTAAAAAGAAAATCGTACTAACAAACGAAAATAATTATATTTGCACAATGGGGCTAAAATACATGTGTATATCATATACTTTTATCATATTGCATTATTTTTGAAAATGCAGCTGGTTAATATGTGAAGAGTTGAAATATTAACTATACATGGATGTTGCATTAATTTGAAGATCTCATGGTGACTCTTGTAGTTCCACAGAGACTCTGGTGTCCTCTCCTATCTAAATGAATCAGATTCGGGGGTTCTTGAAGTCCTCTTGGGAGGAAGGAATTCCTCAGTTTGAACTATGTGCCAATGCTGGCTGTTTTTTTTGTCTTTTTTATGTTCCACCCCATGGTCCTGGTAATGCCATTGGAAAGGGGATAGCCGCAGGATGATAAGGTTGACCCAGGAAAGGAATTTTGCTCAGATATGTTCGCTGCACATGTTCATTAGAGCTGTTGTATTTGGCAAGGAGTTGTTACTTATGCAGTGATTCCGTTGGCAGATTTGTGTGTGCGTGCGTGTGCGTGTGCATGGTGCGTGCGCGTTGTTTTCTCTCCCTCTCTCAGGCATAAAAGCTGAGCTGCCTTCGGTTCTGCAAAGCCCAAGCTCAATTCATCTTTCGATGCACTGCGTATCCTGTCCTTTTAACCCCAGCAAATCACCGCCTGTCGGTATGGAGGCTGTGCTGGTCAGCGCATCGAGAGAACCAGTAGACACATGGCACTGCTTTACTTAATGACAAAGTAAAGCGCTGCCAGCGAGAGCGAGCTATGGCTGGCAAACCAGACAATTACAGGCTGATTAAAAGGAAACAAATTGAGCCCTGAGGTTCTGTGCCATGCAGCGCATGTATATTGAGCCCGTAAGAAGGGCTGATATTTTTAGCTGCCTCGCCGGTAAACATTGGCAGCTTGGCACGGCTTTCTCTGGGTACACGGAGCACCAGTTGGCACGCGTAATGGACGGCTTTCCCTTCCCAAAAACAACCCCGGATCTCTGATAGTTTTTTCCCCCCCGCTACGGTTTAAAGCGGGGGTATTGAAATCCAGGCCTCGAGGTCCGCAGTGTCTGCAGGTATTTGCTCCAACCACGCACTACACCACCTGATTTCGAAGAATCAGTTTACCTCCTCGGTCCAGGAAGCATGCTAATTAGTTAAATCAGGTGGTGTAGTGCGTGGTTGGAGCAAATACCTGCAGATGCAGCAGACCTCGAGGACTGGGTTTGAATACCCCTGGTGTAAAGCATTAGAATGGGCCTCAGGCAAAGCGGACACGGACTTGGATGCAAGTCTGGTCTTTGCCCCCGCCAGCGGAACGGCCTTGTTCTCTGTCTCGGTTGCCGAAGAGCTTGAGCGTCAGGCCCCACGCCTCCTTCGGGTGGTCCCTCGCCATGTTGGTTCCCGCCTCTGGCCCTTTTCCAAGACTGGCTGGTGTGGGAGGTTTGCCTGTGGGAGTTCCTTCGCCTCCCTCGGCCATTGAGGAAGGAGGCATTCATGGTGGAGGAGGAGGCACACAGATCTTACACCTCACCACACGACTCGTGTCTGCGTCATTGCATGTCAAATCGACTCGTGGCCCAACCCTGCCATGCATTCTTTTAAGCGGGTGCTTACAGTATGCTTTCCTGCTGGAAGCACTGGTCAGACAAGATTTGGGACATTTTGCATCTAAACTAATGTTTTGTATCTGAAATAATGAAGGCCTAGGTATCTTGTGCGTTTTGCGTCAACCTAGAGTAGGCTTCCTTCAAGATGCACTTGTTATCTTAATAAATGAAAGCTCCTGACATGCCCCAATGTTATTTTGTTTGTCATATTTGTTTTCCTGCCCTGTTGCTGCAACGTCCTCTGTCAATTTGGCAATTAGAATGCGCATCCTTCTTTATGTCGTCCCCTAGCCCATTCTCCATTGTGCTGTAGGACTTGTATATCTTTGACTTCTGATAGATAATTGGCATTTAATAGTAAATGCATTTAGCAGAATTTTTAAAATATCAATGCAATTGGTCTTGATTTCTTTGTTACATTTTTGTCATTTGCATTTCATTTATACAATTATTAAAAAAATAAATCCCTTGAATCCTCTGATGTATTTTCTACTTCACTGGTAGGAATGGCTTTGTATGTAGAGCACACAGACAGAATCCTTTTCTTTGAGGCAGAGAGAGGCAGGCAGTGACTGCTTCTGTTCATGGAAAATAAAGGCCAAGTGGGCCATTTCAGGATTAAGGAAGTGCTCTCTTCCTGACAGGAAGTGTTTACAACTTGGTGACATTCCCTTTTCACTGGGCTCACCACTTGGAATTCTGGGAGTGTACTTTAAAAAAAGAAAAAAGTAATGTAATGTATTTGCACTGGTGAAATCTGAACATTACACAGAATCCTTTAGTTTACTCTGCGCTGTCTGACAGCATGTCCTGGTGTATCCTGTGGAATAATGTTCTCGGTTAAAATGCTTGATCAGTGACCGGAAGAGAGACTTATATAAAGCCCTGCAAAAACGGTTGTTTGATACAGGACTCCACCCAGCGTATTCCATTGTCAAAGTCTCTCTCTGGTTCTGAGCAGTGGCTAAACTACACTCACCACAGAGAGGCTAACTGAGGCCACAGTGCTCCTGACTGCAGTCGTATTATTCTTTCCTCTGACTATTTCTTGCCGCTTGTTTATATCCTGGGTTGTTTTTCTCCCATCTCTCAAAATGCCACAGCTGAACTGTAATAGCACAGTACAGTGCAGAATACTGTACTATTATATTACAAAACAATGCACTGTGCTGTAGGTTCAAGTTGTTTACACTAGCACGGTAAAGCCCTCTTACAGGTGCTTGGATTGGTGTGTTAAATTAGCACAGAGGAATTCATCTACGGGTCTGTGAGTCTGTTTGCATGGGTGGTGTGTGCATCTGTCTGCCCGTGTGCATTGTGCACACAGACCCATTCTTCAATGCCGAAAGGCCTTAAATCCTATTCCGTTATTCGGAACTGCAGAGACTCATAAATCTGTAACGGAGTGTGAGTGAGTGCAGAAAAAGGAAATTGGATTTTATCAAGCATGCCGTCAAGTGCTTGATCTTGAATCCCTTTTTGTATATTAAGAGCACTTTAATCAAGTAAAGAAACACTTGACTTGAGGTCCAGACAGGGCCTGATTTAGTCACTGCCTGGGTCACTGTGAAGCATTCCCAATGGGGAGAGGTGCAGATGCATCACGGGGCGCGCGCTCGCTCAGCGCAGAGAGACAGCCGTCAGGAGAAGTGAGGCTGATCTCCCTGGAAAAAAGGGAATGAATTACCCTTATAAGATATAAGGGGAGATTTGATCCAGAAATTCCCTTGGGAGGTTGAAAGTGAAGAGGTTCAGGCCTTGAGAGGAAGGGACAGAAGCGAAACTACCTTCTGTAATTCGGGGAGTGAAAGGACATTTTTAAATGGGATCATCAAAGGGAATCCGTGCCACGCTCTCTGCTTGTCTTGGGCTGCTTGTTCTGTGAGGCTGACGGCCATGGGGGTAAGCAGTCTGCTGGTGTTTCCAGTGCTTTGCAATTCTGAATCCTGGGAATGAGGATTGGCTCGTGTTCCTGGAGGCCTTGAAGGAAAAGAGAAATGCAGTATCACCCCATTTGTTTTCACATACTGGGCCATGGTGTCATCATCAGACATGGCTCTGTGTGGCTCAGTAGGTAGAGCGTGGCGTTGGCAACGCTTAGGTTGTGGGTTCAACTCCGACTGGGACCACATATGCTGAAAAATGTATGCATTCACTGCTGTAAGTCGCTTTGGATAAAAGCGTCTGCTGAATGACATGTATAAAATGGCATATATATATATATATACACTACCGGTCAAATGTTTTAGAACACCCCCATTTTCCAGTTTTTACTAAATTTAAGGAGTTCAAGTCCAGTGAATAACCTGAAATAGTACAAAGCTAAGCGGTAAACTGCCAGAGGTAAAACAAATTTTAGGTTACCAAAAACTGAAAAATAATGTCAACTTTTTGGCAGTGAGTAGTTTCCTACATCATCAAAAGGCACTTGGAAACTGGACAGGAAGAAGTCTGGCAGACCCAAAGCCACAACAAAATCAGAAGACCAGTGTCTGAGAGTCAACAGCTTGCATGATACGCGGCTCACAGGACAACAGCATCAAGCACAGCTTAACACTGGTCGAAGTAAGGAAGTCTGCAGCTCTATGTCTTCTGTGAAGAGAAGACATAGAGCTGCAGGTTTGACAGGTCGAGTGGCAGTAAATTATTTTTCATTACCCTTAGGTTTTTGGTAACCTAAACTTAAAAAAAATAAAATAAATCTCTGGCAGTTTACCGCTTACCTTTGTACCATTTCAGGTTATTCACTGGACTTGAACTGCTTAAATTTCAGTAAAAACTGGAAAATTGGGGTGTTCTAAAACCTTTGACCAGTAGTGTATATATACATATCACAAGATACATCACAGAGACAACCTGTAGTCCTGCTGTGAACAAGAGAGAGAAAAGGGAAAAACATCTAATTGTGAAAATGTAGGCATGGATGCAACTTTAAAACCAGTTGTGAAGATTCCCATCTGATTTGTATGCATGTAATAATTTTGTACTAATCCGAAAAAGGGTTTTCAAAAGCATCAGGAGAAAGATGTAGGAAGATTTCAAGGACTTTGAATATCCCCCGGAGCACCGTTAAGTCCATCATAAAGAAATGGCGAGAATATGGCACAATTGTGAATCTGCCTAGAACAGGCTGTCCTTCAAAACTGAGCATCTGTTCAAGAAGGGCAGATGTTTGCCATAGGCCTCTTGTTGGCCTCCCTGAGTTACAGTCTTCCATGGCAGAGATGGGAAAAACTGTCCATGGGACAACAATAGCCCAGGTGCTTCAGAAATCTTTGCTGTATGGCAGGGCATCATTGAATAAAATGGATGAAACTCACCTAGAGTTTGCCAGAAGGCATGTTGGAGACTCTCAAGATGCTAGGAGGAAGACGTGGAGGAAGATTATATGGTCTGATGAGACCAAGATTAAACGTTTTGGCATCAACGTTAAGTGCAAACCTAACACTGCGCATCATCCCAAGAACACTATCGGTGGTGTGAGCCTCATGTTATGGGGAAGCTTCTCTGCTTTAGGGACTGAAAAACCTAGAGGGTAAAATAGGGCAAAATGGATGGAGCAAGATAAAACAAGAGGACAATGACCCAAAGCATACAGGAACACTCACATTGGAGTGGTTTTAAAAACCCAAAAAATCTATGTCCGGTCAAAGCCCAGACCTGAAAGATTTGAAAATTGCTGTTCACCACTAGTCCCCATCCAACCTGATGAAGCTTGAGCAATTTTGTAAAGAATAATGGGTGAAAATTTAAATGTCCTGATGTGCAAAGCTAGTAGAGTGAATACTTATGGACAATCAATAATTGTCTGTTTTTTATTTGTAATTAAGCAAAAGCCTTTGTAGTTTTTTTATTTGACGAGTATTTTGTCTTGATCAGTGGCAAGAAATTCCAATTTAATCCATTCTTATTCCATGAAGTAAGAAAACAAAATGTGAAAAATGCCAAAGGGGATGAATACTTTTCATACCCACAACAAATCTGGCTGACATTTTAAATGTTATTATAATGAACCCAGCATGGCTCCAAATTGCAGCATAACTTTATTAGCATTATATATTATTATAGCATTAGCATAAAAAAGTACCAGGGTCTTTGAACATCAGACACATATTTCTTTGACACGCGATGCAAGATGCACGCACAGACTTTTATTTATCCCTGTTCACCTCTCTCCCATCCGCACGGTAACTGATGAGGGCTGAGATGTGACACCTGAGGCAATCCCAGTCCGTGCCCTCCGCAGTTCGTAACAAGTCTGAGCAGAGACCAGTGTGTACCAATGGCTCGCAAGGCATCTCCCAGGCTCATTGTGTATGGCCGTAGGCCTGCTGAGCTCACCCCCATTTTACTTAAAGGGAGAGGGGAGGGGGGGAGGGCACACTGCTGCATGATTTTATAGTTTTATACAGAATAAATAATGTTTCCCAAATTTGTAATCTTCCGCAGGCCAGGAATTCCCATACCGGATGTAAACTTTCAGAATTAAAAAATCTGTGACAAGTGAATCATTAGATTATAAGATTTTTATAATTGAAAACGGAATAATCTTTTGTTGTCTGTGTGTCTGTGTGTCTGTGTGTCTGTGTGTCTGTGTGTCTGTGTGTGTGTGTGTGTGTGTGTGTGTGTGTGTGTGTGTGTGTGTGTGTGTGTTTAATGATTTAGAGTTAATCACTTTTGTATGTGTCAGAGTGATCTTTCTCCTCTGTTCAGTGTTGGAAAAAGGCCCATATGGGCAGCCCCAGATGGGTTCAGAGATCTAAGTACTAACCGCGTTTTGTGTGGTTGGAATCTGCAAGAGCAGCTAATAAATAAATCAACATTAAAGTCTGAGCTGGATCTTCAAAACACAGATGTCCCTTTTTAGTTTTTTCTTTCCCAGGAACGTGGGACTTTTGATGCTATACATTTATGTGCGCCATGTAATGACTGGAGTAAATGTATACACATGTCGCATATCGCATACACGCATGTATAGGAGGAAAAACGTGGTCTACATATTGATGAATCAATTACTCGTGACCTCAAAGTTTAGCCACATAACATAGAGACTGAGAGCTTATAGTGTTTTTAGGCCTCTTTATCACCTAGTCATTTGTTGTCCATTTGGGCTTTTTTTCAGAGCATTTAGCCTCAAATTCCATTTTCAGTTAGGGATTTAGAAGCTTTTAAAAAGGCTGAAAGAAAATCTAGCAAATTGATTTGCCTCAAGACAAACCTGCTTTTCGTTGCTTATTAGGAGTGATTTCAGTTTCAGACGGAATCATCTTTTTCCACCTTCTCATTCTGGTGCCTTTTATTTTGTTGCCACAAAATTGCTTTGCTTGCTTCTTTACGTGATTAGGATCCTATTCCATATTTAATTTGGAGACTGTCTTCTAAATGGTTTAGATTGCTGGCTTTACACTACATTTACTGATTGGACTCGTGCGGCTGTTTAGTAATTAGTATGCAAACATCAAGTTCTCAATGCAGAGTTGCTCATCTCAGGACTGTTTCCATTACTCTACAATGAACAATGCTTTAAGCTACAGGGGCTGGTCAACATCCAGCTGTCGAATGTGGCCTTTAATTAACATTGTATCGCAAAAATTAAAATAATGATCAGCATTACGCTCCATTTGCGAGGCCTGCAAGTGGTTGATGGGGGCAGCACATCACCCGCGCGCTCAGAAATGGGTTCCATGCTGGTGAAATTCTTTGAGGGAAACATACGGTGTCAAGCTGTTAACTGAATATTAATTTTACATTTACTCCAGAGGAATGGGTGCTGGACGGTTTGGTTTCCAAAACACAGCTGCGTCTTTTTAATTGTTAGATTTATTTCGAGGTGTTAACAAAGCGCCGTGGCTCAGTTTTGTTTGTGCGCTTGCTGGGGTGTTTGGGGGTACAATGGTATTTCTGCTCCACTGTCGCGGCTGCTTATCCCTGACTGCGAGACGGTGCTCGTTTTGTTCCAATCGCACGTTTTTTGTAATGAAATAACAAGTGAGTAACAGTGAGAGTTATGTCCTTTTTTTGTATGCCTTAATGTAGTAGACCTTGCTAAACCCTTTTACCCTTTTGTCGTGTAGTCTTATCTCTATCTGGGATCAAATAGCCTACCACATGGCTTGAGGTAAAAATAAAAAAATGTGTCCGAGATTTATTTTCTCCTCTGCTTCTCCCCCATTTTTCACCGCCCCCTTCCCTCAGCGTGTGTACTTGCATGATGGGGTCACTCGGGATATGTAAGCCCCCAGCACTTGGCTCCAAAATCAAATTTTTGGGGCCTACTGTGAAGATGTGCTGACTGACTGTTTTGTGTCTTCCCTGTTCCTTCGCATGCGGTAGGCAGACTCCGGCTGGGTGGCTCCCGTTCGTCAGTTCAGTCTTTTATATACGCAGGGTCCATGCTGATCGCATTATTTGACTCTTAAATGGTTGTCATCCAGTGAGAATGATTCATTGCTCAACTTTGCACACTGAATGTCGAGGCTTACGATGTAAGGATGAAGGATCTGGCATAGCCCACTCTGACACCATTGGTATTTTTTGATTTCTGAAAAATTTAAATCTAGGCTATATGTCATTTTCATATACAGTAGCTTAATGTGGCACATCTCTGTCATCTCCATGGTCTTCAGAAACATGATTCAATTTTGGACAGAGCACTTTCAGTAACTAACTAGCTCTTAACGCTGTTCCCGTTTTGCATGCACTTCGTTAACTCGGACTGATTCAGCATCGACTTCAATCCCCGAGACCCCGTAATGCATTTTAAGCAGTCTCAATGTGTTTCCACGCACGACTGCCGGTTATCTCTTCTGGCAGGTGTAAGACACGTTGAAGTTTGAACTCTGCATGGTACCGCAGTGCAGGTAATTGAATGAACCCTTCTCTGGGTCTGTGGCTGGTGATATGCACAGGTTCCAGAGACCCGCAAGGTTGCTTTGTAAAGCCCTCTGTGCCAAGTGATCTTCCTAAGGGAGCTAAAGGGACAAGGGTTTTGCACAGTGCCTACCTTCAAAGGCACCTAAGGTTGTTTTGTTTGGGGGGGGGGGGATGCCAGGGAAAGCATTTGTTTGGACCGACAAAGCATTTTTAAAAGGGCTGTATACTTCCTATGAGCTTGATAAGGCTAACCACACTTTCCCTGGATTTCATTTTGAAGCACTTCTTTTTTATTTTATTTTTTATATATGTGTGTGTGTGTGTGTTCAATTATGATTTTAAGGCAAACTAATCAATCAATCAATTTACCAAAATTGAGCAAAACAGCCCATTGTGCCCTTACTGTGCAGTACTGCTTGCCATTTAGAGGTACCGTTTGGTGCTGCGGTCAACTTTTAGTGAGATCTTGGCTAAGCTCCGCTTCTGACACACCCACCCATACCAGCCAGCAGATGGTTCCTCACCAGCCTGCCCTCCTCTGAGAAGAGGCCTCTCTCTCTCTCTCTGCGTTACCCTGTTATTACTGTGGTCGCTTAATTACCCTACCGAGCGGATCTCTGGAGAAAACGGGCGGAGTAACTCTCACTTCCTACACAGCTAATGAGGAACACCTTTGCTTATGAACACCCCCTCATTTGACAAACACCGGTTACTGATTATATGTAGTTCTTGGGGCAAAGTAAACTGTCAAACTAGTAACTATACATGTAGCTATATTTGGTGATCTTTGAAATAAGGTAGATGCTGAACACATTTGAATTGAATATATTATGTTTTGGTTGCTTTCATTAATAATCATGAAATTTTGGTTCCTATTTTGTCCCCATGTCCCTATTGTGACTTGTTGCTACATACACCATCGTCAAAGCCCTTCTCTGAACCTCCGGGCCACGAGGCCAGTACGCTCACATGGCATGCCAGTGTTTTAAATATCAAAACAAAAGTGCGGTTGAAACGTGCTACTACAGCATCCATTAGTGGAAGAGATGCCTGTCACATTCTCTCCTCTTCCATTGCAGCGGCTGTCGAATTAAACGTAGTCTGAAATAAAGACACATAATAGTCTGAATACATTACTTTTCTGTGTATATGACTCAAACAGATGGCGCTTAGCACACAGTCAACAGCTCATACATATTGTATGTTGTCAACAGCACGGAGGCCCTTTTTCTGCATGAAAATGATCCGGTCAAAGTACGCGACTAGTGTTGGTCCATTTTATTCCATTCACTTCCGTGCGGTTTGCTTGATTGTTTGCATTACCTGCAATGGCTTAAAAAAGTTCTGGCGCTATCAAGAAAATGCTAAAAGCAGGCTGATAAATAGCCGTTCTTCCATGCGAAAAGGAGGGGATTGAGATGCGTTGTGGCCTAAATGCGCTCTCCCCCACCAGCATGTGCTTCGCATGCATGCAGTACGAATGGTCTCATTTAATTAAAGTTGTGCGCGAGGTACTTATATTTGCGGTACGAAAACAAACCAAAGTCTGTTTGCCTTGGATCTTTTCCTCTTTAAAATCACAGCAGCGGAACAGGGAAGGAACCTGCAATTATACATAACTGAACTGGCAATTGCGATTGGCTATCGAAGTTGGGGGGATAAAACGCGCACACAAACACTCTGCGTTTAACTCTGTCGGTCTGATGCGCGTTTAAATTGCTCTACGAATCCCATCTAATCCACCTTTTGTGCATGTGATCTGTTTGAACACAAAGCCTGCCGGTTGCCGTTGTTCCGTAATGTTCTAAGCTGTCCTTGCCTGCTCTGCAGAGGTTCATAGACTGAGCCAAACCGGTCAGACTGCACGGTCCGACGTCTTCATTTTTGATTGATCAAATTCTCGCATGGCGTTCATTGATGGCTTAATATAGCAGCAATACTTTTCCAAAATTAAATTATTTTCTGATAAAGTTGAGTAAGAACCTGTGGGTTTTTGAAGATCCTTGATTGGTTGCGTTCATCTGGCTGACAGGCAGTGAGGGGCACTCTAGGTCAGGTGAGGGGGTGGGGGGAGGTTAGAGAGTTTTTTTTGGTGAGGGACGGCGGGGAGCTAAAGGCCTTTACATGCTTCTACGTAACTTCTGCGACTTCTTTGCTGTTCGCACAAAGCAACAACGTCAGAAGCACTCTGCAATATATACATCTGCAAAGGCTATGCACAGCCTATGCAACAGTAGTACACAGCATGACTCATTATGGGGGCAGCAGCCCTTCTACTTACACTTATTTTTGTCTTGCTTTCTTTTTTGTTCATTGTCTTCTCGTCTCTCTCTCTCTCTCACACTCAATCCCTACTTCCGTCTCTTTGTTAGAAAGCTGAGAGGGAGTTGTAACTATGCATGCATGCAAGTTTGTTTTTATTTGTGCCCTAGTTTTCTCATGTCTCATGAAGTCTGGCAACGTTTCTGTCACAGTGTGCTTCTGTGTCCAGGGGGGTGGGGGTGGGCTGGGGTGGGGTTGGGAAGGGAAGGGGGCTTCTGTCACAGTTTCCTTCTGTGTCCAGAAGGGGCGGGGTGGGGTTGTGAAGGGAAGGGGGTTCCCGCATGCAACTCCCAAAGACTGATCTCCAATAGGTTCTGGGTGCAGAGCCATAACATTGAGCGCTTTTCATTTATGCTAAATCCAGTTTCAGCCTACTGTTACCCTGGGGGCTTTACAGTCTGAATGGCTCTGCTATGTTACTTTCACAGTGCTCCTCCAGCCAAAATAGATAAATAGAAATGTGTACGATACTCACTGAAGTACTGTGGTTACAGATGGGATGCTTTCATAGCATTCAACCTTTGCCATCTGAATCCTCTGAAGGTCACAGCTGTGACCAGGGCTAGATTACCGAACGGGCGTGTCGGGCACAGGCCCAGGGGCCCAGAGATCAGAGGTGCCCTCTAAAACGAGAGTTTTGGTCTCAAGATAATCTTTGTCTTTGTCAGTTAATGTGTTGTAACTCTGCAATTCAAGTAAATTAATGTAGCTTATTGCACCATGCGTTGATGTGATGTAGGTCCTGTAGGCTATCTACAGGTGGTTTATATGCGTCACATAAGCGGGTGGTTGGAGTGCGAGTCGCTTCTTGCTGTGTGTGTGCGTGTTCGGGGGGGGTAAAGGTAAAGGTGCCCTTGATCTCATAATCCGTCCCTGGCTGTGACCTGCTTGTCCTGTTTGTGTTCCCCTGTTCAAAGTAGATATTTAGAACTTTTTCATCATCAGTTCGCCGTCAGAGGTTTGGTTCTCATCCATCTCTCATAGATTACGTATTTAATCTTAATATCTAGTTTCTCTTGTATATTAATCCAGTTGAACGATTTGTATAGAAAACCACATCTTCGTATTTGTTCAAGATGTTATTTACATTGGCTCAGATTCAGCATGGCAGAGGTTATTATAATGTACACGCTAGGCTACCTCCAGGTATACCTTGATCTGGACTAGGACTTGTGTGTCTTGGCTCATGTTTAAATAGGATGCTAGATGTGACCAAAATTGGGATCAGCTGAAGTTGCAGAATGCATTTCAGAATGAGGAATCCAGATGGTTGCATTCAAAGTTTGCCATTTTTAAACTTTTTAACTTTACGGCTTTCTGTTTATTCAACAGTCGTGTTATAATAAGTGATGGGGTGGTCACAAAAACAGAGGTGATGTAAACAGAACTTGTTGTTTATTTCCTCCTGTAAACAGGAAGGATTTTAAAAAAGAAAGTCTTTCGGGTTTGAGTTTATGCTTCCACATGCTTCTGCCACTACATGGCAAGCTGACATTCCCAAATCTATGGCTATTTCCTTCAGAGTGAGAACATCCAGTTACTTGACCTAAAATGTAAAAAATTGAGTACAAATATTTATCAATGGCCTGAAAGCTTACAGGTATTCCTTCCACCAACTTCTTTATATTTATTTTAACCAGTTTTGATGGAATACAAGACAGGTGTGGGTGGATGAAGATGTCATATTTTGAGGTGTATGGAGAAGGAAGTGATTACGATGCCTGTGGAGAGGCCTGTTAGCACCCCCTCCTTTCCTTTCCTCTCCTCTTCCTTCCTTTGACTTTCAATCAACACTTCAATAGACAGAGAGCGCAGGCTACTGGGCCCAGCATATGCTGTGCCACCTCATGTCACTCTCTCCAGCTGTTCAGCGTCCCTCGTTCACCCGCGTATCTGTGATGCCACTCTGTGCTGCCGTCGAGTCAAATGGAGCGGCCCGATTGACTCGTGTTTCCCCCTCTCTCCCTCTCTCACGTAGCTCATTATCCTCGAGGACTACGCCGACCCCTTTGATGCCAAACAGGCCGGTGGAACCCAGGCCACCACAGAGAAGGTCCCTGAAAATGACGGCTACATGGAGCCCTACGAGGCACAGAAGATGATGGCAGGTAAGCCTGAATGGGGAGATTCGATATTTTTAAAAACCCTTAAAATTATATATATTTTAAATAATAAAAAGGCATGTCCATAAGCTAACCAAATGGTGACTCGAATTACCAATAATGCAATACACTTAACAGTACCCTACCCTATTCTCTGCTAAGACGTTATGACGGTGTTATGTTTGTCTTCACATATTGCACTTTGCGCAAATAAATTCTACCCTGGGAAAGATTATCTGCTTTGTCAACGCATGCGGGTATAACTTTATGCCACGCAAAAATAAGTTAAAACTGTTTTTATACTTTTTTTATGCTCTGTGGACCGGAGCCAGTAAAACTTTGGTTGCGTGATCTAGCATTTCTCAAGGAAAGTGAGGTGATTTTTCCCGGAAATATTGAACCTTACCACCTTACCACGAGCAGTACTCAAAACTATATCCCAATGTTGCAAGTCTGTAGCACGCATATTCAAATATTATTCTAGATGTTTTCTCTGAATATCCAACAGGATTGTGTTGTTGAAGTGACAACACTAACTTTTTATCAGTCCTTGTCTCAATGTATACCATTTTTATCAGATTTGTTTTTCCCACCCAAGGGAAGTGGTTTAACAGGTAATCTCTGTTTCTTGCCAGTTGATGCCTTACATTCCTTGGTAAAATACTGTTTTGCTTTTCTAAATAGTTTTCTGTTTGTTTGTGGTTATACAAAAAGAGCTACTAAAACAAGCCCACATAGTTCCGGTGTTTTGAAAAGGTATTCTATGCTGGGTGTGTATATGTGGGCACGCTTGGAATAGCCAGAGTGGGGCATGCCCACATCTTTTATGTCTGTCTCAATAGCAGACTTTGATGGAACAGTGGATGGCTTTGTTCTGAGATAATGCCTCGTGTCTCTGCCAAACTTCACTGGAACAATAACTCCACTAACACGTTCACCATTTCACATTATGCAGTCATTTCCCAAAATCTAGACCATTTTGAGTTTCTTAGAGTCTGAAGGTAAAAATTATGATTGTGACAGCCATTTTCATAAAGATGTTCTTTTCAATAGCTAGCGTAAAGTTTAAAGGAGACTTTTGAGGTCAGTGTTCTTCCAAACTTTGAAACAAAGGTCTTCAGTTTTTGTTGCTGTACGCCTAGTGCCCAACTTTTTCTTTTATGATCACATCCTGTTTAGCTTTTCTATCTTCTATAATAGGTTGATTGGGTGTGTGCGTTCTCAGTGGGAGATGATTGCTGTAGAAAGTGGCACAGTGAACCTTCCATAGTTTTTCCCCAATGTTTTTATCACTGTTGGCCTGTGCTTTTCTCATCTTTTACAATGAGTACCAACATTGTTTAAAGCTGTTAAACCCCTGGGTGTCTCAGCTGGTAAAAGCACTTCCCCGAAGTGCAGGTTGCCCACTGCGGCCGGGGTTCGATTCCAACCCGGGCTTGGCCTGGACTCCCGCTTGGGAGCTGCAATTGGCTGTCCGCCCCAGGGGAAGGGGGGAGGAAGGTTTCTCGCCGCAGGTATAGAAAGCTTCCCTGCGTGTATCAGAATCGCGGTTGATGGCTCGGTGGGGTCCATCTCGAAGCGGGCGGTTCGCTCACCCTCGTCCCTGCCGGTTCCAGGGTAGTGGCTGGTCCCGTAGTTGCGGGCTGCCTCGTGGGGATGGTAATTGCAACAATAGAGGGTACAATTGGCCACCAAATTGGGAGAAAAACAAGGGGAAACATCAGAAACCAATTCTCCTGTCTGGCACAGTTGGGTGAGGCAGAAAACACCCGAGAGCCCGGAAGGCCTGGTTCCCACCAGAGTGCAGGGTTTTGGAGCCGAACGGCATGCGATCATCTGTCAGGAATAGTTTAAGATTCACAATCACTGATTGTGTCTGGACCAGGAGCCATTAGCAGATCCCCGAGGCTTAAGTTGCTATGAAAATCGGTTTTGTGTCATGCATCCTCCTCCCCTCCCCCTTCCCCTCCAGTCCCGAGTGTGCTAACGGAACCATTTTAGACTCCTAAATCAAAGGGGCCTTAATGGGCCCTGTGTCAGTCTCCCTCTCTTTTTTTCTTCTTCACCACTTTGACCTCTGACCCCTCCCTCTCTTTCCAGCACAATGCCTGCTGATCCCCAGCGCAGGATATTAAAATTTCATGAGACGTCTAAGTGTCCAACTATGAATCTTTTAAGTGCCTCACTTTTCACAGGGAGAGGTTCAGAGCGTACATGTTAACAATGTTGCTCTAACAAAGGCGGGTCAACCCTCCTAAATGACCCGTCTTCCTCCTTCAGATAATGATAAAGTCAAGCATCTAAAGTTTCTGCACAATGGCCAATTTCCCTGTCTAAAAGAAGGGTTCATTCTTAAAATGGAAATGATCAGTGCAAGTGTCCAATACACAGTTTGTCTGAATGCTGTTCTTGGAGGGCTGCATATTTACCAAAATACACTGCAGTAAAAAAATTTATTTATTTAAGTGTGCTCCACAGCCATGACTGTATCAATCCCAACAACATGAGTAATATTCAACTGATTAATGTTTTGTGTTAAAGGCATTCGCCATTGAAAAAGAAAAAACTAAAACATTTTCTTTCCTAGAATGTAGCTTGATTTAATGACATGGACGGGATTTTTATATGCAGGTATAGCCAGTCTTGAGGTTCTCATCTGGGTGACAAATTATGATTCCGCATGATTGGTCGTCAATGCAGATCGAGCTGGTCCCAGGCTTATATCCACAATTAAATCCTGTCAGTTAACGATAAATCATAATCAGTACATTTTTTTCATGCAGTTTTAATCTCTCACAAATGATGCATGGTTTGATTTTCCATAATTGCATTCCCTTTTTTTAATAAGGTGAAACCTCTGGAGCAGCACTGGCCTGATTGGTTGGGCCTGGTGCAGCTCTGGACCTTGGTTTCGACATAGTTGTTTCTATAGTTTGACTTCTGGTTAAGAAGTTGTCACATCCATGCATGCCAGTGTCATAAATCCAATAAGAGGAAAGATTTCTTTATATACACACCACAGAACTGAATCTACACCTCCGTGGCCCAGTCTCAACAAAAACTGTTCGTTGTGAGCTTCACAAATCTGATATTTATGGTGGGGCTGCCATTCGGAAACTGCTTGTAACCCAGGTCTATGCACAGCAACGCAAAACCTGCTAGGATGAGCACAAAACCTGAACTTCTGAGAAGTGGAAGAAAGTAATATGGTCTGATGAGTCATGTTGTACTATTTTTCCTAGATCTGGACAGGTTTATATTTGGAAAATTCCAAAGGAACCTTTCAACCCAAATTGCCTGTTCCCAGCTGTTAAACATGGTGGTGGATCTGTTATGGCATGGGCAGCCATCTCGTGGGAGTCATTGTGTCCGATTGTTACTCTGCATGGTATAATTACAGCAAGGAATACAAAGTCATTTTAGGTGACCAGGTGCACCCTATGGTGCAAACATTGTTTCCTCAAGATAGTCCCATATTCCAAGACAGTAGCACCCCATACACACTGCTAAACAGATTCAGAAGTGGTTTTATGAACACAAGGATGAAAACACATGATTGAACCCTTATTGGAAGTTCTGGAACATTGAGTGTGGAGTATGTTTCTGCCGCTTTCATCTCTCAAACAACTGAAGGCTTTTCTTCTTGAAGAAAGGTCCAGTGTCCCACTAGAGACCGTTCAAAACTTGTATAACAGCATTCCAAGAAGGACTGAAGCTGTTATGAAGGCAAGGTAGCCCAACTCCTCATTTAAATATTCATATGGTTAAATGTGTATATATATATATATATATATATACAGTATATCATACACATATAAATATTCATATATTGTTTGGTGTTTACATTATTTTGTCTACTCCCTGTATATGCTCACAGAAGATCAACACGTAACAAACAAAGTGGAGTGATTAAGATTGTGTTGGCCGAAAGTATATATTTTGGGACATTTCTCTGGCACCAGTTCAATCCCCACAGAAAACCAATAATTAGAAATCATAATTTGGCACTCAAACAAATATTTAAAAATGATAGACTTTTATTTCTGCTTCTTTTCTCTTTTGGCACATTGCATCTCCCTGTAGATCCTCTGCAGTCCGTTCTGCTCAAAGGTAAGCGCTGTCTGTCTGCTCTTGTTTTTCCTGTGGGGGCGGAACTGTTATCGAGTGTTTGAAATTCTAGTGTCGCTCAGCCGTGGATTTATTTGACCCACTTTAAGCCAACTTCCTCCTGATAACCAGTACAAACTAGCTAGCACAAGAGAGGTCAGTTCTGTGGCATTGAACTCCTTCATCAAGCTGGTGCCAAGCTGTGAGGCAAGAGTTCTTGAGCACAGAGAGACGGAGGGAGTTGTGAAAACGCTCTCTGAGTAAGCCTTTTATCGCTCTCTGCATACCTTCTGTTTCCGCTTTGGGAATGTGAGTAAAGGTGTCCTGTAAAGTGTTGGTTATTTTAACAAAACTTTTATTTCTGTGTACGTGTCAATCAAACCACAAATGCTAACAGAGCAGTCAGAGCAAATTACGCTTCTACATGTAATAATAATAATAATAATAATAATAAAATAAAAATCATCATCCATATCATCATTGTCATCATCATCATCATAATAATAATAATAACACCACCACCAACTGTTATAATAAAATATTTAAAAGTGTGTTTTTTAGGTGCGATATTCTATATAATCTCTTTTCCATGGGCCTACCAATGAAAAGTAGCCCATTGCTTAACTTTGGTACACTGCATCACATGCTTTTCACTGAGGTTTTAAGTGCACCCTGTCCCTGAAAAGTAAATAAAGATAAGTCTACACAGTGGCCAGTGTCTGAGACATTTCCCACAGCTGGTAAATGGCTTACTATTGATCTGTCACTGCTTTGGCCACACTGAGTGATGGTCATGCCAAAAAGCCCTTTAAACTATTGAAATCAGAGGGGGAGAAGGAGAGTGAAGTTCCACCTACTTGGCTGTTTCAGCAGAAGTCGGTGGAGTGAAGCCTAATTATAATCACCTCTCTCACTTCAAGGTGAAATAAGTTGGTCATGGTTCTGTGGCCCTCAGTACTGAGTGGAGCCGGGGCCAGGAATCGATTCCCAGCCGAGGGAAGCGAGAGGGATGGGGCCATAGCCATACCTTTTTGTATTCCAGTCTCGACAAAGGGGATTTTGCTTTATGCCTTGTCCCAAAACTGTGTGCTTTATTTCTAAGAGGTCCAAAAATGGCTTCAGAGACTGATACTGTAGTTGGTCTTTTCTGTTTTCATTGGTTATCTGTCATACTGTATATATGCTGTTGTCAGTAACAGGAAACCCACATTTTTAATTCACGCCAAATGAATGAGGGAAGTACAAATACATCGATCATGTGCATGTCTGTGGTAGCAGAACTATAATCGTATTTGTTTTTCAATGTTCGAGACGGTAGAATGTTTTTTCATAGTTTTGCGAGGCGGGGGGGGAATGGGCACGATTAATTTCACTCGGTTGTTGAGTAATGATGGAGGGAGAATTTCATGATGATTTAGTTGGTGAAGTCGATGATTTATTACCCTCCATCATTGTGATTGCACCTTCACAATAAAAAGCTTGCGAGTTTCAGATTTCTCCGTGATAGTTTGTTCCCCCCTGGACTGCGGTTCTCTCCACCGCTCAAAGCCTGCTATTTCTGTCGCTGTCTGCCTCCCTCATCACTCTCTGTCAGGCCTTCGATTTAAAGCCTGCCCCTGTCTGAGACGATTCCAGCGAATCGTCTGCAATCGACTAGGAGGCAGAGAGTCATTGTTTCATAGCCTCATGCAACTCCGTTAAGCCCTTGTTGTTTCATGCATTATATAGCCAGACATGGGGAACGAATATGCATTTGTTATTTCATAGTTGACAAGCATATTTTTGCTGTGTCTCTCCTCATTTTACGTCACACTGATACTGCACGTTTTGGAAGAGGTTTCTTATGTTCTCCCAGCACACGCCACAACACAAAGCATAGATGTTCGTAATGAGCTCTGTTATAAGCTGATCGTCTTTGTGCATTATAGAAAATGTTTTATATCCTACATGTTTCATGGCCTGCTTCTGAACAGGAGCAAGAGAACAGTCTACTGCTGTAATGCTCAAGAAGTCAGCAAATCTACTAAATCCTTGGACACTGCGTGGGGTGAAAGACCCCTCTCCCTCCGATCCACCGACTTTCCCTGTAGGCTGGCCCTGAGAGCCTGCAATCTGGTGGTGCATTAACCTGCTGGAGATGGGGGTCACGACTTGCTAACCCGCCCTGTGGTAATCTCGCCCGATCATCGAGGAGGCGAGGACAGGGCCCGCAGGCTGGCGGAGATCGGTCGCTGCTGTTCCCCGCAGGTTTGTAGCCACTGCGGCTTCTCCGCGCTCTGTCATTGCACCATGGAGCAATCCCTCTGGCTCTTTGTGCATGTGCATTAGGCATTGGGTCTATGGAAAACATACAATCACCCCCCTCCCCTGGCTGATTTATCTCTGCTGCGGTTACATCGGTTAGCCTGCTCCACAGCGCACCTCACGCGCTAGCCTTTCACCTGTCAGCGTTCCCATTTCCCCAAATACTCCAGGAGAGGCAAGCTGAAGGTGAATCAGTGCAGGTGTGGCCTTCGAAGGAGGAGAGAAATTGTCAAGGCGGTTAAAGGTGTTTCTTTCTCTCTCTCTCTCTCTCTCTCTCTTTCTCTCTTTGTCTCTCTCGCACAGGCACGGTTTTGGTGTTCTGGCTTGTCAGAAACTGGTAGGGCAAGACTGGATTGTGCCTCAGGGCTACTCTGTCCAGGTTATTGCTGCACATCTGCTGGTGGCTCTACCTGTGAGCGCTTCCCCGTTGTCTTTAAAATCTCCAAGGGCATAACTGGCAGGACAAACTTCAATTGTGATTCAGCTCAGACGATCAGACCGAGCTCGCTCTGATATGACTGGCAGCTGGATCCTTTACATATTTAATGCCACCCCGCTCCTTAAAAATGTATCCCCTCAGGTGAGGAAATGATAGAACAGAGGTGTCTGTGCTGAATGCGTTGCCGTAAGTGCGAAATTGGGCACGTCAGTCATCCAATGATCGGTTAACGGTTCGTGCGATCATTCTTCGGTTACGTTACTTTAATAAGGCCGAGCATATTTACGTGATAATATTTAGGCTTTTCCTGACCCTGCTTCCTGCTGCAGACCAATCTTTTACAGTGCAGTCGGTAGTGAAAGATTACTTTCTCGAGGGACTGCTGTCAACATTGCTTTTTGGCTTTCGTCAGGGGAGAGTGCCTTCGGGGAGCGGGGGCTGGCTCCTGTCTCTTGGAAATGGAACTTCGTTTTGCCAACCTAACATTCAGTTTCTGCTGACATTTATTTAAGAAGTAACTCATCGTGGCACGGCGCTACCAACTCCCGATTCCAAAATATCGGTTCACTGTTTCATAGCCTCACTTGGCCTCGGTGGCATGCGCATTAGTCAGATTGTGGTTCTCACTGAAGTTTATTGCAACGTATACTTTTGCCCTTATTTATTGCGGTGCTTATGGATGAATAAAAGGAAAGCCATTATGCAAAGTACCCTGTAACCATTTTATTTGTGGAACACACTTCAGGCTATGTGTCGCAAGCGTCGACTGATTTTTGTTTTCCCCAGCCTGCATTAGCATGTACTCCTGAATGTAATATTATCATATTTTTATTATATATCATGTCTGATAAAGGGAGCCTTATTTAGATTTATGGTGACTCCTTTAGTGGGCATGGCTTTCACTCTGTCAGGTAGGGTTGTGGATATGCTATCCTGGACTCTGCTATGCCACATTTTTACATGGATTTTCCACAAAAAGAGCCAAGTCAACGATCTGCTGAAGATCTACTCTCGGCCTTGGGAAACGGGAGTCCTCTGTGGTGAAGTTTATCTTTCACCTTCCTTTGTTCCATCTCCTCAAGAGCACGCATGATGCTTAAAATGAAGATCGAAAGCTCAACCGGGTGAGGCCATGGGTGTTTTTTCCCGCTTCTTTTGCTTTGTCTTAGTCACCCATTCCACACGGTTACGGTTATCTGGAAAATTGAGTGCGGCCCACAGACGGAAGGCGTGGGAGGTGGGCAGCATCCCGGATCAATCAAAAGAAGAGTCACTTAGCACTGAACGAGAATGGCACACCTGGATCTGTGCCCTCATTTGCTGCTGGGTTGGCCCAGCTCCCTGAACATCCAAAATAATATATTTTTTACCTGGCTGGTTTTGGCATTTAAACCAGCTTATAAATGGATATTTAATTTTCAATAAATTAAACCGGTACCGCTTTTAAAACTTATAATGGGTTCATTCATAGCCTGATGGCTGTGCGACTGAAGACCATTTACAGCCTCTTATTTGTGTTTGGGATCTACCTTTCCATTAGACACCAGGAATGTGCATTACATTTGTGGGTGATGAGTGAATCAAGTCTTTGATCTCCCGAAGATCTATTTGAAAAGCGGCATCTACCAGTAATGTATTTCTGTCAGTCGAAACCAATCTGTGGTATTATGTACAACCGAGAAAAGGAAGCTCTTCACTATATTCCTTATGCAAAGTAGTATCTGGGTCCCTTTACTGTCTATTGGGCAAGCCGTTAAAAAAACGGGTTCCTCCAGGGCATTTTCGGTAACCGCTAAATGCGCCATTGTTCTTTTTCTTCCTTTTCTCCACAAGCACACCGCAGTGATCTCGTGAGCCCATCACTGTCTTTCCTCTGATTGGTCGGGCTCAGCTTGACGTGGTTGGTCCACGCGTCGCTCCTTGTTTGAATGTGTACCCGGTGCGTGGCGTCAATCATCAATCTGACCGCCCCCGGGGTTCAGGAGGGTAGGTCGCCCCATCACAGTTCAGAGCGCATGCCGGGGGGCGACCAATGTAGCCCACGGCACGAAGGCGTGTCCAGGCGTACCGGGGCGGAGCTGGAAGGTTGGATGCGTCTGGCCGTGAAGCAAACGCTGCCCTAGATTGATGGTCCGACAGCCTCAGACCACAGAGGGTGGGAGGAACAAAAATGTTACATGTGACATCCGTGCTCACCACGGGCTAATGGTTCCATTTATCCCTGTCATGGCTACAATAAAGACAGGCCACGAGACGGAGGTCAGCTGACTGTTGGGCTCGGCGATACGGGGCTGTTGTGCCATTTCGCATGTTCCTGGTGTCTCTTTCTAAACACTACGACAACTTAAACGCGGTGAGGGTAGGGAGAATACCCTCCCGTTTCAGATGTAATCGTGCCTCTGTGCTGCAGGCTGCATATGTAAAGTACGATTATTTTAATGATATGGTTTAGTCTCAATTTGGCAGTCTTCCTGAAGGATCCGGTTCTCTCTGGTTTGATTCAAGCCTCTTCCTGGTCTCCTGCAGGCCTATTTTTGCTCCCTGTTGTACAGAGTAAAATCTGTTTTTTACCTTCCATGCGATGGCAAGCTCCATTGCGAATTCACCAGAGGTGGGGTACAGCAGCTGATGCTGTGCAGTGCGAGAGGGGCCGAGGAAATATGGGACCGCGTACTTGGACATCTGAAAGTCCACCGGAGACACGATTGCATTTTCTTCATGATTACAGTTCTACGTCGGAATCATATACAAGACTGTACGAATAAAGCAAATTGCGTTGTGGTATGTACTTACTCATTATCCCAATGCATTGCTCTATGTATGTATGCATGCACAGGTAACTGACAAAATAAAGGAAACACAGACATAGTGTCTTAATAGGGCGTTGGGGCCACCACGAGCCGACAGACCAGCTTCAATGCGCCATGGCATAGATTCCACAAGTGTCTGGAACTCTATTGGAGGGATGAAATTCTGATGATATCTGGTGATTGAGACCGCCATGGCATATGGTTTACATCGTTTTCATGTTCATCAAGACATTCAGTGATCACTCATGCCCTGTGGATGGGGCATTGTTAGCCTAGAGGAGACCCCTCCCATCAAGATAGAAATGCTTCACCATAGGATGAAGGTGACCACTCAGAATGGCTTTGTATTTATTTCCGCTTACCTTGCCCTCTAAGGGGTTGAGTGGACTTAAGCCACGCCAGGAAAATGTATCCCACACAATAACAGAGCTGCCAGAACCCTCCATTTAGTGTTTCCTATAGTCTGTCAGCTACCTGTATTTATGTCAGTATGGTGTCCTGATTGAGACCTCAGAAATGAATACACCTCTACCAGTGATGTACACAATTAAGCTTGGGGGGGTGATTTGTTGTGAGCCATACATTTATCAAAAACATCCCGACAGATGAGGTGTGTCTGGTGGCAAGCAAGCGGGTGAAGCCGTGGTGCGTCCACCGCGAGCGTGCTCGGTAGACTGAGGCTGGAGCAGGAAGTTGGATTGGCCTAATGATCCGTGACTTTCATGGTAACAGACTTGTCCTCTTTCATAAATAGCCAAAAGGTCATTGTGTTTTCTCTGCCACTCTGTTTTTGAGCCAATTTATATATGACATTTATAAGGAAGTGACCTTCCCGGACTCTCGGCTTGCCTTTCAGAGTGCCTTTGTTGAAACTGTGCTGTTTGGGGAACTAACTGACACAATTTTGAGGCAGAATGTACATAAAGTTTATATATTATTTTCTTTGGTTCGTATATGTTTGTTTTTATTTCGAATTAGTTTTCAAATTGGTGTCCGTATTCTCTCCCTGTCCTGCATGCACGCACAAAAAACGAACTCATACAAATGTACACACTCAAAAACACCCTAAAAAACAAAGTTCTGTCCATGCAATTATTTATTTGGCTGAGTACCAGGACTCTGTCTCATTCTTTCTTTTTTTGCTAGATTTTTTCCTGTTTTTCACCCAATTTAGTATCCAATTTCACCCTCTATTTTATTTCGATTCAGCCTCCCTCACGAACTCGCTGCCCGTCCTATGGCCCAAGCTATTCCCCGAGGCCGGCCATGATTCGCCTCCTCCGAGATGGAACTCGCCTATTCTTTTGTCCTCCAGGAAAGTCCTCCACGCTCCTCGGCAAGCTCGTGCCGACTTTCCCTCCCCCCACCCCTTGGGGCGACAGCCAAATGCCACCCCCGATCGGGGCTCCCAGCCGGAGTCGGACTGATTCAGTCGGGTTTTGAACCACAACCGCAGTAGGTAGCTCACACTTGCAAAGCGCCAGTCAATGCAGATGCATTACACCGCTGCGCTATTTGAGACCCTTCTGTCTCATTATTTCTAGTCTAAGCACTTATTGCCACTACCCCTTCCCAGCCCCTTTTGTTTGAATGAAATGGATGATGTCTGATGTTCAAAACTCCCAATGTCATTGTCTGCATTCCTCTTGTATCACCTCTGTCATTGTATTATTTAGAGATCTGTGTCATTGACCTTGAAAAACCTATCGCGCCGCCTTTACTCTGTGCCCTGTCCATTAGTTTTTTGTGTTGTGTGTTTTCACATGTGCAGTTTGTCCCTTCACTGTCCCTCTCCTCCACAGGATTCAATTTTGGGCCTGTTTATAGTCTCGTCAGAAGCTATTAGGAGACTGTCTGGATGGCTGTAGGCAGGGCAAGTGTTAGAGGTGCGAGGCTTCAGGTTGGTGAAACTGAAACAGTCTGATATTAAACCAGCGGCTTGCAGCGGGGAGGTGACCTGAGTGGGCGAGAGGGGGGGATCAGAGACTCCTGAAACAGCTGGTGACAGAAGGTCATAGGGAGCCATCAAATTGCCTTAAATCACACATCCACATCTTTCCGTCCACCATTCACCAGCGTGGCCAATGCAAGGCCACCTACAGCCCACCCACAGGAGCAGAGCAGGTATCCTCACGCCCGTCAGTCAGACTGAGGAACCGGAGAGGTCACGGATACTGACACAGTCAGAACTGACAGTGCATTACGCTTCCCGTTGCCTGGCAACGGGTTGCCTGGCGATCTCAAGCGAGGTGATCCTCCTGACAGATCACAGCCCCCTGGAGCTGGCAGGGTCACCCCAGAGCCTGCAGCCCACGGCCCCCACCTGCAGACAGAGGCTCGAGTATGGCACCACTCTTTAATCACCTTAACCAGAAAGTCAATACCACTGCACGAATCAATTACAGAGAGGAGCCACGGCCATCAGGCATCTGGGCTACCTGTGTCCAGATGACCGGTCTATCCGACAGCCGAATCGCGCTGTGCTCACTGGATCCCTGCAGTGAGAAGATCTAGCCATTAATAATTGACCTCCGCCATCAACCCCCCCCAATTGTTACCCCTCCCTTAAACAGAAACCCCAAAGCATTGACGTCCTGTGCTCCACAGATGGCACTCGACCTCTGGGCCCCTACCCTTCCACGTGCCCCTCTCCGATCCAGGATCAGTGCAATCGGAGCAAAGCAGAACCTCTCGCCTCGCTCCTGTCCCTAATGAGCCGCTTTAAGTCAGATACCATATCACATTAACAGGCGGCAGAAAGCAATTACAAGTCAGCCCCCACCGGCCAGGCTGAGACGGGCTGCTTGTGGTCCTGTGCTATTGATTGATAAGCGAATGCAGCAAAATATGGGAGCTGGGAGGGAGATGCTGTGGAGAAGGACAGGGAGACGATAGTGAGAAGGAGGTTAATGGAGATACCCCACCGCAGCCGTTTTCAAATAAGACTTCATACGTCTTCCCGACGTAAGAGGTTTATTGAGAGTGAGAACGTGAGCAGACGAGACCACAAGCCTATACATTGTTGAGGTTGACATTATCAGCCAGTTTACACTGCCAGCCTCCTATTCCTCCATTACTCCATTCAGGAACCTTAAGCCCACAGATTGTCTTCTATAGCTCTAATTTATCCCTCATCCCTTTGGTTCATTACCATGGTTTCATTAGCATAGTCCCACGCCAGTTGCAACACTGCCTTTAATCCCAGTGCTGGCAATCCCCAGTATATACGTAGTTGTGTGAACAGGGCTATCTTGTATGTCAAAAAGCATTTCACTGCCAGTGCTACTAATGATTCCATCAGAGAGGTGTGTGTGTGTGTGTGTGTGTGTTGCGTGTGTGTTGGGGGTATGATGAGATTATCATAAATGTATAATCCACACTTTATGTGGCTTCGGGAACAACGAATTAGATGACTATCAAGTAAGTACCACTTTCAGTCATTTGGTCATGCAGTGGTTTGAAACTAGCTAATGCTATATGTTTTGTTATTCATCAAGGCGATATCTGTGGCAAATGAAATGCAGAAATTTATCACGTTTATAACAGGCCAAATATCACAAAATTGGTTTAGAATTAAGTCTTTGACAGTCAATTTTGTCAGGGGAGGTCTGCATCTCTTACACATGCATTTGTTTAGACGCGTGGTGGTTTTATTGAAATTAAATATGTATTTCAGCCTGTACTATTACTCTTTGTTTCCTTTCCCATAATTCATAAGCCAACCTCTCCATAGAGCTCCCCACCCACACACCACAGTTTTAGGCAATGTATGTGGCAGGAATTCAGCCTGTGTCATTAGTGTCAGAACACATTTGTGATTAACATTGTTAGCCCAGGCTGATTTGGCCAACACACTCTCTTTGGGAACAAAAAAAAAAAGAAGGAAAAGAAAAGGCACAGGTCTGATCGGGTAATGTTTTCATTGTGCAGTTGGTCTTGGTGGAAGTTGCGGTCCCGTGACCTGCTCCCATTCTGTTGGAAAGACCTTTTGACTCAGACTAACATGTCCTCTGCACTGGAACCTGTGCTCTAATTGTTTGTTAGGTTCAGCGCTTATTAAGAAGCAAGTCGAATGGACAGGATCAAGCACAGGAGCACTTTGTTAAAGCAGTGTTTATTTGCAGCCTGCGACAGAAGGTGACACTGGTTCAGACTTAAGGTCTTGGAGGAAATTTGCTCCTCTAAACTGCTGATGGCAGTCAGACGGGGTTTTTTTTCAATGCGTGAAGGAGGACCTCTGTCCTTTTTTGGGGGGCATAAGCGAGACCTTTTCACTATGTCTGACTAGCAAATAAAGGACTTAAATCTCAACGTGACATCCTACTAAAATAAAGTTTTAATGATCCTTGAGCGGCATGCTGAGATCAAAACTAATAGACCATTATTTTTTATTGGACCACGGTGAAACATGTTGACACAGTGCTATGGGCTGTGAGATGGCTCGGGTTCAAAGAGCCTCTGGTTCTTTTGTGGGCTTCATCAGCAGATGTTAGAAAAGGGGTCGTGAGCGATTCCCTTTTGGTGTAAGTGATACTCGGTTTATTTCAATTCCTAGCTATTTATAATGACAACCAGCACGTACATACCTTGACGGCCACAAACCACGCGACTTATGCAACCTTGCTAACATCGTTTGCTTTTTGTGTTAAGGAATAGATGAAGATTAGGAGGAAATTAATGTGAGTTATGAAGGATCTCTAGCTGTGTTATGAATCTGTGTGTGCCGGTTCATAGATGGAGGTTTTCAGCAGGCCGGGTTTTCTCTGCAGCCTCCTCTTTATGTGTCCGTTTTATGAACGAGGGAAACCAAAGGGAGCAGAATTGCATGAGGAAAAAAAACAAAAAAAACTAAACAGTGGTGAATTTTTAACACACACGAGCCAAACCGGAAAATCTTGGAAAGTTTTGTTGACTTACAAATTCCAGGGGTCACGTGCCCCGTGGAGCGTGTCGGCACCTGCGCTCGCGGCCTGTTGTAACAGGAGACATCCATCAGTCTCCGACGGACAGGGGCACAGATGCCTGCCTGTAAAAGAGCGCGATAAAACAGTTAAAGTATCCCTGCCTCCTTTCAGCAGGGCCGTGTCATTGTCAACAGGATCCGCAGGGGCGGAAGAGAAACTCCAATCAACGTCTCCCAGATGTGGGGTGAGGTCAGCACTGAGGCAGCGCGCTCGGCCTTCTCTGGGGGTTCGCCGTGGGGTCTAGGGCATCATGCTGCTGGCGTTTGTCCTCAAGATGGCCAGCGCCTCTGAGAGAGCGCACGACCACAAAAGTGTGCTTGTGGCTTTGTCTCTGTCCTTAAAGGAATGTGTTTTGAATGGGGTACAAATAGGGGCCAATTCTGTCTCTTGCTGTTTTTGTTTTTTTTTTGGTGGGGGGTAAAGTTTTCTAACGTAACAGCTGTGCTGTGCTCATCCAGACCTCCCTATTCTTTTGGCACATGTGGACATGTGGACACAACAGCTGGCCCATCGATTGCCACCCTGCGTGAAGCCCAATGCTTCTCTAGGTCAGGCACCAACCAACCCCCCCGCTAAGAGAGAAAAGGTGCAGAACTCTGACTGGCAGATGCCGGCCCCAGAAGGTTTAGGTTGTTGACCCGACTGACCTAAAATAACTGTTTTAAAAGTTATTTAGGGAACCATGGCCCTGATATAATGACACTGATTAGTCTAGGAGGGGTGGTACTCTTCTGTGTGCTGCGATTAGAGCAGGCATCCTGCTCCCCCCCAAGCACTCATGGGGGTGTCTGGACTGTTGAACTGCAGTTCCCAAATTTTGGAGGAGCTTCCTTTGTGTAACTCTGTTCTCTCTCTCTCGTATTTTGAAGTACCTAAATGAAAAAGTGAAAAAGGAGTCTACACATGTCTTTCATATTAATGTCAATACCAATATACTCTATCTATGTATTTTAAAATATGTTTTTAAAGCACCATGAGATATCTAACAGATTTTGAAAGAGGTGGAATGCTTGGTGCCTGATTTGCAGGTGCGTCAGTCACAGAAACGGCGAAATTATTAAATGTGTCAATGGGAACAGTGTCGAATCATGACTGCATATGCTAAACAAGGAAAAACTGCATCAGGAAAGAGGATGAATTTGTCGCAAGTCGAAGCTCACCTATGGGGATAGATGGGCACCTAACAGGATAGTTGCTAAAAACCACAAAACAACAGCCTCAAAAATGACCACAGAACTGAATCTACACCTCTGTAACAGCTGTGCATTGTGAGATATGGAAATCACTTGTAACCAAGGCCAATGCACCAAAATGCATAACCTGCTGTAAGAGCACAAAACCTGGACCTAGTAATATGATCTGATGAGACTTTTACTCTTTTTTCCTACATCTGGACGGGTTTATGTTTGAAGAAAGCCAAAGGAGACCTTCAACTCACATTGCCTGTTCCCAACTGTTAAACACAGTGGTGAATTTGTTATGGTATGGGCAGCCATCTCGTGGGAGTCATTGGGTCCGATTATTACACTGCATGGTAGAATTACGGCCAAGGAATACGGAGCCATCTTAGGCGGAAGTTCTGGAACATAGTGTGGAGTAGATTTCCACTGCCTTCATCTCTCAAAAAACTGGAGGCTTTCTTTCTTGAAGAATGGTCTAATATCACACTAGAAATGGTTCTAAACTTGTATAACAGCATTCCAAGAAGGATTGGAGCTGTTCTAAAGGCAACTCAGAGCGGTGCAACTCATTATTAGTTAATAAATATTCATATATTGTTTGGTGTTTCCATCATTTTATCTGTCATCATTTAAAATATATATAAATTAATCTGCTACTAGTAAAATTGTGACTGCCTCAAACTGCTATGCATTATAAGCGTTGTTTCAGGGTTTCCATCCCTGATATATGAAAATTCTCAAATTAGTAGAGTATTATGTGAAACAAACAATGGTACCTCTCTAAAAAAAAAAATTAACCCAGGGAAAGCATCTGGTTGTCCATAAATCAGCATTCAGAGGGCCATTGACTTGATGCATGACCTTCCTTGGGGGTTTATTTTCAAAGGGCAAGAGGCCTTCTACAGAATATATATATATTTTATATATATATATAGATAATATTAGTAAGATAAAGAATTTATATTTTTCACAGAAAAGCCTTTGATTCCCTTGTTGGAATAAAATTTGTCTGAAGAGACTCATCGTGATTGGAGCACAGTTATGAAGAAGAAACCCGCTCCCTCTGGGGTAGTATAAATGCCTATGACCCTTTACAATGTCTACTTGGTTGCTTTGAGTGCTTGAATTATCCTGTTCCAAGTACTTCAGTGAGCATTCAGCTTGAATTGCCCCAGGTGGGCCATTTCCTGACTGCAACAGAATGTTTACTGGAGAATCATTACAATAACAAGAAGACCTCTGCTCATATGAATACGGTTCAACACAGACAATGTAAATAATTTAAATGACAAAACACTCCTAAACTGGAAGGTTATAACCCCCATGATTATTTCTATTGATCCTGTAAGCCTTTTTGCCATCAGTGCTTTAGTGAAGAGTTGAAGTGCTTGCATGTGTCATTGTGTTGAATTGGCACATTTGGCGAAATGTACACAGTTGACTGTCATGCTAATGTTTTAAAACTTTCTTCACTCCCCTACATGTGTCTCTAAACTATCCCGAGCATTCTTTTTAGTTTCAACTTATCATTCATCTTTTTTTGTTGTTGCTCGTGAGCATTTAGCAATCTACATAAATTAATCTTTAATCTTTAATTAATGGAGATATGTGGATGGGAGGTACTGGTTGTACTGGGTGTTGATCTTCTTGGGGTACATCTACTTATTATGTATCAAACTGGAATTATGCGGGAGTCTGTTTGACCCCAACATTCAATGTAACAATGGATCTGTTGTCTTTTTATCAACATTTTTGTAAAGTTTTTGATTTATGCAAATAAATATTGTCATGAATATTGTCAGTTTGCATAGAAGTGTTTGTATTCACAGACTGTTTCCGTGGAACACATAAGCACATGATCGCCGTTGTATTCAGAGTAATTGGACTGTGTCGGACATGACTGCCTACGAGTGTTCTCCACTCCATACACGGCGCTGCGGTTCAGACAAAGCTTAATGCCAAATCGGAGATCGTGATAGGCAGGAGGAAGTCAATTCGCCGCGGCTGTCTGCGACCATTGAGCCAAAAATGGCCTCAAGACAGCTGAACGTTGTTCTGTTTTGTTTATTTTTTCATTCTAAAGTGATTTGTTTGATCCATTTTTAAATAAAAGATTTTAGATGAAATCACCTAGGCTGCCGTAGGTGCAAAAACAGTTTTCCATTTGTTCATTCCATCTTAAAACGGTCGATGTCCTGTTGACATCTGAACCAAGCTTCACGTAAACATTTATAAGCACACATGCTTGTCTGTGTCCGCGTGCGTTCCAGGGGAGGCTGTAATCTCAAACAGCCATTAAACTTTCATTGAATATCTCTATAGAGGAAGCACTCCAGTGGCCAGTTAGAGACCGAGAAGTCTGTGAAAGGTCACTTCCTCTGGCTATTATGTTCTACCTACTCTTGATTACACAAAAACCCGAACCCTGCTCAGCGGTATTTTAATGGAAATGGATATCCGGAATGAAAACTCCCCCTTCTGGTCAGGTCTCTCTTCTGTGTACACAAAGAACCCTTCTTTCTTTCAACATGAAGCTGCAAAGAACTCAGATGTGACAGTGTGATTGTAGAGATAATGTACAGTAGTTGGCTCTGTGCTGGAACTCTTTTGTCCTCTTTCTCTGTCCGAGGTAGCCATCTGAGAGAGTGGAGAAATCATATTGCTTCTATTGGAAACCTAAGTGAAAGAGAGATGAACAGAAAGCATAGTAAAGTAAGAATAAAGATCTCTTTATTACAAAAAATAAAGAAATAAAAATTGAGTTTGTTATGACCGATACTTTCGCTTCCTGTCCCTCGGTGGTTACTGCTGGAGTTCTCTACTGTTAAAAAAACATGATGGCAATAGTAAATTATCCTGTTTTATTTTATAACTTTTGCACTTGGTCGGTATGCATTTCAACCAAATGGGTCCTCCTCTGGCCTACTGAGCAAGAAATGCAAAAGCCCCTGAAATAATATATTCACACTTTTAGTTTTTTGCAGACAAGATGAGCTCTTCATTTGAGAAATGTCCTTAGCGTTGCATGTGACTGACAGGATCAACAACACACTAATGATGGCACCACAGCATGCTCCAACAAGTCATGTTGTTGTCGTCAGGCTTTCTGGGATGGACGTAACCTCAAAGTGTGCAAACACCGCCCCGGCGAACACTGGCTCTTGTGCTACTGAATAACTTCTGAAGGGACTGTAATGATTAACCAATCGCAGCTCCACAGATTACGACGCAGAACACTCGACTCCAAGACCAGCATTGAGCAGAGATTATTTATTCAAGAGCAAATTGTGCCCGTGCTGTTAAGAGCATCGGAAACGTGAAGGTCAAGGTGCCTATTAATTGCCTTTGATCAGTCATTAATGCATTATTAAAATTGTCCAAGTGAGTTCAAATGGATGCTGTGAGGTATTGGATGAGGAAGGAGAGCAGCCAAATCGCACACGAATGAAATGCTTGGCTGAACTTGTGGCCTAGTCAAATGAAGGGGTGTTTGAGATGCATTCGAATAAAAAAAATCTACATACCCACATGGCCCCACTCAAACAGTCAGTTATTGGTCAGTCTGTTCTAGAAATTGCATAATTTTAATGGAATATCTGTCCCTAGATAGCTGCTTGGCACAGGGTAGATAAGGTTTCTAAAAATGTTTCCACCATTAATTTTTCTTTTGCCCATTTTCCAAAAGGTCAGACTCCTATTTATTTTTTTGTGGGAAAAATACAATGTCATCATTCTATGACCACTGTAGGATATAGTTTTACCTCAGTCCAGAGAAGCAACCAATTAGATACTCATGCTAGGACGTTTGTCACAAAACAAAGCCAAGCCATAACATGTTTTTCCACATGGCATTTATGGCAATACCCTAACTACTCCACTCCACCCCCTAGAGGATGATGATGGTGGTAACAAAACTAAATTAAAAGAAAATGAAACCCAAAAAACTGTTTTAAGTGAGAGATAGTTGTTGGCAAAAGCCAGAAAAAAGATGGGAAATTCACACAAGCACCTAGACCTAGGTACTGAGAAGTCTTCCAACACACAATGCTTTGATACCTGCTATGGTACTGTAACTATGTTGGTTTACTTCAAGCATGGCCAGACTAACATGCCAATATGTATCCATATTGTGTCCAAGCAAATGGACAAGGTAGCCAGCTAACCAAGTGGCTATGTAGCAAGCTAGAGCTTAGCTATCATTAGCTAAGTGATTGGCATTTGCTGTCTGATCTGTCACCAGTATGAGCAAATTAGTTTGTCTAGTGAGCGATATCACCCACAACAATTAC
The DNA here is from genome assembly GCA_029706075.1 of Aldrovandia affinis. NCBI lineage: Eukaryota > Metazoa > Chordata > Actinopteri > Notacanthiformes > Halosauridae > Aldrovandia > Aldrovandia affinis. Next base: position 1,441,011 of record JAINUG010000037.1, on the reverse strand, counting down.
TATTGCTATATGAACAACCCAAAAATGCTAATGATGTTCACTCATCTTTTTAATAAAAACTAGCAAACAGATTTGTATGAAATTGTGAGGATTGGCATGATTAGTATTTGTCCTTTGCAACAACAACAAAATGCATCGACATTGGTGCTGGAACGGTGTAAGGAGGAGACTGGTGATTTTCAGATTTTGACTGAAAACACAGTGCAGCCATCATCTAAACACTGCATGACCGCGATTCAAAAAGTATTCAGTAAGTGTTTGCTCTCTTAAAAATAACAATACTGTTACCGTCTATTTAGACACAGTCACTCATTAAACCAAGACGTTTTGCTTATTACTATGATTGTGTGGAAGATGGGTAGTGACATTGCTGACATCACTGTCAGAAAAGTTTATTCCTTTACCGCGTGTTAAAAGACAGGAGGTGGGGAGATTGTGTTTTCCTTCAGGAGGATGGAACAGCTTCCAGAGCGCTGTGTCTGCGTTCAGCTGCTATTATGAGCACATGATTTAATAGTTTCTGAAAAATATGCATAAACAGACAGATATTACATTTCAGTGCAATAATCAATGCTATGCAGCTGTGTGTATGGGTACCAGGGTAGGGAGAGTCCTCCATCTTCTCTCATATTTAAACCACTCAGAGAGATTGATATGAATGAGGAATGACCTAAATCAATACACTGCAACTGACATTTGAGATGTTTTATTCTTACGAGCAAATGATATCTTCACAAATTCAGCTAAAATGGCCCCACAAGGGAACTTAAATTTGCATAATTGTATTGCTACTTTTTAAAAATATGTTTTAATCACACCAAATTATTTGCCTGCAATATATTGGGTGCATGCTGTGTAATTTGCTCATTATCTCATTAAACTAAAAGACAAGGTGGATTTTCTTTTTAAACCAAACTTTAGTTAATTTTTTACATTTCTGCCTCATTGCTTTTTATTTTTTACCCTTTCCAATATCTTAATTCTATATCTTAAGTCTATAATTCTATAATCCAGTAGTTAAAAAAAAATATATATATAATTATATATGCACTATGTTGGTGTCATTTGGTGTCTTTTTCCACTATATACTGTATTTTCATATTTATAAAACTTAACTGTAGGCAATTATGTGCCATATAGTGTGACCCTTCGTTTATATAATAGTTTTGTATACATTTTGATTGGTTTGCACATTCTGGTCTAATTACCTATTTTCAGACTGGGTTTTGCATTTCATCTCACATTAGTGGTTGACTCATCCGGTTTAAATATTTTAACTCCATTTCCAAATTGTGACCATTTAGTCCCTAAAGGTCTATTATGCTCCCTCTATATCTTCAAAGATGGTGCAGTCAAATGTATAGAACTAGACGTGTTTATATTCCCAGATATTCTAGAACTTTTAATGCTGTAAAACATAATAATGTAAAATTACCTTTCTTGCAACGAATTGTCGGTAAAACACAATGCAAATCATTTGTGTGGAACATTTTAGAGATAAGCAGAGGAGCCTGTAAGCGATCACATTCTTGTTTGGGGCACACCAATGTTTGTTTTTCTGTGATTTAATCCAAGCTAAAATCTCAATCAATTATCCAGCCATGTACTGCCATTAGAAAGTCTAGGATCATTCCTGCTTTGTTTTAAGAGAACAAGCCTGTCTTTAAAGTAAATTATTATAAAATAATAATGAATAAACATATAGCAACAATAATGGCAAGATAAGCATTCATGACGATGTAATTACTATGATAAGAACAGCGCAAACCGAATCAGGATAATATGGAGTGGAGTCGCAGCTCAGAATCCGTTGCGATTTTAGCCGCATCGATACAAATCTCGCCCTTTCATTCTCCCTTGTTATTTCCACCACTGTCTTGTTTCACTTTGTAGAGAAATAGACATGCACCATATTTTCTGTAAATTGACAGCGCGAATTGCCTCCCTGTCAGAAAACGAAATCGACAGCGTCAGTCTCCGGACTACGGTACTCGTTGACAGTTTGGCATCGTGACAACGTTTGACGGGATTATGAGGCTTTTTTTAAACCTGATTTCTTGGCTCTGCTATAGCACTTTATGTGAGCATGTCCCTCGAGGTGATTTAAAATCTGCAGCTCCTCACATCGGAGCGGATCTCCTCATTCAAGTGCGTTAGCCAACCGTTGAAACGATAGCAGATTGGCCCTGAGCCCTGGCGAGCCAAGCATAAGTAAACATGCCATAAAGTGGGTTCGTCGACGGCACAGTGATTTCACGGTGGCCTCCCGCAAATGGCGGACAACAAAAGCACAATCATCAGTATTAAGTCCTCCGCTGTAAACCAGCGAGAAAACAAGGCGCGGACTCCTGTTTTCTGTATTTGAAACATTTCATTATTGAGGTACAGTCAAGCCAAATGTTAGAGGAGCGATTAGAGTGAAATTGGTCACTCTTTGTGAAGCTGAGGATTATGCTCTATGGACCACACGGTGTTGCCAATATATTATTTATTTTAATAATAATGCTGTGTGATCAAGCAATCCTGGGAAATTGCAAAGGTGCAAAGGTTGACTGGACCTGTTAAATGGAGGTATAAATTCAAATCTTAATGAAGGTTGAACAAAATTCTAATTTGAACCCACTCTGTTAAAAATGTATTTTATGACTGAGACAAGGGAGGGGGTTTTGGCCATTTGAAGTGATTTGCATGCGAGAGTTTCAAGGTGCACCGTTTCCCTATCTGCACACGCGGGCAAAAAAACTAAACGTCAAAGCAACACGAACATGACGAAAATCGCACCTCCGGCAGGAACACTCTCTTCTGGTTCAGTCAGCTATCAGCCTTGTAAACATCGCTGTGCCTTTTTGTCGAGCGACGCTTTCTCAGATGTTCCTTGCAGTTCTCTGAGCTGTGTCTCCTGTTTACTCAGCAGTACTCCACTCTGCACTGAAATTGCCTCGTTACGCCTCGTTCTAAGTTGGAACGGTGCCCGATTTCGGAATCGTGAGGTACGTGGATTACATTGGAATGCATAGGCTTTCAGAATGGCAATCTCTGGTTTCAGCAGAGGTGTGAAACTTCGCTTGATCCCTCCGAAACCTTTCACCAGACCCCAGTGCCCGCTGTGGATTTGTGTACATCCAGGACTACGTGTTAGATCTGTGTTATTTTTTCCCCTCGCAATTATGGCCTCCAATCCCCAGTGTGGTCCAGACTGTTAAGAGATTAAATTGGGCCTGCTCACACACGCAGCAGGCCGCTCCGTGTCGATCTCCACTGACCTCACCCTGACGGCCGGCACAAAGAAAGGCCCTCCTGTAATGACTGCATGCCCCTGTCAGAGCGCCGTGAGTCAGTGGGGTGGGTGGGTGGGTGGGCGATGCACTGCGGACGGGAATCCTGTGCCTCTGCCTGGCACCCTCCCTCTGTATGGCACCGGGGTCAGGCAGATCCATGGAGAAGGAGAGTATTAAACTCACAGCTCAGCACAAAGAGAGTGGGCTCTGTGGAAATACTTGCAGGACTGGCTCATATAATCTGCAAATTGGTAATAAGGAGGCTCTACAGCTCGGCTCCTGCTTAATGGTATTACCTAACCGCACCTCACTCTACTCTACTACTGTAGTACTGTTAGTTTACTGTTTCTTTTCTTGCTGTTAAGCACAGAGGTGTAGATAGACTTACAGCTCCTGCTTGATCAGAAATGTGTGAAAAATTTATGTGATTGACAGTGACATTGGACTACATGATGAGCTTTTTGGCTATGATGCTGTCTAGGTTGTCTGTATTATTATTATTATTATTATTATTATTATTATTATTATTATTATTATTATTATTATTCTTGTTATTATACATTTTTTAAATGTAATCCTGTGTATACTGTCAGACCTTTCAGAACCTTCATTGAGGGTGCGCATTTCATTTGTCTGTGTAAGGTATACAGGAATCCAGTCAATCCAAGACAGTATTATGAGGGGGGGACTTTTGAAACTTGTCAGACTGCATTATGGCTGCTTTGAACATTGCCACTGCTCTGAAGGAAGAGTACAGCATGGCGAACTCGGACGGGAAAAGTTTGCCTCCCACTCTCCCTAAGACACTGCACACTCGGGGTGAAAGAGAGGACATGTTAATTGGGATGAGCAGATTGGGAGACAGACGAAAGGAGTTAAAAATCTTCGAGAATCCTGGCAGGCGGCCGCAGCTTCTCCATCACAATAAACCTGCAGGCGTAATTGTCATTTTTATCAGATGGAGAAACGGCTTCCGAACGCCGTCTACATCTAGCCCGATTACACATTTAATTGGTACTTTACCAGGGTGTGAAATTAGAAGTAGTTGACTGGCAGGGATAGTAATAGATTTATCCTTGATAAGGTGGCCTTGTGTTTTTTCCCCCCTCTTTTTCACTTTCCCTTTTTTCCTATTTTTGCCAAGGACAAGGCAGCGGGAAAGGTAGATGGCTGAACACTCTTTGCTTCCACAGACACTGATGTTAAGTGGGGTAGCGTTCAGTCACGTAGCTATTTACTCGAGCGCCACAGATAGAAGAGTGCCTAGGAAGCTGCCGAACGGTGTACTGGAATACAGATCAGGGAGTGAAAGGTGTCTATCAAAGCAGGCGGATCCGATGGTGTCGCCGCTGTGGGCGGGGCCTAATTTCAGATGAGTCCTTGGATCCTTTCCTGTTAATTATTGAAAAACATCCAGATTTAATTGTTACTCATGTGTCCCTGTGACTTGACACTGTTTATTAATCCATTTGTTTTAAAATTGAAAGGCTGACCTCATGCTTTCTTCTCGTATGTCCTTGCCCCGTGATGACCGTGCATGGACAGGAGTGGCCCAGTCCCCGACAGCAGATGGTGGATTAGCCAAACAAGCGAAAAAATTGCCCACGTACCCCCCTCCGTGTCCTATCACAGCTGAAAACAGCAGAGCCCCCTGTAACAGAAGCCAGTCGCTCGGTTGGTGACAATGGCAGCATGGGCAGCTCAGACAGAGTATCGCTGAATCTCTCACCACCTGCTCTTTCTCGTCTTGGCTTTTAGTTCAGATTAAGGTGCGGCGCTGGGCGGGGCATCGATAAGTCTCCAAAACACATGGGATTTTGGTCAGTGGGTGTCAGTGCAAGCCTGGTCATGCATCTGTCCACTCAGCAAGAGTGACCCAACTGCGATATGAGCATGATCTCCAGACATCAGACCCACGGAGAACCACGAGCATGAAAAATGCCAACCAAAACCTCCTAGCCACATGTTCCATCTCCCCAGGTGGTATTTAATTGGCACGCAAATCCTAGTCTTTGAGGTCCTGTGCCACAGAAGGGCATTTTCAAATGCACCCATTCCTAAGCACTTGCGTCACCCTTTTGAAATAACCTGGACACCTAATGGTGCTTTGTCAATGCGCAGCCCCTGATTATGATAAATTGGCCTCTTAGGTGAAGCTACAGTACCGCGGTGAACAAATGGCTTTCCTTAACTGGATTGCTGGTCTTGCGTTACACGGGCTGTGTAATTGTACCAAGGCTGCAGATCACCCTGGCAGATTTTCAATCCTCCTTTCCAAATAGGCCGTGAATAGCTAATGAAGCTTATGAATGAGGAAGCCGGACGTCAGTTTAAGGTCTGCCTGTACCGGAAGGTGCGCGAGGGTGAAAGAATGGAAAATGTGGTCGATGAGGCTCGGCCGTCGTCGCCATCATCCATATTACCGGCTTTATCCGGCCTTCTGCGTCCAGTCTTTGATCTCCACCACGTCTCGTGTTGCATTAAGCCCCAGTGCTGCGTAAAAGGTCAGACATCCTTCGACAGCAGCGGCGCACATGTTTGTGCTGTACCTTTTATGTTCGTAGGTGCCCTGATAACAGGAGGAGAAGATGTCAACAGAGGAAAGGAACGGCAATAAGACTAATGTTGCTGAGCAGTGCAAGTCCATCTAAATCTTCACAATATTCCTGTGTGTTCACGGCCCTAGCACACGGCAGATCTTGTTCACGTCGATGTGGTATCTTCATTTCTCCGTACTCTGCAGGTGAACCCGCATTTGTCAAATGTGATTTGTGTCACGCTTCGCTAGCTAGCTCCGGGAGTGGTATATTACTCCACGCAAGAGGAATGAAGGGCACGTATCTGGGTAAAAGGTCAGTAGTGGCGCGTTTTGTGAAATGCAGGCGGTGGTTTCCTCGGTCTTTGTGAGAACGGGCAGCAGGAGCGGTTGTTCCGGCACCATGAGCGAGGAGCTGGTTTTCCGGCTGAAAGCGGGAAAAATTCCAAGCCGGGATTCCTGACAGTGGAGCTCCTCCCCTTTCCTGACAGGAATTCCCAAACTTCCCGTGTCAGAGGGGGAAGTGCACGGAGCTGTGAGGAGCTTTCACTGCATGCACAAAGGCAGGTTTAACACTCTCATAAATCCTCCGTGCCTTCATAAGGGCTTGCAGTGTCGAGCTCTTCTATTCACGTGCACATGTACCCAAACCTCACGCTGACACAACCGCATACTGACTGATGCAATCACGTCTTGCATATGGCTCTCTTTCATGTTCTGGAAAATCTGTAAGGAATCTACGCTGAAGCACCCATGGCCAATGTGTCTGTCGGCGTTCGAAACCGATGCATCGAAAAGATGGATGTCAGAGGTCACTGACTGGAAAACTGAGTGTTGAGCAAAATTGATAAAAGGACTGCGCGACCACATAATCGGAGTATCGATGACAAGGGAGATGATCATGGATTAATCCAATGATGGCTCATAAAGCACAATTTCTGGGATATGCTTTTGCACCCATTCCTGCTAATATTCATATCCTGCAGTGTTTTTGAAACACCTTGTATGTATGAGGGCACTGCAGATAGAACTAGGTGTTGCCCTTTCCCTCTCTCATAACCATGCCTTCACTGAGCCCCCCTGTGATGTGAGGAAGGAGGGGGAGAGAGCAGGGGGATGAGGGAGGGAGGGAGGGGCAGCAGGTGGAGGAATACATCTGCAGCCCAGAGTGGGCTGGTCCTTGTCAGCCCTGCTCCATGTTCCACTGTGGGCGGGCGGGTGGGGGTGACGCTGCGGCATCCCAACCCACCTGGAATGACAGACCTACTGCAGAGGAATCTAAAACACGTCCTCCTCTCCCATTCTTCTCTTTCGCAAAGTGCCACACAGGGCTAGGTTAGATCAGCCCGTGTCCATTCTCAGCGATGATTGATTGATTTTTTTTTTCTTGATTTGCAGATTTTTTGTTTGTTGCTGGGACTAACATGGACCGATGCAATCAAAACGTTTTTGCTAGTTAGAAAGAGCCCAACCGATACACAATAATTTAGACTGAATACGAGTCTTCATTTGACATTTGTCGACGGTCAACATTTTTCGAAGGCGCCCTTGCATGTCGTTGACAATTGACTCTTCTGAGATCCCATGGCTGAAATGGGAGCGATTTGTTGGAATGGGAAGATGTTGGGGGGAAGAGGGGAGGTGGGGCTCTTTGCGATCTGGCATGCCTGTCCTACGATGCTCCACATTGACAAGATGCAGCAGGGGAAGGACACGAGCGTTAGAAAGCCTCCCTGGTTGACAGCTCCCCTCCAAGCCCCTGCCAAGTGAAGCGGATCACATGACAGCCCATCGCCGTGGTTCCCGGGGGAAACGCGTTGCTACCCCTTTATTTGCTGTTGTGCTGCATTTTTTGTTTGTTTGTCAGTAATGGCCTGTGTTATTGAGCACCATTATCCCCAAGTCGGCATTCTTTTCACATTGGCTGCAGTGTTGCCTGGTAGTGAAGCGGATGAAGCGGAGGTTATTTATTTTGAATAATTTCTTCATTGAAAAGCTGTATGACAGAAAACCAAAAGCTTCATTCAGGATCTGGCTGCGTGACCACTCTGCTCAGTGGGGGGTTACATACAATTCACACACGCAGTTATGCATATCTAAAATATAATACCAAGGTTCGAGTGCTCAGACTATATTGGCCATGTGTATAAATACAACCATTGCTCTGACACTGGACAAACCGGGTGACCCTCGCTCCATGTGTTAATGTATGGGTTAACTGTAGGGTTGTTTATCTCATGGGTACAGTTGTATGTGAAGACTGGAATTGAATTGAACACCACCATTTGAAGCTAAAAGTATTTCTCGACTACTCCCTGCTGCAAACCATGGTTTGATGTGCACATATGCCACAGTAGTAGTAGTGGACACCAGGATAATCTCCTTCAGTAACACCTGATCCCCATGCTTAGACGTGTGATACTGAAGCTCCTTTGTGAAGTGTCAGTGTCTTTGGGAACCGATTGCTGTGCCACACAGTTTCATTAAAGTTTTTTTCTTTTTCAGTTTAGCAGTTATCCTCAAAGAAATGCTGACAAATGTTTGGCGAACGCCTCAGCGTTCCTGCTGTTATACCACAGCTATGGCGTCGGTGCCAAGTCAGCACAGCCCGAAGCTGCAAAACGCATGAGGAGGTTCACAAACGGCACACACACGTTATTACGACGCATTCCTGTTCTTCTGATTCATTTCAGTCCCATAAATAAATTATGATGTCTCATCGCTCCAGTACGGTTTCCCACAGTATTGCTGCAACCAAAAAATTTTTATGTAAAGTCTTGTCTTCGTAGCTTTATTTTCTTCAGCATCCACATGCTTCGTATTTTACAGATAAAAAAATAAATTAAGATTGCTAACTGAAGACATGGAAAAAGGAACTGTCACTAAAATGACTGCGTGCAATAATGTAAATAATAAAGTAATAAAGTAATGCTTCATGGACCCCAAAATCGGTGGAGCCATCATGTGTTAGGCCACAGTACAGTGTAATGAGTAGCTTACTGATTTGAGCCAATGACGGTGCTTTGCTGTGGAGAGTACAACCATTTGATTGGTGCACACTAATCAGTGATTGATGGCACATCTCAGGGCTCATGTAGCCTCACTCTCCAATCACTGCTTACCACTTACTACTAAGAAACAGAACTAGAAGGATGCTTAGTTAACATTGAATAATACGGTGTAGCACTAGCCACAACTCCTTCAGAGCAATGCATTTATATGGATATTTAGGATTCAGATATTTGCATGGTCGTTCTCAAGTGTTCTCAAGCGATATTGGTGCATTGCGTGTTTACTTCTTGGTTTTGGGATTGATTTTGGTCAAGTAAAATCAGAGGACCAGCAGATGGACCACCAGTCCTGTGGCCTCTTGTCATGCCCACGATAGCTGGGATTCACCAGACTTTGATCTAATGGAAACCGAATGGGACGGGGAGCTTATCAATGCCCACACGCACAGGCCCCCCAACTCACACAAGCCCCAGGCACACACACGGGTACCCCAAGCATGCCCAGATTCTGAGCATATGCACTCCCCCGGCACACATGGGCCTCCAGCCCACGCTAGCCCTTAGCACATAAAGGTAGGCCAACAAGCATACATTCCCCGCCCCTATCGCACACAAAAACTCCCCACTGGAGTTACAGTACTGTGGCAGTCCGGCTCCTTTTTAACAAGGATTTGGCTCAGCACATTTCTGCTTTATTTTTTCACAAGAATCTCAAGAAATTGTATGGGTACAGTTATAAGATACATAAGAGAAAGCCTAGTGGCAGTAGTACTGATGATTTCAGGTACTGAATGTGATGCAGTGCAAAATAGTCAAGCCGGGAGAATAAATACTAACTCCGACTTTGATTGTGGAGTAATACGTAATGTACAGGCAGTCCCCAGGTTGCGAACGTCCGGCTTACAGACAACTCGTACTTATGAACGGACTGCCGTAAGGCCTATTATGTAAAAAAATTGAGTTAAATACAATGGTTCGTAATAACGAACACACACACTACTTTGTGATGCTCATGAAAACATTGCGCGGTTTCAGCGGTTCGTCGGCTCAAGGAACAGATCATGGTCCCGTTTTTCTCTTTCTCTTACCCTTACAACGATGCCTCCAAAGCGTAAATCCGATGTAAGTGCTGGTGATGCATCAAAGAAAAGGAAAACAATCACCATGGAAAGTAAAGTTGAAATAATAAAGAGAGAGAGGTGAAACGCCATCAGCCATTGGGAAAGCATTAGGCTACAGCCGGTCAACGATCGTTTAAAAAAAAACTATTTTAAAAAACAAAGGGAGAATAATGGAGCATGCGAAAGGCCATGCCAAGATGAATGCCACGATTATTACCAAGCAACGCAGTGGTTTAATTATTGAGATGGAAAGGCTATTGATAATTTGGATATAAGACCAAAATCCACGTAATATGCTTATTAGCCTTTCTTTACTGCAAGAAAAGGCTTGAAGCCTTTCTTTAATGTTTTTTAATGTACATAGTTACTTTTATTATTACTGTATTATTAATATTACAGTATTGTAATTATTACAGTATTATTATGTACTGAATGTTATGTTTTAGATGTGTTATTGTATTTGGAAGTTTTAAGTGTTTTATATGCACAGAAAGGTAAAATAAATGCTATACTAAGACAAACATTTGACTAAGTGACGATTAATAAGAACTGTATGTACCTGTTCCGACTTACATACAAATTCAACTTAAAGACAGACTTAAGAACGGATCTCGTTCGTAACCCGGGGACTGCCTGTAAATCTTCTGCCTTCAAAATTGTAGCATGTATGTCAGGGCTATATTTGTCCCTGACTATGAATGTATTATAGATGTGTTGGATATTAACATGGGTCTTTACAATTATGCAAGTCATGGTCAATGACTAACCAGCTTCAGGCTGGTTTGACGTGGTTGGTCTGGAAGGCCATGCTTTCTTTTGGTTCCCTTAAAATAATGTCAATGAGATCTACAACATCTATGTCTTCAGTTCAGCTCTGCATTCCACACTGACCACACCTATGGAAGCAGGTTTGGATGAATGAGGTGACCCTTGACCTTTTAGCAAAGAGGAAAGTCATGTGAACTAGAAGGTGGCACAATGACAGTGTTTCACTCCTCCTGTCTCACCCCACTGAGAAATCAATGAGAGATTAGTCACATGCAGAGGCTGACCTCTGACATGTTTGGGACAAAGCCCATTCATCCTTTTGGTTTCTGTTTGATTTGTGCCCTGGTCATATTGCTCTACACAATATGCATGTCCAGATTTTCATTGTGTGCCACAATTTGTCATTTGTCCTGCTTGCTCAGTTCACTGCCACTGGCCGTTTTAATTGACTGTTTCCCCATAATGTGATTTTGGACATTTTCTCTTTAAAAATATTCCTCTCTGGTGCAGTGGAAGTTCTGCTCAAATGATTGACTCTGCCTGCTTTAAGGATTTAGGGGAGGCTTTTTCAGTAAATTGTGTATAACCCTTGCTTTAGATATTGTTATTTTCCATTGTGCCCATGTTTCCTGACGTTTTTTCTTTTCTGATGTTTTTCATTCAAAAACTTATGATTTATTTCATTTTAATTAGAGTCATCCAGTCATAGTTTCAGCCTTTGTGTTACAAAGATAAATACATTATTTTAGTAAATTAGACTATCTCTTCATTTTTATGTGTTCTTGTGCAGCCAAAGTGTGATGTGCTAAAAATGAGCACAGAGCATTTGTGGTGAGTGTCTGAATGCTCTGTGCTCGGTCTATGACCCTATATGGAGCTTTGGGAATTTATTTGGGGCAATCCACTGTTCCTTCTCTCCTTTAAATAAGCACAGTTTCATCTTTAAATAAAGAAGCAGGTCATATGCATCACTGCCGTGTTGGGCTAACGAAATGGCCAGATTCAGTCTTTTGAATAAATCATGAAACGATGGCAGACCGTGTTAGTTTGACAGGAGGAGGAAGCAGTGTTACAAGATCCCTCCACACTAATTACAGCCATGCTGGCAGCCAAAGAGCACAAATACACCAATGCTTTCCTGTCCTCCCAGGATATTACTTGTGCCACTCTCTCTGCTTCGTGGGTCAGGGAGAAAGACGATTGGTCTGAAATGTCATGTTTCCTTTTGGTTTCCTTGAAATAAAGTCAGATACAGCCACCGTCTCTCTCTCTTCTGTTCAGCTCTCCTTCCTGCCCTTATCCCTCCTCTGAGTTCACCCTTGACATTTTTCCGAGAGGCAAGTCATGTGACCTGGTAGGGGCCCAATGACAGGGTTTCACTTCTTCTGTCTCACCCCACTGTGAAATCAATGAGAGTTCTGTCACAAATGTCAGAAGATCCCTCTACGTTAATTAGCCATTCTGGAAGCTGGAGAATACGAATACAGCAACGCTTTCCTTTCCTCCCAGTACAGTATGGCAGTGGTGGACTTTAAATTCCCTCCCATTGGACTATTGGGCGTTTGGACAATAAGGAGCGTGATCCCATTACCCTCCGTCATAGAAAAGTTATTTCCTGGCCAGAACGTAAATATACCTTTACACTGGCTTTGAGGTTTGGGGCGTATTTAGCTCGGAAAGATGCAGAAAATGTGAAGAGGAAGTTATTACAGCTTCAGTGAGAGGCGGACACACAGAGACCTTGTGCACCGTGCCCAGTTGCACCGTGTACTTCTATTTTCGCCTCCGCAACGTTACTATTTTCTAAAACCGTTGCCCTCCTCCTCTTGTGCACCGTGTGAAGGTAGTCTGTAGCATTTCTGCTTTCTCCCTCGTGGAATGGAGCACAATCCGTCGTGTCCCCTGATATTTCCAGGAGAAGTGCATTGTTGCTTGAGGCCTTTTGCAAGGAGAGACCCACTAATGGGCTATTGACCCCCCCAGCAAGGAGGTGTGCCAAGAGGCTGTTTATCACTGCTGCGTCGGCCATGTTGTCTGCTCTCTGCCGTTGGCCCATCAGCGAGGGAGACTAGCCATCGGGCACGCTCTGCTGTGCTCTGACCAGCGGTGACTCCTCCAGTTCTATCCCAATCCTGCTTCCTCTGCTGCGTCTGAACTTTGGATGCACCCTCCTCCCCTCCCGAGCCAAGATTTATCCCTGCAGAAAGGCAGATAGGACCTATTTTATAAGAATGGAATACAGGAAGTGGGCTTTTTTCCCATAGGAAGCTTGGAGGCTGCCGGTGTGACACACCAAATAAGCACCACTATTACAAACCCAAGCCTATAGCCACTTGGTTTCAACCTCCCAAGAAAAGAGTGGTCAACTGGCTTAGGACCAGTCATGGCCTCCATCTGGCCAACCTCCACAGATGGGGCATTAATGCCAGTCCCCTATGCGGGATGTGGGATGGACCAAACCATGCACCACATCATAGAGGAGTGCCCAATTTACCAAACCATGCACCACATCATAAAGGAGTGCCCAATTTACAGATTCAGTCTAGGCCTGGCTACACTCCACACGGCAGGACCAGAAGCAACCGCTCGGTTTAGGGACTTTGCATTCGCTAAATAAAAATAACTGTGCCGTCCATCTGAATCTGCCTGAAAGCTAAGCTCTTCAAGGCTAGAACGTCATATGCTGAGCTCATGATGAGACTTTCTAACTTCATAGCAGTACAAGTCAACGTGCTAAATGAACAGTTCTCCACTATGATCAGGCTGATACCCTTCTAACTTTGCCATCGGCGTCCATTTAAAACTGGATTTCCTTCACGCCTTTCGTTTCCTACTCGTCTGGCACTGTTCTTGCCATCTTTGATTCAGGCAGGTAGCCACAGCAGGCCGCAAACCGAAGATCCCATTCATCTTCCATTACAGTCCTAACGAGCTGTAATTGCCACTGTGGCCTGACTGGGATCAATGCTGCAGCCCACAACCGTATGAAGTGTTTTGCCATCCGCCAAAACATGGCCCTGTAGAATCTGTAGAATTCCCAATCTATAGAGCTTCAATAATCATCTTCAGCTCCTTCCAAAGCCTAAAAATGTCTTATTTCTTTATGATTTGTTTCTTTATTTGATTATCTGTATTCATGAACAATATTTATTTACTCGCTTATTTAAACGCTTTTTTCCTGGGGGATTCGGATAGGGTAGTGGTCTAATGCACTCGCATTGACTTGTGCTTTGCGAGTGCGAGCTGCCTATTGTGATCACGGTTTGAAACCCAACTGTGCCAGACCGACCTGACCAAGCCCTGATCTGGAGCGGCATTTGGCTGTCCGCCCCAGGGGGAGGGTGAGCTGGCACAAACTTGCCAAGAAGCACGAACTGTCTCCAGAAGTAGGTGGGCGAGTTCCATCTCAGAGGAGGCGGATCATTGCTGGCCTCAGGGAATTGGCTTGACACGGAGTACGGGTGGTGAGTTTGTGGGGGAGGGCGACTTGAAATAAATAGAGGGTATAATTGGCTACTATATTGGGAGAAAAGCAGGAAAACATTTGAAACAAATTTAAAAAAGAAAAACAAAAGCTTTATTCCTGCCACGTATTGTGGGTTGTCAAGCGTGTTCAGTTTAATTATAAAAAGCTTTGGAGAACAGTACACCAGCTTAGAATTGCGTACCACAACATGCTTAATAAATCTGTCATTACTTTGTCTCAACTGAATATGCTCGGAAGTGTAACTATATTCACCATATTGTTCTTTTCTTTTTTTCTATGCACAACAGTTCTACAGCATTGGAAATAAATGATATTTATGTTGTAATTGTTTTTTAATGATAAAAAGTTTTTTGCCATTAAAAGTAATACTTCAAGTGATGGATTTATTCGTGGAAGAAGGGAGAGAGATTTACAATAGAGAAAACACTTTTTTCACTCTTTTGAAACACTTCTTTGATGTTCAGAATGGTGATCGAGAATGCATTAGTCTTGTGTAGCCTATGTCCTTCTGGGTGCAGCAGTGGTATAGTTGTACAGTAGACTCATTCATTTTGCAGACATGGAGATGGACATCTCTCATCACCTAGTTTATATTCGAGCGGAGCTGGTAAGCGCCGGTTATATGCGTCTGTGGAACACGGTGTGCCTTGTTCTTCTTTTGGTGTCCTGTGGACAGCTTTCTCATCTCTGCGTAGCCACTGGCACAGTAAGGGATAGGATTCATATAGAAGGGCATTCTGGGAGATAATTCATTGTTGCACAACTTTTCCTTTGGGTTTTGCTGAAGAGGGAGAGGGAGAGTGGGGACACTCCGACAGGCTCACAGCAGTGTTAGGGACTGCATGTGTGGTACTTCGCACCAGTGTGTGCCAAAATTACAAGCGTGATTTTTTTATTCTTTTTATTTGCTTCACAGTCCACAGACATGTATTTGTCCATGGTATGTGTTGTATGTGCATCACAATGAAGGGCTATATGCAATATTTTACCAAAATGTTATTTATATAATGTCAGCTGTCTGACTGTGCACCATGTAAACAGAGCCCAAACCAGGACGATGTCACATTTGAAAACATTACTGTCCAGTAACAGCCCCTTCATTGTGTTCCTGCCCACAACCAAGAACTGGCATGCTGTCCAGCAGCAGCCAACATCATTTACAAGGAAGCTCGTACCGCTATGGGAAGCGCAACCCAAAATATCCGCTGCACTCCAAGCCACAAATGAATAGGATGCAAGCTTCAATCTTTCTCTTGTCCTTCCCAAAATATTTTTGTGGCGGCAACAGAGGTACAGTCAGTACCCTCCTGGTTTGGCAGGCCGTGTGTTGTCGACCAACGGGGAAGCCTGCTCCGTGCTTTTTTGGATTTTGGGAGAAGGACAACAACGAGGGAACAGCCACATTGCTGAAGAACGCAGAGAGTCGGCGAGGATTGTGGCTCACCGATCCGACTTGCCTAATCACTGTCGCAAAGTTCTCAAAAGAGCGTGAGCGTATGAGTCAATAGCAGTGGTGCTTTACCACCCATTATTCTTACCTTCACCCTTACTGCCCTCTGTTGGTCCTGAGCTTGCACTCAGTTCCACACACACGTGCTCACACACACGCAGACACACACACGCACACACACGCGCACACACACACAGGTCCACGCTCACTGATCAAAATTAAGATGTAATGCATAGGTAAGAATGGGGAGCTTGGCGGAATCACAGCTGATTGCCTCTGTTGCAATTATTCATGCAGTTTTCATTCTGCAGTCATTTGGGTTCTGGAATTGGGTTTAGGGCCATTCATTTGTGTTAATTCCCTGATAATATCTTCTCTGAGAGCTCATTTACATCCGGCTGCTGGAGATGCAGGGTCATTTAGTTTCTTTTCCCCCTACGTTTACCGTAATCCGAATCTTCATATGTAGAATAGCTAATGCGATGCGTGACCTTTGGGAATCTCTACAGGAGAGTTGTAGTTCTAGTAGAGATCTATGACAAGACTGCAAATGACATATGCATCTGGGCAAGCTGTTCTGATGGAGCTTCCTCAGAGAACAGAGCAACCATTGTTGTGGCCATCAGGTATTCCTAAAACCACTCTTGTTTCCCTGTGATGTTTTGTTTTTTTGTCCTTTGTATCCACTCAAAGAACATCTTTTGAGAGCACTGAAGTGCTGTAAAAACTGCAATATTTTGAGGGATTGGATGCTGGAAATCACCAGCCCGGGAAATTGTGTTTGCGTCGTAATTAACGGTAGTCGGCGGCCCTCGTCTATATTGGGTACGTGCTCCTATTTACCCGACCTCAGGCTTCTCGACTATCGGGGGATGTCTTGTTGATGGATTTTTTCCCCATTGTGTAGCTGCTCTCCTGAGCGTTTGTCGAGAACAAAGGGAAGCCACCACTCTGTCCACACCACTCAGCACTGTCCACAGCACCTGCCTGAATGCGCAGGGCAAGAGCCGCTCACTGCAGTGTATAGATCGAGGTCAGGGAGCGAACGTCTTCGATTTGTCAGCTCTCGCTCAGACCGAGCCGGAACACCTCCGGGCGGTCCGAGAGAGCCAAACCCCTCGGTCCTGGAACCCGCTTCGCGTTCACGTGAGCCGTGGTGACAAAATGGCATTCAAGTGAAATGGAAAGTCTGGCAATGAGAGATACACAGGCAAGGGAAGCTTACCTGATCAACCTTTTTCTGTAGCAGTTCCTGCCGGCTGGCTTACATTACATTACATTACATTACAGGCATTTAGCAGACGCTTTTATCCAGAGCGACTTACACATACAATCCATGTATACAGCTGGATATTTCACTGAAACAATTCAGGATAAGTACCTTGCTCAAGGGTACAACGGTAGTCCCCCCACCTGGGGATCGAACCTGCAACCTTGGCGTTACAAGCCCAGTTCTCTAACCATTATACTACACTGCTGCTCCAGACTTTGGGTCTGAAACCCTGGAGGGCGGAGGGGTCCCTCACTGCTGCGTAGGTTTTCAATTACTGTATGGTGACGTCTTAGGTGTATTGCCTGTAAGAGACTGAAACTGAAAAAAAATTCAGTGTGTAAGTGGACTACGCTAATGTTGGCCTCAGGAATTAAGCTGGCCCAAGGCTGCGGTGCTAAATGTAAAATGTAGTCGATTTAGGCAGCTTGAATATTTTCCGGTGTGTTTGTCTCTCCTCATTGCAAAGACCGCAAAATGTCTCAGCGAAATGGGTGAAATTTTGTATTGCCTCCTCCTGACCTACTTTATGGCACATACCACACAGAGAACCGCTCGCATGCTTAAAAATAGCGCCTCTGTCCACAGCATGCATCTCAGAACACTGACGCATGCATAGACTGTGCAGTGTTGTAGGTGGAGACCGGTGGCATGCCAGCTGAGGAATTAGCCTAGCTGACATTGCAGTGCTGAGCCTCTTTGAGAGTAGCGTTCCAGCAGAACAGAAAGGCCAAACCCCTGAGCCGTGTCTGGGTCCGTTTCTTGCCATTTGTTTCAGGGGTTGTGAAGTTAATCACAGGTAATCCTGAACCTGAGAGGGGAGCGATCCGTCTTAATCATCGCAGCGCTGACGGGCCAGGAGCTGCTTCGGGCTGAAGTGCAGCAGACTCTCTAACGACACAGACGGCTGCACGGGCAAGGCATTTCCATTGTTGTTTTCTTTGTCTGATGCCCCTGAATAGCTGTTTATTCACATACGAAGTGAAGCAACGGCTGGATTCACACACACGTCTCTCCACTGACGTATGGACTTGAAGGGTCTTGTTGCCATCGGGGGACATCGGTGGTGGCATCGTCCGCTGTGTAGAAGGATTAGTTGTTATTTTATTTAAATTTATTTCAATAAATAAATTAACCCTAATTTAAATATAAGTTTTTCTCCCAATTTGGTTGCCAATTATACCCTCTATTTATCTCAATTCACCCTCCCCCACGAGTCCGCCGCCCGTCCTCCCCGGGTCGAGACACTCTTTTGAGACGGAACTCTACCACGGACGCCTCCCTCCCCCAGAGGTGGACAGCCAAATGTCGCCTCCGATCAGGGCTGACGACCAGGGCCGGTCTGGTAGAGATGCAGGTTTCGAACCGCGTCCCTGACAGGCAGCGTACACCACACCAGACCAGCCAAAGTGTGGTGCGTTAGACCGCTATGCTATCCGCCGCCCTTTGCCTCGTGTTTTGTGAGTGCACGCACTCCCCCGCACATGCCCCTGTGGCCCGGCCATTAAGGGCCCGCTGGAACGGGACAGGATCCTCCAGGGATTTATTACGAGCATTTCGCCCCCGCGCCCCTGGGATTCATTTCTGCAGTTTATGAAGCAGAAATGATAATGATCTGGATTCTTAATGCATGGGAGTTAACCTGTTCTGTACTGCTGGGCGTAATGGAGACGGTCTCACTTTGCCTGGCGACACCTCTCAGCCACAGTGGCTTCTGTTTTGTTGGAAGTCACTTTATTTAAGCATACAGGTAACTGCCAAAACCAAGGGATCACCCACATGAAGTATCTTAATGGGGCATCGGGCCACCATGAGCCGCCAGAACAGCTTCAATGCACCTTGGCATAGATTCTAAAAGTGGAACTCTATTGGAGAGATGAACACTATTGAACAGCATTCTTCCATGAGAAATTCCATCACTCTGTGTTTTCTTGATGGTGGTGGAAAATGCTGTCTCAGTCGCCACTCCAGAACCTCCCATAAGTCTTCAGTTGTGTTGAGATCTAGTGATTGGTTTTGGCATATGGTTTACATCATGTGCATGCTCTTCGAACCATTCAGTGACCATCTCTGCGGATGGATCATTGTCATCCTAGAAGAGACCACTCATCAGAATAGAAATGCTTCACTGTAGGATGAAGGTGATCACTCAGAATGGCTTTGTATGTATTGGTGTTTACCTTGCCCTCTAAGGGGTTGAGTGGACCTAATCCATGCCAAGAAAATGCACCCTACACCGTAACGGAGCCCCCAGAACCCTTTATTTACTCATGCATTTACTCGTTTTCCTTGTTTTTTGGCAGTCAACTGTATATCACATAAATTAAGTCACATTATTTATTTGTTTTATGGACTCCCTTATGCATCCACACTTACATGGCTTCCATTTAACATGTTGTGCATGTGTATAGCTAGCTGGATGCAAGTGCTTTGCTCTAGGGTGCAGCTACAGTGACCTATCGGATGCTTGGACATCCAACACTCTGATTTACAAATACAGGTCGTCCCAAACCGCTGCTTGAGTGCTGCCACGGTCCCAGTCTTTCCAGCTCATTGCATGTGTGCTGATAGACCTATGAGGGGAGAGAGCTACTCTATGGATAATCCACACACAGTATGTTATCTGAGCTGTTAGTTAATTGGATGAAATGTGTTGCAGTTGCGAAACGTGCCCGTGCCACAGGTCTACAGAGGGGTTTGGGAGCCTGACCTCATGGTCACGGTCAGCAACAGGCCACCGAGGCCATGGCGATGGGGCCTTCAGGTGCACAGGGAGATGGCGCCAGCAGAAGAGGGGCAGACTTGTTTGACAGAGGGGGGTTAAACTGTGTCACGTCAGTCACGTGTGAGCATCTCCACTGACAGGACTTGGCACTTAGCCATGCCCCAACTGACCTCCCCCTTTCACAAAAACAACAACAACAACAAAAAAAGCCTCAAGAAGGAGCATCGAGTTGGACATCAGAAGGCATGTGTCCTAAATCAGCCCACCTCTCGCTCCCACACAAAAGAAGCTCTTGAGGGTAAAAGCGTGCCTTTTTCATCTCCCCCAGTGGTTTGTTTTAGGTTCCGCGCTCCCAATTATGAGCCCCCTTAAGCGAGATTCACTTCAACCCCATCCCGAGTACCGGCCCACCCCGGTCCTCCCGCTCGTCAGTTTGATCTCTCCTTTCATCGACCCTCTCTCCTTTGCTTAGGTGTCTTTTATTCTTCGGGCAGGGGGTTGGAACATATCTCAGCAAGATCTCCTGGCGCCCGAGACTCTGAACAGGGAGATCAAAGGGGCGCGGCTGTGCCTTTGGCTGGATTATTCACAGGTTTCTCTCACCCCACCCCCTCCCCACCGGGCACCTCCATTAGGATCCACACTTCTCTCATTTTTTCCACAAGCGCTCCCTTGAGCCAAGAGGCAATTATGCAGTGGTGTGGCGTAATATTTCACTCCCCCCCAACACTACTGCACTACTGTGAGACTGAGCCAGCTCTGGCTACAGCTTCATAGGGAAGGAGGGAAGGAGAGTGAGGGCCTTTCAGCAGGGGGTTTGTTTTTCCTCTCCTCTCAAACAATGCAATGCAACAATGCAAAATGCAACAAACACAGAACATCCTCAAGAGTACGCAACTGCTCACTCCCATTCAGAAACGCCACCGAGCATCTCTCTGACTTCTCCGTCACACATACTGCAGGGACTAAGCTACGACTCTTCCTCCATAGCCATGCCGAATGTTGTATTACATTACGTACTGTGTTTGCCTAGCACATGAGCATATCTTGTATAAGCCAGTAGAACAACCCCCTATGTAAGTGCATGTGTGTGTAGATATTTGCTGTATGTCCTCCCCTCTCATGGTGCTGACAGGCTGCCTGGGACGAGGCAGTGTTAAAATGCCGGTGATTAAGCGGGTCTCGGGCAGGTTCCGGTACGCCGTGCTCAGGCGCAGGTGTTCCAGGCCTCGGGCTCGTTCCTGTCCGCGCTCACCACGAGCATGTCAACCAGAGCCGCCTTTTTATAGGCTCTCGCATCAAACGCAAACAGACATTACCGCTGCGGGCGCTTCCCAGCAAGCAGTGGGAAAAGGGATGGAGGGAGAGAAGGGGGGGTATTAAACCTGCAGATTAGTATAGCGGCCAAAAATGCATTATGCCCGTACTTTTGTACTGTAGGTTTTGTCAGTAAATGAGTAATATTAATATTACTCCTTGTTGGGTGTAGGATCTGTAATGTCTGTTAGTGTGTATGTGGAACAATGAGATGCAAGGACCCGGCTGGTTCTCTTGTGTATGGAGCTTTTTTAAGGGTTTGTATTGTGTCAAGCTGAGGAGGCACCATATCCCGGTAATTGGGGCCCGATTGGTCGGTGTAATAGGGTAAGCTGGAAGTGAACAGGAAACTAAGGGACCCCTTATTGTCTAAGAATCTTTAACACGTGTTGGGCATACTCAAAGCCATATGCTAAAAGTTCCATCTGTAGTTTATTGTTCTCGTAACCAAGTCGGAGAATACATAAATCAATCTTTTTTTTATTTTTTTATCAGGTTGTCAGTATTTCTGGAGGAAATGTAAAAAAAAAGAAAAAAAAAAAAAAAGCCACAACAAAAAAACCAAAAAAAGTATTCCCTGACCCCTTAGTTCAACTTTTTGATTTTATGTTTTACCCAAAATGAAATGCATGGATGTTGAAGCTGAGGAGCTGCTGGACCTGTTTGGGAAAACAATGATATTAGACTTATCAGCACTATTTAAATGTAAAAGAATCAGCCCCTCTGTTCTGGAAAGTTACAAATATTCTTGTTGCATAAACAAATAGATGGGGATTGTGAAGGTAGAGTTAGCTGTAATATTTTAGTTTTGAGTGACACTTAAATTATAATTTGTTCCAACGAACTGGCAGGCCATTGACTTTCCACAAGTCCGCTTGATTTAATGGAGCCCCAAGAGGCTATGGAGAGACAGCTGGATGCTAAAGCTCAATGTGACATTGAGAGTGCTTTAACCATTTTTCATGGTTATTGTGGAAACAGGCCTACATTATTCCCCTATTTGTTTGGTTGCTGTCATCCCATAGATTACAAAAGGTCAAAATCGGTCGCCGGTTATGATACTGCCTATTAAAAGTTGCAATATGTAAGATAGCTGGCCCAGTTTCCGTATTCCCTGCATAGTTGCTTTAAGTTCTTTATTATTCCAGTCACGTCTGACCTGTGACCATAGAAGTATCTGGGTGTTTTAGACCAGGGCATGCAGTCCCAGCGGCTGTTTGTTTTCTTAGCAGCGAAGCTGGGGCACGACTGTGTTCTGAATCGACCAAGGGCCAGCAGTCCTTCTGACATCCTTGAAAAAAGCTCCACTGGTGGGACACTGGCTAAAATATAACCGATACAAATAGTCAGAGGATATGCATTATTGCTGAGGTGGACATCCTGTCCGTAATACATAGGTGAAACTTTGCATCATAAACTAAGGGAATTTGTGTTTGGCAACATCTTGCAGCTGTTGAACTTGTTTTGTTGTTGTCTTTGGGGTTGCGTTGTGTAACCGAGAGTCTGAGGGTCTGATGGTAATGGTTCAGTGTTCCTCTCCCTTCCCCGTCAGAGATCCGAGGCGGGCGCGGTCCGAAGGATGGCTCGACGCGCCAGCTGCCCCTGTACGACACGCCCTACGAGCCGGAGGAGAACGGCGGACACTCGGACCCAGAGGGCCCCCGCTGCCCCCGGGAGAGCCGGCTGCCCCAGGACGACGAGCGGCCCCCAGAGGAGTACGACCAGCCCTGGGAGTGGAAGAAGGACCGGATCTCCAAGGCCTTCGCAGGTACAGGAGAGGGGACGTTTTAGGCCGTAATCTTGCAGGGCACTGCTTTTCCCGGCTTTGATTGTGTTTTCTCACTAATCTTTCAGGTGCTTTTTCTGTCCACAACAATCTAAACTGGACGGGTTGCTGTAGCAGGGTGGTGCCTTCCTCTGTGTTTGTTTGTGTTCAGGCATATTTGTGTATTTCATTTGGTTGTGTTTTCATTTGCATCCCCACCCCCCACTAGCTCTTCCCCCCCTTTTCCCCTTAAGGCATTTTACTTCCTGTCTTTATTTTGTGGTGTTGCATCTGGTGAGCGGAGGCTTGGCTTGGGTTGCTGTCTGTGGGGCCCGTGCAGCTGAGGGAAGCGCCGCTATGTGGCTTGGGTTAAGGGCCAGTCTATTTGTGTGTCCCCGTGCTGTCACAGTGTGAGAACAATTGAACACTGTGCTGTGTTGGAGAGAGTGCCCGAGTGGCTAACACAGCCATAACCCAACAGTGCTGTTCCAGGTGAAAAAGATGATCAAAGAATAAGAGGGGGGAGAAAATGGGGAGAATAAAAAAGTGAGCCTTTCATCGATTTGGAAAACGTTGCCTTTGAAATCCTTGAAAGGTTTTTTTTTTCTTTTCTTTTTTTCCTTTTTTCCCCCCTTTTCTTTCCTCTGTTTTTTTTCCTTGAATAGCTCTGCTTTGTTATGACTGCATTAGCTACGAGGGCACTGTACCTGGCATTGGATCAGACCCCCAGAAGAGAAAAGAGGACAGCGTCACTAAACCCCTCAAAGGTACCAGAGGAAACGGGCCAGGGGAGGGCTGGGATGTCTGTCCGTCTGTGTCTGTTTGTCTGTCCGTCTGTCTGTCTGACTGCGCCTTATGGCAGTAATGTAATGAAGGACAAGCACTAATTTTGCACTTGTTTTGTCGTTTTGTTCTGTTTTCCCCTTCTATCAATTTTTTATTTGTGTGGGTTTTCTTATTACAAGCGGATTCTTCTGAAATCAAGTAAGGGTCGTTTTCCCTGACACACGCATGAAAGTAAATGATAATGTCCTTGCTTCTTGTTCCTCATGGGTTTTTTTAATAAACAAAGGGATTTTTCTCTTTGATATTTACTCAAAGTGGCTTATTCCTATGCTTAAATTGATGAGAATGAATGTATCAAAGGCATAACTATATACATATTTTATATCTACAAATTATTGGGGGGGACAGATATGACTGTTTTGAATATTGGGGGGGGACCACTTGCTACACCTATGGAATAAATGGCATTTTGAAAGGGACGCTGTGATGTCTACATTTGACGATCAAAGGAAACAACATAAATGGTGGCTGAAATAAGCCTGCAGATGAAGGGTTCCACTCACCGTCTGTCCGTCACATACCTACTTCTGAGTTTTAATGTTAGATCTGTCTACCCCGATGAAAATATTCAGGCAGTAAAATAATTACATTAACATTGCTACATTAATACAGTCACTCCTGCAGTGATCGTGTTAATGTAGCAAAATTACTTCAATGACTTTGATTTCGAACACAAAGTGTGTTTTTTTTTTGAAGCTCGTGCCTCCGTGTCCTCTCCGACCCCCGTGGTGCAGTGATCCAATCCTCTGGCTCAGGTCCCAGGTGCAACACGGCAAAACAATGCTCTCTATCCCAGTTGTTTCAGCAAAATTTTTTAAAAAAACTGGTTTGGGAATTACCAGGATTACTATGGGATTACCAGGTATCATCTGAAAGAGGAGAATGGAGTCCATACATTATTGGGCCGTTACTTTTTGCGACATTGCGACTTTGTTTAAATGTTAATCTGTCAATTGTGCATCGACTAGTTTAACCCCCCGGCCAGTTAGCCTCGGCCCCACACCTGTGTTGAGGCTGTGATGGTCTGTATCAGAGAGAAACGCCACTGTACGAATCATGTGTTTATGTGTGTGTGTGTGTGTGTGTGTGTGTGTGTGTGTGTGTGTGTGTGTGTGTGTGTGTGTGTGTGTGTGTGTGTGTGTGTGTTTTCCACGCATAACACACACATAGACATGGACAGACAGAGAAGATGTTACTTAATCTTCCCCTCCACCTCCATGCCGCTCGCTGGCTGCCTGCTCCATTAACTTGGAGCGAGGCCAGCGCGGCCCTTCCACTTAACGCAGTCTCGATAAGAGCACGTACCTCTCAGGTTCTAGCATCAGGCCCGGTCCTGGAGCTTTATGGCTTTTTAATGAGTCTTCATGGGTTTAACGACCTGTGAACTGGATCACGACTCATAACTCAAGTAAATAACTTAATGTGGTTAAATCGTCATATCATATGATTATTATTTTACTGCGGTGAAATGCGGGGAATTTGCTAAATCGCTGCGCGCCGATGGACCACGCCAATCACAGGCCGCTGTGATCACCGTGCCGCCCGCCTCGCTCTACCCCCTCCCCTGCACCTCACCCCCCACCCCCCCCCCGCGAAAGCCTGACTTGTCCCTCTGCCGTCACTCTGAACTAGGATTTAATTTCCACCGTGCGCCACCCCCCGTGTTGATAAGCTCCCTGACAGGCCTCTGTCATGCGTCTTGTGTGATGCTCCCGCCGCCTTTCAAAGCCTGCGCGGGTCCTGCTTATCTCCACCCAGACACATTGCCTTCTCTGGCTGCAGGACTCCCCGCTCTCCCCCTGCGCATGGCCTGACCGCAGCTCCCCTGCACCCCACCCCCCCACCCCACACACAGGGAACTGTCTCTCCGCTCCTCTCCTCTGTGGATTCTCTCATTGTTTGGATCGTTTTACTGCATCGCCCGAAAGAGGGAGAGGAGGCTCGCCCGGGAGAGCGGCCTGGATTGCGATCTGCAATGCTGCATCGTACGCTGCTGTCACTGTTACAGTCAGTAAGTCAAATTAAGTGGCCACAAATTAAACACCACTCGGTGTAAAAAGAGTGTATTTATGATTTTTTATATTTGTTTGTTTATACAGCGGTGTCTTTGGTTAGCTTCACTCTGATCTACAAAAAGGGCAAATCACAACTGTGAGTCTTTTTGTGGTTTTGCATTGAAGAGCATATACTGTACTTCACTGCAGGGTTTATTATTTAAATGGATCAGGATCTCTTTTTACACAAACCAACATACAGTAGCTGAAATAATATTATGGTTATTATTGTTTTGTAATGCCGTCTCGCTTGTTATTTTTTGTCGGTTCAGTGTAACTAGCGTTGCTTCAGCACGAAAGCCAGCCACTGAAAAAGTGACCCAGTTAACGGTAACTCTACCAGTCAAAGATTAATCACAGGTTCATGGTTGAATCCATTCAGCCAGCCAAGTCTTGGAAGAACCTATCACAGGGTCATGTCACCTGACCAGGCCCCCCCCTGACTCCCCCTGTTGCCACGAGTGACGGGCTGTAAAAGCGAATCCCCTCCTTTACCCCGGCCTCAGGTGAGCCACAGAGGGAACAACAAGGGCGTCCGTGCAGTATGCGAGACACCAGCGTTCAGGACTATTTTTGGAAGAAACTGCTCTTGCCCTCCCATATAACTGTTTTAATTTGCATGTGAACAAAACAAGGTTTAAATCCAATCTGACCTTCATCAGGGCAAGTACGTTTCACTGAAAGAACACGCACTCCACTTCAGTTTATTTTATTCCAGTTTATTTTTGAACTAGTTTCTTTGCAAATTCTTTAGAATTTCCATGTACAGTCACTTTCTTCAATATACATCAAGATCATTTTGTATTATCTTTAATCAACTATATTCATATATTTTTTTGTGAGATATCAGTGAGTAAATATAAGACCGAAATTAACAATTAAAAAAGGAAAATAAAGAAAATACTAAAAATAATACAATGAATATAATAGACACAAAGAAAGGAAAAATAATAAATAGAAGGAAAGAGAAAAAAGGTATGTTTCAATCTAGTTTTACCATGTGTTTTATATCTGTGCACACATATCTGTGTGTTTCACATTTTACCTATCTTTTATTATAATTTGAATGCTGATTTCTCCATTAAAGATATTTAATTTATATTCTCCAGTTTTTAATCAGATTCAGTTTCAATAAGTTTAGGGTTAAAAGAGTAACCCACCTTCAACAACAGCCACATTCATCAAACATTATTTCATGTTCATTATTTCAAGAAATCCTTAAGTTAAAAAACCCCACTGATTTTAATAAAATGTGTCCGATTAGCTTGTGTCTGTTACCTGTAGCACATTGTTAGCGAGATTTCTACACAGGGGAAACGGAACCGTTTTTATTCCAGTTCAGCTGGAGGCTCACTCACCCCTGCTGGGGGGTCAGGATGGAGCCAAGGTTGTGGCCCCTCGCTCTGGCCACAGAACGTTTGGAGCGTGAGAAGCACTTTTAACCAGGAATCTCCTCGCATAAATCTTCCCGCACGGAATTAAACCCGTCATTTCTGGTTTTAATTCACCAGTGTGTCGATCCTCAGAAATAACGGTCTCCAGACTCCAGCCCTAGTGTTGAAACTAATTTGTAAGTGAACATAAACTGCCTACAGTATATTGTAACAAAGCTGTGTGCTCTTTAGGGCACTGTCATATAATTTTTTTTTGTCAGGGGCAATTTTCATCTGTCTGTGTTTCACGAAACGTATTGTGGCTTTCAGTTTTGGTCCCGTGTGATGGCATTCTCTTTACCTGGAGTTCAGAGGGAAATATGACCCTGTGCTTAGTCCCCAGAGCTTAGTATGCAGCGTACAGCATCTCAGTGGACTGTGTCAAGGCCTTCAGAAGCACTCATCCGTGCAACAACACAAGGGTAAGATGAATTGCATTCAGAAGTGCCCTTGTGCTGAGAGAAAATTTAAACCGGTTATGGCGCTAAGGGAAATGGGCGGTTTCTTAAAGGTATGAAGACAGCAACATGAATCAGTTTTTGTTTGAGGAAGTCCAGTGTGGCAGTTCATGTTATGATTGTGCGGTGTGACTGAATGACTGGCTTGTGAGCATCGCCTTCACTTTGGGAAGTGGCAGAAAATGTCCTTCTGCTATGGCAAATTGGGTGAATTGGGTTTCTTAATCGCGATGTTGAAAGATCGCGGTTTGTCCCCCCCCAGGAAGCTGGACTAATTGCTGTAATCGAGCGCTCAGTAGTCTGACCTCTCTGTGAACTTGTCCCCCCATCCTATTGACTGTCACAGCGAGGAGCTGTCACAATTCTGGGAAGATGACACCCTGCCTGACTCTGAAATGACTTGTCTTCCTTAATCTCTCCCCATTTCTTTCTCTTCTGAATAAGCTGACATCTTTATTCATTTCAATAATCCACAGAGTCTCTCCTCGGAATAACTAGGACACGTTTTATAATGTTTTTTTATCCACATCCATAATAAATATTTATTTGAGAAGCCTGCGATATCCAGAAATACACAGACCGCTCTCAACGTTCAGCTGACTCGGTTTCAAAGGCTGTAGAAACAGAAATTAAGCTGTGCTCTCAGCGATTTGACAAGTCTGTGATACCAAACGACTATTAGCCTACTGCTAATGTAAAAAACATTTCCATTTTGGTCTGTTCGCATGGCTTCTAAAGGTGATTGTGCAACTGAGACCGGTCGGCGTGAGTGCGACGTTCAATTTGGCCCGGTCTGAAGCACCGTTGTGTTTTACTGCCATTGTCGATCAAAAGGGGGAGAACTGGTGGGAAAAATGGGAGCAGTCCTTGACATCCATCCACATTTAATTAAAGTGAACAATTCTCATCGCAGTCAATGTTCTTCCAGCTATAGAGCTCCCGGTAGTTTTATAATCGGCCACAGTAAACAGAAGCTCAACAGTAAACCGGCAAATTATTTTCTCTCTCTGGCTCCATATGAAGCGTGTTTAATACATGCTGTACGTTTTGCTTGCTCTTTACATGTTTACTGTTTTCAGCGGGCGCCTCGAATTGGATGCATCTTCCTTACAGCTTGTCCTGTAGGACAGTGGCTGTTTTGTTTCATGCTTTCTTAACTTACTCTGTTCATATCCCCACCTCGGACTTGAGAGAAACGTGAAACCAGTTTGCATTAAGGCTGGTTTGCCCCACAGGAGTCACCTGAAGTTCTCCTGGCTGAGAGTGGAGAGTGGGCGCACTCCATTTCAGTTGGAATTTCTACCCCTCTAGTTTTGATGGAGGGAACCGTTCATCGAATTGCACATCCTGCACGATAATGTGACTGGGAATATGTTTATATGTTCTCAAAAACCGCCAACCTTAAACCTAATGAAACAACTAGTTCTCCTTTAGTGCTGCAAGCTAATTGGCCGCGCGGCATTACACTCACATCTCAAACGCTTTGGCTGCAGAATGCAAATGAGAAGTCAACAATTTCACCTTAATAGCTAATCACTTGGAGGTGGAACCAAGGGAGCGTGAAGGGGTCCTTAATGCAGTGGCTGAAGTCGTGAGATTAACTAAACTTTTCTTTTCAGTGCTGTGATGTCACCTCGTCCTGCCTCCCTCTGCTGTGACCTCTCTCTGCCACTCACTGCAGTGCACCTCCCTGGGCTAGTTCTCGCTTCACTTGACTTTTTCCTCACTCTGCTTTTTTTCTCTTTTTCCCCCTCTCCCTCTCTCTCTCTCTCTCTCTCTCTCTGTCTCTGTGTCTCCTTCTCTCTCTCTCTCGCCGCCCTTGCTCTTCCAAACCGTGCGCTGCCCGCAGTAGAGATTAAAGTCATCAAGGACCTGCCCTGGCCCCCTCCGGTGGGGCAGCTCAGCAGTAACCCGCCATTGGTCGAGGGCGTGGAGGCTCTGCCCCCACCGGCTCCGCCCTCCTCCAGACAGACTGCTTGCGAGCAGCACCATCACGGTGGGTGTGTCCCTGATGCCACGCCTCTCTGATCTCACCCACGTCCACGGTGACCCATCCACGTGTCACTCATAAGCCACCCCAGCACGCCCAGCGTGCTGTCGCTAACCTCATTCTCTCTCTCGTACTGCTCATTTCATTTGTCTACTTTTCTACTTCTCTGCTACAAATGTACAATTTCTTCCTTTTTTTGTGTGTATTTCTGTAAATTAAAACTGCGGAGTACAAAAAAGCATAGATGGTTAGGGTGCTAAAAGTAGCTCAGTGTGCTTAAAGTACAGCACTTCACCACAAAAACAAGGAGACTAACACTTGTATAACACTACTCTGCTTGCTTTTTATATTAAAAAGAGAAACCTAAAATGCGGGCATAAATGAGATTAAGGAGACCCCTTTCACCAGGTAAATTGAATTGTATGTGAAATGTATACAGCATTGTCCTATTCCTGAAGTGTCTGGAGATGGTAACTATCTGTTTGTTGCCAAAGAGGCTTTTAGGGTAACATTTAAATTGGATTTATCTACACACCTGTGTCCTCAATGTGTTAGTAATGGTATCTCCGGCCAAGTTGTGTCCGGTCGCACATCTGGTTTGCTAGAAGCAGGAAATTACTTCAAGGCCCGCACAACAAGGCTGATTAATCGTGATTGAGCTTAACAGAATTCAACATGGATAATTGCTCATGTAAATGACCCATATTCCCAGAGCCAACATGTGCTCATTAATCCTATCAAGCTCTTTCCCTTCCTGTCCAGACACTAGATGGGCAGAAATCGAATCTTTGGTAGAGGAATAGCTACTCACATCAGTACTCCTTACTTTCAGTCCTGACACAAGTGCTCCTTACTTTATCTCATTGTAATGGCTTTAATAGAGGAAGAACTTGAGTACGTTTCTAACATTGTTATATCCTAATGTGTTTTTGATGGAGGAATAACCGAGTCATTAATGTTTTTCACTGCTTTTATTATTGTAAATTTCATTTTTTATTACTTTATTTCAATTTCTTATAATTGCCTTAAATGGAGGAAGCACTTCAATATCAATGCAATATAACATAATTAAAAGACTTGACTTTGTGCTGTACTGTTCAAAGCAATGTTTTCTATATGAAATCGAAATGTCTCAGTTGACTTCACTTTTTATGCATTTCCTCACAGCAGTGGATCTTATTATTATTTCTGTTAAATCCAGTGAGAAGTGTGGGTGCAAGTGAGAACTCTCATGCTCATGTTTTTGTGTTTTCGAGTCCTGTGACATCACATGTTTCTCACTTACTGATGGGTACTGCTCCCTCCCAATCTCACGGTAAGGGCGAAAGGACACATCGAGCTGAACTAATCGCTTGATCAGAGGGCTGAGTGTCCCTCAGTCCACAGGTCTGTCTAGCAGACACAGAGGTTGAAGTGAGAAGGTCAAGTGAGAGAGATCTAATCTTGGGGAAGTTGTTTGGGACTGTGGGTGCCCTCACACACTTGTAGCTGCTGAGGAAGCTAGTATAGATGCCTGATGTCAGTTGTTGTCCGGTCTTTTCCTCCTTCCTCCCCATTTCAGAATGTGTCACAGTACACTTAACATACCAAATGATCATCAACAAACTTTTGAAAATTCTCTTTTTTTAATTTTTTATCGTAAATTATTGAAGTCCCTTGTAGTTCAGAATCTGGATGGTTGCCCGGGGCTTTTATTTGGCATGAGTCTCAACAGAAAATCTGTTGTGGAATTGCTGTGACATTGTTACCGGGCCCCGGACTCCTCTTGTTCCTACCAAGAACCAAGAGCATTCCAAGAAACTTGATTATCACTGTGCTTTCCCTGCCCAGAGAGAGAGGGGTCACTATCAACCGTCTGAGAACTCCAGACTCCACAAACTCCACAGGAGAGCATTTCCACTGTAATCTCAGTCCATTTATTGCATTTCCACGATTTTGGATCTAGTAAAAAAAGGAAAGCGCAGCAGGGGGTACCGAGCGTAGTTGGGGGTGACTTTTACATCTGCTTTTTCATTACTGTCAGCAAAGATCTGCGCTGTACTCTGAGGGGAAATGTGCCTCTCCAATCCAGCGTCATTATCATATTTTGAAAATGTAGTGTCGGGAGAGAGATTTCATCTGCATATAAATGGAATGACAGCCCTTTGTCTGGGCTGGATGAGGAGCTCGTGCTTTTGTTTTCTGATGTGAATTAATTATCTGTTACCAGGGCATTCTCATATTTCCCTCCCTTTTTGCTCTCCTAGAATATAAAACATCACAATCATAAAAGGAATCCAGATTTGATCTCAGAGAAAGTTTTTCTTTCTCCCTTCCGTGCCTTTTGCGACACTTCTATATGAATATTCCTGAGAGTCTGTTAACGGGGGGGAAATATCTCGATGTTTATATCGGTAAGTTGTTTTTAATTATTTATGGTGCCGGCATCAGTCGAGGTGCCAAATGTCGATTTAATCATTTCCAGCAAAGCAGGGTGAGGCATGCGCACTTAAATCCCTGTACTTCCAGCACCACTCATGAATCATTTAAAACTTCAAACCGAGGACAGAAATGTGTAGCGTCAGTGTTCAGTGCGGTACGAGGCCACAAGCGTGCCCAGTGGAGTAGTGTACCGATGCGCCGGGGCTGCCATTTGTAAATGAGAATGGATTAACGGGCTTAATTAGTAAGTGTGTTGTGGAATGCGCGGGCCACCGCTCTGTGTGACTGTGGGATGTCGGCCCGGTGGATTAAAACAAGACTGGAGCGGTCCGTTCCCTTGCCTCAGGCTGGTCAGACCTGCTTCGCTTATCAGAGAGGGCTCCTCTGACTCCTGTTGCCTGTGGCAGGGGGCGGGGTCATCGGTCATCGATTACGGTCTGATTGACAGGTTTCTGATCCAATGATTCCACTCACTCTCTTTTAACTTCAGTGAGAATGCTCAGTTGCAGTTAGGGCATGGTACAGGGTAACGAAGAGATAGGTTGGCAGATGGAATGGCAGGTTGGTTCCATATGGTATTATAACTAATATGGTAGACTCATTTTGCAGTCAAAACTGTGAGTGAGGCTGATCTATACAGCATATGTATATGTGAGTATGTATTTGTGCGAGTGTGTGTTCATGCGTGCGTGCATGCATGCATCTGTGTGTGTGTGTGCACAATGTGTGTGTGTGTGCGCAATGTGTGTGTGTGTGTGCGCGTGCGTGTGTCTTTGGTCACTGTTAGACAGGTGAGCTTGAAACGGATGCACTTGATGAGATGCGCCTACCTTAGGAAAAATATCTTGAAATAAGAAATACATTTTCTACGTTTAACTCTAATGTCCTTCTCTGACTAATGAGAAAAGGCTGCCAGTCGTTTTGAGAGAAGGGCCACCAGCCCCACTCTGAGCACAGTATATCTCAGCCTACAACACACTGAGACACGGTGACTAACCCAACCCAAGAGATAAATGGCATGTATTAAGACTCATTCAAAACAAAACCATAGAGATATAATATGTTATAACTATAATCATTTCTGTGAGTTATTTTTTCTTAAATAAAGTTATTTTACTGTTAGTTACCATTAATATAATTATAGTGTTTGTCTCGTGTTAAATGGTTTTTCTACATGACTTGTATGTTACACTTGGACAATATTGACTTTTTCTATTTAATGTTAAAAATTTAGTTGAGAGAGGCAGACGGAGAGTATCTCACCTCTGCTGGGGCCAGCACACACTCCTCACAGCGATGCTGTGGTTCTCCGCTGTGGTGTTGGGTTCGAGAGCGGGGTTCCAGCCAGGCACAATGAGCAGCGATATGTAATCATATTCATGAGATGAGTGCCAGCTCCATATGGAAATGTTGTTGCACGTCAAGTAAAGTTTAATGGCCTTGTTCCCGAGCACTGCAATTACAGTAATTTCAGTGCAATGTGGGATTTAAAAACAATAAAATCGGGCGAGTCTGTCACACGGCCTTCACACTGCAGGTAGTCCAGAGGCAAGATGGCTGTCCTATGCAAACGTTACTTAGATGTTGTAGAAACAGATCGAAGTGCCAGATTAACCAACAGAAAGGGGGAAATTGGCAGCAGGATCTGCAGAATTGAAGGACGCACGGGGGGTTCGCAGGTCGGGCGTATCTTTATGTTGTGATCTGTCACAAATGACAGGTGTGTGTGTGTGTGTGTGTGTGTGTGTGTGTGGGGGGGGGGGGTTGAATTCACCTCCCCTCACTCAAGACGTTTCCATGGAAACTGATCCCTTCACTTACACACTGACTGTATAAACACCGGCGCAAAGATGAAGAGCAGTGGCTTTGATCCCTACTTCAGATCTCTGAGCTCCCCTGAATCAATGCTCTCGCAGTCCGAAGATTGTCATATTTTATTTTTAGTTTGAAAATAAGAAAAAACCCTTCTTTTTTTCTGCCCAATCGGCCATGAATCCTGGCACAAATGGCTGTACTTTTGTGAACATCTTGACATCTTGACAAGATGCCTTCTGCATCTGAACAGCACTTAACAAAGCTTTTTGGCAGAGTTACAAACTGAATCGCCATTCGCACTTAGACGCAAACATTCGTCAGGAGGTAGAGGGGGAGCCCCTAGTGGCCGCTGTGGAAATAACCTGGTTTTAAACCACGGGCACTGCTGCATAGAAGAACATTTTTACAATCTGTGTTCTTAGAAGGCTTTTGGCCTTTCTTCGTCTTTATTTAGTAACTGTTGACTGCACTACTCACCATTCTGAGTGCTTTTGTGTGTTGTGCTGATACAGCCAGGGTCACATTTAGAATTGTTCATCACATCAAAGTCAATCAATTTACCTGCTGTTTTTTTGATCAGGCGGAATCCTCTGAGAATTGTGTGAGGAGACCTGATGTCATGACAATCTCCAATAATGAGGAGAGCCGTACTCTGGCTCCAGATCCGGTCTAGACCGCAGAATCCCCCCCACCACCCCCTACTCCCCAAATCGACCTGCGATGTATGGGCCTCATCATCGTTTTGTCGAGTCAGTGTAATTATAGCCGTCCGACAAGATTCTCCATTAAAGTGTGGCAGAAAGCTTAGAGGAATAAGGGCTACCTAACTTTGCCTTTCCCCCTTCCATCAGAGTGAGCTTTTGATTTTGGTTTCAGAAGGAACTGCGTGGGTGTGTTTGGTTCAGCAGAGTGATCCCCCAGCCTCCGCCAAAGGCGCCGTTTTCTCCCGACGCGCCGTCAACAGAACGGATCTGGCGTGACGTTTTAGCGGTCCCTTCCTCCGGGGGTGAGGGGGCGCGAAGTCAAACAGCAGGACGCCGCCCGCCCACCCCCTGCCCCAGCTCCACTCCGCCCCTCCCCTCCCCGCACGAGGAAGTCCCGCAGACTCTGTGACTGCCGGGTCCGCTCACACTTCCTGAGCGTCCGCTTGGCCTCGCGTCGGCGGACAGAAACGCGGACGGAGGGGGCTGCAGCGCACACAGCGCTGAAATCCTTCACCGCCACTGCCTCGGTTCCTCGTCCTGACCAGCCGCTGTCCGTGAGGCGAGAGGGTCACCAGGAACCTCACGGATTCATTTCAAACGCCGATGCACTGGGAAGAGAGAGAAGACCATATGACTAATGGGCTCTTTCTGTAGCTCTGGTCCCTAAGGCCAACTCAGTGATTAACTCATACCCATTCCTTTCCCCCTCTGGAATATGAGGACAGGCCAGTGTAACAGTGCACAATACTGCTGTATGGATTTCTTCTATTTTTACTCCTTTGTCACTGCAAAGAGAGATCCAGTTTTGAGGAATCCCGTGTTCCAGGACACCACCATCGAGGCGTGGAAAGATCATAAGGAATCAAGCCGTTTAAAATTTGAATCAAAATGTGCTGTGTGCGAGAAGATATAGCACAGCAATAAAATATATATATATATATCTGTACCATATAATTTGTCATAATTTCTCTCATTTTCAACCATTCCAATATAATTGCAATGCACCATACGTCCAAAAGGAGGAAATGGCTGCCTCACTCCATGGCTGCTTGTGAAATCCTCTTCATCCTCATTAATAAAGCTATGGTAGTGTTGGGGGGCTTAGGGACTGCGGAGGCTTAGGGTGATCACCCCCACTCTCACCACTGCTGTCACACAGGTTAGTTCTTTAACGAGAAGCCTCCGTGAACGCCTCCCTGTCCCTCTCTCCTCCACCACAGTACAGTTTGACGGCCTGGAGAAGCCCCAGACCTCACCCACCAAGGAGGGCAAGGCACGGCTGCCCCAGAGGCACTCCAGTGGCTGCCTGGTGAACACCAAGCTGGGCTCTCTGGACCACTGTCCCCCCTCCCTGGGAGAGCGCATCGACCCCTCCATGCCCCTTGAGGGCCAGTTGTGAGTGACGTTTCTTTTCTGGTCCGGGGGGTTTGAGGGGATATATTCGACATTCACTCTGGTCTCCTCCCAGTGTATTGCCGGGGAAACGTCCAAAATGAATACATTTTTTTCATACATTTTTTTCCTAATCATATTTGTTCTATTCCTCCATGTTGCTGTGTGTCTGTCGACCTCAACACACATAGTCATGAGTCAAGTCTGGTTACTGTGGAAACGAACGGGGTCAGGGGGCATGGAGTACAATGCTGTCACATCATCAAGCTACCTACGCACTCATTTATCCAACTGAACTAGACAAGTGATGCATCACCTTTGACTTTGAGTGTGAACATAATGCAAGTACTTTTTTTATTTTTTATGAAGGGTATTTGACAGCACACACAGTGATTGGGCTTGCTGACACGTTGCCTGTTTAACCCTTTCCTCTCGCTCCCTCCCAGCTGGTACCACGGGGCGATCAGTCGGATAGACGCCGAGTCCCTGCTGAGGTTGTGCAAGGAGGCCAGCTACCTGGTCAGGAACAGCGAGACCAGCAAGAACGACTTCTCCCTGTCCCTCAAGTACGGCCGCCTTAACGTCGCCCCCATTTACCCCTCTGTAAACGTCTGTGCAAAATGCCCCCTCTCCGAGCTGTGTCACACGCCTCTTGTCCTGCGTACGCACACTGCGTACTGTACGCACTTCGTCCTACACAAACTTCCCACCGCCTCGTTCGCTCCCATTTACGAAGTGTGTGCGCGTCGTCTTCTCCATCCTGTTTACGTCAGCCTGGAAGTACCACTCTCGTTCCTGTTTATACAAACCGTACATGGCGTGCTCTCACTACTGCTAACGCAAACATAATGCGCACAACGCCATTCTGTGACTCAGAGGTCGGCCTACCACACGTCCTTGAGTGTGCGCAGCTCACTCAGCCTCTCCCTTATCAAAATATCCACCCTCTCCACCCCACCTCCACCCCCACTCCCACTCCCACCGCCCTGACCTTGGCGACCCCACTGCCCACCTGTCCCGTTGACTCCTCGATGCGCTCAGCTGAAAGCCGGCATGTCCCCTCGCTCAGCCCACACACCGTCATTACGAGTTTGATTTGTTTGAGCTTGACCGTGACCCCGCCACTCTCTCACCTGACCGCGGTCGGCTCAGTTGCCTCAAACCACAAAAAACCAACTGCAGGGTGAGGGCCAATGTGTCACTCTCCTGTCATTTCAGTGTGGCACGGCAGCAGACCACACTCCCATAAATAGATCTGTCATGCATAAAGGGCCTTTTTAACACTGTTAGGTCAGAAGAGTTTCAGTGGATGTTGTTAAAAGCCCTTTTGTTGTTTGCTGAGGTGGTTTTAGGGTTTGATAAATGTTCAGTCGTGATTTCATGTTCTGTTATTCTTCCATCTAGTAACATTTCAGAAATGGTTTCATCATACACTAAAATAATTGGAGAAGATTACCTTCACTGATAAGATTTCACAAGGACAGATCTTTGTTGTGGAGAGCCTGTCATCCCAGCGTGCTCTGATGACCACTGGCAGGAGAGAATGACACTGCCCATGGCCCGCCCTCCTCACTGATTGGCAGTTCTATTAAATTGAGCTCCCTTGAGGCCCTTACCTGTCCAATAGGCAATTGTCGTTAGAGGCTTGATTGTGCCGTCAGACCACCGGTGCTGTGGTCGGTGGCGGGGGGGCGAGCGGCGCGGCGCAGCGCAGAGGCAGCCTGCTGGCCGCTGCGCACGCAGGTGGGGCGGCGGAGGGGGTTGCGAAAAGGTTGAGCGCCTGGGGGAGATGGAAGTCACAGCCTCAGCAGGGAGCCGCTCCGCGCAGCGAACGGTGACACGCGGTGACCTTTCCCTCTCCTCTTCCCGCTCCTGCTCAGGTGGGGTTTTTTGGGTTTTGTTATTTCGCTGTGTGGGTCCCCTGGGAAAAGAGCGGCTGCCCAGATTTGGCACCTGCGATCGTTAGAGAACTCTCTCTCAGGCTCCCCAGAGCTGTGTGGCTCCGGTTTTCCAGGCCCTTTTATCCGTCTCGGACATGCCCCCCACACCCTGCCTGCTAAAATGTCCAAATGAGAATGAAAAATAGATTAAATTAAGAGTATTGGTCAGTAGATCTACAATTAACGTCTATATAGAGACAACACAACCGGAACAACAATTTAAAGAAATTATGCAATACATGTATAAAAAAAAAAAAATAGGAGGTGTGTTTGAAATGGACATTCTTTGCAAATTAATTTTGTCCTCTGTCAAGGACATATTCCTTCACTGGGGCTTCTGGGTGGCTTAGTTAGCAAAGGCACCCGTGATGTCATAACAGCAGACTCAGCGCTGTGGTATAGAAATATCCTACTCTCATAGTTGGCTATGACATCATTGGCCAACTGTAAGCAGGAGCCCACAACCGCAGGACACAGTTGGCTTGTTCCCGCTGGGGTAGGGCGGGTTTAAGCCAGCCGGGGTTCCTCAGGTTACTGTTCCCATAGCCACCTACCGAGTGACCAGTCATGAGGGAGAAATTCTCTTTGCCCTCTGATCACCACTCCTGTGGTGTGCTATGCGGTTTCTAGTGTGGAGAATAGTCACTGGCTCATGGATTAGCATACTGGAGTGGTGCATGCAGCATGCACTTGAGCTAGTTTCGGGGGGGTGTAATTGGACATTTCCACAAACTGGAATTAAAAAGAACAAGTCTCTTTAAGTGAAGGAGTACAGTGTTTATTTCACTGCGATTTAGATCATTAATGGAGTCATAAAGCATGCATAACCTGCTCTTGGGCACGGCATTACTAATTTAAAAGCCTTCACTTAAACGGTGATAGAATATTATACATGATAACAATTCTGTGGTGTGATGACCTGAAGATCATTATGTTGGATTTTTATATATATATATACACACACACATCTAATAAATGTACTCTTCATTTAAGAATAACCTGGTTCACATTTCAGTGGTTGCACACCCGAGAGAATTTGAATAATGCTTCATTGCCGGTTATCGTTTGTCATTCAATTTAAAGTGCCTTCCTCGTATGGTCATGCACCAATTTGTTTGCCAAGTACAGTAGATGACTGCCAAGTATTTATGTGCATCTCATTCATATTGTGTATGTAACACAAGTTAAAGGAGATCCTGTGCCAATATTAGTGTTAAACATATGCGTAATGTGCCACGGTAAAGCAGTGCATTCACGCAGATGTGTTGTTTCTGAAGTGCAGTTTTCCCTTTTATGTAAGAGGGCAGGTGTCGTGTGTTTGTACACAGCTCTCCTCGTCTCCCCTCCTCCGGACAGCTGTGCAAATGTCACATGGGGAATGTGCGTCCGCTGGCTGTTTGACAGGCGTGTCTGGCTCTTCCTGAGGACGTTTGGCGTGTGTCAGGAAACCGTGCGCTCGTGGCTGCTACGACACTGCTGGATTGGGGCATTACGAGGAGATGAACGCTACAATGCGGGGGATTTAAACTCTGAGCCTAAAGCGTGCGTGCGCTGCCTTTGGCTCAAACCTCTGATCTGAATTGCTTAAATAGCCGCATCGTCTTCCCGGTCTGACCTCTAGCAGGTTTCAAATGATAAATCACATCTGACCGCGTTTAATATTGTGTTTTGGGAAATGCATAGGTCTTAATATATATGACTCACTGACTAATAGGTTGGAATTAAATTGATCATAAGCTGGTTGGAATGAAAACCTACATAAACGCGACCATCAGGGAATTGATTTCGATCCTCTCCTGCTATAAGGGCACCAACCGCAAACTGCACACTTTGATCAGGCCTTTGATGCCCAGAGCCCACTATGGTGCCGAACACGGAGGCTAATGTTCGAGTTCAGTCTGCTAATGTTAAAACGTTAAAACGTTACCCCCCCCCCCTTGGAAATCTTTACACTGGAGGCCCTGCACGTAGATGCTTTCATGTCTCAAGGCCGCTGAAAAATTCATGATGCCATTAAGCCACGAGCTTGTGCTTTCCATCGCTGATGAGGATTCGCCACGGATTCGCCGTGCCTCAACCCCCCGGTCTCAACCTCCTGGAGCAGAAGGATCGTTTTATGTCTCGCCTAAGACAAGCGCCTTTTTTAGAGTTTCGACACGCCCCGGCCTTTCACGAGCCTCTTTAAACCGACGGCGTCTCTGCAGTCGCGGGAGGGGCCTTACAGAGGCCCACGTTACAGGAGAGAGGGAGAACAAGCAATGGCGGA
This sequence comes from Aldrovandia affinis, assembly GCA_029706075.1. Classification (NCBI taxonomy): domain Eukaryota; kingdom Metazoa; phylum Chordata; class Actinopteri; order Notacanthiformes; family Halosauridae; genus Aldrovandia; species Aldrovandia affinis. The sequence goes on along the minus strand of JAINUG010000037.1, from coordinate 1,400,964 downwards.
TGAAAGGAGACGCACAAGGGACACTTGAAAGGCTCGAAGTGATTTAAAAACATAAATAAGAAGCACGCCGGCTCTTAAAATCAGTCATTTGAGTCAACTCATCAGGAGAGTGGGAAGAGCATTTATTTTTCCAGTAGAACCATGTCAAGATTTACAAATGGGAATCAAATGGGAGTCGTGGGCTGGAAGCTGGCCACCTATAAGCATTCTGAATTGATTTTTAATTTTTAATTTGTCTGCCTCAGTTACAGTATGAACCAGTAAGTTGATGGTAAAATGTAGCAGATGCATCGTGAGTTTAAGTAGTTATTTTATTCTCGCATTCCTTTGTATTTTTCTATATTTCTATATTTTTCTTGCAGCAGTGGTTCATAATCTATTTTGAAAACATGTACTCTCGTAAAGCTTGTGTTGCTTTTGAGCGTGATATCCTGAATGACCTGTCTGGTTAAGAGGAAAGAACGTGTGTTTCAAGGAAGGTAGACGTTTTTGAATATGCTGCATTTCACTGGAATTATTGTTGAGTGTTGTTGGACAGGATACTTGGTCAGGAAATATCACATCGAACAATACTTGCATCTAAACAGGAAGTTGGTTCAGCATAATTTCATTGTTTCATATATTTGTTAGATTTTCCTTTATTGTTATCATCAATGAACATACTTGTACTTAATGTGATTATAATTTATGGAGTAAGTTCATTTTTTGATGATAAACAGCCATTCTTGTCAAAGCTCCACATTAGTATGTAAGCTGGAGAAGGGGTTTCCAGTCAGGATGGTTAACGCCAATAACTGCAGGCCCAAAACTCCTGAGTAGAATACATTCATATCAAATAAGCAGACACACAAACGCACACATGTGCGTGCACACACACACACACACACACTCTTTCTCTCCCCCTCTCTCTCATACACACACACACGCATGTACTGAGAGGATCTTTTTGATGTTTGACAGAAAACAACGTTCCTCATCTTCCAAAATAGCCTTCTGCTTCCCTTACCAGCTGTTCTGTTTCTAATGTGTCATAGCTTCTGGACTCAGTTGAAATGCGAGAAGCCCAGGGTTGACAGAGAAATCAGTTGGGAGTTTAAAATGCGTATATTGATGCCTGTGGCTTTTAAATGGAAACTCTTGTAACCCTAGTAACAATTGAATATCTCTTGACAACGTCTCAAATTTTTTCACATTTTTTAATGATAAAAAAACTTGTTAAAAATGGCTTCCTCTGGCATAGCTGTGAAACTGATTGCATGCCCTGGGTAGTTCAATGTTTTAAATCCTCAAATATAATGATATGATATTTTTAATAATGGCCTGTTACCCTGTGGGCTGTTTATAATGGTGTTTGCGTTTTTAAAAATAAAGTAGGGCTTTCCTTTTGGTCTCCTGCCTCCTGGAACAGGGTTGAAAATTGTGGACAGGCAGCTAGGCTTAGACGGCAAGAGGCCTCCATCAGCTGTCTGTTGTCACGCCTCGCAGTGATGGTGATGGACAGACACCCGGTCTTGTGTGTCCTCACGCTCCGTGTTCTCCAGTTTGCCCAGTCCCCGGTCTACTGGCCTCTGAGCTCCTGCTGCCTTCGCTCCCATTGGTCTGAGCTCCTGCTGCCTTTGCTCCCATTGGTCTGAGCTCTAGCAGCTAGTCTGAGCTGCAGGACAGGCGGTGTTCACCTGGGTAACACAGGAGAAAGGTTGTGGGGGTGCTAGATGCTCTCCGGTTTCACAGATGTGATTTTGGAAACTTTGAAGCCTAGTATGATTGCTCTATGCTGTGGAGTTAATCGTTAGTCTTCTCCCCATTCAAATGTGTGTGTCTGCTTTCTGGGTAACGGAGAACCACTTGTGTACGTGAGGGTAGATTAGCACAAATATGACATAGAGACGCTATTAAACAGTTGAGTTGGGTTGAGTGCTCGTCGGAAGTTGAGAGCGCTGTTAATTTAAAGGAAATGAAAGCAGTGTGATCGACTGCACTGTGCGTGCTTCCTCCGAGCTCAATAGGGGAAAGCTTTTCACACGGTTCACCATGAAAAAGATGATTCAGCTTTAGCAGTCTGTTGTAATTGTATCACAAGACGGATAGAAATGTTTCACACATTGTAATAGCAGAGTCACTTGTAATAAGTGAGGGGTGAACTTGTTTTACATGCCCGGTTAGACATATCCACACACGCCTATACGAACGCATGCACGTGCACTTATGTTTTCCTAGTTGTTTTAAGTGCAAATGCCCTTCTTTACCAACAAGCAGACTTTTTAATCTGTCAGTGGTGATTGTACCAATACAGTGTTTATCTTGACAGCAGACTGAATGTATCCTGTTGAGGGATAGATGGATCTTGTCCTTTTTCAGGGCATTCAGCCTGGCTGTGTTTCACAACACCGAGCTGATACTGCGCTGTCCTGAATATTGCAACACACAGGAAGACAAATATTTGCAGGGCCACTCGCCCAATGTTCACAAACTGAGTTTGAGTATTTGCCTGTACGTTGGGGAGTGGGTGGCTGATTCATACATTCCTGGGGGATGTTGCACACCCAGTGATTCTCCACTGCATATTTCCTGCACTGTGATTAAAAGATTGTGTCACCCACCTTTCGTTTGCAGTTAGGATGTAATGGGTGTGATGCGGGAGCGTTTCTCATTTGGACAAGGCCAGAGAGCAAAATCACACTTAAACGCCACGGAGCAGAGAGATTGCAGGCACTCTCTCAGCTGAAAATGACAAGGAAACTGAAGGAGCTTTTCATTAAATTTATCTCTCTCCCTCTCTCCCCCCCCCCCTCGCTCTCTCTCTCTCCCTCTCCCTCTCTCTCTCTGTCTCTCTCCCTCTGTCAGTCTCTTTCCCCCTCTCTCTCTCTCTGTCTTTCCTTTTCTCGCTCCCTCTCTCTCTCTCTCTCTGTCTACCTCTGCCTCTCTCGCTCCTCTTCACCTTTTTTGGTCTTCCTTCCTCTCTTGCTCTGCCCTGTATATCTCGCTCTTCTCTTTCCTTCTTTCTCTTCTCCCCCCTCTCCCTTCCTCTTTCTCTCGCTCTGTACCTCTGTGATCCCAGGAGCAGCCAAGGCTTCATGCACATGAAACTGTCCCGGACCAAAGACAACCAGTACGTCCTGGGCCAGAACAGCTGCCCCTTCGACAGCGTTCCCGAGATCATCCACTTCTACTCCAGCCGCAAGCTGCCCATCAAAGGGGCCGAGCACATGTCCCTGCTGTACCCCGTGGCCATCAGGACACTGTAGCGTGACTGAGGGACACGCCCGCAGGGCCAGCAGCTCACGAACATCGGAGGGGTCACTTATCCACCCCTGGGACACATACGACTCCACCTCAGTTCTGGAGCCCCGCTCCCTCCCCCCCCCTCATTGGACCACCGGCCCAAACGGGTCTGAGGGAGTGGCTCTGGAGAGGTGAAGATTCCAGAGGTCAGAGGTCAGACGGGGAAATGGGGGGTGATGGTTACACTCACACGAGCCCTCCACCCTGATCTCAGAGCTACACCTTCTCCCCATCTCTCATCGCATTGCTCACACGGGTCCACGGAAATGTGCCTGAGGAGCCAATCAGCTCTGTCAGTGCCAGCTCGCCACACCTCCTCTTCATGATGTCAGCCCTCTCCTGTCGGTTTGAAGCAAGGAAGTCCATTTTTCAGCGGTTTTAAAAATGAGAATTGTGTTGACTTGTAAAGTGGATGATACTACTGTTTTTTCCCCCATCTTTTAGTTTTGTACAATCAAATGTGATGCCTGTACTTTGTCGTTCCTGTGCGTTTCATTGCCACCGTTTGTTGCGTCACAGCACGGTCTTCAAGCAGTGACCATCTTTTCATGGGAAGGGACCTTCTGGATTCCGTGCAGGGCGTCTCTGACTCAAGGGGGAAGGGCGGGAGGGGTCACCTGTCTCTCAGTGGCCAATGAAAATCATTGAGCATGTTTTAAGGCCCTGTCGTCTTTTTTTTTTTTCCTCCCCAATTAATGTTTCATTCATGTAATTGTTGTTACTTGGGTTTGGTTGAGCATATATGACAATAAATTATTAATAAAAATAAGAACATTATGAACGAGGTGGGGAAATTACCTGTATGTCACTGCTGTATATTTGTAACCGTTCCATTGGCCAAAAACAGAGCTGACAAAAGAAACCTGGGAAAGCGTGGGTTCAGTCACAGGACACAAAGATAAAATCTTATCTCTCAGTAAACATAAAGGCATGTGGTTTGTATAAACATTCAGTCGGTCTTTCCTGGGGGACTTCCCTCAAACCTTGAGTGTCCGCTCAAGTTCATTCTGGATTAATACATTTAAACTGTACCGATTATTTGATTTGGACCCGGCTCAATGTCTGTTTTGTTTACCTACGGTAGTGCGCCTGTTTGAGCAGTGTTAAAGACCTCTTTAAATGTCAGTCACCTGACTGGCTCTGTATGTTTGTACCTCCACGCTCAGTAGACTTTTCCATTTGGAGCATGTTATAGAGTGAGATCCCCACGTGGCCACGCAGGCTAGCACCTAGCAGAGGCACGTCTGCCTTCAATTGATCATAGGAGGAAAGGGTCCCCTTTAATGAGTGAAATTACCTTCAGAATCCCCCACTCCGGGATGGCTTTGAATGGGAAGAGTGAAATATACAGTATCTGCATTGTCTACCTCAGAAAATCAATTTCATTCGCCCATCTACGGATCAATAGGTACAATGGGATTGCAAATATTGATTTTTTTTGTTTTAACCCCTCCTCCCTTCCATCTCCTCTTTCCAGAAAATTGCATCTTTCATTTAAAAATACTTGTACATTGAGACAAGTTCACCTGAAGAGGTTTGGGGGGGAAAAGATTAATCTTTTCCTAATTTCATGTACCCTCGTTAGTATGTGAAGTCAGTCTGTTGTATTGTGAAATGCCAGTAATAAATGTTTGGTCAATGGCGTATATTGCATGGATAAAATCAGTACAATATACCACCTGATTCCCACTGTTCTGCTTTCAAAGGTTCTGGAGTTGTCATTTGTTATAGGTCAATTATTACTGATGGTTTTTTAAATAAAGGTTACTGGGAGATATTGCCGTCAACCTCACTCACAATATGTTTGCGTGCTGTGGCAGACCTTTGAAACAATATTTTCAGTCTGTTGCTTGCGTTCCATGCAATTGTGTTTCAGTATCCGCTTTGCATTTAAGCTTCTGTGGCCCCACCGATAAGATACCTCAGGGTGTCCAATGACAACGAAGTTGTTGAGCTACAAGTAATTATTTTAATTAGCCCCTGGAACAAGTCTAGAACATGTCTTATTCCCTGGTGGGGCTGTGCCAACAAATAAAGTAGGCATGGTTGCGTTTGTTTGTGTTGAGAGGAAAGTTGCATTGCTGAAATGACGTTTTAAGGGAAACATCTTGACTTCTATGGCAGTTTAAGGAATACTAAGAAGTCTGGATATTTACTGCACTCAACTGTAATTAACCTGTAATTTATTCTCTAAGGGCATCATATCAATTCGATTAATCCCTCAAAGTTGTATGGTGTTTTTATTCTACTGTTTCCCCTAAACAGTAGAAATATTTCCATTGTCCTTTAAGGCACCTTGAGTGAGAGTGCCATTGACTGCCTCATTTCCCAGTGTGCAAAGAGGCGATGTTATTCCTGATGTATCCACTGGAGGGCAGTAACGCTAGCTTGTGCCCTATACAATTTGTTTCTGTGGCCCTGTAGACTTCCTGGCTAAAAACGAAATTCCAGTCAGTGCAATGAACCCCCTACGACTAAGGAACCTCTTTAAATATAACATCCTACAAGTCAGAGATCCCTTGTCATGGGATACCCTTTTCCCCATCCTAAACCTTAATGTTTATTACAAAATAACTCTTATTGGAAAGAGTTTGCTACATTAAAATGTGATATGTTTGAAGATATGTATCAAGTACTTACATGCACAGGCATTTCAAACCATCTTCTGTACTTTTAGACCTTTATTCCCTCCTAGTCGATTGTGAAAATGGTTCTACGTTGAGAAATTAACAAAACCCTGTGGGGGGAAAAAGGTGCCTATCTCAGGATAGCTCTCTGATAACACACAGACAACAGTATTCCTGTAGGGAACAGTATTAACATATGGCTTGTGCATGGTGATGAGTTTTCGTTTTTAGCTCTTTTTATTTTTCTAATCCCCAGTTCATTTATTCATAGGCCCGTCTCTTCACTCAAACATCCTCCCTTAATTCGGCATCCGTTTTGCCCTGCAGTCCACCAGCTGAGCTGGGCAGCTGACAAACCATTCATACGCAGCTGTGCAGGCAATCTGCAAGCCCCCTGTTGACCAGCGGGGGTCGCTGTTGGGCAATGGCATGGACGGAGGCAGCCATGTTAGTAACCCTCCCTCCCTGGGCGATTATATGGCCGATTGGGCGCTGCTGGCTGCAGTCAGTTCTGGCACGGTCAGCTATTGGATGGCAGAGCGTAGGGAGTTTCACTGCACTGAAACCTGAACAGCCCAACAGCCCCGTTCCTTTTTCTCTTAAAATAGCCTTGCTCTTTCAGCTAGTCACCCTCCATTGAAAGGATTTGTTGGTGTATTGTTTCAAAAAGTTTTTCAACAATTTGTCACCGTGCACACCACCATACTGGCCGGGCTCCATGGTGATCCTGGTGTCCACTGTGAGAAGATGGAGTTCAGTCTGTAGCTGGACACTTCTGTTCCTGTTCATTGTGATGTGACTTTGAGTGGGGTAATAATTTTGCTCCATAGTAACCAAGGCAACAGATCCGAAATGTATTCTGTCTCACTGTATACCTCAAGAGAGCAGGGGAAGTGGAACATTGCAGTGCTCTGCTTTCTGTGATAGTTTACATCTCTCTCTCCCTCTGTTACCTTAGAGATTTAAAACCCCATTCTAAATTTACTGCAAAAACATAATGCCTGGGGCCTAATGGGACAGTGGTTCACAGGTCTTCGCAGTTCACATCCAGCAAATATTTATTATATTTATTTAGCTGTGGGAGAGACTTGCAAAGAAGCCAGGCTGTCTGGAGGTGGATAAATGGTAATAAGTTAAGGTTTGTGTATGTATATGTATATAGGTAGCCTACACATTACATATGGATCGTTTTGCAATGCATTATGATTATATTTTTCCCTCTCTTCCTCTCTAAAACCTATTTTTTGCACAAATTGCCACGGAGAGGCCCATACGATGGGTGGAGACGAGGTCTGATGTACGATGTAGACACTGTCCCGGGATAACCTCCCCAGCCAGGACAGCAGGGGACCGGAGCCAACGGTCGAAGGCAAGACATGTTATTTTCTTCATTTTGGACGTGTGTCTGTGGGAACCTGCAATCATCCCTTCTCCCCGCTTTGCTGGACGGTCGTACTGTATCTAACCCCTTGGGGCGCTTGTGTTTTTCCCCCCGAGGGCTCATATGCTGTACGCGAGCGGTTTGTGTGGTGAGCGTAATCCCTCTCGGCCAAATGTATATACTAAATGTATTGTTTGGGGATGTGGAGGTTTCGAGATGCAGTGGATATGGAAAATAAAGTACACTTTATGAGACCCGCTGTGTTCTCCTCTTCTGTGCGGCGCGATCTCGTTCTTGTTTTAAAACCACTTCAGCCCCAGGATTGAAAGCTGTAATTCAATCTGCTACACGCTGGCGTGTAGTGGAAACGAACCGAGTCCAGAGCTGATGTGATTTTATTCCCCCGGATACGCTGTAAAAGCATGCGTCTTCACACACACGTCTGCATTTGAAAACCACCCTCTAAACTACGACAATACAAATGAAGCAGATATTTCATTCAAAAGAGATTCACGCAATGATTATATAAGGTACCCGATGCTATTATTTTCTTCCACAGTTTATTGAACCCCCCCCCCCCCCGCATTCACACTGATGTGTTAATCAGATTCAAAATATAATACAAATGCATGGCCATAAGTTTTCATTGAAATCGTTACTGCAACGCTGGGCTCCCGTATGGCGTATCCAGCCAGTACTGATTTAATGATACAGTAATTCGCCCCATGGTTTTAAATAGACTCTTGACCCGTGTCGGGGCTAACTGTGGCCAGGAGACCTGCGGGGCACTGCGTAATTGGCCACAGTATCACCCGGGCCATCAGGCCACCCGTACGTGTTTGCGTCAATCAAAATGTATTTTTTAAATTGGTTTACGGTTGATATGCAATGCTTAGCAAAGTTAGACATGAATATGCCTCTACCTTTGAATGCAATGCCACCGTATGGGGATCCATTGTTGGCGATTTAATTATATTTCTGCATGACTTCGTGATAAAAGGTTCCCCACATGGTAATTAGTCAAGTTGGTGCCTGTCAAGTACAGACTGTTTCTCTGTCAATCACAAATCTCTGTAGACTGTAAGACCTTCACATCCGTCTTCAAGAACAGTCACATACGACCACTGTAGTGCGCCTCACTAGTTTTACGAACCAATACCTTGTGATAGTCTCCAGATCTCAACCCAATTGAACATTTATGCAAGATTCTGGAGACAGCGTTTTCCACCTCCCTCAACAAAACACCAAATGATGGATTTCTTGCGGGAGTTGCATCCCTCCAATAGAGTTCCAGACATTCGTAGGATCTATGCTAAGGCGCATTGAAGCTGGCAGCCCTATTGACCCATCGCCCTATTTATGTTGGCGTTTCCTTTATTTTGGCAATTACCCGCACACACCTCTAAACGCATTATGTTTTCATATACCCATTAACTGAAAAGGCCAGTGATTTGATTTTGAACCAGGATAAGTGTATTAAAAAAAAAAAAAACCTCAAGAATTTTGAGACTCATGCAATTTGCGTATGACTATGCGTCACCTTGCACTGCCACCTTGAGTTCTGGGAATAACGTCTTGAGCAGCCTGTCCCGTCTGAGCATGGCCGTTAATGGAGAAATTCAATTACCTCCCGCCGCCGGCTGCTCGTTCTGGGGGAGATTGCAGGTTTCTAACCTTTTTCCCCTCCCTGTTGCCAGCGATTGCCTCCTGAGTGCCGCCGCCACAAAGGGGGATTATTCACCGGGGGTTATCCCACACCGCGGGAAACGGATAAAGGAATCCTCTGCGGACAAAAGGCGAACGAGAGGAGAGAGCGAGCAGAGAAAGACGTCGCTTGAAAGGGCCGGGCGCGTCTTCGGCGGAGAGAGAGAAAAGGCCCGTGTCAATCACGCGCCGATTTCACATTCCGCTCAGTCACCTCGCGCTGAAAGCAATTTCAGGTAACAGCCTTGATGCCGGGAACCTGGGAATTGCTACATTAAAATAACAAAAAGACGCAACAGACAAAAAAAATAAAAAATCTTTTGAACACACAATTAAGGACGTGACCTGAAGCTATCATTATTGTGCCAGGCCCCAGTGACGGTTTGATTTAGCTGGGTGTTTGTGCAGTTTAACCGGGTGTAATTAAGGACATGGACTGAAGCTGCCATAGGAGAGTGCGTTCTTACTCCCAGGCCACTCCAACCCTGACTACTCCCAGGTAGTAGAGTGTACTGTAATCCTGTCTCAGATTCATTACTCTCGTCGCCGTAGAGAAGGGGGCAGGTTGCAATGACAACTAATGCCATATCATTACATTTACATTTTAGCAGACGCTCTTATCCAGACTTTACATACAATCCATTTATACAGCTGAAGCAATTCAGGTTAAGTACCTTGCTCAAGGGTACAACGACAGTGTCCCCACCTGGGAATCGAACCTGCAACCTTTGCATTACAAGCCCAGCTCCCTAACCATTATGCTAAGCCTCAATGTATTTTTGCTCCTCCTTAGTCGCTCCTCCTTTCTCTCTCGCTGTTCCGGTGAAATATCCACAATGTGACACCCAGGGCTGGACTGGGAGAAAAAATCGGCCCTGCCATTTCGCGCTCAGACCAGCCCGGCACCCGGTGCGAGCGCCGCATTTTCTGTCGACCGGGGGGGGGGAAGCTGAGACCCCCAAATTTATTGCGCCCCTCGGAACACCCGGTCCGTGGTATAATATATATAAAATGATTCTACCGGCCCTACCGAGGCCCTACCGGCCCAAAACTAGACCGGCCCACCGGGCATTTGCCCGGTAGACTATATAGCCAGTCCAGCCCTGGTGACACCCAAATTGTCAGCCAAGGTTAGTCTAGTGATGACACGCTGTTTGTTTCTCATTCTGCTTCTAGGCAGTAGCTGTGCTATACCCTTTATGAGGCTAAGGCTAAATCTATAACTTCTCTATCACTTATCCCTGTCCCGCCCAAGCCCGCCCAGTTCGTACCCCACCATCTACCCTGGGTCAGGGGCGTCTACCGGGGGCATTGCTCTCATGAGCAGGCTAGTGCACAACTCTCCTTCACATCTCTTTTCACACCACTCCTCTTGTTTAGCATCTTCTCTCTGCCCCACAGTCTGTTTGTCCTTTCTTGCGACACTCCTCCTTTTCCTGCCTATCATCCACTTTTGTCCTCCCCTCCTCCTTCCCCACCTCTGACTCTCTCCCTCTCTCTTGTGTGTCACTGACCCCCCCATCATGCTGAGCCAGCATCCAGAGAGGTCTGTGCACATGACCCTGAGAAGGAGGCTGCAGCGGAGCGGAGCAGATGGGTCCAGCACAGACGCGGCCCGACAGCCACACGTCTTCGGTGCGCATTTTCTGTTCTAGGAGCACTGGGGATTTGCAGTGGCGGGCCAGTCACCGCAACTCTCATAGGGATCGGAGCAGTGTCCTCTGCGCGATGTCGACGGGCACATAGGGTGCCCAGGGAGACCGACCATTCACGTGACCACAAACCTGTTTAAATGCCGTTTTCATTCCACGGCGTGTTCAAGTGAACAGTATTATTAATGTTCAGTATCTCCTCAGCTACCACGAAGAGTCTTTTAACTCCGCAGAATCTTGTCTGAATCGTGTCGCCCGATATTGCTTGAGCTGTGCCGAAAAGGATCGTGCGGATCCCGTGTCGGGTCAGGTATGCGCACTTCCTGAAATCGCACCAATGGGAGGAGCGCAGCTCATATAGCAGCCCGCGACACCATGGCCCTGTGGAGCGTGGGAGGTGCGCACGTCGCACATGCACTTATTGAATTGGAAAGGCTCAATTTCTGTGCTGCGCAGCTCTTCTTCTGTACACGCGTTATTCCATTCTGAATCCGTATACGATACAACAACACGCCGCTGATTCAATTGAGGGCAAATAGGCCAGGCACAGCTACGCCAACAGAAAATCAATAACAAATATAAAGCGGGCAGTATTACTTTTTGTCATAATTGACACAACACATTTATTCTGTTTTGATAGAGGAAAACCAACACGTTGTTTCGTAAGCTGTGATGAAAAGCAACGCTGGCTTAAACTTGGCAGACGTGAGCACTGCGTAGACTGGAGCGGCCCTTTAAAGCTTAGCCAATCTGCCTCTTGTTATTGTGGAGGAGTGAAACTAGCATTGATTACAAAGTGGGAGCTGGCTATTTACGTCTGGCTCTTCACATATGAACTCACCCCAGATGCATTTATCTTGTTGCAGACATTGTGTACATTGGAAATAAATAATTGATTTGATATTCATATTTGCTTGTATCTAGGCTATATACTGTAGGTGTGTAACAAATGACGTAATGGTTCCTAAGGTGGTGCGAGCCGAAGAGGAGACCTGCTTCAGGAGAGGACGTGGTAAGACACTTGAAAGGAGAAACATTTAGGTCAGATCATTTCAGAAATTATAAAAAGCCATAAACCACATACAGGTGCAAGCATTTGTGAGTGAGTCATATACTGTATAACTGTATATATGTGTGTGTATATATATATAGTACCAGTCAAAAGTTTGAGTACACCTTAAATCTGGATTATGGCTAATAACACCTTCATTCTTCAGCAAGAAAACAACCCAAAACACACCTTGAAGTTGTGCAAGAACTATCTGGTAAAGGAGGAATATGAAGGACAACTCAAACTAATGACCTGGCCTGCCCAGTGTCCAGACCTCAATCCCATAAAACTTGTATGGGACAAACTGGACAGAAGAGTAATTTATACAGTGTAAAACATTGTCAATTATGAAATAAACCTAGACCTAAACTATTAAGTGGTAGCCTACTGTGTGTGTGTATATACACACACACACACACACACACACACACACACACACACACACACACACACACACACACACACACACACACACACACACACACACACACACACACACAGTGGGTATAAAAAGTATTCACCCCTTTGGCATTTTTCACATTGTATTTGTATTTTCTTACTTAATGGAATCAACATTTATTTAATCAGGATTTCTTGCCACTGATTAACACAAAATACTCTGTCAAATAAAAAAACGTTCTAAAGCTTTTTATAAAGCTTTAAAAAAAAAAAGCATAACACTGTTATGTAAATTAAACCTAAAACTACATAATCTAATAAATGTATGCTTATAACATAAGAGTATCAGTAATGGCAGGGTGGGGGGGAATAACTAATAAAGGGCCACTTTTCAACGAACTGGCAAGCTGAAATTCCTATTTCCAGTATATGTTGCCACCTAGTGTGCAACTGTGAACACTGCAACAATGGTTTAACTTTCCACCCTTAACTTTATAGATATTCCGTTTCTACTTATTTAATCACCTTTACTGTTTTTAAGGTATCTACTATGGTAGCCTTGACATGCAAACATCTCTGGCATCTACTGCAGCCTTCTTGGACAATATTATCTGCAGCACAACATCATGGCCATCTCCAGGTAGTACTCCAGAACATTTGTCAGGTGGGACTGGGCTAATTGGGCTAAATTCACAAATTGGGCTAAATTCACAATGGCAGGTATAGAGGTGGACTATCTTGTTTATTTGATGGGGAATGAACTCTGAAAGCCTTGAGTTAGCAAGTTAGAGGCCATAAGGGCAGCACTCTCATCACTCACTAGGAGAGCTGCGCAATAATTTCTCAGCATGGTGGGGTGGTACACTCGCTTTGTGCCTGAATTGACTGCCAAAGCTCACCCACTGACTGAGCTGTGCAAGAAAATGTTTTCATACACTGCTGAGTGTCAGGAGGCTTTCAATACCGTACTGATGGTACCGTTTCTTGTAGCCCTTGTGGCCAACCAGATTGTGGACTATTTACATTTACATTGCATTGCATTTATTGAATAGCATTTATATTGAATTATTTATTCATTTATTTAGTTTCACTTAATGAGTTGGAATTTCCTGACGGTTCTGTTCTTAAACAAAATAGTCTTTTTTTAACAGTGACAAGTTTGTTATACAAAGGCATTTATAAATTATAGCAAAACATGTTTAAGATATTGTCAATGATGATTTCATGAGGAAAACAAACAGTAGTTATACAATTATTGTAGAAATGATATTTCATAGGAAAAGAGCATGCATAGATTTCCCTTTCTAATATATGCTAATAATTCACTCCATTGTTCTGAAAATGCAAAAAAAAAAAAAAAAAAAAAGAGCCAGTCTGCTGGTATTGGATCTCAATCACTTTCATTGTTAAAAATAAATATGGGAGCCAGAATTGAACATTGTGGGATCTGATTTACCTCATATTTCTTTGAAAAAAAAGCGAGTGAGGGGGTGGGTCATTTGTGAGCCTGATTCACCCTGCCAGTATTTAAAAAATCTAATTATGTGGGTTGCTGGGTGATTCATCCTGTTAAGGCACTGCTCTAGTGTGTGGATGAGCCTCATGGTCTGAATCTGGACCGTGCCAGTGGCGATTGTAGCTGGCAGACCTGCTAATTGACCATAGCGTTGCCCTGGGAGAGAGGGATGTCAGTTGAGGGGACGTCCATGTCTCTTTGTGCACCACCGACCCCCTGTGGTCGATCAGGCACCGACAGTCTGCCTGCACACGAACTGTCCTCCTTTGACTCAACGTCTAACTGACGGAATGTAGAGCGAACAGAAGCAGTGGATGACATCATGGATGATGACTCATCTATCTGGGTGTAGTGTTTACACTGTCACAATTTGACAGAGGGGGCTGCAGCGATGAGCTCGGCTTATGAATACAATTGAGTATTCCAAAATTGGGAGAAAATAGGGGCAACATATTTTTTCAAGTGTCAGCCTGCTTTACATGACCTACTTTACCCCATAGTTCCTAAACATTATGAAGGTAAATGATTAGTCCTCCTAAAGATTAGGTGGGTGAGGAACGGTCGGATGCTCCGGATGTTGTGGGGGGAGAAACGGCAGGTCCGAGTGATCGCTGCAATATGGCTCGAGAAGCACAAATACTGTGTAGTGTAAATACTAGTTTGAATTCCAGTGGTATCGATAGAACCACATGCCATCTTTCCCATGTCGGTGGTAACGACAACCTCTCATAGACCACCATGACAGAGCCACAATTCTGGTTATTTTCGTAAAAATACTACGACTTCCGAACGCGCTTTACCCGTGGTTATTAGTGTCGACAACTGTCACCATCATAAAGCCCCGTTAATGCGTGTTCAGTTGGGCTCATATACATTTTCGGTATTTTCGATCCACCTCAACCCTACCTAGCCATTCTTGGTATGCCCTTGTTCGATATGTCCCAACAAATGTATATATGGTAAAATGATGCGTCCAACTAGCGTAACGAAGCACCTAACCAACTAAATAATTTCGCTAATTAACCCAGTAGCCTACAGCCCGCCGAAGGGGGGGGGGGGGAGTCTGGCGACCAATAAGATCCTGAACACGCCTACCGACCCACTCGAGAGCTAGATGCTTTTTCTTTTTTCTAACTACTAGTAACTTCTTCTTACCGTTGGTTCTTCCGTGGTCATAGTGCGGTTTTCCATTTTGGAACCGTGACATATTTGACAGCGACGGCAATTTCCTACGTGGGATCCGCTACGCTTCTGGTGATTCAAATCGGGCGCGCGGCGACTCACCTAACCGACGGATATCTTTCCTGTCCTTTCGTTCAAGCGGGCCTCTTGTAGTTAATAGAACACTTTTCCTCGCTAGATTCTGCCTGTCTTAAGTATATTGCTTCCCGTAGTGTGTACTCTGTTTATTCCGTGTTATAATCGTCTGTGTGACATGACTTCCACAAAAGATCATTAATGAATGCTGCTTGCCTAATGGTCTTTTGGCATCATTTCACTGTTTCAATTCAAGATAATAAAATCAGGCATGAGTGAATACCTAATATCCTTTGAATAAACATTTTATTGATTCATAAAATAATTGTGTATGGTTTCTCTCACTTATACTATTGAAATACTGAATAACTAAAGTCCTCGTGATATGCTGAAGTCGAAGGGTGTTTTTAGTTCCTTGAGTAGAAACACCATATTTAAGAAGGTTGGGAAGTAATGACAATTATTCTATAATTATTCCTAGGTCTAAGTATTCAGAGTACTTAGGCCATTATTAGGTTAGTTGTAAGTAATTGAGGCTGGATTCAAGTGGGCAATAATTAAGGGTTTATTTAATTTTATAGGTAACTATTGACTTTAATATTAGCATTAAGGAGCATATTGTCACAACCATTACTGATCTGACAGGGTGCTTGAGATTTTCCCTTTTATTTTTGCAGTTTAATGTCATAGTTTGGCAGTCGTTTGATAATACCTCAGCTTGAAATTTTGAAGTTGATCTGGAAACCCTGTGCCATAGTCAAACCTAATGATAAATTGAACACATAACATTAGCACAACAATAACATTATACTGAAATATTTGCCACAAGTTGCTGACCCAGGATCAGTTTGAATTTATTGCCCTGACTGGATCAGGCTAGGAATAGGGTTGAGTTAGTTGACCCTGAATCAGTTACTGATGGCAGAAAATACATAGAATCACACACAACTCCTTTTGTGAGGAGGTCTGTGACACAGAGCTCCTGGTATGCTTCAGAAGGGAGATGTCACAAACAGGCTTGGGGCCAGTGCTCATGCTCAGGTTCTCCTGCATGTGGAGCAGCAGATGGAGCCTGTTGGGCTTCCCAGACTCTGGCACACAGGATGTGTGTCTCCTAAAGGGGCTGTGGAAAAAGCACAGGCAAAACCTGGATCCTGACTTTAATGTTAAATCTCTGCACTTAGCCGGTCCCAAACTGCCCTGCAATGCACCAGGGTCCTTTTCCAACGAGGCTCCTCGCCCATGCTATGTGATCCTCTGGCTTTTTCTTTAGACATGTAAAAAATGTGTCCAGGCGTGTTGGAACTGCCTGTATTTGTGTCCCGTGATCCCACAACCCTGACTGATGCTGACACTGTTTGTCTGTTCCGTGCTCACTTGCAGGTGGAAGGGTTTAGCAGACTGAGATGTGCATTGGTGTGGGTGAGGCTGTCTGGAATACACGGACAGTACACTGATATGTAGCCCTTACTGATGTTATTAATCATTTCCTCACAAATACTTTGCTGATAAGTGAAGAGTGCACCTAACAAGGGTGAAATAAATTAAGAGATAAAGCTGCATGGTGTGCAGCCAGCCAACTTTGATGTTTTAATGTTTTAAGTTGTCCCTGCATGGCTAAATGATGACACGTGCAATACTTCAAACCTACCCAGTGTAGGTTTAAAAGAGATAAGCTATAGGTGGCTGGCCTTCCAATCCCCCCACCCCTCCTGACATGAAAAACCAGGATGCAAGTGCAAAAATTTAAGGTGGGTGTGGGTGTGGGTGTGTGTGTGTGTCTGTGTGCGTATGCATGTGTGTGTGTGTGTGTGTCTAGGTGCCAATGGTTACCTGAGTTTAAGTTTGGAATACCCATATCCAGTCTAACAGCAGTAACAGTAGTTGTAATAGTAAAGTAGGAATCACACCAATGAGAGACATATTATTATGAAACAACAACATGACTGATTAATGCATATTTACTAAGCATGTTATTGCTACCATTGTATCCGACACCAACAAACGATTGTCAATCTTTATGTTCGTATGTCCGCTGTTGCAGGTCAGTGTGTGATTTCAGTACCGCGGAGAGCAGCAGGGCAGAAGTGACGGAGGAAGCGGCTGGCCGGAAAACGGGAAGAAAGAGATATCGCGAGGAGTTCCCGGAATCGCTGTTGGTCGGAAGCGCAATGACAACACAGCTACGAACATAGGATAGGAGGAGCAAGACGTCCCAGGGTTTTTTTTCCGTACACCCACGTCCTCGGCGAAAAAATTAAATAACAGATAAGGAAGATACATCCGTTTCCTCCAGTTGATATTTGGGTCCCTATTGTTTCCCGTATTTAATGGAAAACAATTCATAGAATGCAACCAAAGGAAATTGCATTGTAGCTAGCAATACCACTGGATTGAGGTAAGGAGATGATTTTACGTTGCTATACTATTCAATTGAAACCGATCCGTGTGTTTCCAGGCCCCAATGATTCAACACTCTTGATTTGACTCGCGGTTGATTTAGAAGGTGAACTGCATTTGGAGTAACAATAAAAACGTACGGTATGATTGAGAAATAAAAACGTAGGCGCGTGATGTTTGCTCTGTATTACCGTGTAGGTTAGAGTACAGTTATCTAGCGACCTACCCGTGTAGCCTACTGCTCAAAATATACCAGTCGTTTGAGAACGGTCAAAGCGAACACTGTCCAGGATATCGGTGTACCTCCCTGGATTGAAACACTATGACATTCCTTTGAGAAATTGTTAACAGTGGAACGTATTTCTCGGGAAATCGACCGTTATCTAATTCTACCGGTCAGGCTAATTGACAGCGCTGTGCCCGTGTAACTAGTGGACGTATAGGGCGACACTAGTGGCCTTCATCTTATTTTTTTTATATATCTGGCGCACCATACCGGTATCCATTGAATAGGCTGTGGCATGTTATTTATGTTAGTCGACATTCATATTGGAATCATACCAGATAAAACGTACAACCGCAGAGACAGCTACAGTAACTTTAGCATTTCGCGCGTTACGTTTGGAAATCCATACAATGCTATCTTAAACGTTTTCAATTATAGGAAATAAGAATACCATTATTTCTATCAGGGGGCAAACGTAGTTACGATGAATGTGTCGGGTAATCTGGCCCTTCAACGAAATGAACTGGTTACCTGTAGTGCCGTGTAGTTTAATGGTAGGTGAGTTACCTGCCTCGTATGTGCTCGTTACATTTTTTACATTTTAAGCATGTTCTCGTCATTATGTATTCTTATGTTCTTATGTTCTGAATGTGAATCTTAAAGATGTTTGGTTGGAGATTATGCACTGGATATCCTACCTTGTATTGTATTGTTTATATTATTTTCACATTTTAATTTACCTGGTTATGCAGTGGAAATCATTTAAGTGTTGACTTAAAAAAATGAATAACCCCATTAGTATTTGCTCTAAATATGTATTTCTAAGACTCCAGAGAGGGGGAAGAGAAAATTACTCTGAAATACAGACTGCGGAATAAATACAGATTTCTTCATGGCAGGTAAGGGTATTTTAAAAACGTACAAAATAAATACATGTATAAGGACAACTGCATTATGGGATATGTGGTCATTGTTGTTGTAGGGATGTGTCCCTTACTTTTCTCTTCTGTTTTCTCTGAGTTTATGTCTCTGTCCTCATAAATTGGATAAGTAACAGAAAGGTACCGCTATGGATTAAGTGTATAACTTCTCTTATCGGAGTGTTGGTTTCCTTAAATATTTGATCAGTAGTATTGTACATTGACCTTATAGTGGAATTTACTCTTCTCTTTTTACAATTTGGCTTTTACATTTTCTGTGATTATGTACCGTATTATATTGTATTGAGTATTCCCACCTGAAATTAGAAACAAATATTGCCTACATACGAAACCACAGTGGGGATAATTTATGTGTCATTTACAGTTATGGCCAAACCACACAACGAGAGGATTGAATTCTATCTTTAGAATATAAGAATAATTCATACCTAAATACATACGTCTATACGGTATCTGTTGGTAGATAAATGGATAGGATAGATAGATGCATGGCTGTTGTGTGTGTGGAATGAAAAATGTAAAATGGCTTTTCTTTGTAATGCAGAAAACAACTTCCCTCCCCTGCCGCGATTCATTCCCCTGAAGCCATGTTTCTACCAGGACTTCAACGAGATCCCTGACCAGCACCGCACCATGTGCAAGAGGCTGTACTACCTGTGGATCTGTGAGTACGGACCCCTCCGGCAGTGCACAGACGCTGTTCTTTTGCCCTGTGTTCACTGCGTTCCTGTGCAGACACTGTGCTCACGCTCTGCTCTGTTTATAAGAGCTGTGTGAACTGGGTCACAGTGCACAGACACCCCCACTTCCTGTTTCGGGGGGCCCAGTGGCTGTCGTGAGCCTCTCCGATCCCTTCAGCATCCTGTTGTCAATGAGGGAGGGCGCTCTACCATACCTATGTCCACCAGCTGAGCTGTGCAGTGTGCAGGAAATGGCACTTCCTGCACAGGTGATACAGGCAGATTTCAGGCACCCCATTGACAAGAGCCGCCACTGCGTTCTGAACTGTGGGAATGCGTGCTTTATCTAAATATGCCACCTGAGAGCCCTACCATGTGATAGCCTTGTTGGTGGCTAACTCCTCACGCATTGCTGAAGTGGTTTACTTTTACAGTGTTTTAGATCCAAATAACGTGATGTGTGTCTAAGGGAACACAGTCGTCAAACAAGACGCGCAACTTTTTAGCAGTCTACCGGTGATAGCCTTTCTGCCGTCAGCTGTCTCTTCTGCTCTGCTGTAATAACTAACTTTTGCTTTTTTTTCAGATTCTCTCCATAAAATGATAAACATATAAAAAGGTATTCGGTACCTCAGTACCTCAGGTTTCTGATTTCACACTGAGTGGCACGGTGTTTTTATGATAATATCAGTGGGTGTGAGTTTTGTACTCTCTTTGTCTTCCTGTATTTGGCTGTTGTGTGTGGGCAAAGAAGGTGTTGCCATTTGGGGTTTTTGTGCTTTTCTTTTGGGCTAAACATGGCACAGTCCTCACTCCTTGTTTTCTGGAACTAACTCACTTTACTAACTAGCACATGTGACAGCCAGCAGATAAACCAATGAAACACGTTTCATAATTTGATCGACCTGTTTTCTTTCACTCAGGTTGTTTATAACCAGACATCTCAAATAAAGAGCTCATGCCAGGTAACCCTGAGACATGCTGTAGGATTGTAGTGTTTCAAGGCTAGTTTGCTCACCATCAGCCTAGATCTTCACACAGAGATGTGCTTTGAATGTAAAAGATGTGGTAAAACGGTATGTCTGTTTTTACATGTAACCCTCACTTGCCCTAATTTCACCTTTCTAAGATGGAGGGCTTCTAGAACCCTCTAATTTCACACTCTGGTCCTGGTGATTCCAGTGCACTAGATCTAGAAGGAGCTAGTGAGATATGCATATTTAACTCTAATCAGGCCAAAAAGTGCTTTAATACGCTTTCTGGTTAAAGTGCTGAAAACACAGAAAATCTAAAAGAGAAGACAAAGGGATTATGAACTCTTGGACCAGGGAGGGAAACCAACGCTCTCATTGTGTGCTCTTCTGTGAGTGGTGTCTCTAATGGACAGATGGCTTTGTGTCACCCAGTGGCTCAATGTAAACTTCACTGTACATGCAACAATGTCCTCTTTGTGACCCCTACAGTGAACAGTGCCACACTGGCCTTAAATCTGATTGGCTGCCTGGCATGGATGTGTGGTGGAGGCGGAGCCGCTAACTTTGGCATGGCCATCCTTTGGCTCATCCTCTTCACACCCTGCTCCTATGTCTGCTGGTTCAGGCCTATCTACAAGGCCTTCAAGTAAGTGGGCTGCCGACAGACTCTCCAATATTTCCAATATGGACGATGGGCCTGCTTCTTGGGCCCCAAGGTGTGTTTCCCAGAACAGATAATTATCCACCAAGACCCATTCAATTTTATTAGTCATAACTCGTGCTGGTAGTTTATACTAGATATTGCAGCTCTCGGAAAACTGGGGAAACAGGTTTACAGGGGGAACCATCAATAAAACCCTGCAAAATAATCCTAGTCCAAATGTCTTCAAAAACCATGAAAAAGTGTATTTACAAAAATATATCTTTGGCCTCTTTGTATGTAAGGCCAAGAATATAGGAGAACTGTAAGTACAAACTGGTAAGAAAACATGAATTCAGCAGGACATTGTAATTAAAAATATAATTTTGCTTGTTCATGTTCTGAACTCAATAGCTCTATAGTGAGTAAGAATGTTGATACACCCGTGAATAGAGGTAAAAGGTTCAGAAATGGCTGAGCAGAAATCTCTTAAATAAAAACCATTACAGTAGATTGCCTGTATTTTACTCATTTACCTTTTAATTCATATGCCTCAGATTTGATAAGCGAGTGAATTTAATATACAAAAATATTATGCTATCTTATATTGTGTATATCAAAACATTTATCTGACTTTATATAATTATAATTACATAGCATAGATTCTACAAGTGTCTGGAACTCTAATGCAACACCATTCTTCCATGAGAAATTCATAATTGTTGATGATGGTGGAAAACACTGTCTCAGGCACCGCTCAAGAATCTAAATTAAGTGTTCAATTAGATTGAGATTTAGTGACTGAGATGGCCATGGCATATGGTTTACATCATATTAATGCTCATCAAACCATTCAGTGACCACTTGTGCCCTGTGGATGGGGGCATTGTCACCCTGGAAGAGACCACTTTCATCAGGATAGAAATGCTTCACCATAGGATGAAGGTGATCACTCAGAATGGATTTGTATTTATTGGGGTTTACTTGTCCTGTAAGGGGTTGAGTGGATATAAACCATACCAGGAAATGTACCCCACACCATAACACTGCCACCAGAATCCTTCAGTCTTTCCTTTATTTTGACAGTTGACTATATACTGTGTGTGTGTGTGTATATATATATTGTGGTGTCCCCAGGGGTTGGGCGACACTCACGGGCCTTGCAGAGGGCGTAGGCAAGTTCAAGAACAAGGAGGAGGCAGTATTCAAAAACAAAATGATAATTTATTATTCTAACACTTGACAACACAAAACAAAGGGTGGGGTCTTCGGGGGAATACAAACACAAAGTCCGCAATCCTTATCTCGTTGTCAAAGTCCAATCCAATTCAAAATCCAGTTCAGTTCCGTTATCCAGTCCGTAGTCAATCCAAAGGGGGTCCTCAAAACAATCCAAGTTCATTCACAAAAAACACACTCCAACACTCTCTTTCTCCAAATACACTCAACAACTCCTTTCCACACACGTTCCTACTCCTCTCCCAGTGTAGTGGGAATCAGCCCTTTAAATAGGCCTTGAAATGGCCTTCAGCTGGTCGTTAGTCCCGTTGCCTTCACTCTGCTCAGGTGTTTCTGTGGCCTGCTGGGAAATGTAGTGTTTCCTGGCTCCCATGTGTTGTAGGCCAGGCAGCCATTTCCTAGTGCAGCCCATTGGGCTGCCACAATATATATATGTATCAAAAGTTGCTGAAAGCTACATGCTTTGTTTGTGTCAATAAAACTTGCTTTTAGGTTGATTCTCATGCACAATCCCATTTGTCTATGATTACTGTGTCCTTGATGGCACAGGATTTGCCAGTGAAATGATGTTAAAAGACAGGTGTTCTTGAAGTGAAGGAACATTTTCAGCAGTGCCTGTTTCAAAACCTCTGCCCTTAGGACACATTAATTTGTCTGAGTGTACAACATCTTTAGGCCCTGCTGTACGACATCCACATTATGGAGTATACATAATTAAATACACACAGTATAAATGTAAGCCAACAGTAAAGAGCCGCTTACTAAGCAATGCTCCAATTTCAAATGGGCAATTGCCTTATGCTTTAAAGACAAATGGATGTTACAGGAAATACAATTTGTACTCATAATGATCATGTGACATGCTCACCAAGTAAAATGGCCCCCAGAATGCTGATCTACAAACGCACTGTATGTCCAACCAGATACTTTCCCTGGGTTTGCTTCTCTCACAGAAAGGACGAATGTAAATGTGCCTTTTAAACGTCCTTATTGGCAAGGGCTCGCTCTACAACCATTTCCCACGTCAATCACATGATCAAACGGAACCATAATGAGTTATGCAGCTGTTACTCCCCCCCTCCCTCTCTGGTTTACAGCCGGGAGTGTTAAGTTGACGGACACAGACACATTGAGCGCACAGGTGGCAGCGACACTGCGGGAAAACCGGATACAATCGAAAGATAATTAGCAAAGCGGGTTTATTGGGCAAACGGCTGGCGAGATACGGGGAAATATACAAGCTGGCGATCGAATCACAGCTTGCCTGGCTCGGGTGGTCAAAGCAAAGCGGTCTAATGAACTGACTGATGATACAGTCCAGGGCACACCTGGGGAACTGTGTGTGGTGTCCTGCTGTTTGTCACGTTGTGTTCCTTCCGTGTAATGAGAGTCCACCATATAAAGCCGCACTGAAGAGTGACAGGAAACCTGTGTGATGTGTAGAGCCGCAGGCAGAGGATCCATTGTGTTCTGATTGCGAGGCAATGATTTCCACTTGATTTATGGTTAATTGGCTAATGGCAAGAAGGAAGCCAAGTATGCCATTGTTGGTTGTATTTTATGTTTTGGGTGAAAGTGGATATTTGACTTAATTTGGAACACAGCATGTACTCCAAGCAGGTATTCCACCCCCCCACATGGCCTTGTGAGGTCTAGTACTGTAGCTATTTACTTCCAAATATAGTATTAGACTTCACAGGACCATGTATGGACCATGTGAATTTACATGCTTAAGGGGGAAAAAGGTATAACCTAGGGTATGCTTTGTTCAACATTGAGCCAAAGACCCATTTTATATGAATGTCTGTTTGCATAATATATTTTTCTTAAATATATTTTTGTCATCTTTAATGCTAACATCGTCCTACAAGAGTATGAAGCACAAATGTACCATTTAGCTTTTTTTATTGTTTTTATTTTTATTTAACCTTTATTTATACAGGTAATCTCATTGAGACACAGGGTCTCATTCTCAAGAGAGACCTGGTCAGACAGCATTATAGCAAAGTTACAGACAGACATAACATTCAATACAGAGACATTAATATAGAGACTAAAAACAGATCACTAAGGTAACAGTTTTTTTCTTTATTTTTTTCTTTATTACTTTTCATCTCCCCCTCTCCCCTCCTTTTCTTCCCCCCTCCCTCCTTTGTCTCTTTGCAGGACAGACAGCTCCTTCAACTTCATGGCATTCTTCTTCGTCTTTATGGCGCAGGTGGTGATCAGCATCATCCAGACGGTGGGGATTCCAGGCTGGGGAGTGTGGTAAGATTACCCAGAAGCCTTTCCTCCACTTCCTCCCAACAGTGTACCGGGCACCAGCAGACGAGTGGTGAAAGGCATGCCTCTCCTCGGTCTGCCAATCTGTTGGCAATTGGCTCTCGTGTGAAGCGCTGCCGGTGCGAGCGGGTGCGTAGGAGGGGTGCACGCACTTCGGCTGCAGTGATGCTTCCGCGGTTGCCAGCAGGGCAGTGACGTCTCGAGAGGCATAAAATGGGGGAATGTTTGTTTTTTAGAGTATTTCTGAACATTTGTCTTACCTTATTGCGTTGTGGCTGGAAAGACTAGACTGGCAGTTTAAAACTGCTTCATGAAGATGATATTGATGATGACAATAGTAATAATAATTAAGACGATGATGATGGTGATGATTATGGTATAGTGATGATGATGATGATGATGATGATGATGGTGGTAATGATGATGACAGTGATCTTTGTGTCCGTTTGTGGTCTAACCCCTGTGCCTGTGCGGTCTGTTCTCCCCATCACAGCGGCTGGCTTGCCACCGTCACCTTCTTCAGCACCAACATCGGCTCCGCCGTGGTCATGCTGATCCCCACCATCATGTTCACCGCCATGGCTGTCCTCTCCTTCATCGCCCTCACCAGGGTACGACACCCCGCCCACCCAGCCATTGCACCGCCCACACAGAGGTGTTCCACGCACTGCACACTGGAATGCGGTTCAGTTCACCTGTCACACTGCACTCACAAGAAGGCCTAATATGCTGTGTATCTAATCCTCAATCTGTCTTTGGTGAACTATGTCTGTATAATTCGATTGAAAAATTGCATTTCATGCAATTCAGGGATTTTTATTGAACTTTTTTGCCTCATCCTTCAGGTGCGATGCTGAACAGAGGCCCATGCTCTCTGTGGTCTTGGTTATTAGGGGAGCAAGGGTATTACTCCTGGTGTTCTGGTCAAATTCCCCCCAAAAAACTGTCTGTCTACATTATTATTGTCTCCGACTTATTCCCTTGCAATCCCCTGATTGCCACTTTAAATGAGAATCGGTTTCAGTTCTCAGTGGGCGTACTTTGTTAAATATAGGTTAAAATAATGCATTCATCATAAATAAATTAGGATATTCATATCAAAATGACCCAGTTGACCTGTAAATGTGTTTTTGCTGTTTTTTTCTCTCCAAATTCAATTCAATTTAAGTCGAATCAGCTTTACGGGGAAGAAGCACGTTCTAAAAACAAGCTCGCTCGTGAAAGCTAAATCTTTCTTCACTTCCATAACGTTCATTCTCTCTCTGTCTCTCTCTCTCCCTCCCTCTCTCTATCTGTCTCTCTCTCTCTCCTTCCCTTTCTCTCTCTCTCTCTCTCCCTCTCCCCTCTCTCTCTCTCTCTCTGTCTCTCTCTCCCTCCCTCCCTCCTCTCTATCTCTATCTCTCTCTCCCTCCCTCCCTCCCCTCTCTCTCTCTCTCTCTCCCCCCCTCTCTCTCTCTCTCCCTCCCTCCTCTCTCTCTCTCTCTCTCCCCCTCCCTCCCTCCCTCCCCTCTCTCTCTGTCTCTGTCTCTCTCTCTCTCTCTCTCTCTCTCTCTGTCTCTCTCTCCCTCCCTCCCTCCCTCTCTCTCTCTCTCTCTCTCTCTCTCTCTCTCTCTCTCTCTCTCTCTCTCTCTCTCTCTCTCTCTCTCTCTCCTCCAGGTCCATAACCTGTACCGTGGCAGTGGGGGCAGCATGAGCAAGGCCCAGGAGGAGTGGACCACGGGGGCCTGGAAGAACCCGCACGTGCAGCAGGCCGCCCAGCAGGCTGCCATGGGGGCCGCGCAGGGGGCCATACACCAGAATGAGCCGCAGTACTCCTCCACGCCCAGCTACAACTACGACAACCAGATGTAGGGCAGGGGGAGGAGGGAGGGAGGGAGGAGAGGAGAAGAGAGGAGAGGAGAGGAGAGGGAGGTGAGCATGTCAAAGCGTGAGCTGGCATCTGGTGCCTGCCTTCGAAAGAGCTGGAGACGAACATTCCCACGGTCTGGTTAACGAAAAGAAGCCTTTTTTGTTCTTTTTTCCCCCCCCTCGATGCAGTATTTTTGTTTCGCTTGCCAGACCCCAAACTAATACAGGTGCCCCACTTTTTCTGACATTTTTTCTCCCTCTAGCATTTTGACAGTTTTAGGTGC
This sequence comes from Aldrovandia affinis, assembly GCA_029706075.1. Classification (NCBI taxonomy): domain Eukaryota; kingdom Metazoa; phylum Chordata; class Actinopteri; order Notacanthiformes; family Halosauridae; genus Aldrovandia; species Aldrovandia affinis. The sequence continues at coordinate 1,374,580 of JAINUG010000037.1, read as the reverse complement.
TAGTTTTAAGCAGGGCTGTTTCCAAGCATCACACCGTTTCTGCTTGCCTAGTCCTAGTAGCCTCCATAGCCATCATTGTCACTGGTGGGTGACGGCTCCATATCCCATGTCTCTATTACTGCTGTGCCTCGCAGCAAATGCACACAGCTCCAGCACTCCCAGACAGAGTCCGTTCACCATTACTCCCATCCTCACCTAATGTTCTAGGTTGCCCAAGGTTGCCCTAAATAAGAGGATCTGCCAAATACATAGTTGTTGCCATTTCCACCTCCCTGTACTTGTACAGATCAGACACTAGATGGCAGCGTCACATCAATTTTTCCTAATAGCACTCCACAGACATTATAAGTATCTGATGCTACAGGGGATAGAAATAGATAAGTAAAGCAATTTAGTCTACTTATGCACACTCGAGTTACACAGAACCCTGTGTCCTCTTCAAGCTGCATAATCAGCTCTCCGTAGTTCAATTAATCGTGTTTTTTTGTCTTAGGCTGTTTACCAGTGCCTGCTCGCGATTTGCCATGAATTTGCAAATATTCTAGTGTTTTGAAATTTTCTGAAATTTTCGTTTTTTATCGAAACGTTTAATTTACAGTCAAATCCTCTCTGGGTTTTCGATGTGCACTTGTGACTGCAAACGTAGAACCTTAAGCTGCCATACTTGAGTGTTAATGTGCAACAAGATATTTGTTCGTTCATTTGTTTGTTTGTTTTTAAAAGTGGTAAGAATCTGAACATTTCTTTTTGTAAACCTGTAGCATTATCATAAAACATGTATAATCAGAAAAAAGATATTACTATAGACTATGATGTGGTGTTAGGTGTATGAATTGAAACAAAATTAAAAAATCGAGAGTGCAAATTTAATCCAGCCTTTCGAACGGAGGGATTTTTGTATTAGCTATTATTTCACTTACGGTATGTTTGTGATTTTAATTCTCAGGAAAAGCAGAACTTTGGACTATGAATCTTTTCCTGGTTTTAGGCCTTTGAGTTACTTTACGTACTGTTAGATGCTGAACTGAATTCGTGATTATTTCTGTTTTAAGGACGTCGGTTTTGTTCGGCTCATTTGGCATTGTTTGGGCTTGACTGTCACTAGCAGAAGTACGATTGTGGGACAACACTCCACTCCCTGAACGTTGCTGTACGTGGAGGTTAGCGCAGTCAGAAATAGCTGTGTTCACTCGCACGAATCGACTGCTTATTTTTTTTTGTTTGTTTTGTAGCCAGTGATTAGATGCGTGTAGTCTACTGAAAGAAGAATTGTGCTATTGCCTCGCTTCTTAAGCGTTCCCTAAACGTTCTGTACTATACCACTTCTCATGCTTGCAATAGTTCGTCATAGAAACGGGCCAAACGGCCTGTCTTTATCGTCGAGGTGGGCCGACGCTCCATGGCTGTAACTGAAGCACAAGTAGCTATGTCAAGTGTAGATAACTGAAGATAACGAAGAAGCAGAACCAAAACCAAAACCGTCCCTCTGCTAGTGACACTGGAACGCTAGGTTGACGTTGGGGCCTTGTTTCGCTCCGTGTTGCCCGACTTTTCACTCGTCCATAAACGGCAATCCCGCGCGCTCGGCTCCTTCAACCAACTCTTTTAAGCGAAACAAATATTTGGATGTTGTGGATGACAAGGTGTTGTGGATGAAATCTAAATGTTCCTGTATATGTGAGTGAATAACGCAGAATTTTATTACGACTAAACGTGTAGAGATATCAAGGTGAATGCCCCTAAATGCCCTCTCTAAACATCAAAACTGATAGCTCCGTAGTTCGTCTGTGATTCAGGACCGGTCAACGATGTGCTCCTGAATTTCTTCCAATATTTGTCTCTTCCCAAAAAATCTGAGCGAATAATTCATTTGACGTTGAGACAGTCCGTCTTCGGGTTTAATCGAGCTCAGTACTGCATTGTAGAGCAATACTTTATATTACCGAGGGTGAGCTGCACATTACCGTTCCAAACTTGAGGGGGGAGGCGTAAAAACAATAGAGGAACGTAAATTAATATTTTAGCAGAAATAGAGACGCAACTTTATCTCCTCACACGCATGGGGCTCGACAGGAAGCTTTCAGCAGGGTCCACAGCGCTGTTTCAGATAAATACATTGTATAGTTCAAATGTGTATGTTGTCTAAGATGTCTTAAGAGTCCTATTAGAGGCATGTAACATAGCGCCCGTAATTTCAGTAACTTGTGAATTGACCAACCCGTAGGTGCAGTGGTGTCCAAGTGTTTTTTTTTCTTTGACGCGGTTTTATTATTTTTCTATATGAAATTGTACAGTACATAGACCCGTATGTGTTTTTTTCTATTATTATTATTATTATTAGATTTTTTTTTTACTCGCGTAGATGTAAGCGTGTGTGTGTGTGTGTGTGTGTGAAGCAGTGTCGTTCTGTGTCTTGTTCCGTGGCTGTTGGCAATGTGACTGGGCAGCAGGGGGCGCTCACGTGCACAGACGAATCAGAGCCAGAGCTGTGCCATCGCTCACGATGCTGTTAAATCACGCAGACCTGTGCTTGATATTCTGTGATTCAGCGCCTCCTGTTTCCCCGTGGCGCCAGGTGCAAAGGAACCTGGGGAAAACCCCACACCAAGCATATAAAGGAGGTAGCCCAAAGGGAAGACTTTCACATCTCACATTTAACCCTGGTCTCTCATCTCATATAGGGGCGTATGGCTGAGCACAAGGTTGATATTAATGTTGAAAAACCAGCTCAGGGGAAAGAGGAACAATATTTGCAGAACTATCATTGTGACCTCCGCTCAGATAACATGGATAGCTAAAACCATGCTGTCAGGATGGCACGGTAACATCTGTTCTGTGTCCCTGTCGCCAGTAGAAACGTCAGGCCAGTTTTCTACTTGTTGCTCAGAATCTGACCTCAGCATATAAAGCAAAACAGAAGCTGAAATTGACAGGCCTGCAGAGCAGGGAGGTGAGTGCTGTGGTTCCTACTTTACCAACCCAACCAATCAGCATTGGGCACTCCAGTCCCTCCCCCGTAGAACGTGTACAGACCCCTAGAACACGCTATTGAGATACCAGCCCTTGTATACCAGCAGTGCCCTGCCCACCTTTGCCAAGGCCTCTAGTTCAGTCCTGCCCATAATGATATGCATAAATACAAACGCAGTGAGTTAGATAGATCCTTAAATGTAGAAGTTATAGTTAAAACTTAGTTAAATCAAGCATTGGTATAAACCTTTGGACTAAATATATTAGTCCACAGGTTTATTGGTTGTAAAGGCCCTGTGTGTACACAGCATGTCTGTGATCTCTGAATGCAAGTCAGACGTGGTTGTAATTACTGCGCCTGGCCACAGGGGGCATCGCTGCAGACTACTAGGAGACAAGAAATGCACTGTATTCATTTATCTATGGTATTGTTTGGTATTAGAGTGGCTATGTTGTGTTACAGCATTCAAACGCCATTACACTTGTGGGGAAAAAGATGGAGGCCTTTACCAAACTGCAATATATACATATAAATAATAATTGAATAGGTGACGATGCTTCCTTGTCTGTAGTCCCATTTGTTGATATTAATTAAATACTGAAGCAGTGGTAGATGGCTCTCCCATTGATTAAAATTCCTTGGTGTAAACCTGATGTGCTGATCACGTGACATTGTGTGCTCTTGGAAAGATGATTTCGGTGTCAACATTGAGATCTATATTTTGTTTTATTTTTAAGCTTTTTAAGTTTTTCCCCCTGATGAATATTAAACAGACCCTGTTGAACACTGTCTCATAAATATTTCTTCTTTGGTTTCTGTTCCTAAAGTGCTCGGGAGTAACATCTGGCGTAATGTTCATCGTACTGATTTACACTTATGTGTGAGTGTGTTTGTGTTTGTGTATTTTGTGGTGCGTGTGTGCAATAATGGAAAGGCCAAACAATATATGAGTATTTATTAACTAATAAGGACTTGGGCTGGCTTTTGCCTTCAGAACCTCTCCAATCCATCTTGGAATGCTGTTTAACGGTTTCTAATGGGATATTGGACCATTTTTCAAGAAGGAAGGCCTCCATTTCTTTGAGAGATGAAGGCGGTGGATATCATCTTGGAATATGATATCGTCTTGGAATATGAGAATATCTTGAGGAAACAATGTTTGCACCTGGCCACCTGAAATGGCTTTGTATTCCTTGGCAGTAATTCTGCCATGCTGAGTAATAATCAGACCCAATGGCTCCCATGGGATGGCTGCCCATATCATAACAGATCCACCACCATGTTTACATTTACATTTTACATTTTAAGCATTTAGCAGACGGTCTTATCCAGAGCGACTTACAAGATGTGCATAAATACATGGTAGGAACAATCATCGCGCAAGAGATCAGTGCAGTAATACAGCGATAGACATCATTGCAGGCAGCTGCGTACCATACCTGTAACACTGGGAAGGAAAAGGTTAGTAATACAATTTTTATTTAATTTTTATTTTTTAACAGCTGGGAACAGGCAATGTGGGTTGAAGGCCTCCTTTGGCTTTCTCCAAACATAAACCCACCCAGATGTAGAAAAAAGAGTAAAAGATGACTCATATGTTTGACCATATTACTTTCTTACACTGCTCAGAAGTCCAGGTTTTACGCTCATTATACCAGGCTATGCATTGTTGCGCATTGGCCTTGGTTACACACGGTTCAGAATGGCATGTGAAACTCACAATGTACAGTTTTTTTTAGACTGGGTCATGGAGGTGTAGACACAGTCCTGTGGTAATTATTGAGGCCATTGTTTTGTGGTTTTTAGCAACTATCGCAGTCTCCATCTATCCCTGTCAGTGAGCATTGACTTGTGTCAAAAACCACTGTTCCTCTTTCCTGGTGCAGTTTTTCCTTGTTTGGCGAATGCCGTCATGATTTTCGACACCCTTTCTGTTGACACATCATAAATCATTTTGCCGTTTCACCTGCTGTTGGGGCACCAACTATTTGACCTCTTTCAAAATCTTGGCTCTTTCATGTTGCTTTAGGAACTTGCGTATTAAAGTGTTGATTTTAAATCGTCTTTTATAGCAGAAACATATTGGTAATTAGTATTGACATTAATATGAAACACATTTGTAGACTTTTTAAATTGAGATTTAGTTCCTTCAAAATGCAAATCCTTTTTTAAATTTGGTGTTTCCATTATTCTTATACATTCAGGATGACTAACTGTACTAGAGTGCCCTCCAAAATGATTCACATCCTTGATAAAGATGAGCAAAGAAGGCTATATAAAATAAACAATAGAGGTAATGAGCTATATTGTATGCTCACAGAAATGGGAAAATTATATTATTTTATATTAATGAGAAAAACATTTTAACAAGTAATATATATTTTTCTCCAAAAAAGATGTCGCAATTATTTACACTCCTAATTATTTAAATAAAATCCATACAATATATCTCATTACCTGTATTGTTTATTTTATACAGCCTTCTTTGCTCATCTTTGTCAAGGGTGTGAATCATTTTGGGGGGTACTGTACAATTGAGCATAAACAATGTTTATGCTATTTATCACCAGTAGGTGGCAGTATGGTTTCAGTGCAAGGCTGAGCAGTTCCGCTCGCTCTCACCCAGTGGCAGTGTGTATTGCAATCCCTTTTTTAAATTATTGATTTCCCCAGACACCCAAACATAAGGATCTCCACATCGAATTAGCAGAGAAAATTCAAGACAGATGATGGACAATATTGTGGATGCGTCTTCCATTTGCTTGCCCGGTTCATAACTAGAAAAAAATAATAAAGAAAAACGGAAGAAAATTCTCTGGAACAATTTCACTCGTGACATTTTTCGGAGAAGGTGTCTCATTCTATATCAAATTTAAAAGCACTTTCAATTGATTTATCTGCACACGTTCCTGTGCCACCAGAGAGCTGTGTGGCTCTCGCTGTAAAGTGTGATAAACTCCCTCAGAACTCCCAGGGATAACATTACACAGTGTTACAAGCAAAGATTACAAGTGTGATTAACGTGAACATTAACATTTTAAAAAAGCAAACAAAAAACAAGTACTGAATGCAAATTTTCTCGCGTTTTTTAATATCTTCTGAATTTTAGCTTTAGAGTTGCTCTAGAAATTCAGTAAACAACATTTAGTGCCTATTCACATCCTTGATAAAGACAAGCAAAGAAAGCTGTATAAAATAAACAATGCAGGTAATGAGCTATATTGTATGCTCAAAAATTGTGGTATTTTATACAAATACAATTTTTCAGAGAAAAATCTTTTAACAAGTAATATTTTTCCCAAAAGATATGTATCACAATTATCCACATCCCTAATAATTATTTTAAATAAAATCCAACAGAAATACATTTACACATTAACATGCTATACTTTTTAAGTTCATCTCAATCTTAGGGATCCTCTTTCACTGGGGTATAGTAATGAGGTAACACATGTAAAATCCATCACCATGGGGAAAGGCAACTCTCAGAAGAAACAAGACAAAGGGTTGTTGACCTTCACAAGTCAGGAGATCGTAAATAAAAAGTTAAAACAAAATAGATACCACTACATTATTAGGTCAATAATTAAGAAATGTAAAACCACTGGAACAGTGGTAAGACTGCCTGGTATACACAAGTGCATCTTGTTCCCACACACAGTGAGGCAGATGGTTTGGGAGACCAAGAAGGTCCAAGGGCTGCAGTTGGGATCTGAGATCTACAAAACTTGGTTGCATCTTGGGGTCCATAAGTCTCCAGATCTACCATCAGATGCCACCTCCATGCCAATAGGCTTTTTGGAAGGGTTGTCAGAGAAAAGAAATCCTCCATTGAGGGCAATCAACAAAAATAAGTCTATTAAGGGAGTTTGTTAAATGGCATTGGAACATTGGGAACTCTTATGTTCAAATGAGACCAAAATTGAGATTTCTGGCCATGCGCATCAGCGGTTGGTTTGGCGTCGGAAGAAAGACGCTTATGTTGAAAAGAACGTCATACCTGTGGTGAAATATTGTGGTGGATCTTTGATGTTATGGGGTTATTTTGCATGGACTGGTCCTGGGGCTCTTGTTAAGGTCAATGGAATCATGAAGTGTACCAAGACATTTTGGCCAAAAATCTGGTTTCCCCTGCAAGGCCAAAACCTGTCTCATAAAAGGTCTCATAAAATACTATCGAAGACGACTGAGTAGTGTTATCCCTGCGACGGGAGGGTGTTCAACGTATAATCATGACATATGTTTTGGGGAAAAAACAAAATTACTTTTTAAACAAAATCTTTTTATCAGAGAAATATCCCATTTTTTTAGCATACGAAATACAGTCCTGGCCAAAAGTTTTGTCGCACGAGTGGACAAAGGTGACAATTGCTAATTACCCAACTCTTAATTAGTTAATAAAGTTAGGAAACAACACAAATTAATCATAAGTGTCTAAAGTTTATTTAGATACCATCAAAACAAAAATTTCATAGATGCTTATAAGGTTTATTGCTTGATAATGATGAACAAGCCAGTTTCTACCTGGACAAAAGTCTTGTCGCAAATCAAATTATAATCAAGAAATGTTATCTTTCTCAAAAAGTAAATAAAATAACAAATGAAAAATCAGTCTAGTATTTCATCATGGACTATAAGTTAAGAAATTAATATCTTGTATGGGTTCCTTTGGCCTGCAGAACAGTGCCATCCGGTTTGGCAGAGTTGTAGAGCTTGTTGATGAAGTCGTCGGGGATGGCATGGAAGGCCACCTTGCAGGCATCCCAAAGCTCCTCCAAGTTCTTCGGCTTGGTCCTCCAAGCTTCCTCCTTCATTCTTCCCCAGATATGCTCAATAATATTCATATCTGACGACAGCTTGCTTGTCCGACTGTCAAAAGCCAGCCCCATGTCAACCGCCTCACAGCTCCAGGAGGAGTGGACGCCAGCAATGCCTGTTTCGTCAAGAACTGTACGTCGGTTTCTTGCTCCGCAATGGTCTCCATGGTCGTATTGCTGCCCAGAAACCAGCACTAAACAAGAGACAGCTAAGAAATCATGTTGCGTACGCCAAGGCCCATAGCCTGACGGAAGGGTGGACAGCAGAAAAGTGGCGAAAAATAGATTTTTCAGATGAATCGTCAGTTGAGCATGGAGCCCAAGCACCGCCAATATTGTCGACGACCCTCTGGGGCCCGTCTGGACCCACAGTTCACCCAGAAGACAGTCAAATTTGGAGGTGGAAAGATTATGGTTTGGGGTTACGTCCAATACGGAGGTGCCAGGGAGATCTGAAGGTGGATGGTAACATTGACAGTGCCAAATATCAACAGATTCTTGCCTCCCAGTACATTCCCAACTACAAAGGGGTCAGATTTTTCAACAGGATGGAGCTCCTTGCCATACCTCAGGTTCCACTATGAAGTTTCTCAGGGGGAAGAAGATCAATGTCCTTCAGGGATGGCCAGCACAGTCTCCAGATATGAATATTATTGAGCATATCTGTCAAAGAATGAAGGAGGAAGCTTGGAGGATCAAGCCGAAGAACATGGAGGAGCTTTGGGATGGCCTTCCATGCCATCCCCGGCGACTTCATCAACAAGCTCTATGACTCTCTGCCAAACCGGATGGCAACTGTTCTGCAGGCCAAAGGAACCCATACAAGATATTAATTTCTTAACTTGTAGTCCATGATGAAATACTAGACTGATTTTTTTATTACATGTATTGTTCATTTTATACAGCCTGTGTTGCTCCTCCTACTTGAATATTTTTTAAGGTTACTGTATTTAAGGATTAAGATACCCCCATTTACTAACACCAGTGGACTTTTGAACACCCACAATTGCCTAGCAACCAATCTGTACAGCATAGCTAATGCTAGCTAATTGGGCATTTGAGGCTACTTTCTTCAATGTTCAAACACAAAGGTAAAATGTTTTTTTTAATTCACAGACAAACCTGCTACCTAATATTAATGATTATAAAGGATTGCATTTATCTAGCACATTTCAACTAATGAACTGGATGTGCTCTACAATGAAGGGTATATTTTTCCAGGACAACAGGTAACCTCCTACTCTTTGTGATAAATGGCACTAGGAGCACCAGACTTCCAGGCCTACAAGAAGATGCCAATCAACGCCTTTTGGGTGTCAACATTTTTAGTAGTAATAATTCAATTTAATACCGTGCAGCATTTGCTTTTGCAGTCACAGATCTAGCCAATTAGTAGCTAATGTTACTAATATTTGTAGGTTCACAAATCTCTCTAGTCTAATTAAAACCACCACATACTACTTTGTTGTTTAACTTGCTAGCTAGCCAGTATTTGTTGCTATAAATCATATACCTATCATTACATCAGATGCAGGGGAGATTCACGCCCTATGTGTATCAGGAAAGGTGGAAGGTCTGGAGTATTGTGGGTGGTGTGGTTAAGTTTGCACTACATTGGCCTAGCAGCAACTGAGGAAACAATATAAAGCAATACAAATCTTATGGAACTGCCATTAGCTAGAGTCCTTTTATTTCCGTAATTAAGAGACTGCAGTATTGCTTAGCTACAGATAGGGAACAAAAACTTGAAACAACAGTGAAGGATTCTAGTTGTTGCATAACGGTGTGGAGCACATTTTCCTGGCAAGGTTTGGGTGCATTGTACTCATTCCCTTACAAGGCATGGTCGATGTCAATTGTAACTTAACGGTATGGAGTGGTTGTATTCACCCCATGTTAAAGCACTTATTTCCTGCTGAGAGGGGTGTATTTCAGGACAAATGTGTCCTGTCCACAGTGTACGAGCAGTTGCCCCAATGGTTTGAGGAGCGTGACACTAAACGTCATCCATATGCCATAGCCCTCTCAGTGACCAGATCTGAACCCAATCAAGCATTTCTTGGATATTCTGGAATGACGCCTGCGACAGCGTTTTCCACTTCCATTAACCAAGCATGAGTTGATTTACTTTCTTGTGGAAGAGTGATGTTGTATTGCAGAATTCCAGATGCTGGTAGGCTCTCTGCCACGCCACATACAGGCTGTACTGGCTATACGTGGTGGCACAGCATCCTGTTAAGCAACGTTACATTGGTGGCTCCATTTCTTTGTTCACTACCTGTAGCTTACCATTTCGTGCCATGTAATCTGTGCCTGTTAGCTCAAATAAATGCACAAACCTGATCAAAAGCAGAAACTATGTCAGAAACTAAAATACACTCCCAATAAGATTTTATTGAATTGGTGAGTAGGCTGAAGTCTCTACTGATCTGCTTGGCTCCTCATGTCATATAACAGTAAACAGAAATGTAGTGGGGGATAATGGACTTCAAAGCTACATAATGAAGTAACATGAAATTGTGTAAGGGGACTGTTCAGGGACAGAAAACAATGGTTGTGGCATTCAAATGCAACATTTAATACTCTCCACATGCGTAAACATTTTTTTCTCAAATTCTTCCCCCTCTAGTTTAACATATTTCCATGACGGCTCCTTGCCTCTCTCCTCTCAGGTTGCAACGCAAGTCCCACGGACAAACAACGCACAGCATTTCAAAATTTGGCTCGGTGTAGCAAGAGCCTCATTTGCCAATGATTTCATCTTGGCAGCGTTGATATTTGGCGAGGGCTTGGGGGGGAGATGGGGTGCGGTTAGAGAGAACAACTCCCTGAATGTTGCGTATACAGCCTAAAGTCAATAGCCATCTCTCATACATGTTGGCTTCAACTTTTGACCTTACTGCTGCACCCCCTTCCTCCACCCCTCCCTCCTCTTCCTCATTCAGTGTTATGGCAGTAGTTGCCATGGCAAACTAAAATATAATTTCTTCAGTAAACACATCTTGTCGCCATAGGCAGTCTCGCAAAAGGTGAGTGTTGCAGAGCGGGAGAGATGTACTCGACACAGGGGCCACTGTGGAATAGAGAGCTGGCTGAACAGAGAGGTGCACAGTGTACCACCATTCTGTAGGTGTAGTTATAAAACCCATGGGCTATTAAAGTCCACAGAGAGGCCTGGGTGGTTTCCCCTGGTCCCTACCCTGTCCCTCTGTAGGCAGTTTGTGGGTAATTGCCTGGAACTAAACTTGGATCTCTGACCCCCCAAAAAAAGTTACCACTCAAATATAAGCTGTTTGTTGTGGCAGGGCGTGGGGGTTGCTGTGGTGAGGTAGGGGCGAGGGGAATTCAGATGTTGGCCTTCTCGCTTGTGCTCTTTTCCTTGTTTTGGTTCCCTTGTTTGTTCACTATCGCTTAATTCCACTTTCCCATTCATCTTCTCATTGACCACATCTGTGACCTGGACCTCTGGTATCCAGAGGGATGCAGGTTCAAATCCCAGATGGAGCACCTCTGTTGTACCCTTGAGCATGGTACTTGGACTGAATTGCATCAGCACATTTTCAGCTGTGTGAATTGAGATGTAGAAAATTTTAATGTTACCCAGGGCAACTTGCATAGCTTAGCTAAGGGCACCTACATACTTATCAACTAAATAACTGATGTAAATGATCAAAGTGTCAACATCGTCAGGACTGTGTTAGTGTGCGATTTGTGCTGGCTGAGTTTGATTAAATAATTAGAGAGGAAACTGTTACAAGGCAGACTTAGTAGCACCTGTGACATGTTTGTTTTTATTTTTAATAATTTGTTTCAGATTTTTCTGCCAATTTGGTAGCAAATTACACCCGCTATTTTCAAGTCAATTGTAATGTGAGTTCGCTGCCATAGCCCTGTGACCGGTAGTGACGAAGGCGAAGAATCGTCTCCTCCGAGACGGCACTCACCAGGCCGTCGACTGTAACCCGGTACTACAGAGCCACTCCTGTGTGCAGCGAACATCCTGTCGGCTTCCTTCCCCCCTCCCTGGGGCAGACAGCTAATCGCTGCCCCTGGTGGCACTCCCGGCCAGAGCCGACTCTGGCACAATGGGGAATCGAACCCTGGTCGCCGTGGCCAGCGTTGAACGTTATAACCACTGGACCATGCGGGAGGTGACGTGTTTTGCTTATTGATCTCTTTGACATTTTACATTTTTTTAAGCATTTAGCAGACGCTTTTATCCAGAGCGACTTACAAGATGTGCATTAATACATGGTAGGAACAATCATAGTTAGCGCACAAGATCAGTGCAGGAATACAGCAATAGACATCATTGCAGGCATCTGCGTACCATACCTGTAACATCGGGAAGGAAAAGGTTTGTATTTTGGGGGGGAATATAGTGTTGAACAAGTAAACAGTGGTGAAGACAATTTAGCTAGATGGACAGAGTTGAGGGGTAGTGGAGTCTGAAGAGGTGGGTTTTGAGTCTCTTGCGGAAGATTGGAAGTGATTCCGCAGTCCTGACCGACATGGGGAGGTCGTTCCACCAACGAGGGACCAGGACAGAGAAGAGGCGAGACCGCAAGGAGCGGCTGCCAGGCGCCCGGAGGGATGGGGCAGTCAGTTTGCCAGCGGAGGTGGAGCGGAGGGGTCTGGGCGGGGTGTAGGGAGTGATGAGTGACTGGAGGTATGGGGGAGCAGTACCTCTGGCCACTTGAAAAGCAAGCACCAGTGACTTGAATCTGATGCATGCTGCGATGGGGAGCCAGTGCAGAGAGGAGAGTAGAGGGGTGACGTGGGTGAACTTCGGCTGGTTGAACACCAGGCGAGCAGCAGCATTCTGGACTAGTTGCAGTGGCTTGATGGCACAGGCCAGAAGGCCTGCCAGCAAGGAATTGCAGTAGTCCAGACGTGAGATCACCAGGGCCTGGACCAGGAGTTGAGTGGCCTCTTGGGTGAGGAACGGTCGGATCCTCCGGATGTTGTGGAGGGAGAAACGGCAGGTCCGAGTGATCGCTGCAATATGGCTCGAGAAGCACAGCTGGTTGTCCATGGTTACCCCAAGACTCCTGGCAGACTGGGACGGAGACACTGTGGAGCCTTCCACGGTGATTGACGCATCAATCATCGGGGAGCCCTTCGCTGGGAGGAAGAGCAGCTCTGTCTTCCCCAGGTTCAGCTTCAGGTGGTGGGTGGACATCCATGCGGAGATGTCAGCCAGGCATGCAGAGATCCGTGACATTGACATTGAAAAGGTTGCTGACATAGTGCTGTATTTTAACTATACAGTTGCAGATGGACAAATAAATACTGGTTACTGTCAGGGTGGCAGGGGAAGGTGCATACCTTTTGTTGGTTCTTTCTTCCTTTAATGTATTCCCATAGTTCTTCTGCCCCATATATAATTTACTCTTGATACCTGACAATGAGTCTCATACCTGCAGAGAGTCTGCCATAGAGTATCCTGTCCCAGGAGGGCTCTTAAAGGATCGAAGGACAGAAAACTAAGCGTGCTTTGGAGGACTTTGCCACTTCGTTTTGAAATGTCATATAAAAATCCCTTGGTATAAACGTGCAAAGTATCATTTTGGACCTTCAGGATGGGTGTGACTTATCAAAGCATCTCTGTTCAGCTGCATGCCTGTACCCAGGATGCGAGGGGTCACCAGAGGATGACATCACGCGGAGACAATAGGTGGGAATCATCCTGTTCGTTCAGGAGGAAATGGGAATAGCAAACGCGACAAAAATTGAAATAAACAAATGGCTCTGTCAGAGAAAGCGGACGTTTCGGTGAGGTCACGTGATCATTTTCGCTGACTCCCCACAGAACTGACATCTTCCGACAGGCTGTAGTGTAAAGAAGCTGGATTAAACGGGCGGAGGGGGGGTGGGGTGTTATCTCGCTTCGGAAAAACCCAGTCATTTGTTCCAATTGTCTGGGGCTATAAACATGAATATCCCTCCTTCAATTTTCGCTTTTCAAAGAAGGAGAGCCTTAATGAGAATGTATCACCTCGCATATAAGCACAGCGGACGCCTAGGGATGCGAGGGAAAGGGCTGTTTGCATACTTCTTAAAATTGATGCGTGGAGACAGCGGTGAAATAAAGTTATCGGAGGGATGCGTTTCTTATGGCAGACACCGAAGCCAGGCAGATAATACAAGAGGAGGCCATCGTCATTTAAACCCAGGTGGTTCCAGGCGTGTGACGAGTCCACGGCGCAGTCTACATTCCTGCCTCTTATCACGCATGTTGCCTCCAATATACCGGAGATAGTGCAGAAGTGAGATATCAGTTAACTCCGACATTGGCACCGCGCTGCACTCAGGTGTAACTCACGCACAGGACTGGTTGTTCGTGAAACGAATGTGCCTGAGGCAGTGGCTGCTTGTGAAGCGGCGCATTACGTTTTCTCCGATTCGTTTAACGTCAAATTTTCAATCGCGTCACGCGGCCGTGTCTCTCTTCCTCTCTATCACTCTCTCTCTCCCCCGGCCTCTTTCTCTTCCTCTCTATCTTTGTCCTTCAAGCACGTATATAGTGCTTTTTGCGCTATAAAGCAGGGCCGGATCTAGGCATAGGCAAACCAGGCACGTGCCTAGTGTCTAATTGCCACAGGGGGGCCCAGACAGAGGGATTAATTATTTATTTTATTAAATATAAAATATTTTTTACAATTTAAATATTTTAAAATATTTTCAGATAAAAACTCCAATGTAAGTCCTTGGCCCGGCACCAAAATCAACAGGTAGCCAGCCTCAATCACCAGCTGCACTGTGATTGAAACGCCTGCCGTGTCTACAGAGATATCGTTAGCAGAGGGGCATCGTGATGTTAGCTCTGCGTTAGCAGCAGAGCTTCGAAAAATTCGGTTTCCTTACAAAAGTGAATTCAATTGGCATCCGAGAAGTGCGTGCAGCCACAGAACATCTGAAAGAAATATACCCACATGATCTTGAGAAAGACTTTACAGAGGAGTTTTGCCAGTTCAGCTCAATGGTAAAGGATGAACAATCAGTGATGGGCATGTATAAGGATTTCAGACAGCTAGGCCTGGGCAACGCATTCCCTAACATGGAAATATGCCTTCACACGTATCTGGCATGCGTTGCAATGCGATAAAACGAATGTACCTGTGATCAACAGCGAAGGAAAAGAAACTGAACGCGTTTGCGTTGTTGAGATTGAGAACGAATTGACCACTTCCCTGGATTATGATGACATCATTGTTGATTTGTCATCACTTCACCTTATCGAAAGTCAAGAGAAAGCATCTATAAATGTGAGTACACTTTCCACTTAAATAACTAACTGATAAAATCAAATGTAAAATGCAACTAAATAAATTAAACGTAATGGCCTATAAATACACGAGTATCAAATTGCGTATATAAATAAACCACAACAAAGTAAAATATATATAGGCTACCTACCTAAACTAATAATAATAATATGTTAAAAGGTAGTTAAAAGGTCGTTGGGTTTGTTTACAAAGTATCGAAATGGGCCCCGAAAAAAATGTTTTTTTTTAAATGGTCTAGCCATTTAATCAGGCCCAGCTAGAAAGTTGTTGTTTTCTCCTGTCTATTGTGGCAGGTGTTCATTCATTCTTCATCCATTTAATGAACCTGCCAGGCACAAGGCAATAAGATGGACAAACTGGACTACCTTGATTTGGTGTCACCGTATCTCTGTGGACATTTGTGTTGCCCCTCAGGCGAAATGAGGCTTTGGTCTGGAGCTTTGTCCCTGACATATAACGGCTCCGTCCTTCGCAGCATGTACAACCAATCAAACAGAGGGTAACATATTCCACGATTGCTTTAGCAATTCTTAGTTTGAAACCAGTCTTGTGCTGTGTGAATTAATGAAGAATTTCGGAGCACAGATCAGAGAGCCAGGGCAAAGCATGGTTCCCCCGTCCAATCCATGCAGGGCTACAGGGTTATCCCTGGCTCTTGTTAGCCCCTGACTGTACACCACAACTGGATAATAGTGAAGGAGGTGAATATAGAAATATAATGAATAATAACAAGGAGACTGATAAATGTATACAGACAGGGAGCAAGAGAGGTGACATGTTTTTAAAAAAAAATGAACCGTGTATATTACGTCTCTATACTTATGTGATCAATGACCAGAGAGACTGGCTGCTACACAAAAGGACAGCCACCATTTCTCCTGTTTCTGCATCTGTCAGTATGATCGGCACAAACAGGGAACAGTTTTGCGTGGGTATTTTTAGGACGTGACATTGCGCGTGGCACCCGGCTCTGTCAGATAGCTATGAATGTTTATACCCTTCATTCCCCCATTTCTCTTTCTGGTCCCCCCCGCCTCCCTGGCCTTCTCTGTATCTCCATCTTTCTTCTTGAGAATCAACGGATCTTCGAGCCGAAATGCAGCCACACAGCGACTGCAGAAGTGCTTTATCAGTTTTCCTATTAACATTTAAGTCCGCAGATGCCTCTTTCACTTGATTACGAGCCTGATATCAGACTGAGGACGGGTAAGCCAGGCATGATTTATGGATTCAATTTTTTATTTTTTTTTTTCTCCCGATTTCTCCCATTGCTTACTTAGCCCTAGATTTGGATTCAAATCTGAGACCCAAATTAAATATGACCTATGAAACGTTCCTGTACTTCTGACATGGTCTGTGAGGGCTCTTTGCACTGCACTACGATTCTCTGCAGTCATCCATACCAACGTTTGACACATCAGACAAAGTGGAAAAAATGCATCTTTGTCATAAAGCAGGATTCATCATATGGATTATTCATTCTAAATAAACTAAACTGGGGCTGTCTTTATTGGGGGGGGTAAACACCGCCTCCCCAGATTGTTTACGGAAAGGGGGCTGTAGCTAAGAGGTGCCTCGAAGGTGGACTTTGTCTCTGGTTCAAATGGGAATGCACGCTATTTGTGTCACACGGGGGAGAAGGTGACTGCACTGTATTAATTAACTTCCGGAATGACCATGTTGAGCAAGACCCAGCATGAGCTAAATGAGTGATGTCACACCTGGAGGCGAAGGGTGGCCTGAATTTGGCCCTTCCATAATTCATTGTGACATGAGTCTGATAAATGTTGTAAAACACATTCAATGGGAGATTTGTTTAGTCAGTTTTGTCTTTTGTGTATAGATGCACTGTACACTTGATGGTGTGGGGGGTTCCCGTTGTCCCTTTCATTCATTTTACTGTTTTCACATTTTCAAAGGAGACAAAATCAACCTGAAGATTAGAAAACTGTCATTTCCTTTTTTCTCATTCCCCTAGTCCCTCTTGCTCTCTCTCTTAATTACATTTTTGATCAACAGACAGACATATCTCTCTATATATATGTAGTGCGTATAAAGAGTATTCACCCCCTTGCCATTTTTCACATTTTATTTGATTACTTATGGAGTCAAAATGGTTTTAATTGGGATGTCTTGCCACTGATCAACACAATACTCTATAATGTCAAAAAAACAACGGTAAAGCTTTTCGTGAATTAATTTTTCACAAATTAAAAAAATGGTTTTATGTGTGTGTGTGTCAACACAATGTGTGTGTGTCAAAAACTACGTGTGTGTGTGTGTGTATGTGTGTGTGTGTATGGCTATAAGCATTATCTCTTGCCAGGCCTGGTTTTCTCCCTCTATCCAGGTGTGCATCCCTAAATCAATATAGTATGCGATCCAAACCCAAAGCCCGTTTCAATAGATTTTCTAATTACTCTCATTCTATAATTACTGCATAACCAGGAACACTGGCGCCCAGCCCAGACTTGGTTGAGCTGTGTGCTCACATTGGGGGGGATGGGGGGGGCATGGTGGGATTAGTCCTGTTTGACTTCATGACTCCATGTTCCATAAGTGCCTCCATTAGGAACGGCGCTCCCTCTTGCCCCGTTGGCGTTCACAGCAGCATAAACCGGGGCCCGGATGATGGTGCCGTGCAACGCACCGGGAAACCATCTACCGCAGCCTACCGAGCGTGGGGGGTCAAACACGTCCACTTAGAACCCGCTCCGATTGGGTACTGCACACCGCCGGGACAATCGGCACACGTTCGCATTACGGTGCTTTCCGTCACACCTGCACCCATGCAGTCTGCACCGTAAGTGTTAACGATATGTACAAGCGGCGGAGGAAAGGCGCTCTCGTTCCTGCTGGATTAGTGTTGTAATTGCACAGGGATTTGTAGCCCTTGTCTGGAAATGTCTCCAAATAAACGGTCTTGTTCTGCTGTTCTCCTCCCTGTTACTCCCAGCTGACAGAGCGAAATGATCAGGCAGGATCACACTTGTTTGTGAGGCCCTGGTAAGAATTATTGCTTGCCCATTTGGCATCTTCACTTTCCCACAGGGGAACTCAAACGGCCCTGAGCCAGGCTAGGAGAGTCCCAGCTGGGGGGCTGGGTCTATCCATTGGTCCTCCCCCCCGACAGACACTCATGGTACTGCACCTCTTTTAACAATCCCTCATTTACTCAAGCGTTGCTTTCATTTTGCCAGTTACTTGCATATGGCAGACTATGTGTGACACTGGTAATTACATAGTTAGTTCAAAGACAGAATGCTGGGTCTAACAAAGTTACATAAGGTCATAATGTGTTACGTATGTTCAAGTTCATAATGTGATAATATATAATATATTTTTATGTTCAAGTTATAGTTTAACGTGGTGAGCTAGAGAACGTAAGATGTTAAAGGCTTACAATTTCAACTGTTTGCAAGTTTAAAATGTCTAATGTACCCATCTGACAGACTAGAAGCTAGAAGGGAAATGCATTGTGCTTTAAAATTCCTTGCTTCTCCCCAGCTTCACCCTGCTTCCTGCTTTTTGGCTTCACTGGCTTGTTATACTAGTCAGGCATGCTGAGTATCAATATGTGTCCTCCTGGGTAGGGGAAACTACGAGGGATGGAGACCAGGTGTAAATGCTACATAGTTATTTACATGCTTGTCTAAAAGCCCAACCCCACCAGTCCTCCTGACTGATTTGATTACGTGTGGGGATGCAAGGAGGAATGAAATGGGTATCTGTTGCTGGGGAATTTCGCAGAGGCTCAAAGGGTTGTGCCTGAAAGCTTTCAGGTTGATGTTGACTGGTCACAATGAGAGGGAAGATTTCTCATGTTCATGTGTCCGGTGTGCACTGGCTCTCTGCTCCTACAGCACACTATTCATTACCAAAGGCTGAACATGAATGATGGGGCTTTAACTAATATGGGAACATCCTGACACTGAGGACAGTCATATGTGACTGAAACATTTGCTCGATTCTGTTCTTTGCACACGGCACTTGTGCACAATGTATGTCAAATAAGATGTGTTCCTACCTTTTTATAATATAAATGTATTTTTTTTTTTCTTTCATAAAAACATTTTTTTTTTTTGGGGGGGGGGGGTGGTTGAGGGGGATGCCCCACCTATCAAAGTTCTTATAATTGTCACAATGTCATTCCTATTGAACTTATGCATGTCAGATGATGGTGTTTTACGACTTGTTTGGGAATGCAGTATTTATGCTCCCCGTCCACTGTGTTTACATCCTGGCAGGGATGTGAATGAGTAATGCTCCGTGATTTGGAAGGACGTTGAACTGCATG
Organism: Aldrovandia affinis; assembly: GCA_029706075.1. Classification (NCBI taxonomy): domain Eukaryota; kingdom Metazoa; phylum Chordata; class Actinopteri; order Notacanthiformes; family Halosauridae; genus Aldrovandia; species Aldrovandia affinis. Next base: position 1,355,206 of record JAINUG010000037.1, on the reverse strand, counting down.
CTTGTTCTGGTCGCACAAATACAAGACCACTGTTTGTGTAAAAACAGCAAATGGCACGTCCGCATTTCACATTTCAATCAGCGCGTTGACCTGATGTTTTTAGACGTTTATCATTTTATTTTTATTTGAAAATATGCCACTTTACACAAGGGTTCAAGATGTAAATGGATTTCAAGAAAATCAACACAAATTATATACTTTAACAGTTATGTTAGATTGATCACATCTGATGGTAAAAACACAGATGTTGAAACAGCATCCTCCTATTTTATTGTCGTCCTGCCCTTGGTAAGTCTACAACCTGGTGAATCACCCAAAATGTCAAGAAACCAAGCTCAAGGGTGGCACAGGCAAGGTACAATATTAAAATAGTTAATGTGTAATATGGTATATAAACTGGATACAATAAGCAAGGTCTATTCTGCATTTGTTCACCTCAGAAGTACTTTTTGTTTTGCTTTCAACAGACCTCAAAGCACTTATCTAATCTGAGCATGAAGTTGTACGTTTTGCGTTAACGGCCATTGTTAGGATATGATCCCAGAGTAAAGCGTGTGGTCGGATGGTCCAATCAAAGTGTAGTTAGAATGCGCAAATCAAAGTCTGTAATTTGACATGCCAATTGATGACTTGCACCAGTAAATCAAAGGCTGGTTTATAAAAGTGTCATACATCCAACCAAACTCCTTCCCTAGGTTGATTTTGTCATAGAACAACGCAAGGTGCCTTTAAACTGGAACAATAGCTCATTTGTTTAGAGGTAGATAGTGACAGTGTTCTTCTGTAGCTCTGTGGAATTCCAACCCCTGATGACATTAGACGAGCTGGCATTTTCATGAATGGTTGGCACCAGTAGTTTTACAATAACCCTCTGCTGCACTTTCTAGTGTTTTACATATTGAAGTATGACTTGGATCTGTGATAAAATAAGCATTGTATTTCACAAATACAGCAACAATTCAGACACAGTACTGTAGACCTTTTTTCATCACAAAGAGAAGAAACATGATGACAAATGACAAAACAAATCTATTTTTAAATAAACTCATGCATTTGTGGGGAAATTATGTACATTGTTACATTTATTAAGATCTTGACATCTGACCAGTGTTGATATCTTTAGAAAACAGAATAGAATGCAGCTTTGATGCATTGTAACTGCTTTCATGTGTTTACGCCAAGCCTCTAAAATAATGTCATGTAGAATGCCCAGTCATTTTGGGTGTAGGTCAAACGATGATGCAAAGAAAGATGGCAGTGACTTAGATTTTTCTTACAGTAGAACAATGCTTTGGTTGTCTTTGGTTGACAAACCAACCTTAATATGGACACTGCACCTAGATGATTGGCCTTTTTCCTAGTTTTTGCACCATGTTACTAGTTACAGGGAGAGCCCCACTTTTTAAGCAGGCACATAAGATGGCTATATGAAAACAATCAAATAAAAATATATATGACGATCCATTTCAGTCAATGTCTTTCATTCTAGGGACATTGATAAATACCAGTGGAACACTTTCAGATTTTATGAGCTGGACTACAGCTGAACTTTTGCTCGTCTGGGAGCACAAATGGCGGCACCACTCCCTTTCACACTTTATTTAATGCCAAACAGGGGAACTCCAGGGCCAAAGGTCAACGGGCACAGTTACGCTGCTCTTAAAATCTCCAGGACACTTGCCGGGGGCCTCCCTTTACACATGCATCCCCTCTTTTTTTGAAAAGAAAAGTGGGGGGGAAAGAGAAATGGAGGGGGAAAACGTGTCACGGACTCTTGGATCCCTAATGTTCGTTCTGCAATAATTCTCAGCTTGTGCTTGTGTAAATATTCCATATTGTCGTCAGTGCTAGCAGAACGCCGGTTCTCAGCGGGCTCGTGAATTTGTAACAAACAGACAGAAAAAAGAGATTCCATTCACATTCCAATGGAACAGGCGATTGCCCTGGACACCCATTGAGAGTGACCAGCTCCAGAGTCAGCTCAGGACCTGTAAAATGGAGAGAGAACATTTTTAAACACCCCAAATCTGTTGTTAAAAATAAACAAGCATGCTTGCATGTACATGTGTCTTGAACAGACCCAGGTCAAATTATTATTAGAAATTCTTGAACCTTTTGAACACCAGTAAAATTCCTGAAGATTACTGACTGACTTTTAAAATAAACATATTTTCACCAATATTCAGCATTTAGTTTCATATGATTGCACATTTTGGTTTGTAACAGGTTTTGTTGAACATTCTCAGGGATCTGCAGGAGTGTTTTATAATTGAACAGAAATGGGTGAGAAATCAAAAGTATTTCAAATACGTATTTGGCCCAGGTCTGGTCTTAACTATGGCATTCCCTGTATAACTGGTTGGGATAGCTTTACATATTTGAAAAAAAAAGAAAAATGGTTAACCAAGCGAATGTGTGGCACAAACTCGAATATGGAGCAAACTCAAATATGGAGCTCCAGGAGTCAGCTCAGGACCTTTAAAATGGACAGAGAACTTTTTTAAACACCCCAAATCTGTTAAAGGTGAACACTTACAAACACAGCTTTATTCCTAACACAATGTCATTGCCATATCAGAGTGTTTTAAGGATTTCCCTGTAGTGTGCTCTCCCATGGGTCATCATAATGAACAACATTTCCCATGTCTTAGCACATTCATGGTTCTCAGTCGCTCATTTCACACTTTGGACCTGGCTCATAAATCCTAGGCACGTTTCTGTGGCCCACACAGCGCACACACACTATCCTTTTGCAAACCTAGCCTTGAGTGTCTCTGTGAAACAACATTTGATATTGTGATGGATTGGCGGTGGCACGGATGTGATGGATTAGCCGTGGCATATAATAAGGAAATATCCCTTTGTTTAAAATTAATGATATGCCCGTAAATCACGTTCGCTAGTTTCATTGTGACTCATTATAACTGTTTAATTTACATGCGCTCTGAGAGTAATTGACATTTGTTTACCAGTGAGTAATTCACTGGCTCTTGGAGAGTGGCTGACACACCGTTGTGGCCATACTGCAAAAACAGATGAACTCTCATTTATATTTCTAATGAATGTGGGTGTCTTTATTCACCCACAGGACTCTGGCATCTGGCTTTAATGAAATGGCTACAGTCTGGCTAATTCTCAAAATAATGAAATAATCTGTGTTTTAGTATTATTTATGGTGTTACAATGTTGCTGCGTTTGTAAAGCTTATATCGTCACATCAAATGGGCATTAAAACTGGAAATGTATGCTAAATATACTGTGTTTTTTCCCTACAATATGCAGGCCACATATACTACTAAGGTAGTCAGGTACATTCAGTTGAAGTTTTTCTGGACAGTAATTCCATTTTGAAGCATTTTGAACTGGGACAGCACAGTATTATTATTAATAGTAGTGGTTGCATTAGTAGTAGTATTAAATAAACAGCCCTTTGACTAAAAGGCAGACCCTGGGTCAGTGTGGTAGGGACTTAATGTGCTGTACTCACTGGGTGATCTTGCAGTTTGTGGTTGTGGCGAAGCGGCCCGTGTAATGGACATTACACCTGACCACATTGTTGGTAAAGTCTGACTCCAGCACGGTGTACTTGGGGTTCACTTGGAGCTGAAATACAAAAAGCGGAACCTGGCATTTCCACCTACTCTTTCATAAAGACAGCAGTTACTCCAATGCATTTAGCCATGAACATAATAAAGGAGAATTAAATTAAAATTTAAAAATGAAATCAGTGGGACGTCACACAATTGCTTATTACCTTTAGTATGTAGTTCCCTGGCTGAACGTCTGTGATGTCGATCCACTGGCAGTCAATATCAGAATTGTACGTATCATAGCAGCCTGGACTCAGGCCCTGGAAAGAAGACATTTACATAATTTGCTTGTGTACCTCAAAAGATTAAAATGTTGGGCGCTGTCTGTGAATGTTTAGTGGAGCTCAGTTGCACTGTTAAACTGTCCGTATGCCTAGATGTGCTAAATTAATTAAAAAAAAATTAAAATCTAGATATGAATTAGATTTTAAAGATACAGTAAGTTTTCTGTCTGGATTCCACACACGCACACGCACACACACACACACACACACACACACACACACACACACACACACAATATACACACATATGAAGCGTGGAAATGTCATGCATTGTAAAGAAAATATACCCCAAAAAATCATGAAAAATCTTGTGTAAATATTTGTCCGAAAATGTAAAGAAATCTTTCTGGATTCAAAATATTAGAAAATACAGATGTGGTTTCTGATAATACTCAGGAATTACTCTGGTTTCTTGAAGGAAATCAAGGAAAAGTCCAAGGCTGGATATTCCCAGGAAGTGAGACCGCTTTATGTCAGTGTGTCCCGACGCGGTTCTGGACATGTGCGTACCTGAGTGTGCGATGTGCAGGCATAGCGCTTCAGATGGCCGAAGTCACAGGTGGTGTCCTCCAGGCAGAAGCTGGCCTTGTGTCCCTCCGCCACCTTCCTCCCAGTGGAGATCTCCAGTAGGTCATAGTGGCTGAACTCATCCATGCTGTGGTAATGTCTGAAGGAAACAGGGGAGGTTAAGGGGAGAGGAAATGGAGAGAAACAAGCGGGCATACAGTGAAGGACTGCAGGGTTTGGAATGCTTGCACGTGCATGTGTCTGGAACAGGCCCGGGTCAAATTATTATTTGAAATACTTGAACCCTTTAGACACCAGTAAAATTACTGAAGAGTACTGATTACTTTTAAAAGAAACATATTTTCACAATATTCCGAATAAAATACGTGTTTAATATGATTGTACGTTTTGGTTAGTAACAGGTTTTGTTGAAAATTCTCTGGGATCTGCAGGAGTGTTTTAGACTTTTTAGCAGAAACTGGTGAGAAATCTGAAGTATTTCAAATACGTATTTGACCCAGGTCTGGCCTTAAATATGGCATTCTCTGTGTACATAGTTGGAATAGCTTTACATATTTGAAAAAAATGAAAGAAAAATGGTTAACCAAGCAAATGTCTGGAACACACTCAAATATGGAGCAATTTTACAAGCAAAATGAATATGAGCTACAGACCTATATTAACAAGTGTGCTCAACTATACATGGGGATAAAAAATACAAAAAACAGGAACAAATCAAATAATTTACTCAACTTTATAATTCTAAGACGAACACAATTGGGAAAGACAAGCAGACTTACATTGTAGTGTGCTGCTCTGCCCTTATCCGAATGCAACCAGCATTACAGATTCTCAAAATAACTATCCCATAGCCTCTGAGTCCAAGCGAAGGCTGTCATTTAAAGACACACTTTCAGCACCCGTATGTCCCACAAGCACTACCTCGGTTAACTTATTGCCTACCAACGGTGCAATTTAATTGAACATGTAAAGTTCCAGCGGAGAGTACATTTTAATTAATAGCAACAATAATGTAATGATGAATCAAGACATTAGCACTCTAATGAGGTATGAGGGCATAATTAATGTCTCGCAAAATTTGCATGGGCTTAATCACTACTGCGAGACCAATGTTTCTGTGTGTGTGTGTGTGTGTGTGTGTGTGTGTGCGTGTGTGTGTGTGTGTGTGTGTTAATACAGTGGTCGCACTTTTGAAATGCTTCGCTGCTTACCACTCTCTCTTCAGAACACTAAGAGAGCATGCAGTCTCCTCAGGTTTATAGGTTTATAAATGAGGTAAATGCTGTATGTAGCCTCTGTGATGATTTACCACAGTAACTGACTAAGAGAGTGATGCCAATGTCTGGAAGCACCAGGGGGAAAGCAATTACCATTGCACCCAAGCGCGCGATGCTTCATCGCCTGTGCTGCACTTTCGAAAGGAAATCCTATTTACCGTTTGCAGATATTTCGGGGTGTCTTGTTTTCAGGGGATTGATTTACTAACCGTTATATATAAGAATGAGAGTAAGGTGTTATGATATTCTCTGTAGTAAAATGTATATATATTTTTAGTGTCTGTGATACAAGCTTAGAAACTCTCAAAACTTTTAACTCTACAAGTAATAAATAGCTAAAGGGGGTAGACAAAATAATGGGAACAGCAAATGAAAAAGAACCCCTGTTTTGAAGTAATTAAAACACAATTATATAGGAGTCAACGCATGTGTTTCATGTTAATGGCAATATTATTTACCAATATGTTGCTGCTATAAGGTATGTTTTAAAATGAACACTTTAATATGTGAGTTTCTAAAGCAACATGAGAGATCTAACAGATTTTGAAAGAGGTCAAATAGTTGGTACCCGAATTGCAGGTCAGTCAGTCACAGAGATGTGTCAAAAACCCATGACAATGTTGAAATTCATGACAGCATACGCCAAATAAGGGAAAACTGAATCAAGACAGAAGAACAGTGGTTGCAATTCGAAGCTCACCAACAGGGATAGACAGACACTTAACAATATTGTTGCTAAAAACAACAAAACAAAACATGTCGTGAGCTTCACAAACCTGATACTTATGATAGGGCTGCCATTTGGAAACTGCTTGCAACTAAGGCCAATGTACAACAATAGATAACCTGGTGTCATCAGCACAACACCTGGATTTGGAGCAGTGGAAGAAAGTAATATGGTCAAAGAGATAAGTAATTTTTTTATATTTCTTCCTACATCTGGACGGGTTTATGCTTGGAGAACGCCAAAGCAGGCATTCAATTCACATTGCCTGTTCCCAACTGTTAAACATGGTGGTGGGTCTGTTATGATATGGGCAGCCATCTCATGGGAGTCATTGGGTCCGATTATCATTATCACTGCATGGTAGAATTACGGCCAAGGAATACAAAGCCATTTCAGGCAACCAGGTGCAAACATTATTTCCTCAAGATAATCTCACATTCCAAGATGATATCATATTCCAAGACGATATCCACCGCCTTCATCTCTCAAAGAACTGGAGGCCTTCCTTCTTGAAAAATGGTCCAATATCGCAGTAGAAACCATTAAACAGCATTCCAAGAAGGATTGGAGAGGTTCTGAAGCCAAAACCAGCCCAACTCCTTATTAGTTAATAAGTATACATCTATTGTCTAGCCTTTCCATTATTGCACACACGCACCACACGACCAAAAATACACAAACACACTCACACACAGTACACATAAATGTAAATCAGTACGATGAACATTACGCCTCGTTTTTCTGCCGAGCACTTTAAGAACAGAAACCAAAGAAGAAATATCTATGAGACAGCACATCAGGTTTACAGCAAGGAATTTTAATCAATTTTAATCCAATATCCTACTAGAAACAGTTCAAAACTTGTATAACAGCATTCCAAGAAGGCTTGACGCTGTCCTTAAAGGACATCCCAAGTCATAATTAGTTAATAAAATATTCATATATTGTTTTGTTTTTACAATATTTTGTCTACACCCTGTGCTGGCATGGAAAAATAATTTAAAAAATACGAAAAATAGCTCCTCGGTCCCTCAAATATCCCCACCCTTAGGACTGCAGCGAACCAGTAATTGTCTTGAATTTAAGCCAAGCTGCGTTTCCCATAGCAGATGTCAGATGATCTGTGAACAAAGCTCTTAGCACATAAAGAGCAATGAACTAGAGTGAATTACTGAGCCATCCGTCCTACTGGCCGTCTTCATATAATCACAATTATCAAAATAAATCTTTCTTGATTTTTATTGAAAGCCATCAGTGACATTAAAGGCCTCATTTTCAGGAAGGCTCAGGCAATGACTGTGGCTTTCAGGCTCGCTAAGTGCTCGCACAATCTATTTCTGCAGTTTTCCCCCCCTTTTTTCCAGAAATGTAATGCAGGTGAGGTAAGCTTCGGAGTGCGTTGAGTCGAGGCGAGTTTCGATGGTGCGTTAACCGAGGAAAGTGGAGGAAAGCAGCTTGGAGCTACATAAAGGTACTTTTCATAGGTGGAGAAATTATCCTTTGAGAGCTTCGTTATTCAAAACAACATGAATCTGCAGACACCCCTGCACACACACACTGTTTATGGCATGTTAAATGAGCCTTATTTCCTGACAGATACACATTTGCACCTATTCAGAAGGACCCACTCACATGCTCCCTTTTCCCAATTTGACCCTGTAGGTCTAAGACGCTACAGCATGCCTACTCTACTACAGAAGGGGTAAAGAAAAGGACATCAGGCATCTACGTAACAGCTTCTACTCTTCCTATATGACACAGAGAGGGGGCAGGGGGTAGGGGGAAAGACCACTGCGGTGCCTGGGGGGTCCTGCTTGGGAGGGAGGGAGATGCTGCAGTTTATGTTTCTACAGCAGACATTTCTCTTAGATGGGAGATGTGTGGGTTATGTATTTCTCTCGATGAAGGGGACAGACAGAGAGAGAGGAGTGGCACAGTGTGTCTGGAAGGACCATTGGATTTTGGATGTTGGATCACAGGACTCATTGGGAGAATACTAGGTTACAATGGTTCTCAATAAGTGAAAGTAGAAAACAATCCTGCTGTAAAAAAAAAATCCAATCCATCTGTCTAATTTTCACGAGTAATTTCCCCTACTTATGAAGGGTGTGTTCAGACGCACAGGACAGCAGGCTGATTCTGGGGCGTATGGAATCAGACACACCAGACAAGAGTGGATATTTAGCAGAAGCCTGACATTTGCACACCATAAACTGCCACCGAGGCAACAGGAAACCTGGGAAGCTCCCCTGCAGCACCTGCATAAACAGCAGCTATGACCTTTGGCCGCAAGGGTGAAAGGTCAGTGTAGCAATTAACAGCTGCTTAATTATTCATGCACCATTCTGGAAATCTCTCCACTGCCTCTATCTTTTCTGTTTGATAATGTTTCATAGCTGAGAAACAATGTACATTAAGTCCTGGTATACCAATACTAGGGTCACCTTTCAATATATTAAAAGCACATGGCTAATGTACAAGCTACACAATACAGGGCAAAACAAGAAGCACACTCTACTGTGGAAATAGCTTCCATTACGCAGAGCCTTGTGAACCATGTCGAGGAGTGACGTGGGACAATCGAGGTATTGTGAGAATCCGGGGTAGTCTCTGAGAGTCTTTCCTTTTTAATGCGAAAGGTCGTATCTATGGTAGGGCTCTGATGCATATGCGTCATTCTCTGCCTCTCCAGGATGAGAGAGAGGGCCTCTGCTTCACTGACCCTCAAGGGCACCATCAAACATGGGCTGCACCTCCCGGGTCAGCCGGTGACAAGAGAGGTGGTGTGTTCGGTTCCCGCGCTACATCGCCCTACGCTGCGGGCTCCCCCGGGAGCGAACAAAGAGGCATGTACTGGCGTCATACACGCGATTCGCCCAGTCCATGCACGGTCAGTTGGCTAACGTTCACACAGTGATTAGGACAGCGTACGCAGGTTTTGTGGCCGCCCTGGGTGCCAGATGTTTGTGTTCTGGGCCCAGTGATACCATTTAAGCACGATTCAAGTGTGGATGTTGGGCGGTAGAAGCAAACCATTAAAATGAAAGGAAAAACTGCAAACGCACTGAGACCATTAACCTCTGGAGAATCCAATTTACTTTATGGTATTTCATTTCATCAGATTTGATGAATGGATTTTTTGTACATTTCTGAAAATAGGAGAGAGTGAATTGATACCATATACAATTACATTTTCACCTTTTTACAAGGTGGTAAATAATTTCACTGGATCTTTGCTGAGAAAGTTAAACAATGCCCTCACAATGCTTTGACACCTGCACTACTGTGATGATAAAATCAGAGCTACACTGTGCAGTACTCACTGAGGGTAACTGTGCTACTCCTGGGCTGATGATGACACTGTGCAGTGCTCACTGAGGGTAACTGTGCCACTCCTGGGCTGATGATGACACTGTGCAGTACTCACTGAGGGTAACTGTGCCACTCCTGGGCTGATGATGACACTGTGCAGTGCTCACTGAGGGTAACTGTGCTACTCCTGGGCTGATGATGACACTGTGCAGTGCTCACTGAGGGTAACTGTGCTACTCCTGGGCTGATGATGACACTGTGCAGTGCTCACTGAGGGTAACTGTGCTACTCCTGGGCTGATGATGACACTGTGCAGTGCTCACTGAGGGTAACTGCCACTCCTGGGCTGATGATGACACTGTGCAGTGCTCACTGAGGGTAACTGTGCCACTCCTGGGCTGATGATGACACTGTGCAGTACTCACTGAGGGTAACTGTGCTACTCCTGGGCTGATGATGACACTGTGCAGTACTCACTGGTGGCAGCTGTGCCACTCCCAGGTGTGACGAGGCCGGTTGGGCATGAAGTCGGCCGTTCCTTGGTTTTTAACCCTTTGTGGGAAGCGCAGAAGGACCCTCATGTCGTAGTCCGTTGCCTCGGCTCCGTAGGCAGAGCTGTGTGGAGACAAAAGGGACATTTTCAAAAATAACTCAGCAACATAACTAATTTCTGAGATTAGGTGGGCGTTTGCTACATTATAATACTGTACATCTTACCATTACATTATATTTTACATTTTAGGCATTTAGCAGACCCTCTTATACAGAGTGACTTACACAGTTTTACATTTCTTTACATACAATCTATTTATACAGCTGGATATTTTACTGAAGCAAGGGTACATCGGCAGTGCTCCACCTGGGAATCAAATCAGCAACCTGTCCAGTTCTTTAACCATTACAGTACACTGCTGCCCTACAGTTACCATGGTCATCTGTTTTTAGACCTGGTTTACTGTTGGAAATAGGTCATCAAGAGATTAGAGTTGGGTCAATTCCATTTCAGTTTAGTCAATTCAGGAAATTCATTTAAATTAAATTAATGAAAAAATCCCTGTAGAGCATTATAGGCCTTTGCATTATTAAATATTACTTTTAAAATTAGTCTGTAAACAGACCGTAGCCAGGCTGTGAACAGCAAATATGATTTCTGTTTTGGTTGATTTTATATGCAACCACATAGTTAATGTGAAAAATAAACACATATTAAAATAATACTTAATAATACAATTTTAATCATTTAAAATAATGAACTGGGCAAAGAATAGATATTTGCACTTTTAGAAATAAGTAATACTGAACAAATATGTTTATCTGTTTTCTCAAAGTTCTCTCAAAGAGTGAGAACCCTGACATGACTTTTTGAAGCCTGGGGACACCAGTTTGTTTTACAGACTATCAATACCTTCTCAAGAGCACCGTGCGGGCAGAAAAAGAAAGCATGCAGTTGGGACTTCTGATAAAAACAACAAGATATAGGCACGCTTCAGAATGACGCCTAGGTATCTGCGGTGATGTACAATTCATCTCGCAACAGTTGTTGACTTTGCAGAGAGCAGCGAATCACATCAAGCCATCTGTCTGCGATTACCGTGATGTACTGCCAGGATATGAGAGGGCTATGAGGAATGACTCTGTCGGAGATATTAGGATGTACACGAGAGCCAGCAGGGCCAGCTGACTGCAAAAATGTCAGTGTTCTGTCTGTGGAAGGGCCCGGCATCGCTGACGTACAGAGCAGAGGAAGGTCAGAGGGTCATGCTGAGACCGCAGTGGGAACAAACAGAAAAATGCTGTACTGGCTGTATGCTCTCCACGGGTTCAGCACACGAAGAGCTAGATCTACAGCGAGAGCAAATTCAACAAGGTAACTGGAAACACGATCCAACTGCAATGCCATGAGTTGTGGTATAATAGATAGTAGATTAGGTATTTGAATTAATATTCAGCACAACGTGAGTCAGTATGTATTTATTGTACTGTACAGTACTATTGTACTATTTATTGTATAGTCAGTTCTAACCTCATTGGTATTTCAGAACACAGTTATTTCACAGTGAGAGTTTAATATCCTTTCGATCGGTGGTGGCTTAGTTGCCACCGATGAGGTTCGTTGCTCTTCCTTATAGCAGTAGTGATTTGTCAGCTTAAAATAGGATGAACAACATACATTCAATCGATGATTACTCTCAACCTGTTTCCATTTACATTCCTTGATTATCAATCAAGCAACTATTTAGCTGAATGAGCGATAGGTATAGCTTCCCAATTTTATTTTGTAATAGCATTTTTCTTTACATCATAAAATTATTTCTTTTATTATATCTACAGATTATTTGAATTTGTGGATAAATGTACGTAGCCCACTCTTTGTTCTCTGTACCCGAGTTCAAGGAACATTGACTTTGTAAATATTGGTTATTCTGATCTGTGAAGATTATGTAATTTAACGCTCATAAAAAAGCACTGATGTTTTCACCAAACTGATGTTTGTTTGCTAGGCTTTAGTGCGATTCCTTGCCAATGGATTATTCAGTTGCATTGCTCACTTGTTAATTAAGCAACAAAAATGAAAACAGGCTGAGGCCTGAGGTTGATTTAAAGGTAAGATTCCAGTGGGACCCTCACCTGGCCAAACATTTCTCTTCAGCAGCACAGCGAAGGGCGTAGAGATGGGCCCGCTGGACGTAGGTGGAGGCTTGGACATAGTTTGGGTCAGGAACCAGGTCAGGTAAACCTAGGGTAACACAATGGAGCACAATGAATTCAATGTTTTTAAATTCAATCATTTTGTATGAATCTATTTTTAATGTATAAAATATTGTGTGAAATATTGAATAATTTCAACATCTTCAGTAAAAGTTCCAAAAACTGTAGGAAATGTTTTTTTGGAAAAGTAACAGCATATGTTTGCTGAAAGAGTGCTACTCCGTGGTATAATTTCAAACCTGTTAATTGAACGAAATAGGTTCTCTCTCACAAAGGAAGTTGTGACTCAGTTCCAGTCGACTCTGCCTCTAAATTGCTTTAGAATAACAGAGTCTAAGGAGCCACATAGGGAAAGGTTCATAACTCAAACAGTTAACAGAGTCATGCTTGTTCTGTAATCAGGGCCCTCTAATTGCTGTGAATTCCAGATTATCATCACTACGACCCTCGGTGCACACACAGTACTGGGAGGGCCTTGGGGTGGGTGAGAACTTGGAGTGGGGGTGGGGGAGGGCATTGAGTTCAAGGGCATCATACATAAAAATGTCCTTAGACCATGATCGACTGATTGACCTCCTCCTCTCTTATGGATTTTCTCACAAGTGGGCAAAACATAATTTCAAGGTCGATGACTCTACTCTAATTCTGCCTAAAAGCATGATCTAACTTTGCTAATAGAGCAAGGTCAATGATGTCCTTGAGCAGTTGTTTTGTGGGTCTCTTTGTAATTGTATATTCTTTTATACTGTGTCAAGTCAAGAGACTACTTATATCTCCACAATTCAGGGGTATCAGTATTTTATACAGTGGCACTTACAACCAAATGTTAAATTGCACTACAAATCTAGACAGAGTTCCATAAAAAATGGTTTGCATGATAAAACAGTATATTACTGCTACTAGTAAACATAGCAAGTACTTTAGTAGTAGCATTGAGTTGTGGTAGAAGTGGTAGTATTCAAGGGACGACAAATGTTTGTTGAAAAGGTTTGTGGAAAAAATATGTAGCCAGGCAGTATTGTTACAGCTGTGCAGCTGGTTACATTTCAAATTCCTATGGAGAGGATGATGAAAGTTATGAGGGTTACATTGTTACAGTTGCATTGTTCAGGACTGAAAGGCTTTTGCAGAATCTAATGGGAGAGGCTCATCACTAATATGAATACCACGTGTATTTACACGTTTATGCTCTATTAAAACATATGTCACAGATTAGTTTCCTCCATGCTATCACAACATCTATACTGAGAGACAGAGAGAGAGAGAGAGAGATGACGATGATGACAATGACCTCACTTCCCTGCTGTTTTGAAACTGGGCATTCAACCAACACTAGTGCAAAAACAGAAAAATAAATAAAAAAGCAATTCTAAGCTGTCAGAGTTAATGTGTGTCCCACTTTCACGACAATGCCAGAGAAGGTCATGCCTACAACGTTTTTGGGGATAACTTTTTATTTTTCACCATCATTTATTTCAACCAAAAAAAAAAAAAAAAAAACACAAGACACATATGTTGGAAAGCTGAGGAGTATCAAACTCATGACTTCACCCTCTTAAACTTTAATGCTATATTTATAGTTCCTTGAGTACCATTCAATACAGTGTTTAAATAAAACCCAGTAACAACTGAAAATGATCTTATAAAAGTAGATAATGCACAAGAGGATAATTCCACTTTTTTTGCTCAATTGGCAAGCCCTTATGAATATTGCTAAGAGCGCTGACCTCGGATGATTCGGTGCATCCAGTGCTTCCCCTGATCGCACAGTAGCGATGACAATTAAAAGGGATCAACAAAGTGAACTACCAAATATTTTTAAAGATAAGTGGGGTCAGCAAAACAAGAGGCCACAGGTGGAAATTAGCTAAAGGCAAATTCCACACAGATATTAGGAAGTTTTGTTGAGAGTTGTCAATGCCTGGAACAGCTTGCCAGGTCGGGTAGTAGAGGCATAAAGACTTGGGGCTATTCAAGTCGAGGCTAGACGCAGTACTAGATACTCTTTAGATTAGGACATGACTAGCCTAGATGGGCTGAACGGCCTGTTCTCGTCATCATGTATTCTTATGTTCTTATGTTCTAATAGAATGGCTTTGTCAGGTGAGCTCTTTGAAAATGGAATCAGCTTTGGTTATTTTCTTACTAGAATATACCAATTACTTCTGTCGTGTTTTCATTACGTTGAATTTTGAGTGTCACTCTGACCACATTTTATCAGTCAGCAGTAGATGGGTTTATATACGTAAGTGCTCCTGTCATAGCTGATGGACTAAAAATTATGGGTGGCCCCCATCCCCTGTACAGACCTGGAGCTGCAAGGGGGCTCTGGCACCATTAGCTCCTTTAAGGCCACAGTCATGTGGTCAGCCACCAGGTTCAAGTAAGGGCCGCATCTTTCACAGTCACTGTGTGGACATCCTATTTCTCGCCTCCCCTCCGTGAGAGACTCAGTCCAGAGGAAGCTTCTTGGGACTGATCCGGTAAACGCTGAGGGACCGTGAAAATGCTGTGGACTTTCTAAGCCACAGAACTTTCCCAGCTCCTTTACCCATCATCACAAAATCTTGTCTTCTGCCATCTTAATAAGCAGGTAGTACAGTTGTTCACCTCTAACGGTAGATAAAAGCAAAGAAAACTCATATTATAAAAAAAAACAAGGTCACAAGCTTCCAGCCCATGCTGCATGTTAAAGATATTAAGAGTTATTTAATGTAATAAGAATATCAATGGATGTTTTCTTTGTTACCTATGTTCGTTAGGCACTGGCAACGTAAATAGATTACAAAAGGCCCATTTCAAGGCAAGTGAATTTGTGAAAGTGAAGTGAAAGTGAATTGAACCTGCGGTGCATAGTCAACGTGCACAATATGCCCGCTGTGCCACGTGAGAAAGCACCTTTGAATTTACATATCAAAAGAATGTCAAAATATGCACTTAATTAAGATTTATAAGTAAAGGAAGGTGAGGCAAAATGAGCCACCGACTGGTGTAGTGCTGCAACGAAATATGCCTGCAGTGACATAGCCAGTCGGCGATCCTAATTCATTTATGACAGTGATGTCACGTTATGATGAAGGTTATGTGAGTGGCAGAACAAGGGAACTGGAAATTATCGCACAAGCCTCGCCTTGCAGTCGCACGCTATGATATCAATGAGCACAGGACAATACGGGTTCCAAGCCACGTGACCAAACTAATTACAATTGGTATACATAAAGCCCATTGCATTCTAAACCCACTCACAACATTTGAGGATGCTGCAAATCACAGATAAGGAGAAATGGCTTTCATGCATAATATATGCACACTTTTGTCACAAATAGTATTGCCACTGGACAATGCGAACAAGCATATTTCAATGTGCATATCAAAGGGCCTGACACATATTTGCGAGCTCTGAAGGTGAGTGAAAGATCAAGAGAAATTGGTTTTTGCCAAAAGAATAACTCAAATATAATATGGCCAACAATATGACCTGTGTGTGTGTGTGTGTAGGGGGGGGGGGCGGGCATCGGCTTTCTGTCCACTGACCTTCAAAACCTGAAACAAACCTAAGACAAACAATACATTTCCCTGTATTCTGGAAAAGGGAAAATCTAGTCCAAACATGTTTAAAAGCCTGGATTTTGCTCTGTTCTTATTTGACTTTTCTTGCCATTGTTCATTGGGCAAGTCAACACCTCCTGTTCCACATGTCAAGTGCATGCACGCTCAAATATTTAAACGTTATTAAAAAAATGATGTATACATATTTTTTTTCTTTTGGCAAAAGGTTTTGTTGTATATTAAAAAATAATTATGAATCGAGTGAATTTCGAGCAGACAGCACATAAAAGAAGCTGATGCGTAGCCAGGCAGATTGATTGTTTTCGTCTGATGTGCCCGGAATCTCAAGTTGCAGGCCCTGTCTCCTAAAGCTGTGTATTCTCACTGCAACTGGAACACTTGGAGACACCCACATGTTGACAGTTGCGTCACCTCTTTATGGCTCGGAATTCCTTTGATATGAATGAACATTGTCCCGCATAGCCAACTTGGAGTTGGATTAAAAATGGCTGCTCCTCCCTGTTCCCCCCTGCCACTTCCACCTCCAACCAACCCCACTTAAAAGTGAGTTTAATAACAGAGCTGATCAATTACCCATGGGATGTGGGGGTTGGGGGGCGGGGGATAAAAAGAACATATGAAAAATGTGTTTCAGATTAAGAAACATTCGGAAGTATGCGCCCTGGGCTAGAGCTCAGAATATAAGTATAAGAAACTCATTGATCTGAAATGTTCTTTTTTACCCCCTGATGAGAATTATTATATAATCTTTTCATATTTTGAGCTATTGGATCTCATGTGTTACAGGAACTATCTGCTACTATGCTCTCTGTACAACACACTGAGTGACCCCCCCTCCCCCACCCCCGCCCACCAACCTTCCTACCCCCCTCGCTGTTCCCCAATTCCCTGTTTCCCACATTCTTCCACCTTGTTCCAACATTATAATGCATTCATTCAGCCCCTACAGTGAAGTCACTATGATTACCGTTTTCCATAGTGAGAAACCTCCCTAATCCAATCCAGACCATATCATCTTAGATGCAACATATTCCATGTGTACAGTACAATGTGACCAGAACAACAGCATTAATAACTGTGAACATGGCAAAACGATTTTTGTTTTGCTGTTTGCATGCATGTAACAGTTGGGACTTGATTTCTGATACATGAACATTATTTTTTGGGGGGAAGTTTTTTGCTTGCCTTCTGCCATGTGCCTTCAGAGGCAGGAGAGTGAATGAGATGAGTATCCAACAACAATGTCATATTCCAGCTGCAAAAACAAATAGCTTAAAAATCAAGTAACGAGGTCTACCCTCCCCAGGGTCAGTTCACGGCTGCCAGGAAACTCGGCAGAATGAAGAATGGCAGAAGAGTGATATTTTTTCAGATCTTGTTTTTTTTGTTGTCTACTTTGCTTTTTGCTTTTGATTTTGGAATGGACTCGACATGTGTGTCTGTGTCACATTGTCTCCATGTCTGCAGCGCACAATGGCACATGGTTCATTCCCCTCTGCACTGCACTGTGTGTTTATGAAATAACTAGTGGCCTGGGGTTTCTACACACTGCTGGATATACACTGCGATCACGGGTTGCTGAGAGACTATCCCAAAACCTGCTGTAGATTGGGCATTAACAATTATATTATTATTATTATTATTATTATTAGAGATGCATGCTTCATGTACAGAAAAATATTTTGGGGTGAATTTTCTTCTTAATTATTATAATGTAAAACAAGTTGTGTCAGTGCAGATTTGGAAAAAGGGATGTCGACAAATGCATTAAAAATAATACGTTTTTAAAAGCTTACACTTAACTGAAAAAGTCTGTTAAATCAATAACGATACATGAAGGCAGGATAAGCACACCCCAAAAGCGTAAAGTGGTCTCAGCTCTCTGCGTCATTGTGCGCGCGTGTATGTTTGTTAGAGAGATAGAAAGAGAGATAGAGCGACAAAGGTCACTCACCTCTTTGCTCCGGCCGGTACACGCTGCCCACGCTGACGTTGGGGTTCTCCGCTGCGGTGTTGGGGGAGAGGGGGTTCCTGCCAGGCTGAACGGGCCGTGGGTGTGGCTGCACTCGGCCGAAGGGGGGGAACTGCTCATACTGGGGGCTCCGCACTGGGATCTGCACCGCTGGTCCCAGTCTGTCCACAGGGGCGGCGGCGGGATTGGGGTTGGCATCCGGGAGGGGCCCGGAGGTGTCTTCGTTGTACAGGCTGTGTGTGTACCTGCGGTCCAGGCCGTCAGCGAACGGTGGCTGGGCCGGCTGGGCCGGCTGGGCCGGCTGGGCGGGTATGTAAGGCTGGCCGTATGGCGGGTAGTAACGGTAACTGTCCTCGCCGTAGTCTGACGGCGACCGTGGTAACACCGGCCCTAGACCTCCACCAGTGTAGCCCCCTCCGGCATATCCTCCTCCAGTGTATCCGCCCCCACCGTACCCCCCTCCAGTGTATCCGCCCCCACCGTACCCCCCTCCAGTGTACCCTCCTCCAGTGTACCCTCCTCCAGTGTACCCTCCTCCTCCCCCGACATACCCTCCACCTGTGCCCCCGGAGTATCCTGTCCCCCTCTGAAAGGGCGGCTCATACCCCCGCCCGACCCCCGGACCTTCTCCGGTGCTGGGGTCGAAGGGTAAAGGATAGGACGGTTGCTGCGGAAAGGGGAACTGGGAATAGGATGGCCCGCTAAAAGGAGGCTGAGGGAAAGACGATGACGATGACGAAGACGATGATGAGCCAGTGGAAGGCCTGAAACGGGCGGGGGAAGACGGCAGGCGGCTGCTGGTGTCTCCCGTGCCCAACACCCCCTGGCGCCAGTTGTCCGGCACCTGCCCGAATCCGAACGGGTGCCTGGTCTGGCCTCGCACCGTTTCAGAGCCACTCCTGGGGGGGGCCTGTCGGCGCACGTTGCCGCCCTGGGGCCGGTGAGCCGCGCGGGGGGGCGTGTCCGCCAGCAGCACCCGGTGACCCCTCTCCTGGTCATGGCTCCCAGCCGGGACGTACTCGGCACCGCTGTTGAGCAGGCTGAACACCCGCCCGTTGTTCTCCCACTGGATCATCTGTCTCCAGGGGTTGGCATTGGCATCCTGCCCCTGAGCCTCCACTTGCACCCGGCCGACCACCAGCAGCACCCACACTGACCACACCACGACCGCAGGCAGCATGGTCACACAAAACCGCACCTCAAACGAAGTGGTTTTCAACAAGAGACAGCTTTAACAGAAACGATTAAGATTTTACAGACCGCTTTGTCGTAGGACAAACGTATCCTCCTCATAAATCGCCTTTCGCCGGTACGGTGTGCGTGAGAGGAGCCGGTTCTGTCCATTCGTGGTGCTATAGCCGGGAGGCAAGAAGGCTCAGCGCACACGGACACGGTTTCCTGGCAGGTATGGCCGTGCGGTCGGTGTCGACGCTGAGTAAAATTCCTGCGTCTTCCTGTCTGCTTTGATGTGGCGTTTGCAGCTGGAGCATTGCTCTCAGACCTCTTGGTACGAGTGCCTGCTCGACTTGAGTGAGCGTCTATTTGCCTGTCTGATTGCTTACAACAGCCTGTGAAAAAAGACTTCTCTCAAAGTTTTTTTCTTTTTTTTTCCCTTTTTTTTGAGCGAACCCACATGGCCCTAGTGCTAGAGCTGTTTCCTGGATGGTAACAGGCATGCCTCTGTAAGCTTTCCAGAGTCAACACCCCCGTCTGCAAAAGCACTCAGATTTCTAACACTCTTGAGTTTCCTCTGATTCCATTCTTGTGCCAAACATGCAGCGTTGTGGGGACTGAGGCCTCTTGTTTCAATGGTTGAGGTGTGACATGGTCAATCTTTTCATTGTGTCACTTTTCAAAAGATAATTGAAAATGAAAAGTTTTACGGCTGTGGAAAATGAATAATAAAAATGAAAAAAAATGATTAGAGGCCACCAGACGTTTTAACATGGAAAGCAGGGCTTTTTGAAATGGTGTACATGTTTTACTGACAAGCTGAGGAGGACAGGAG
This sequence comes from Aldrovandia affinis, assembly GCA_029706075.1. Classification (NCBI taxonomy): domain Eukaryota; kingdom Metazoa; phylum Chordata; class Actinopteri; order Notacanthiformes; family Halosauridae; genus Aldrovandia; species Aldrovandia affinis. The sequence goes on along the minus strand of JAINUG010000037.1, from coordinate 1,335,229 downwards.
AGAGAGAGAGAGAGAGAGAAAGAGAGAAAAAGAGAGAGTGTGTACAGTGCATTTTCATTAAGTCCCAGGGAGGCATGGCTGCCTTCAACCCCTCCCGACTCACTGTTTCCTAATCCTACACATCAGGAACTACTACAGAGGTGGCCTTATTCCTTGAAGGAACCCTAAGAAGCTCGTCAGCCTCTGTTTTTAGAGAAAAAAGCAGCCTACCCCTTTACGTGTTTCTCATATCTAGTTGTGCGTAGCTGCCTGCTTTGGCTAACAGCTTAACAATTGAGCTGAGGTCACTTTCAAAATACATTGTTACCACAGAAACCCCCAAACACCCCCTGCCCCCAATTAATTGGTGGACATAATATTATGGAGAAAAGACGTTCGGCACAAAACGTCCGATCCAGCTGGACAGTTTCATTATGAGTAGGGTTATGAGTAAAATCTTGAGCATGTGACCATCTGGGCTGTCAAGCTGCATTTCAGCAAAATTTCCCATTTTCAGCAGGTGTCCCTGTAGGCACTCCAAGTTTAGCAATCAGCACAGACATGTGACTAATTATACCATCAGGGACTAAAATGGTACAACCAATTAAATTATGCTGTTACGGGTAAGTGTAGAGGAGGTGAACATGGACACAGTAAAAATGTCAAGACTCATTTTCATCTACGACAATCAATACAACTATAAAACAATATCCTACTGGTACATTGCATACCATGTAGTTTTAATTTATTTTGCACATCTTGCAACTTATCTTTCGACCACACAACAAATATTACAATAGACCATCACTTAAAGTGATAGTTCACCCAAAATGGATGTAATTGTTTTTCCTTTTAATATGATGTACTATGCATCCAAAAGGTTTTTCAGCAAATTCGCTGACTACAGGAACAGCGAATCGGCTAGCTCGATATCCAAAAATACTAAATACTTGCAAATAGACTGAATACATTACCTTCCAGTCACTCCTCAAAAAGTCACTCAGTCACATGGTTAATTTAGAGCTTGAACATGGTATTGGATGATCGGAAGATGACTTTCATCGTAACTTAGAAAAGTACGCTGAAATTTGACTTTATTTTCAAGAATTTATGTGAGGCTATCACAACTCTATTCTTGTGAAGTTTGTGCTTTTGCAAAAATAATATCTGCTAAGATGTCAATACAACTAGTCCAACTCCCAAATGAACCACATGGTTGAGCAACTTGGTTAGAAGTTACTGGGAGTTCATTTTACTTGCGGGTTACTTGCATGCTACTTGGGGGTAAATAAACTGGATATCTGTTGGTGAATTTGCTCTTTGTGTAGACAGCGAATTCACTAGAAACTCTTCTTTGGATACATAGTGTAACGTACTGAAGGTAAAGAAAATTATACATAAAATTTGGGTGACAAAAAAAAACCGAAAGGTTGAGATGGATATGAGCAGTGGAAACAGCTGTGAAAAAAGCATAAGGCGAAGGAGAGAGCTGACATTTCATTTAATTGATCTACTTTAATTTTTCCATCATCTCGGGTGTTACGATTTCTGTCGTTGCAGAGAGAAGTGCATCCTATGGCCATGTTTTCACACATCGTGAAATGAGATGCAGTAAACGTGTGTGATTCAGAGGTTATTGAATGACTAGCTGAGATGATTGTCACAATTCATTGAATGATTTTTTGACAGCACACCACCTTGGAGGTGGAGGACTGAAATATGTGCAAGATATCAACCCAAGATTTTATCCTTCCTATTTTCCTATTTCATAACTTTTATGTTATGGAAATATGGGGCTTATGGGGCTATTTAATAGGAAAATAGGAAGGAAAAAATCTAAAAGCCATATTCACTACACTCCTATTAGATCGCCTGTCCAGTAATCCACAAATTCTTAATTTTATGGCCAAAGAAATACTTATTTCTGATGGTAGAGTGAGGTTTAATGAACCCCATATGGGGTGGAGCTGTGACGAGGCTGCAATGTTACTTGTTGAACCAATCAAAAAAGAGTCTGCTCTCCACAGCATAACTCAATGATTGATACACATCACTGAGCATATAATAGTTCCCCCCATTTTGAGTATCCTGAAGCCTTACTCTCCCATCACTGCCTTTTTATTGGTCGTGTAAAGGTTCTGGCCAAGAAATGCCACTGAATTCAAAATGAGTGCAAATCCTTTCCATCCCTGCTTCAAAAGAATGAGAGGAGCATTGGGAATTTTACACTTTTACTCCTTCCGGGATTTGGCTGCCTTCGAGGGTCCGGAAGAGAGCATGAATATAAATTCGATAGGTCATGTAGGGTATTTTGGGCGGCCATTTCTCTTTTCGGCTAAAATCATATCCAGGTGCCTCTTGGCAGTGATTCTTGGCCGCTTCGAGAGGCCGTCCCATCTGGGACAAAACAACCATTTGGAAGGAGAGGAAACAGGATCCGTTTTGCTCCGCTGAAATAAAGCGCTCGCGTGAGAACCTTTGCAGGTTTCATATACTCCCTTACATATTAAGTCAATTTTATACATTATTGCCATTCGAATATCTAGTGTAAATCTCTTTGCTTTCTGTGTTCTCACTGTCTTTCCCTTATGGTATAGGAAGGCCAGTGCTGACATGAACTCAGACTTTATGGCCCTCGTTTGCCTGCCGGGAGTGGTATGTTATCATCGTTGATGGAGAATAAATAATAGGTCTTGTCCTTGCTGCGGAGAGCCAGTGAGAATCCTTGTCTCTCTGCGGTATTAATCTGTCTAAAATAACTGGCGGGAGCTCCTGGATGCTGTGATTTAAACATAACACTGTACACTCTTACATCCGGCAGTTGAGAAACCAATGAATGACAATGCGACAGTGGCACACATTTCCACCAATGCCAATGGAAGATATCGATACTTAAGTGGGAAGAGGTTGATTGCGGGGTGCACAAATTGGTCTTCTGCAACGGATGAAGAGATCAGCGAGATAAATACTTGCACTCCTTTCAGACGTAAAAATGAAAATCAATGTAATTTTTGAAGAAAATGTATGGTTATTTTAAAAGCAAATGATATGCTGTATCTGATTCATAGCAAACAACTATACACATTTTGCAGGATCCATGATCCTCTAACCTTCATCTGTTTGCGATTTTGGAGGATTATGAAAGGAAACACGTCACACGGTAAAACATTTTTTTTCCATAAATTTCCATTGTCGTCCTCACCCAAGCACAACGATGTGTCACAAAGTACACTGACACATTAATGTCAAGTGAATAGAAGTTGATATAATTTTTTTATTATCGTGATTTATGACCGAGTTTTCCTCTTTCCAAACTTCTTACCTTTCCTGACCTTTAATGTCTATGAAAGTAAACTCAGGCATAGTGAAATATATTAAGAATCAATAAAAACAAGTGCTGAAAGATAACAGCATGGCGCCTAAGCAGAGCGAGGAGATTTACTCTGGCCTGGCTTGTGAGACCAGGTGCATTTGTCTGTATTCTAAAGATCCCCTCTCCTTGTATGTCCTTCCCCTTTGAAAAAATGGTCGATTACCTGTTCATTGAAAATTCACCACAGCCACAAAGTGTCGTGCCTTCTATGATATCCAGGCCCGCGTAGCTCATCTCCTGTAGCTTGGTATGGACAGATCATTATTTTTCAGGAAGTCTGGTGCATGCTGTTAAAATGTCAACCATTCAGTCATAGAGGGAAAGTATTACAGGTGGGAGGTAATTGCCATCAATTATTTCCTTGTTAGTTAACAGCGGGGCTCTGCTGGTATTGAAAGCAATGTTCATTTACACAGGAGAGGCAGAATGGTTCTGCTTTCATCTTACCGTCATGATTCATGAGTACCTGCAATTCTTATGTGTTTGACACTGTGTTTTATTTTCCGCTCTCACCTCAAAAAAAAAAAAAAAAAAAAAACGTAAAACCTGAAAATGCACTCAAAACTGTCACAAAGGCCAATGTGCTTAAATGCAACAGCAAGAGCTAAATACTACTCTTTATTCAAAATGATCTAATGAGATTTACGTTTTGGTTATAAAAATTTTAATTCCAAGGACGACTCGACTGATATGGGTTGAGGTGCACTAAATCAGTCATCGATACGTTCCTTTTCTTGTCTGGCCAGAGAGTGTGTGTCAAAAGGACGGTGAATTGTGTTTGTGTACGTGTGCTGTGTGCTACTCACATCCTCTTAAGAAAAACACCTGATTTATGAAGGCCAGTGACAGGTGCGATGGACCAGAAAGGTAAACACACATGGAGGTGAAAGTGACCAGCGGACACTACTGAACCTACCTCTGCTCTGTGGTAAGGGCCTGGCCCTCCTTTAGTGCAGTGTTAAGGGTCTGGCCCTCAGTTACAGGAAGAGGTAGGTACAGATAACTGCCAAAATAAAGGAAATACGAAGTAAATGAAGGGTTCTGGCAGCTCTGTTATTTTGTAGGGTGAATTTTCCATGGTTTTTTCTAAACCCCTTAGAGGGCCAGGTAAATGCCAGTAAATACAAAGCCATCGTGAGTGATCGCCTTCATCCTATGGTGAAGTTTTTCTATCCAGACAGGAGGGGTTTCTTCCAGGATGACAATGCCCCCACCCACAGGGCACTAGTGGTCACTGAATGGTTTGATGAGCATGAAAACGATGTAAACCATATCTTATGGCCATCTCAGTCACCAGATCTCAACCCAATTAAACACTTATGGTAGATTTTGGAGTGGCGCTTAATGTTTTCTACCATCATCAACAAAACGCCAAACGATATAATTTGTTTTGGATGAATGGTGTTGCATCCTTCCAGTAGAGTTCCAGACACTTGTAGAATCTATGCCGAGGTGCTTTGAAGCTGTTCTGGTGGCTCGTAGTGGCCCAACACCCTATTAATACACTTCATGTTGGCATTTCCTTTATTTTGGCAGTTACATGCATATCCACTCCCACTCACACAAAAGGCCAGTCACATCTGCTTTCAATCCCCTCTGCTGCGTACGTACAGCATTGCAATCTGTGACGTAATGAAGTCGATCGGATCATACTCACCAGATGTGAATTGCCCTACTTCCCTCTTTCTTCCTTTTTTTCTTCTCAGTTGAAAAATCGTGTGCTCATGTAGTAAAAATGCTAATTTCACCCTCAAATGTAGAATTCCCCTCTTAAAATTCAAGAGAAAAACCAGGTCTGTTTCACTGACTGGGCTCCATCGAAGGGGAGTGGGCGCAGTTGGTGGGGATTTTTCTCTGGCATAAGTTTTAACTGTCTTTAATGATTTGGTTAAAAGGAACGTAGTGCACCACAGCTGTCCCATTGATCCAGCGTGCCAACAAAGATTCAGTACTTAATAAGTTATCTACCCCCCCCATGAGGGGAAGTTTTAATTAGCAAAAACAACAATATTAAAGATGGGAACATAACCATTCTCAGCAGGTTTGGCCAGGCCAAGCATCTGACGTGCCACCCACCTGCCATCCGCTTAAATTCAGTTTAAATCGGTAAAAAGCAGGCAGCTGCCGCTTTGTCCTCCACTTCCAATGACATGGCGTGAAAAGCAGGAAATCTCTCACTATCTGTGACTAACGAATACACATTTTCGACCTGCCATTAAAGCAATTTAGCACTTCGGGGCTAGACTGGTCGACATGAGTGAATGTCATGTGTAGGAGCAGTCAGTGTCCCCTCCCACGCGACCTTATGCTGTGTCTGGCAGAACAATAAGAATCATCATTAATTTGCTAGTATACATTCTGTTTCTGGCAATGTAAAACTTTTTTTTGTGTAAATAATTGAATCTGTTTAATATTTATGGATGTATCTAACTGTCTACTAAAGCGATTTGGGATAGAAACCTCACTCAAGATTTCCCCTTCTGGGATTCCACCCTGAAACCTTTGGGTTTACAAGCACATTCCCTTCCCCCTGGACTACTCTGGTGTTACTTTAGATTTTCATCTTTACTGTTTTAGCTGTGACTGGAGGAGACGTTCCCAGAAACGGTTTTGTCCCTCACCGCCTCACTCCTGCAGTCACTGCGTGGCTAAGAGTGAAAAGGCTAGCAGAGTAGATGCCACCATTAAACGAGTACTGTTCTTGATTTTATTTACAGTTTAACTGATAAATTGCGCAACTGAGTTATGCACAATTACAAAATTGTTGCCTGGCAGGGAAAAAAATACATTCCCCAAATACTGTAATCCAGAGCTCTCTTCTAACAGGTTTCCAAATGGCAATGTCTCAACTGAAGCTTCAGCTGGCACCATAGTCTTGGTAAACAAAGTCTAAACTAACCACCGGCAGGATATTTAACATTTTCATTCATACTTTTAAAATAGCGAATTAAATCATTTCTGTGGCCTATATCATTAGTTAGTGGAGAAAAATAATCTAAAATATCTTAATAATAATAATACATATCTTTAAAAAACTGTCACAGAAACACTTCCCATTGAAAAATGCTATTTAGAATTCTGAGGAATGAGAAAGTAATATATGCAGTGATGAAATCCTCCTGTTTACAAGGCTTTGCCTACCATCAGAGCAGGGCTAGGACTCAGCCTGGGGAGACTGCTTGGGTTGAGGTGCATGCAAGATGTGAGGCCAGATGTGAGGCCGACTCACATCTGGGCTCCAATCAGGGCAGCCTGTCATGTGGAGCACTTCAGATCAATGCGATGCAGACTGGTTGATGTGGGGAATTCAGGGGGATGATTTGGTAGCGACAGACTTACTGCAATGATATAACTCGACTGGAATGAATGACGCCAGCTGAAGATACTGCACACAAGGGAGCGATTTTCTGCACTGCAGAGGTTTCCTTTCTGAGCTGTGTGGCAGAGTCGACACTTGAATTCATGCAGAGGCCTTGGCAGCTACGCCTACATCAGTAAACTTATGTCTAAGGAGTCAACTGACTGGGTGAGTTCTCACCCATGGCTGTGATATCAAAGACTGAAAAAAAGCCCTAATCCCCAAAACCGAGAGGATACCAAAAGGTGGTCTCCACTTGAGCTTCATATCTCCCATTGACAGGCTCCAAAACTTCACCATCTGTTCCCCAAATGTGGATGTTGTTAACACAGAGCATTTCACAAACTAACACATGCCCCAGCGGTCTTTGGCCTGTTCAAATAAACCTGAGAAGAAAAAAAAAATAACCAAAACAACGTGCGAGCAGAGGCTGTTTGTTTTGTTAACGGGGGAAGTTTCAAAACTTTGCTACCCCTCGTGCGAAGCTAGGCGTGCTTGGAGGCCATAGCCAATTCAGTTCAAGTTTCTGCCCGAATGTGACCTTTGGGCTAATGGCGCGAGTTCTGGGAGGTGGATAGTTCCAGGCACGAGCAGAACATGAATCGGAATAATAGAGCAATTGAGGCCGGAATCCCTGCGGGGCATAAAGAGGGAACCATGATAACGACCAAGGTGAGCTGCAGGCGCAGACACCTGCATCTGAATATTAATCACGGCTTAGCAGAATGAGTAAACACCCCAGAGAATGACTGAAATGATAGTCTGTGTCTTCGGGTTGATAACCACAGAGTTATACACCACAGGGTCACTGGCTCTGGACAACCCAAAGCAAGGAGAAGAAGAATACATAAACAATTTGAAAGGAGGCACAGGTCCAAGCCCCCCCGTTTCTCAAAGCAAACAAAGCCTGTACGATCGAACGATTGAAGCAATTCAATTAGCTGCAGACACGAACAGCTGTCTCCTGGGAGCGATCCACACAGATGTTCAGTTTTCCCTTGTCTTCAGACCCTGAGGAATTACCTCTCCCACACCCCCCTCCCCCTCTTCTCTGCCAAAGATAAACATCGTAGACAACAAAACTCTAAACTCACAGTCAGACCTTTTTTGGGGGGGTGGGGGCGGGAAGGAAGGATCACCAGAGGCGATCTGCTATCGTCAGAGTTGCATCTCCTCCCCTAGGTGGTTGATCGCATCTGGCTCATGTTCTGGAAAGTGGAAGTAGACCTCTGTGTTCAGTGACTCAACCCACTGCCCACAGTGGTTCTCGATCCAGGATAGAGACGCTGCGCTGGGGATAGAGGGGCTCGCACACCCGTGGCCCAATAGCATGCCTGTATGCTTTCCCCCGACTCATTCTCGTGCGGAGCGACAGGGTTTCTGTCATCTTGATTGTGCCGTGGTGGCCCAATCAGATCATGGTTTGCAACACTGATGGCAATGACAGAATTTTACCCCTGAGGGATCTTGGTTCGCCACAACTTGCTGTCTCAGGCGAGCAGGAGAATTTGGCATTCTTGGTCTGAAATGTGGTGCTTGCATGTCTAGACCCTGCAGGGATGAGACTGCACACATTGAGTTTACCTACTTTGGACCTACTAAATTGGTGTGATTTTATCTTTTTAAAAGAGGTCTTGCTTCATCCACACTGAAGGTGTATTTAGCAGCTATTTCTGCTTGCCATGATTGCATTGATGGGGTTTCGGCTGGAAACCATACGTTTCGGGATTTATGGTTTGTTCTGGACAGCCTGACTGGCTCTCCTTTCGAACCGTTGTCTACCGCTGAATTGAAAGCAATGTCTTTAAAAACAGCCTGTTTTATTGGCCTTCGCCTGTGCGTTTAGTCCCACATTTAATGTTGGGATGTTGACAGCTTCTCAGTGTTGCAGAGAATTTGTCGTATCTGCGCGTCACTTGGTTTATCCCGGTGCACTCTATGTTAACAGTGTCTGTGGGTTCAACACACATGGTTTTATTGTCTCCCCGTCCCGATGTGGTTACATCCATGCACAAAGGACAAAAAAGAGAGGGCTGCAGTGATTGTTTTATAAGATATGACATCTGCCATATGACATCGGGTCCAGGTTTTTTTTACTGGGTCACGGCTCTTGTGGACCCACTCCCTTTTATTGTCCACTCAGTCATACATTTCCCTGGTGTTTGTGGTTCCTGAGGACCCCCCCTCCCCTCCCCCTTTGCTATTCGCTCGTTTGGACCCGCTCTGTTGGATACCCCTTCCCATAGCTGTGATGTTGAACTAACCAAACGAAAGGGAACGTGTAGGTTACAGATGGAAACGACGGTTCCCTGAGTGAGGGAAGGAGACATCACAAAGTTGTCTCGTTGTGAACCCCCCAATAAGGGAGTTCAGTGAGGTTTTTAATGGCGGTTTTCCGGTCAGTCAGGGGTATATACCCTTGGGCAGGCGGGGGCTTCCACAGTGATTGACACACCATTCTGGCCATTCGATACTGGTACATACAGACTTCAGCCGTCCGCCCTTCAGTGGACATATTCTCATAGCTGTAACATCTCCTTCCCTCACTCAGGGAACCATCATTACATTCGTGACCTAGACATTTTGCACTGGACTCTGGAACGCTGGTATCCTTCTGGAGTCAAACTGAACTCAATGATTCATTTTGAATTGTTAGGCAATTATCAGATGAGGTTATGCTAAATTGCCTGTTCTTGTCATTATACTTCATCATACTTGTGTGACAGCGATTGCTTCATAAACAAGCAGTTATGCACGCACTACCACATACACACGTGCACATTGACGCACACACACACGCACACACACGTACGCCCGCTTGCTCTCTTGCAATCATGGATCACCTGGCGCACACCAGGGTGGTGTAAACAGACAGAGGGGGTGGTGTGGTGTCCTCTGCTCCATTAAACTGTTTTTCATAGGTATGAGAACATTGTGATTCCATAGCATTGCCTCTCTGGTAAAAAGTTCTAGGTTCATACAGGAAGATTGGTATGAACTGACAACAAATAATGTATTACTTCAGAAAGAGGATAGAGGGCACAACATCACAAAAATATTATCCAACATATTATTTCCAAGATCCTCTTATCCAACGTACATCGGTGTCTGTCACAGAAAAAAATTATTTATTTGTGTTAAAAAAACATTAAAGTACATCCTAATATTTGACCTCATTAGCTTCGTGGAAAAAAAAAAATCTTACCTAAGCCGTTATGAAACGTACATTTTGAATTAGACATTTTAGATATATCATTCCAGTGTTGAATGTGGAGCCCCCTCCTGAAATTCACACTTTAAAAAGCCAGGATCCTAAGAGGTCAGGGGGGTCAGGGAAGTGAGCAGAAGATGGCAGCCTGTCGTTGGAGTGCTGCAGCAGTCAGGAGGAGACATCTTACAGTGCAAACAGCAGCATTCATGACTGACAGTTGCCAACGGTAGGCGATTGCAAACTCAAACCCGCGTGTTTGGATGGCACTTTCATTTGCACGGCACCTTATCTGAGGGCGATGCAAGAGGCACATTGAGAGACACGTACCTAGACTTGATAGAGATACTATTCTGCATGGAGGGGAATATGAATTATGCAGGTAGGGTGAATTTCAGAGATGCGGTGTGCACATATCACCTGCAAATTCCTCTTAGGTGTTGCTGTGTTTGTTCTCAAGCTGCCAGTGGAGTAAAATTCAGGTCGACAATGTGGAAAATAGAAATAAATAACAATATTTAAATGGGGGATTTTTAAACATGAACAATAAACATGTATAATTCGTTAAGAGATTATAAATAGTGGTACTTTTATGGTGTTGTACACAATGTGTGACTGAAAACTATGTCGCCCTTGTTGCTCAGAAAACATTGCTGTATGTAACAAGGGATGGAAACAATGTAGCCTAGCTAAAATTCCCTGTGCACAAACACAAATCATACTCAAATTTCTGAAATGAATGCTGTTTAAAGTGCAAATTCAAAAAACATGCCACCACATTGTCTCCCAACAAAAAAATTTGTGCTTGAAATAGAACCCCCTCCCCCAAAAAAAAACCCAGTAGCACATTCATTAAATTATTTTAAAAATAAAATAATAAATGCTGCATTTTTTTGTTGAAATTTGAAATTGCGACAAAATAAAGTGTCACAGTTGCCAATGATGTTATCTATATACGCTGGTAACTCGAGCACAAATCTATCCATCTGTTCCCCAGCCAATTGTACACTTTATTGGACTTCTTTGGACATATATTAGTTGTTTAATCTATTTCATAAGACAAGCTGATGGCAGGTTGGCCACTTTTCAATCGAGAATGTGTAAACGAGCACAGTGATCTGCTGAAAGCCAGCCAAACCTTAGAATAGTTCCCTACACGGGGAACATGATTTTGTGGAGGAACCAAATCAGAAAACAATATTTTTATGTTTTGATTATTTTAAATGTACTCTTTTTAAAGATTGTTTATTGCCTATATTGCTCTATGGTGAATACATTATGCATACTACTAATGCATCACTCGGATTCATTGACAGAATCAATTCATTATAGCCATTATAATACTTTTATACAGTTCTTAGTGTTTCATTTGCATACAATTAACCCCAACATTCATTTGACATCCCTAATCACTATTACCATGGTAATCTCCCACCATCTCATCTCACTGGGGACTGTTATTGACAACATCAATGTAGGAAGACGGATACCAAACTGAGAAACTGAACGCAGCATCTTTATCCGAGTCAAGAAGTTCACACTCCTTCTTTTATAGATCATTAAGTATGGAGTAAGGCAATTGAGGAACGACAAGTGAACCTCTCGGAACCACTGTATATTGCAAAAGCAACGTGCCCGCTGAACAACTGCTCTGGTTAGAGCAGATAATTACTTTAGGAAAGTTTACTTTCTACTTTACAGTGATGCTGTATCAGCGAAGACTTGTCTGAATGTATTATTTGCCATCAAGTGGTCGTGATGGAGTGTGTGCTTGTGTGTGTGTTCCTTCATCTTTGTTGTCTATAGTTATCATGGTATTTTTTATCTTAGCGATTGGCAATTGAGCTTATTAATCAGACAAACTTAATTCATATTAATTACCTGACAACAGATGTAGCTTGTTATATTTAACGTGACTACCTGTTTCCATTAGTGTATCAGAACTTATTCAACAGTGCTGTCACAACTCGTTCAGCTAACAGGCATTTCCCCCAAGCGCCAATCAGAAGAAGTGAAAGACACGCCAGGAATTCACAAAGCCAATTAAAGTAATCATGGAAACAATCAGGATCATTGCTAACTGCTGCGAATAATTAACGGGAGGATATTTAACCAGCTGGCATTCTCTGTTTTGGCGCTTGGACAATCTAGCTTAGCTTGGTAGTAACTACTGTGACTAATGTTTTTGCCTCTCGAGAAATTGTTTGTTCATGTGCTTATTGTTGTTTAGATTCACAATGTTTAGTTTATTCCGTGTTTTTGGACAACCGTCACCGAGAACATATGAACGAGCGCCACAGCCACAATCCCATACCCCGACCACGGACATCACTCTCGTTGCGGACCGATTCACTCCCGTCAGTTTCTCGTTCATCACCTCAAGCTTCCCCTAATGAGCAGGAAGAACCCATGCAGTTGGGCAGAGCCCATCTCTCAGCTACCGAGAGGGAACGACGCCGAAGAGAGAATGGCTGCCTGTACTGTGGGCGGTTTGGGCATTACCGCAACTCCTGTCCTGAGCTGCAGGGAAAAGTCAACGCTTCTACCACACTGGGAGGGTGGTGAGAAGCGCAGCGGTCACTCCCGGTTCGACACACATCACTGGGTTGATGTTGCCCATCTCTCTGCGCTGGAACACCTCTCATCATGCTGTCCCAGCTTTCATTGATTCAGGAGTGGCTGGGGATTTCATTGACCTCAGTCTCGCCAGGCAACTGTAAATGCCCCTGGTGTTGTTTGACTCCCCCCTATCAGTTACAGCTCTGGACGGCAAGCCGCTGGGATCTGGCTCCATAACACAGTGAACCATTCCACTCCAGGTCACTATCATGGAGAACCACACTGAGTGGATGGAGTTCCTCGTCACACAATCTCCTCAGCTACTTCTTGTGCTTGGCTACCCTTGGCTAAGCAGGCACAACCCCCACATCGACTGGAACGCCGAGAAAATACTGGGCTGGGGTTTGACCTGTCAAAGTACCTCCGTGTTGCCTCGTCCTTCCGCCGCCCCTTCACGTCGGGAACCGGAGGTCCAGGAATGGGTCTGAGTGCCACTGGCGTACAGGGACCTCCAGGCAGTGTTTAGCAAGAAACATGCATCCACTCTGCCACCTCACCGCCTATACGACTGTGCCATTGATCTGCTGCCAGGAACCAGTCCTCCACCGAGACGACAGCGATGAGTGCCTACATCCAGGAGGCGCTCGCTGCCGGGCACATCCGTCCTTTGACCTCGCCGGCGGGAGCAGGGTTTTTCTTCGTGGGGAAAAAAGGATGGAGGTCTGCGGCCTTGTATCGATTACCATGGACTCAACAGCATTACCGTGAAGAACAGGTACCCATTGCCTCTCATGTCTACAGCATTCGAGATGCTCCAGAGTGCCACCATTTTCTCGAAACTGGATCTTAGGTGCGCATACAACCTTGTGCGTATTAGAGAGGGGGATGAGTGGAAGACTGCATTCAACATGCACATCGGGCACTACGAATACCTCGTTATGCCTTTCGGGCTTTCCAACAGCCCGTCGGTATTCCAGGCTCTTATCAACGACGTGTTGAGAGAGGCGCTCAACCGCTTTGTGTTTGTTTACCTGGACAACATTCTAATCTTCTCCAGGAATGTCCAGGAACAAACAACATGTGCGACATGTCCTCCAGCTGCTCCTGCGGAACCAACTCTACGTAAAGCTGGAGAACAGTCAATTTCCTGGGATTTATCTTACACGCAGGCAGCATCCAGATGGATCCCGTCAAGACGCAAGCTGTCCACAACTGTCCACGCCCTGTCTCGGTCAAACAGGTTCAATGATTCCTGGGCTTCGCCAACTTTTACAGATGTTTTATCCGGGACTTCGGGATGGTGATGGTTCCACTCACCAATCTGACCCGGGGAAAGACTAAAGAATTCATCTGGATGCCCGAAGCCGAACATGCCTTCCTGGTCCTCAAACAGCGCTTCACCTCGGCACCTATCCTGACGATTCCGGACCCATCTCTGCCCTTCGTGGTCGAGGTTGACGCATCCAATACCAACATCGGTGCTGTCCTCTCCCAACGGCTGAAATCTGATGACAAGCTCCGCCCATGCACCTTCCTGTCGCACTGCTTGACGTCCACCGCGTGCAACTACGATGTTGGGGACCACAAACTGTTGGCTGTAAAAAGAGCTCTGGAGGAGTGGCGGCATTGGCTGGAGCATGGTCCACCCGTTCATCGTTTGGACCGACCACAAGAATCTGGAATACAACAGGCTAAGTGGTTGAATCCTCGTCAAGCAAGGTGGGCATTTGTTTATTAATTTACCCTCTCCTATCGCCCAGGGTCCAAAAACCAAAAACCTGACGCTCTTTCCTGGATATTCGAAGCTCCAGACACCATTGCCCCAGTGGAGACCATCCTCCCACCAAGCCGCATCATCACCCCCATCCAGTGGGGCATTGAAAACGTGGTCCGTCAGGCCTTATGAGCGGAACCAGGTCCTGGCGACAACCCACCTAACCGCATATTTGTTCCCTCAGCAGTACGGAGTTAAGTTCTGCAGTGGGGTCACGCCTCCTGTCTGACCGGACATCCAGGGGTGTCACGCACCCTGGAGTTTCTCCGGGTTCTAGTGGCCCAAGATGGAGGACCAGGTCAGGTTGTTTGTCCTAGTTTCTCCACAAAACCCCGGACACGCCCCAAGGGCTACTCCATCCGTTGTCCATTCCCCGTGGTCCCACATTTCCATGGATGGGGTTACCCGCCTCGAGCCAGGTCTTCAGGTCGTGTTTGTCCTCATCCCCCTGCCTAAACTGCCCTCGCCCAAGAGACTGCGGGACTGGTGGCGGAACAAGTTTTTCTGATTTTCGGTCTTCCCACCGACATCGTGTCTGGCCACAGTTCACCGCCCGGTTCTGGAAGGCGTTCTGCACGCTCCTTGGGGCTACGGCCAGCCTCTCATCGGGATACCACCCCCAGTACAATGGGCAGACTGAGCGGATGAACCAGGATATGGAGACCACCCTGCGGTGCCTCTCGGCATCCAACCCCATGTCCTGCAGCCGCAATCTGCCTTGGGCCGAATACGCCCACAACACCCTTCGCTGCTCCGCCACCGGGATGTCGCCATTCGAGGTCCAGTTTGGCTACCAGCCACCTCTTTTCCTTGACCAGAAGAAGGAGACCGGGGTACCTTTGGCACAGCTACACATGCGATGATGCAGACAGACCTGGAGGAGAGCCAGACTGGTCATCGAACGCACCACCCAGCAGCATTGCACTCAGGCAATCATCTGCGTCGTCCGGCGCCCACCTTTCGACCAGGCCAGAGGGTCTGGCTATTTTCCCGGGACCTGCCTCTCAAGGTGGAGAACCGCAAGCTGGCTCCACGTTTCGTGGGACCTTTCAAAGTGGTCTGCCGGGTGAATCCGGTGGCTTATTGCCTCCTGTTGCCCCCGGAGATGCGCCGTGTTCACCCGACGTTTCACGTTTCCTGTCTTCGGCCCCTGCTCGTCGGGCCGCACACACCACCGCCGAGACCTCCCCCGGCCCCCCGTATCATCGAAGGTCACCCGGCATACACCGTTCGGCGTCTCCTCCAATCCCGCCGAGTGCAATCAGGGGTCCAGTACCTGGTGGGCTGGGAGGGATACGGTCCGGCGGATCGGTCCTGGATTCCGGCAAACCAGATCCGGCCCTCATCCGGGAGCTCGGCAAGCAGATCTCCCTGGACCGTCTGGAGTCAGTCCTGGGGGTTCTGTCACAACTCATTCAGCTAACAGGCATTTCCCCCAAGCACCAATCAGAAGAAGTGAAAGACACGCCAGGAATTCACAAAGCCAATTAAAGTAATCACGGAAACAATCAGGATCATTGCTAACTGCTGCGAATAATTAACGGGAAGATATTTAACCAGCTGGCATTCTCTGTTTCAGCGCTTGGACATTATCTAGCTTAGCTTGGTAGTAACTACTGTGATTAATGTTTCTTGCCTCTTGAGAAATTGTTTGTTCGTGTGCTTATTGTTGTTTAGATTCAGTGTTTCGTTTATTCTGTGTTTTTGGATACGTTTTGGATTTACCGTTTTACTTGTTTTGTTTGTTCCTGATTGTTGGTTATTTTGTTTTGTTTTGTTTGTCTTTCCGTGTCTTCGCAGACACAGATTTTGCTTTCGTTTTCTACAGACGTTTAAAGATATTTATTATCTTAAACGCATTTCCGTGTTCTGGGTTTCTCTCTCACCTGCATCTGGTTCCACACCTACAACACAGCGTGACAAGTGCCTTAACTGGCCCCTCACATTCTGTTTATATTTCTTAACTTTTGGGTATTTAACATTGACACTTAACTCGCATGCCCTCTACGAGTGTGTTTTTGAACCATGCTATCACGCAGGCTGTCGTATGATAATATTTCAAATACTAAGCACCTGAAATTTTCTTCTCCAGTGTGAAGACTCTGCTGTAATGTGATTTTGTGATGAATGGCATGTGCTCTCCCTGCATGTCTGATATCGATTGTCACACCTCTGTAACTGGCACCAGACAGAGGTGTGTGATGAGAAAATAAGTAATACAAATATTTAATCGTCCTCGTTCTTCAAAGTGTGCATGGAGGGGGGGTGTCCATGTATGTTATTCTTATGGGGGAGAGAGACAGAGAGGGAGAGAGAGCTCATTAACTTTGGCAATATGCATATCTTCCATCAATAAAGCATTTTGAATTGAATTGAAAGTGAGGGGGAAGCAAAACCCAGGGCAGCGTGCCTGATATTTACTTGTCATCATCTAGTTTAGAGCGGGTCATGTTTCTGACTTAGACGGGCAAGTTAAAGCAGTTCCCAGGCATTTCCTGATGGCACGCTGCATCTAATCTACACTTTGGCCGCCAGGCAATTTCACCAGATACAGTGGTGTTGGGAATAAAAATGATCTTCTTTTCCCAAGACTGACGAGAGACTTGGTGTAGTTGCAAACTCCAGGCAACTACAGTTCACTACAACAAAATGATCAAGGCCATTTCTGTTATGTGATCTGTTATGCCATTTCTGTTATGTGATATCAGAATTTCATGTCATTCTCTACCTCTAAAACTGAAAATAATAATAATAATAACAATTCTACATCATAAACATATTTCCAAATCCATAAATTCCACCCTTAAACAAAACAGACTTGCAACGGGCTCCTGATCTGTGACCTTTTGTAAAGTAGAAACTTGGATCAGGATGAATTCCAGAGCATGGCTTCAAAAACAGCCCTGGCTCCAAATATAAATGTCCCATAATCCTCAGAGTTCCTTGCCCACTTCCCCAAACATTGGCGCTGTGGAGACATGTCTCAGCAGACTTAAGCGCTGGAATTGACAGGGTGTGCTTTCAAGAGCTTGGCTGCAGGTCAGAGAAATTGCTGGGAAGAGGGCTGGAATGCAATGAGAGACACCATATGTCTAATGTAAAGCCAGCCTTGCGCTAATATCCCCCTGTGTCATAAAAATATACTTTATATTATCCTGTAAATCATTCACAGATCAATTTTGGAGTTTATTAGCGATCGGCGACGCCGGGTGAGTCCAACAACACAAGCTCACTTTCAGCTTAGCGCGTAGTTCTCACCGTTTAGGAATCCATTACCGTGGTCTTAAATGAAAAACCGATCGATGGGAAGCCTTCTTTCCTGGTGTGGTGAGAGCAGACTGCCCTTCAGCTCTTCCTCCTAATTTAAACACTGTTTTTAAAATACAGGTGTTCATTTCGCCCTGGATCTCCAACTCATTTCCGTTTTCAGAAAGCAACTAACACAGCAACATGTTTAAAGGGGGTAAGCGGACTGGTGACCCATTCCTTTCAGTCCAGGTAGAAATATACAAGTCATCATATCATAATCACATTAACCTTTCCAGAAAGAGAGCCAAAGTCATTTATATGGCAACCAGAACTGTGCAGTGTTGCCACCTAGCGGCTGGGTTGCACACTGAGAATGCGCACACTCTGACCCATAACAGAGTTTAAATGGTAGCCTTAATATCCAAGTTACACTGACAAACCATCTGGATAAGTGTGGAGGGGAAATGCTTAAATGTTCAAATGCTGATTAAAGTGTTATTGTGTGGAAGGTGGTGGACTTCAGTTATTTTGACTGTATGTCAAGAATGTCCTCAACGTATGTTTCTCAGAGATCCCATCCATTCACGTATTAAATTAGATATTGAATTCTTTGAATTGTTGATTTTTATTCAGAATTTATGGACACCATCATGATTTTGCCATCATGTCTACCAGGAATAAGCGGCTTAGATAATGGATGGATGGATGGATTTTTATTCATTCCACAGAAAGTATAAATCAGGCAAAACAACACCAGTAACACAGCTACAGCTAACAGCTGTTTTCCTGCCTTAGCAGAAAAAATATCTGTAGGGCACTCTATTTAAATTCGTAGTAGTACAACCAAAATGTGGAGTTTGCATTTTTAAGGGAAGTAGCATAAATAGTTCACTAGGAAAGGTCCGTTCACACTGTGCTACCCAACCTGGGGGCCTTTGGCATTTAAATATGAATTACATCACAGTTCATCCTGGCACGGTTTAACTGATTCTGACTGCTCTTAAACCACAGGTAAGACAGGTGATGGAATATAAAATAGAGTCTTATTAGGCTAAGAATATTGCTTTCCTTTTCAATGTGCCCTTCAAGATAAGAAAGGGGCACGGGGGGGTGGGGCGGGTGAAATAAATAAATAAATCAATCAATAAAGGGAAGGACATATTATTCTACCGGCACTGAGCTTCTCGGGTACCCCTCCTCTCCCCCTTACCTATTACTATTCACTCCGCCCTTCAGGGAAGAGCTGCTGGATTTTCCTCCTGCTGAGAGATAAGAGGAGTGACCTTTATTCACCAGCAGACTGCCAGAATGCGAATGCGGCGTCGCTGGAGAAAGCCAGCGCCTCAGATCCTCACCCTGCCACCGAACGGGTCCCCTCGCCCTCCGACAAATCGCACGCCGCTCGCTGCGAGCCACATTGCGTCGCTGGCGTCTTTTTCTCCATCCGTTTCTCACCCACCTCTTTTCTGTCAAAAGTGGATATAGACCCCGGCTAAATACGTAAGCCCCTTATCGACGGTCGGAACTTGAGCTCCGAGGAGCTAGGGCTAATGGCGAGCTTACTTCTTCCAGTTGTGTCCTTTTTAGGGCATGGTGGGTAAATATGATATTATATAAAAACTTGGGGCTTTAAACTGTGTGGCCTTTGTGGCCTTGCTCAGTCTCCTGAGCCAGGAAGAGAAAGCTGGGTTAAAGTAGAAGCTGCCAGTACACTAAATACCAGGGTTTGCAGGGTTTTTGAAAACAATTCACGGGTCAAGATTTTTAAAATGTTGTTTATTTAGCAAGTAGGTAGCTAGGAAGTAAAGTTGTGAAAATAAGTTGCATATACCACCTAAATAAATTATTAAATAATTGTAAACATGGATGCAGAGCAGTTACAACATTATCCTGCCTTTACCCTACTTAGCAAAGGAATTAATTTAATCACAGGATCATGATGTGTACATTTATTGTTAC
This sequence comes from Aldrovandia affinis, assembly GCA_029706075.1. Taxonomy (NCBI): domain Eukaryota; kingdom Metazoa; phylum Chordata; class Actinopteri; order Notacanthiformes; family Halosauridae; genus Aldrovandia; species Aldrovandia affinis. Next base: position 1,315,770 of record JAINUG010000037.1, on the reverse strand, counting down.
TTAAAATTAATAAAAAATATATCTGATTCTTTCTACATCCCCCACAAAAATTTGCTTGCTAGCTACAGTATTAATTTAGATTTATTGTAACACTAGGCTAGCATAACATTAGCTTGCTAGCTAACCAACTACCTAAGGTTTCTGATTTCATCCTAATCAAAAATCTGGATTAGGTGTGGTGGAATCTATCATGGAAGAATGGTGTTGCATCCCTCCAACAGAGTTCCAGTCACTTGTAGAATCTATGTCAAGGCACATTGAAGCTATTCTGGTGGCTCGTGGTGACCCAATGCCCTATTAAGACACTTTATGTTGGTGTTTCCTTTATTTTGGAAATGACTTGAACCTTGCTAACATTATCTATCGTAGCTAGTTAGGCACAGCATTCCATGCACATTATAGAAGTCATATTTGCATTTTTATTTAACCTTTACTTTACTTGGAAGCATTGAGGCAAATGACAATTTTCTTCATTCCTGAGCTTTGTTAGCTATCTAGCTAGCTAATAGTTTCCCTTGCTTTAGGGAAAATGGTACAACAGCTTGATAGTATTGATACCTAGTAGCCTAAACTAACTTTACCCATAAAAGTTTGCTAGCACCATCTGACATAGCGGTGCTACGAACAACTTAGTGATTAACTTCTGTAAAAAGTCAAACGTACCTGTGCATGTCAAATATAATAATTTAATATCCACCTCATGAAACCCTCTGAACCAATAAGAATGGAGAATTCAACAAATCCAGGGTGTTAACAGCCATAACTGTTTAAGGTTGAAGCGATTTTCTAATTGGGACTGCACCTCCACTGAAGGCATTAAAAGGGGCCTCTAGTGATTTCTAGAGTCTCTCAAAGTTTATGTAACTTGTCCAAATTACTGGTCTGCAATTTTTTGGAATTAAAAGAGCTTCAGCAAGACAGCTATTGAAACAAACTGTGACAAACACCTAAAGGAGTAAGGAGCAGCCATAACCCCTGTATCCCTAACGTCAGTACAATCTCACACAGACGCACCTGTGCACCAATGGAGGAGGAGACTTTTCTCTGTTTTTCACTCCAACCCTCTCCTATGCTCAACACCACCACATACCTCAGACTTTTTTTTTTAATAATGTTATTTTTCAAAATTTTACCCCGTTTTTCTCCCAATTTGGTAGCCAATTACCCACTGTGCTTAGTTCAATCCCCCTTCCCTCATAGTTTGTTGCCGTAGTCCTGTGACCGGCAGTGACAAGGGCGAAGCGCTGCCTCCTCTGAGACAACACTCGTCGTGCCGTCGACTGTAATTCCAGTACCCCAGAACCACTCCTATGCGCAGCGAACTGTGTGTGTCGGCTTTCCTCCCCCTTCGGGCCACGATGGCACTCCCAACCAGAGCCGACTCTGGCGCGACGGGGAATCGAGCCCCGGTCGCCGTGGCCAGCGTCGGACGTTGACACCACTAGACCACGCGGGAGGCACTCATACCTCAGACTTCTGCCATGCCTTCTTCACCCATGACATGATAGAATATATACCATTTCACCACTTCGGCCCTATTGCACAAAGATCTTTTTCACAACAGAAAACAAACAAGCAGGACCCAGGGATCCAAGAACAAACGAAAACAGTGGCACTGTTCTTCTACCAAATTAAAGGGCATAACCTTTAACTCTCCAAGAGGATACAACAGCCAGCAGTGAGTGTAAACGTGACCGCTATGGAATATTTTCTGTCCACCGATTCACCCAAGATATCACATGCTACAGATTGCATTTTTTGGGGGGTCTGACATTTGGGGTATATATAAGGCAATATATGCACAGTGGAATTTACCAATGGCAGTTATTTTCATGTGTTCAACAGCATTGACATTTTATGAGAAGAATTCTAGATTATTTTATTTGAACACATTAAAGTATATTATATTTGAATCGCTACAGAACTGTACATAAAATTCGTAATGAAAAAATCATGACTCACCGATAGATCGGGCAGGCTCAACCACATATCTATATTCTTAATAACATCCAGCTTCATAAAAAATAAATAACATTTTTGCACCTTTACATTACATAGTTAGAAAAAGCACAGCTGTCAACCAATGAGATTTTTCACTGCCGTTCAAGAGGCGCATGTGTGCGGTGAGTGAATATACTGTATGCTCGGTGACCTTCACCCGACCAGGATAGCATCCCTCATCATACCCTGAATTCAAATGGCACTTTTGGCCAGGCAGGCAGATGCACTTCATTACAGACCTTGACTGGGGGCATCTCCTCCCTCTGCCTGTTAGAGGAGACACAGCTGTCAGCACTGGCATAAATCTTCCAGAGGAAAATGTCATTAACTAATTATCAACAGAAGAGGTGCGATGAAGACCCTGCAGAAAGCATCAGTCATGGGGCCACGGAGGGATGCAAGACTTTCTACAGGGTAGCCTTTGATGGGCAGCCAGTGACATGAAACTCCGCTCTAACGCAGATAGAAGGGGCGCAGATGCACGTCTTTCTCTCACACATCTCTGCCTCTCTCTCTCTCTCTCTCTCTCTCTCTCTCTCTCTCTCTCTCTCTCTCTCTCTCTCTCTCTCTCTCTCTTGAGTTTGTTCACACCAGCTGTCAGATGAAACGCTGTAGACGTCTCAAGTTGTACGGCGAGTGCTGTGTCCATTTTTCATTCAAACCCTGTCGCAGAGGACCCAATTCTGGTTAAAAGTCCTTTCCTGGCCCCTTGCGAGCGAACTGCGCTCGGCGGCAGTCAAAGGCGATCAGCGCCCGATATGCGAAGCGCGTAATTGTTTTTCCTTTGTTGTTCTCAAGTGCCAGGATCTTACAGTGGAATTTTCGAGCATGGGAAGGCGAGCGTGTTTTGTGGGAGAGGCCATTAGTTTTGCAACCACCTACCTCCTCCTTGCCAGCAGGGCTCTGTCTTAACAGGTTAATAATCTTGGCGTTTGTCCGCTGGCCCCCTGCCCGCTGTCATTGAGCGGCGCGAGCCGTGGGCACTGCCCGGGCGTGGAGGGCCTCGTTTGCTCACAAGTTCAGTCACGCTTCATTAACTCCGCCGCATCAATCAAACGAGCGCTTTCATTTCGGTCAACCGTGTTTTAAAAGCTACAAAAGAACTCTGAAGTAATGCAGGGCTCACGTCCTCATCGAATTAGCCGTTCATTAAATGATTGTCTTTTTTCCTGAAATGTATCGGCAATGCAGACTTTCTGTGAGTTGCTCTGGGTTGTGCGTGTGGTGCATTGAAATGCGTCTGGTGTATATCCATGAGGAACTTAAACTGAAAGAATGTTTTTTGGTTGGATGGCCCAAGCATTAGAAATCTCCCTTGTAAGTGTCATTGACTTGGGCCACGTAGTTCGAATGATAGAACTGCACCCCCCCAAAGGAGCCTTTGATGGATGAAAATAGATGGCGGCCATTTTAAGGAGCTTTCTAATCTGAACGTGCTGCAGGATAATCACCTCTAAGATCACTCCAAAGTGGCTTCTTCAAAGGGTGCAGCCCTTGAACACTGCCCTTCCCATTTCACTGAGGCTTCACCGGGCTTGTGAGGGTTTCAACATTCCTGAAGAAGAGCCAAAAGAGCAGATGAACTTAATTAGCAAATTAAGCATGTAGATATAGCTATACATATAGTTTTTTAATAACATAATTCTGATGGCTTGCTACTGACTGATCAGCTGTTTATAGATAGCTAACATGATAATTAACTGGGTAGTGCGGACTGATACGTCTTTTATCTGTATTTATCCACATATTTTTATATACTAAATGTTTTCCAATTTTAAATGGTCACGCTGTGTTGTGTAAGGCTGTCACATTGCTGCAATATTCTCTATAGGTTTGGGAGAGAGCAGATTAGCATGTACATCCTCCACAATGCATGAACACCTGTCCACCAGCTGAACTACAATCAATTTACTAGAGTCAGCAATGGCACCTTCAGGATTTGATGCTGGATCACTGCATTAGGGCCAAGTGCATCAGCTGAATGTGCCACCCGTTAGCCACTTTACCTGCCTTTGACCAATGATGCTGAAGTGTATTGTTAATGTAATGTTCAAAAAGGAGTTTAATGCAGTGTGATATAATGCAAGGAACTCCTCCAGTCCTTGAGTGGGGACACACGGTCCACAGGCCTCTAACCCTCCTCCAAAGTGCACATGTGAAATGACAAACAGGTCTGTGGTGAGTTAAGGATTCTCTGACTCTCTTGTGTGAGTAACCAGTCCATACCATGCCATTAATGTGGTATGTTATACCACCACCAGGACACACACAGAATTCTAAAATACGCCCTCACTATTTCCCCAGCCCCAGAGTGTTCCCCTGGGCACCGATTAGTCCATATTAGAATACATTCTCATCTTGACCAGTAGATGGCATGGGTGCCTCAACTCTGTTGCCGCAGATGGCCGAAGGTGGACAATTTTCTCTTTCCCCCTCACTCTCTTTCTTTGACTGGTTTTATAATGATGTCGGCAAATTACGTAAGAGTGCAGTATTTTCACCACGATTCCCAGAAATTAAACACTGGATATGAGTAAAAAAAAGATGGAGAAAAAAAAGTTTTCATTTCGCTAAAGGCTCAGAACCACAGGAATTATATTATTTTCCCAACAGTGGTACACATATCAGGCTTTGATCACTGACCTAATTATAGAGGCAATTGATGAATGTAAACACCAGATGAGTTACATAAGCTATAATGGCAGAAAAGGACCTCATTTTAAACTTTGGAAGACTTTGATATGATAAATGAACGAGACAAGATCTTGTTCGCTATGCATATTTTATTATTAATTATTATTATAATATATTTTTTTAGATACAAATAGCATGTGGGATTAGATACTCAGTGTGTCAGGGGAGGTTTAAGCTGAGGCGGAGGGGAACGGTACAGCCAAGCAGGAGAGATATGACGTAAGGAGGAATTGATGGGAATGCAGAGAAGCGAGAAAAAAAGCAATCTCTCCCCAAATAACCCCCGTCTTCCCTAAACCTGTGCCGCGCACCGAGAGGGATCGGCGCTCCTGCAGACGCGGCTCCCGTGCGTCTAAGCACCGTGGCTCCGGGGATTAAACCGCTGCCTGAAATGAAGTCTAATCGGCTCGAGGTTCACTGGCCAGCGTAGACACTGGCTGGATAAGATGAGACTCTCTCTGATGGCTCACACTCAGGCAGTCCTGACGTCCGCGGATTGCTTCGTGATATTGCTTTACTCAAGCTCCCGTCTAACTCTACCCCCTGTCCCCCCCGTTAAAGCAGGGCGATTCCGTAAAACCGTGTGATTTTTCCCTCTGACATTACGAATGGACCATCCACCAGTTCAACTTATTGCCAGACATGTCTGATAGCGGACTCTGACTCATACAGTCTATATCAGTCTGATGATATGATTTACTGCTGTCTGTCTGATTTATCTGGCCCTACAAGGATGAAGGAAAATATGTCTAAGGAGCCCATATTTCACATGTAGCCACTGCATTCAAAACCACATCCGTTTGTGCCCAGGATGTGGACCTTGGGGCTATGTGAAATATTTGAATAGGAGGCTTTTGATTTTGTTCATTCCGTGGAGGTGGATTTGCAAATAAGTAGCAACGCATTCTGGGTAGGAAGAGTCCACTGGTCCCCCAATATTTATGTATTACTGTTACAATTCCCAATATCAATGGTTACTGTTAGTCTCAACTCCAGATGCTCTCTCCCTAGGTTGAGTTGGTTTGAATTGCCACCTCCAGTTACAGCCTCACTAACATCAGGGCCCCACTGCACATGAGGTTTTGATTGACATGAGATCATGCTTCATCAGAAGATGTAACTGACCATTGGATTATCAGTAAAGCGCATCCTGTATTTTAAAAAAAATTCATGGGCCAATTTTTCATAAAATTGAACTGTACAAACTTCAGAACAGGGACTACATCACATATGTAAGGAGCAGCAGTCGGAAAGTGTTTAACCATTTGAATCCAAGCAAATTTGTCACACATTGAGAATTGAATGTCATGTGTAAAAGGCAGCATGGTGCCTAACGCACAGGTTCATGAGTGCACTGGGGGAGATAATCCTCAAAGAAACAAGAAGAGATTGGCCACCGTACACTTTAATAATAAAAAAAAGAGAAATGAAATCGTATATCTCCAAAAAATACCATTTACACCAGCCCTTCCCCCCCAGAAAATATTTCCCTATAATCCGAAGGCAGAAGATATTTGCCCGTCAGAGTGGAGCAGCATTTGTGAGTCTCAGAGGCTTTCAGCTGGTGGTGATAATGACATTTTCCGCCCAGATTTGCATTGCTAAGTGGCAGCTTTTCACCGAGAAGCAATGCAGCAGGAGCCTGATCCTCTGTAAGGCGGCCTGACAGGCCCGCTCTCCCAAGGCCTGCTGGGAAGTTCCCCGCCACCTGCCAGCATCCGGCATGGGATGCCCCGACGAGCGCGAGTGTGAGGGAGAGCCGGGATCAAAGGGCCCTAGCCGTCATTCACGGCCCTCTTCCACACGGCCTCTCTGTGAGGAGTACAGCGCGAACCACGGGGAGTCAGCCAGAGGGAGAATGCTCTCCTACTGTAGTCCATTCATCCTTATTAGGTACCTGAAGGAGTGTCTCCATTCAAACGTTTCCTCCGGGAAGGCTTCAATATGCGAAATTGCTGGAGGGGAAAAGATGTTTCACGCACACATGTATCACGGTGGTAAACATGCTATTGAGCTTTGGTTGAATGTATCGCTCAATGATTCCTTGCTGTTTAAGTAATGGACTACAGTGTGAGAAAAGCCCTACTGTGCGACAATCTGATTGTAAATGGGCCTATACAAATGAAAGATTAACTGGGTGACGGTATTGGTTGCAACGATTCCAAAATCTGCCATGGCTTTGAAATTATTACAGTAAAACACGTTGGATTTCTCACAGAACAGGTCCATAAAATATTGTGTGAGGAACACTATATGATTTTAAGACAGCAAGGGGTGCCGGTATTAAACAACCTTGAGTCAAGGATTGTTTGGTAAGGTTCCCTGGAAAGTACATTTGAGGGGGAAAAAACTGTGTGACCTTGAGCTGTAACTTTATAACTAATTTTGAATGCATCCGAAAAAATCAAACTTTGATACGGCGAGCCGCTTTCAAGTTTAAGTGCCAATATTGAATATAAAAAGCCAGGGCTTTCCACTCAACCATTCCAAAGTCAATAGCAGATTATGAGTTTAATTGACTCAATCAGCAGTGGACCAGACTTAATTAAACCTCCGGAATAAAGTCATGGACCACAGGGGCTGGCACTGCCATTTCAAAATATCTCACTTTCTGAAATAAATTCTGCCCACTTACTGGTGTTTTGTTTTTTTTTGCAGTTGGTAACATACTCCCTCGCATAAGATAAATAGACTCAGAAAATCAGAAGCTTTAGAAAAAGAAAGTAAGCTGCTGTAATATTTGGCATTAATATGATTGATAATTCATGACTGGGTATGACATGCTGGAGTGCTGCCTAAGTATTATATCAACTCAATAAGATGGGTGATCATTTTTTTATATCCAACCACCCCCCCCACCACTCAGCTCTGCAGGAGTAACTTGTTTACTACATAACATGTCTGGAGTAACATAGTATTTAGTGTACAGGGCTTCTGGGGAAAAAATATGTGATTCTGGTCTCTGTCCCCCAGTGCTAGAGAGATCAGAGCCAATAGGGTACAGACCAATGACCGATAAAGAAACCTGTAGTGGAGAGCATTTTACATTAACCTTTAGTAATCATGTAATGGCGGCAGTGTAGTGTAATGATTAGGGAACTGGACTTGTATCTCAGAGGTTGCTGGTTCAATTCAATGTGCCGTTGTACCCTTGAGCAAGGTACTTAACCTGAATTGCTTCAGTAAAACATCCAGCTCTATAAATGGTATAAATTGTATGTAAAGATTGTAAACTGGATAAGAGCATCTGCTAAATGCCTAAAATGTAAATGTAAAAAATTTGAAAATGTAAAAGTAATGAGAGCAACACCTGTATTTACCTCCTTCCCTTCCTCCATTAAAACATTAAACATTACAGGCATTTAGCAGATGCTCACATTTTCACAGTTTCACATTTCTTTTTACATACAATCCATTTATACAGCTGGATATTTACTGAAGCAATCCAGGTTAAGTACCTTGCTCAAGGGTACGACGGCAGTGCCCCACCTGGGATCGAACCTGCAACCTTTGCGTTACAAGCCCAGTTCCCTAACCATTATGCTAACACTGCCGCCTCCGTCCCACCCCCACCCAGTTGGCCCCCATTACAGGGGTGATACGACACAGATAATGTGACAAGATGATTAAACGTGTTGAATATAAATCGTAATGAAAATCAAGAAACACAAAGTGTTTCTAAAATCCCTTCATCTCATCAGCCACTTCATCAGTGCACTGTCACTCGCCCCCTGCAGTGTCCCCAGTCAACATTACAACCAACCACATTCTGGCACAGCAAAAGCAATTAATCAATATACAAAACAACAACATTATAATAATACACACCTGGACTTCCTGGGTGACTCGTAGTGTTAAAGCACTTGTTCTTAGAGCAAGGCCATGCCAATGCCGGCTGTGGCCTGGGTGTCCCATCAGGTGAAACGTGAGGTGAGACTGTAATTGCATACAGTGTCGGCAGGGAAGGAGAGTTTCAGTGGGGGTCGCTCAATAGCAACTCTTGTGTTGGACCAGATGCCTGCGATCTGCCTGTGCAGCTGCAGCAGTTGCACAGACTTCCGTTGCAGCCTAACTACAGCAGTGCAGCTGGTGGACTGCAGAGTGAGAGGAAGCAGTGGCTGGCTGCACGCCTCACAGAGCATGCACGTGCTCGTATGTATCCTCCCAAATTGATGCTGGATGTTGCAGTCATAGGACAGGCCTAACATTGTGATTGAACACATCAAGTTGGGGTGCCAAAGTTATTATTTTATGGCTCTTTAAATTCTCAATATATGGTGGAAATCTATGTGAATTGACTACAGTAACCTTTGACATTTTTAATTGCCAATTATTTGAATAATCTGTTGTCCTCCTCTCTGTGGGCTAGACTGATGTGGTTGTAGCAGAAATGTATAACTGACTAGAGGGTTCATTGCACATAGTTATTAGTTCAATGCTGTCCTTCTGTGAAATATAACACTAATGGTATTCCTGTTCACTCATCAGTTGCCCGTACACCCCTATCACTGAGCCTATCCATGTTCCCATTAACTTAACTCGATGTACATTAGTCTCTTACCAGCACTGAAACATAACTGCTAACCATGCTAACCCTCTCACCAATTGTCAAAGCCGAAGAGAGGTTATTGATGATGGTGATGGTATTTTGATGAGTACACTTTTAAAGCAATACAATCTGTTAGGAATGTAATTACAATAAGCAGCCAGCTGAATTAAGAATAATTATGCATTCAAGTTATTAGCTTTTGGTATTTAAATGTTATTTTGATCGTACAAAATCCTTTACCAAATGATTTAGCAAACAGCTGTTGTCTTTTAAATGATCCAATGATTTTCATGCATCTGCCAGACTTTAAAAATGAAAAATGTGTCAGTCATAGATATGCTTCAAATGACTATTATCTACCTCAAAATGCTGCATGAAACACCAGTTTGCCGGTTAGGTACCAAGGCAAATTCACATAATTAAGAAGATGCAGTAACATAGAATGACTGACCGTTTTCTGATCAACCTATGCATAATCAACACATTCTTTACAGGAAGTAGGCAATTTACAAGTAACTACATTGTAATAAACATGTAACTAATGTAACTACCTGTACAAGTAATTGATATGCAGAGCATGCTTATCTATTTATATAGATTATCTGTATTATTTATACAGATTAACTGAATGACCTTTGTTGTTTTTTCATTCATTCAGTTAGAGACCTTTCAGACAGGTATGCCACTGGCATATTTTTGCAATAACATTATAGGGCATGGGAACCTAAATGGAATTAATAATTTTGTGGGTACACTATATTGGTTATATCTTAAAGTCATGCCTAGTGAATCTATCAGGAATTTCTCCTTGGAAGTAGATTGTACATTTTATTACAGAGTTATGGAAAATGGAGTGATAGGACAACTAAACCACTTAATTGTACATTCCACCATTAGGTTTTGGGCCATAATATATAAGAAATTCTATAGGACCTAATTTTAAAAAAAAAAAGCATACCAAACAGCCCTAGAAAAAAACAGATAATGCTCCCCCTACCTTGTGGAACAGAAGGAAAAGTAAATGGAACTCATTGAGAAATGGCAACCTTCTATAATACAAGTAAGAGTCTAAAGATAATGTTACAGGGATCCTGTGAGTTTATGGGAATATGTTCCTTCAAATATATAGGATAATGTGATAAATATAATATGTAAGTTTTGATATGTAATATAAATATTAATGACGATGAGCACAGTATTGACCTTTTTATTCCCTTGACTACTAAATCCTTACAAAGTGGAAATAATTACAGGGATTTCCCTTCACTAATTTTCAATTTCCCTATGGTAGCCTGTGCACTTTTTGGGCTAAAGACACGATGTTGTCATGGAGCCACTCCAAGATCGTACATGGGTGTAAGTTTGTATACAAGAGGGGGAGATGGAGAGACAAAGAGTGTGGGTGTGCACATGTATGTGCAGTTTTGCCCCGTCCATGCCTCTCCCCTGATATTCAGACTCAAGCGTTGACTGATTCCCCCGACAGCCTGCCTCCTCCCAACCAGAGCAGATCAGCATGGAGAGCCTCGACACTCCCCTCTTGGTCGCCGAAGAGCCTGTCTGTCAAACCCCCGTCTTGCCGGAACGTCCTTGACTGCCTCAACAGCAAATATCCCCTGATCACTGAGGTGAAAAAAATAGACTTCAACACAACTTCTCTTTAATATGCTCTGTCTTCAAAAAAAACACAGGGAAGACTCGGAGACGAACTCCCTCTGCGTGGCATTTTTAATCGATTTCCGCTGCATTAAGCGATACTTCAGAGCAGTTAAAGAAGTATTTCTTTAATGTACTGTGGCAATAATAAGACACTCGTTTTACTTTCAGTATGGAGACACTAGAATCCTTTGAGGTCCGCGTTATGAGAGGGAACATGCATTATTAAAATGCGCACGGTGCTGCTGTTACAGCGTCGGAAGGTGACAGCAATTTATAATTTTTTTGGTGCCGTCTTCACAGGAAACAGACTCTAGTGTAATGGAATCATAATTCAAGAGTGCTCTTAGCTCCTTGGGATGCAACACTGGAGAGATATATTGGCAACCGAGCCCAACAGACCACAAAAGACAGGCCTTAACAATCATAATAAAAAATAAGAAAGCTCTGCGAGCAAGTCAGTGCCAGAACACCAGTGTCATCAGTTAAATTTAGTGAAAAACATTTTCACTTCAGGCATTGGTTACAGTCTGCTCAGATAGTCTGCTAAGATAAACAATGTAGGTGCATTTCTCTTTTACACACTCTACATCCAGAAATAATTAGGTTATTCTGTCACATTGGAGGTGATGTAAAACTTACATAATACCAGTCCTTGCTATAGTGAAATCTATAGCGGCTGGGGTAAAACCAGTTCAGGCTATGTTAATTCGATGGAGGAGATGTATTCACAATTTGAATGTTTTTGTGTGTCCCTCAATGGAATATAGACTTGTGCACAAGGGGAATTTGTCTCTTAAAACACTTTGTGCTCACAATGCACCAGACAAAAGTATAAAGAAGCCTTCAATACACTGATATTTCACCAAAACAATCAGAAAATGTGGAAGCTTTCCAGGGAACTCCAAATACTTCTGAATCGGGGGTGGATGAAAAGATCTTATAACCAAAATTGAACCACCTGCCAGACTTGAATTTCCCAGTCACACAGACAATGGAATTTAAAGGCCATTCCACATCGGCCCTGACAGAGCACACAAATCTCCAAGGCTGTGGAGAAATCTTCTGCCCCTCAATTACTGCATCGATGGCAGGGCCCCAACCAGGCATCCTTTCTAATGACTGCAATGAAGAAGTTCATTTTCGCATCAGCTCGCCCACAGTGTCACCTCCAGAAATTGGTGTGAAACCGTGACTCACCTGTGAGGTTGCACATTTGCTCGGGAACATTTCCATCGGCAACCGGGAGCCAGCGGCCATCACACTGAGCTACATTAGGGAACATTAAGAATCCATTTACCTTTACTGCTCATGCCATTTTAAAACGTACCTACTTTATGTTAAGTGGCCCTAATACATGTGTAATTACGCTGTAACTACACAAGTAGGCACAGTGTAACTACTGTGAACATATACAGTGCTCTGTTACAGTTTTGTATAACTGTAAATGTTGTATTTCAACTTTGAAATTTGGAACATGGTGTTTATAGCTCATGTGGGAGAAGAGGGAAAAAATTGCTTGCCTGCACTTTAATGTGTGGCTCAGTAGGTAGAGCGTGGCGCTGACAACTGGTTGCGGGTTCGATTCCCATTGAAACCACATATATTCAAAAATGTATGCATTCACGACTGTAAGTCGCTTTGGATAAAAGCGTCTGCTGAATGGCATATGATTTAGTATAGCGACTGCATATGCATTTACACACCCACACCTGAACTGCGCATACGCACAGATGGATTGATGCAATCAAATTGAATGGAAAAAGCTTAAAGCTTAAAATAGGTTTCACAATTGGAAGTAAGAAGTGTCTATGCACACAGTACCTATCTCTGCAGTTACAGTGTAAATACACAGGTATTAATGCTACTTAATGTGAAGCGGGACTAAAGTATTAAATAAAGAAAGGCAGGAAGAGGAAAAACCTCTTCCCACTTGAGAATGGGTTAGCTCCTGTAGAGCAACACTCACCAGAGCCACGAGACAGTGCATGTGCAGAGAAAGTTTTACGAGCAGTTAATTTAATCAAAATGCAGTTGAACCCCCCCAGGACAAACCAGTTCATCATCCCCAAATGGCGACGTACGATCCGTACAGACGCCGACCGGACACTTGATTCTCAGGGGAACTGACCCCCATTAATCACCATCGAGGGCAATGAGCCGTCCGACTGTGTTTGGCCTTGGATGCGGCCATTAACATAATATGATGAATAACACACAAATTGCATCCGGACCATGATGGGCCCCCTTTAATGTGGCTTGTGGTCTCGATTGGAGATATCGCTAATCTTTACAGCCCTCTCGATCTCCATCATGGCATCTCTAATATACCCTGTCGAGGCGTCTCACTCCTGCGCTATTGACATTCCCATTAGGGCAATCATACTGATGAATGCAGCGCAACATTCCAAAGGGGACGCGTTAATTTCCACATCTTCCGCGGGCCTCGAGACAGCCGTAATCTTTGCTCTCTGCCTTTAAATTACTTCTTGTTTCTCTGCACAATAAACTGGGAGACACAGCGCATGCATAATTCATGAGTACAATCAGGGCCTTCCACTGGCCACGGAAAGAAAGAGATTGATACATGCCGCAGTGGGCTAGATGCATGAGCCAATACATATCCATACGCCATTTAAATATACTTGTGTATAATGCACTAATCTATGCGGCCTACGTCGTTTAAATGGTTATGTTCCGCAAGGACAATATATGGAGAAGAGGTGCACAAAATTCTGTGGATAATGAAGTATTCATGAGGACGTTGGGACGTCGATGCCTCCATTAAAGCAAAGAAGTTGATTAATGGCTCAGAGGTCAGCATCGTTTCCTTGACGTCACTCAAATGCATTTGTCTTCAATGTCTACCAAGGACTCAATGGAATTACAGGTGACTTACAGCCATAAATATACATCTGCACACATGCCTGTACTGCGCGTACACACAGATGGATAGACTTGCCAGTGTGGCTGTTTCGGAAGTCGTGCTGACAACGTCAAGGCAGAACGACATCATCGAAAACCGCCGGTGACAGTGCAGCGGGTCAGCTGATCAGTCACAGCGAGGAACCCATTCACCCAACCAGAGTGGAGAGACAACCCGTTATCAGCGTGACCGACACCTCAATTGTAACACCGCTGTAGAGAGGATCAAAGATTACGCCAAGACCCAGAATGGGCTGTGAGGCATGCATTTAACTGGGCTTACAATGTTCCATTCTGGAGCAATTCATAAACGCGTTAGTGCCTACACTCCATCAAATTAACTGGCTCTGACCTATGATTGTTCTCGCTATAATGGACTGTGAGACGGAGCCCCAACTGTGGAGGTGGGCGTTTCATGCTTTGATTGAATCTCTCTTGCAAAAAAAAAAAAGGCCTTTTGCAGTTAAACTTTGGATTTAAAGGACCCACTTCACACCGTTTCTTCTCTTCAATCAAGAAATGTGCCCAACAGAAATCTCACGCTGTTGAGCGAATCGGAAAAACTGAATCAGAAAAGAGAACATAATCAACTTGTGTTGAGTGTATTCCAGGCGTTCCATTAAATGTAATTTAAATGTCAACTAAAATGAGAAAGGTCTAAATAAGTCCAGGAAATTGAATACATTTTTGTACTATTAAAATGACCTCAAGGATGCAGGAACGAAAGAAATGAACATGCAGACACAAAGCAACCGATTCTAGAATCAGCCTTTTTGATCATCAAACAAAAGAAAAACACTGCATTGTAATATGCACGCCTCGTATGATGTCACACTGCATTGTGAGAGCTCTGTGATCTGTGCATCGTACCCATAGAAAGTAAGTGTACCACATTTGGAATGGTGACAAGACGAGGCAAATTCGACAAAGACAATACAGAAGCTATACCGAGAACACAGATGCAACTAACAATTCACAGATTGCAGCAACTGGAACTACAGTGCTGCCAAAGCCTGTAAATGAAGTGAGCTCACTGCGCACTAAGAAGGATTTGTTTAGCTAAGCTGACAGAGAGTAAGAGGCAGCTAACTTGTATTTTGCTTTTAATGAGAGCACTTAAGGGGCCCTCCTAAACATAATACTATACACCTTGGACCCTCGAAGCCTGCGTCTCTTTCTCTAGTGCCCGACTCCTCAGTCGCCCTCATTTTATATCTTATAGGCTACGCGTGCACTTAGCATAGCCTCAATTTTTCATTAAAAGCACAGCCTGTCACCATTAAAATGCAGATAAAGTGTGTTGTTCAACTGCGGCACTCAAAACACATCCGTCAGCACAGAGCTCTGAGTAGCTGAGGCTACAGCGTGGACGGCAAAAGCTTCAGGAGGTGGAGGGAGCAATGAACGTATGTAGGCCAGCTCCATGGTTGTTTCTTCTTCACTAGAATTGGCAGGATAGGTGTTACCGCCACAGAGGAGGGAAATATTTTGCAGAGCTCCTGCCAACTGTTTCATTCAACGTGGCGTTGACAGGTTGCAGGATCTGTGGCTTTAGAGAAAGCCCTGAGCATCAGAAGTACTTATTAATTGGGAGAGAGGGGATGACCCACCCCCAGCTGAGACACAGGTATGTGGAAAGGGGAGAGCAGGTAGATGACTTATGTAATGACTTCTTGTGGACAGGTTCTGCTCTGTAAAAAAGAAACCATTTTGAGACACTTAAAACAGTGCCAACTGAGCTGCCACCAATTTAAGAGATTTGAAATTTCAAGTTATGAAACACTTTTCACAGTTGATTAAAAAATCTTATAGGGATTTTGAAAGACCCATTTCATGTTTGCTCTGTCAGTACACAATATATATTATAGCATGCATCATGATCAGAATATTCATGAGTAGTGAATATTTGCTCCAGTGTTATGTTGGATGCATTTAAATTTGCCTATTACCTGCCATGCAAGTTGATATAAACCACAGATGATGTTTCCTCTGAAACTCTTTCATTTTCACTTCCAATTACATATCACCATGGTAGTAGGTGAACTGAAACCAAGTGAGAACAGAGGGCTGCAGTTTGTCATTCTGAGCACTGCTGTTGTACTGCTGAGCAAGGTGCTTTTTCGGAATTTATTCAGAAAATATCCTGCCATATAAATTGATATTAAGCAACGGCATGCATCAAGTAAGTCACAAATTTATGGATCTGTTTTGTTGCTGCCCCATTTTATTTATTTATTTAATTTTTGTGAGATCTACTTCATTTAATTAATTTACGACTTGAGCCCACCAGTGCTTTGAAGTTGACCAGCCTTTTAATGCCTTGAATGAGGAACCTGGAAAATATTAGCAAGGTGATCTTACACCCGTCCTCTGAAAATCCGCAAACACGGATAATCAGAACCATAATGTAATGGAACGAAGCACCGCGTTAATCCACTGGACACCACAGTCCCGCGTCGTGCATGCCTTGTCTCTGTCCGTGGGCTAAGCCCCCAATGTCTTCAGCCACAAGCACCGCCCCTGCTACTAGCTCAGTTACTCCCCCACGCACATTTATACATTGATGTCATGTCTTGTTGCGGCCCGATTTTCGCGAACGGCCTCATGGTTCTTTGAGGTTCTCTCTCGTGGTTCTCTGAGGTTCTCTCTCATGGTTCTCTCTCTGAGGCCAGGGCTCAGTTTGAGTCCACGGCATGCCAGTTGGCACACCGCGCCAGTCGGTCTAGTTATTCATGCACAAGTTGTGTGCTTTTTATTTCTTTGGATTCGGCGCTTGACCAGGATACAGATAGCACAGATAGCAGTCACATTCGCACTGCTCAAGCGCTGACGGTATGCCAGCTGGTCGGACAACACCATTAATCTCTCTTATCAGTGGCTCAGTGGAAGCGCTGTCCCCAGCGCTGTGCACCTCGCATCAGGCTTTTGTCATCCGCAGAGGCAGAGTAAGCCGCTGCATTAACTTACTGATTTACCTCTCGGCTGAAACCTGGCCCTTGTTTTCTAAGGAAAGGCCGTTTCATCATTCTCGCTATTGACCACTTTGTTATTGTTATTTCCCCCAAAGTGTTGCCTTCTTCCCTGAAACTTATGGCTTGACAATTTTTGTAATTGCGCTTTGCGATAAAAAAGTTAATTAACTTGTGGAAGATCGCTTATCCCCCCCCGCAGTAACAAATGGACCCCCTGATAAAATAAGCTGAAGCACGTGTCGAGATAAAAACCTCTACGCGCTAATGTTAAAGAGCAGTGATGAATGTGAGTCTGAATTAGAAAAATCAGTTCTTAATGACCATAAATGAATGGAGAATGGAGAGATATAGAGAAGTGATTAAAGATTAATTAGATCAGAATGAAATTGTGAGTCCGAGGCTGGTGGCTCCTGTAGTGTGCTACGCAACGTTTTCTTGGTCTGAGGAATAAAATTTAACATTTAATCATTTAAAAAAATATGGGAGTTGCCAAGTGGGCTCTGACAAAAATATTGGCAAAATATAGTTGTATATTTAATGAATCTGCACCTCTGAAAGAAAAGAAACATATTACTTTATATAATGTTTTGTAGTTGCTCATCTCCACATTGTTCTTTTGCAGCATTACTGAAGACCATCACGCTGTTGATGTGCCTGCTCTCAGTAGGTATACCCTAATCCGTATGTACGTCTGTCGATGTCGAGAGGACCACTGTAACTTTAACACACAGAGGAAGTCAAATACTGCATTAAGAGCCATGAAAGAATGACTGCCAAGCTGGAGCTACAGACCCATATCAATACTGTTCTTATCTGCTAGGCTTGAATAACTCAATTTCACTTTGTCTCTTGCTTGAGGTTTAACTGCAGCAGAGAATGCAGAAGATGCTTTAGAAATGGAGAGCTGGTTGCGACGGAGAAACGAATATTTGTATAGGGCAACATATGTGTCTGGTATTGTCTTTAGCGGACTCTCTTTGACTACTTTGGGGGTATAATGTGAACTTAGCCTGATAGTTGTGTTTGTTTTTTACCTGAAATGCATGTGGTACAGTTTCCCCTGCCTTGCCCTTTCCCAGTCTCCATCCACTTCTGCTTGGACCCAGTTGGCCTCTACATGCTTCTGCATAACTTGTGCGACCTCTTCGCGGTTCGCACAATGCAACAATGTCGCAAGCACTCTGCAATTTATACCTCAAAGGCTATGCGCAGCCTATGCAACATGGTGTGCTTACTCTTCTGTGTCAATGTATTGAACAAGGTCGGTAAAGTTTTCATGAAAGCAAGGAAACTTCTGTACCTTCAAACTTCTTCAGCCAATCTTTCCTGAACTGGTTCATTTTATACCATGTCAAACAAATGATGCTAGCTATCTATATTGTTAGCTACATTTTACGTTTACATTTTAAGCATTTAGCAGACGCTCTTATCCAGAGTGACTTACAAGATGTGCATTAATACATGGTAGGAACAATCATAGTTAGCGCACGAGATCAGTGCAGTTATACAGCAATAGACATCATTGCAGGCATCTGCGTACCATACCTGTAACACTGGGAAGGAAAAGGTTAGTGTAATTTTTTTCTTTTTTATAGTGTTGAACAAGCAAACAGTGGTGAAGACAATTTAGCTAGATGGACAGAGTTCAGTGGTAGTGGAGTCTGAAGAGGTGGGTTTTGAGTCTCTTGCGGAAGATCGCAAGTGATTCCGCGGTCCTGACCGATTGCGGAAGGTCGTTCCACCAGCGAGGGATCAGGACAGAGAAGAGGCAAGACCGCGAGGAGCGGCTGCCAGGCACCCAGAGGGAAGGGACAGTCAGTTTACCAGAGGAGGTGGAGCGGAGGGGTCTGGGAGGGGTGTAGGGAGTGATGAGTGACTGGAGGTAAGGGGGAGCAGCACCTCTGGCCGCTTGAAAAGCAAGCACCAGTGATTTGAATCTGATGCGTGCATGGGGAGCCAGTGCAGAGAGGAGAGTAGAGGGGTGACGTGGGTGAACTTCGGCTGGTTGAACACCAGATGAACGGCAGCTTTCTGGACTAGTTGCAGTGGCTTGATGGTACAGGCCGGAAGGCCTGCCAGCAAGGAATTGCAGTAGTCCAGACGTGAAATCACGAGGGCCTGGACTAGGAGTTGAGTAGTCTCTTGGGTGAGGAACGGTCAGATCCTCCAGATGTTGTGGAGGGAGAATCGGCAGGTCCGAGTGATCGCTGCAATATGGCTCGAGAAGCACAGCTGGTTGTCCAGGGTTACTCCAAGACTCCTGGCAGACTGGGACGGAGACACTATGGAGCCTTCCATGGTGATTGACGCATCAATCATCGGGGAGCCCTTCGCTGGGAGGAAGAGCAGCTCTGTCTTCCCCAGGTTCAGCTTCAGGTGGTGGGTGGACATCCATGCTGAGATGTCAGCCAGGCATGCAGAGATCCGTGCCGGGACCTGGGTGTCAGATGGAGAGAAGGAGAGAAAGAGTTGAGTGTCATCGGCATAACAGTGATAGGAAAAACCATGAGCAGAAATAACAGAGCCAAGTGACTTGGTGTACAGAGAAAATAGGACGGGGCCTAGCACCGAGCCCTGCGGGACTCCGGTAGAGAGGGTGTGGGGAGAGGAGAGGCCACTGGTAGGACCGGTCAGCCAGGTAGGACTCGAACCATGTCAACGCAGATCCAGAGATTTCCATCTCGACGAGAGATGAGAGCAGGATCCGGTGGTCCACGGTGTCAAATGCTGCCGACAGGTCGAGGAGGAGGAGGACGGAGCTAAGGGATTGGGACTTAGCCCCGTGAAGAGCCTCAGTGACCGCAAGGAGATAAGTTTCTGTTGAGTGGCCTGCTCTGAACCCAGATTGGTTGGGATCAAGCAGGTCGTTGGTAATGTTGGGTGACTGTTAGCAAGCTTTATTTGGCCATGATACCAGGTTGCTAGCTAGCTAGTTAGATAGATATTGATAGTTTTGCTTAGCTAACATTAACATAAATATATACAGGTATGGTATGCAGCTGCCAACAACGATGTCTATCGCTGTATTACAGCAACATGTATTAATGCACATTTGGTAAGTTGCTCTGGATAAGAGCATCTGCTAAATGCTTAAAATGTAAAATGTAAAAAAATGATGTACTAGCTCAATGAACTATGACTATGACAGCTCCGCCTCCATTCGCTAACCAACAAATCAATGATGCGCAACATCTACGTGAACGGTTGCGCTGCGGTCGCGAGTTTGACTTTTGTGCTAGGTACACGACACCCTCTGCAACCCTCTCTGCATAGGTCACAAAGGTTGCGTTGATGTTGCAGAGCCCTGGTTGTGTTGCTATCGTGTTGTTGTTGTTCGAGCATGTAGAGGCCTTTAGCCTTCTCCTAGGAAGGCATGCTCTGACTGGTCCGTTTATTTCTGCCACGTACTTCCCTGAAGGGTGGAGACAAAAGAGTACATGATTTACATTTAGAAATCTATTCATTTTTGAAAGAGTCTCTGAAGTCCATTATATACAGGTGATACATTTCAGTCCTGAGTATTTTGGGTTTTGTGGATTTGTATGAGAAGATTTAGGCTTGTGTTTTGCATGTGTACATCTCACATTCTCATTGGGGGCTGAGCCCCCCTAAAGGTCAAATCCTGGAATCACCCCTGGAAGTAGGTATTGCTTCATATCATCCTGTAAGCTCATGGTGTATTAATGAAACACAAATTCCTTATTTTGTTCAAGCGTACTGCACGTTCTTTATGTAGCGGGTTGTGGGTAGACCTGCTGGCACAGCCTATACACAGACTGCCTATATGCCTGTGTTTGGTTTCAATGAAGTATCAAACCCGTTTTATCTCAGGTGCCTGAGTTCACCAGCTGCAGGATAAATATAATGCATATTACAACACACAGGTCTACATTTCACACACACAAAAACCTATTCATGTTTGGTCATAATATTGCAGCGATACGCTGTAGAGCCAGGAAAGCATAGCATTAATTTAACAGTATGACCCTCCAGTACCGTCTAATAACCCCCTGCCCTTTCAAGCATACGGACATAAAGTACAAGACAGCCCTGAATCCAGGAAGGCAGCTCACACTGTGAATATGCCAAATTAAAATAAATTAGGTCTCTTGCTGTCTGTGTGGGGAATACATCTTTGTCTGAGGCTCCTGGTGCCTGGGGCAACCTGGTAGCTTGTTTACCAGCCGGCGCTTGGTTAACTCAGCAAACTCAATCCAAAAATAAAGCCCCATTTGTTTTAGTTATGGGTGCCACATGGGAAATGTATGGCCCAGGCCAGGGACAAAATGGCTTTTCAATTTGAGACAGGCATCTGCTTTTTCTCATTCCATACCAGTGAGCTTTATCTAGTGTGGCAGAAGTGCTAAAATATCATTTTTTTGCATCCGACACTGAAGAACAGATGCTATTAAATAGGGAGGTCTTTTTTTTCCTTCTCCTGTAATTTCAGCAGTTATAATGTGGATCCCCCCTCTCTCTTCCTCTCTTTCCCTATACTGTATACTGTATATAGCAAAGGGTATTTGTCTGGAGTCTTACACAGAAGTACTTATTGCACAAGTAAGTAATGATTACCCCTGGGATTATCCCTGTCTGAGCCCTGTTTCACATAAATAATGAAAAGATTCTGTTTGGAAGAATCCCAAAAAAACTTGACTGTATACCTGTAGCAGCTTTCATTGTCTTTTGGAGAGATACCGTATTTAAAAATGGAAGAACCCTGAGGGTTTGTTTCAAGCCTCCTTCTCATCAGTATGGGAGTCAACTTCCTAAGTCAAAACACAATAGGGGAACAGACATTAGGATGTCACTGCCAGCGGGAAGATTGGACTTGATGACGAATGATTAGGAACGATTACGATCGGAAAGGACATGGAAATATTTTACACAGTGCAATTCAGTCTGCTATCAGCTTTGCCATTATACCTGTGGTGTATAATCAAATGGGAAAGTATAATTTGCTTTACATAGCACAACAAGGTGATTCAAGCTCTATCCGACAGTGAAACTTAAACATTCAATTGAAAAAATCAGCCTGCGAGATACGGGAGAGATAAATGACTTTCATCAAAACTCATTCTCATCGATTTGCCTATGCATTTTAACGTGGAAAACTTTTTGTATCACCAACTCCCTGAAATTTCATTACAGCGTCCCTGTTGTTTTGCAATAGCCCGCAATTGATTCTGACATTTATGTGTAAGGCAGGGAGGAATTTAATTTTAATTCATTTTCATTGCCGGTGCATCTCAGTTACTGACCCAGTGTTCCAGTCAGAGCACACAGAGGCCTGGCACTTAATACAGTGCCGCTTGGTATTCAAGGAACTCAACAGGAAGTATGGAATTGTTACCTGCCTATTCAGTGCCTGGGACCTGTTCTGACAGATCCCACTAACTGAACTGGGTGTAATTGCTTCACAAACTAATTATTTGTGGTGCCAGGGCCGCAGCTTCTTCATCACAGAGAAGGAGAGAGCTCCAGGGGCCTCGAGGCCGCTGACAGATGGAGGAGGGGAAAATGAGAGTAAGAGGCCAGCGAACCCTGTGTGTGACTAATGCCTCATAATGATCCATCTCCTTCCATTGTAACGTAGTCAAATAAATCAGGCCGAAAGTAAACAGAGTTTAGGCTAAATAAAGTGGGCGTGTGTAGGGTGGATACCCCTATGCCCATGTCCTCGTTGTAACCAAAGGTACACGCCAAAAATTATGCAACATCAGACATGCCCGTGCTGATTCTGCCTGCACACTGTGAGCCTTCAACCCCAGTCAGGCAGAGTGAAATATTGAGACTGTATTGAACCACTGCATGTAAGAACATAAGAAGAAGATGTGTACATATTTGAAGCCGGAGGGAGATTCCAAGCGGGTGCTGGCGTATCAAGCATTATTGAGTCGCAGGAATGAATGCACTCTGATCTTGCAACCATCGGTTTCTGAGCTTTTGAGTGACGGACACATTATTGGAAGACCTCACTCAATGAGCTTGTTCTAGCAAAATCCATGGGAAAGGAGATTTTGGTTTTGCAAAGGGGAAGGTAGGTCGGGATTGTACAAGTTGTTGGAGGAATGAAATTAGTAAATGCCTTTGACTTTACAAAGCTTCAAACATTTACAGGAAACGGGAGTGTGACTAAAAAACTAAGATATTTTTTAAAATATGTTCTCCCAAAAATAAACACAACACTTAATTTCTTCCTCTAATTAAAATAATAATAATAATGCATTTACTAACCTTTTCCTTCCCAGTGTGACAGGTATGGTATGCAGCTGCCAACAATGATGTCTATCGCTGTATTACCGTACTGATCTCGAACAATGATTGACCATACCATGTATTATTGCACATCTTGTAAGTCGCTCTGGATAAGAGCATCTGCTAAAGGTGGTATAGATAGAAATAATAAGGTTCCTCACTTGTTATTTTATGACCCTCATGTCACAGAGACCATGGAACCGTAGAATGGAATTTTGGTCATTCCAGTTTGGAATCGCCAACTATGCCACGTTACTGCTATGCCACAGAGCATCTCCTCCTCCAATGCACTTGCCTAGAATCTAGTGATTATTTTCTACAACACAGGACACACAGTACTACAGAAAAACCTAGCGTTGATTTAGAAGGGAGGTGCATCTCTCACTGATAGCACCCTGGTAGCCTGTGGATTCCTGGCAATGTGCAAGGCACCCACAGGGGGAAGCTTATGCAATGGTAACCTGAATGACCTTGGCAGACTTAAACCCACCCTGCCCCTGGGATGAAGTGTCTGGACTTGAACCTGCAATGCCTCAGCCATAAGCGTCTGCAAGTGCCTTCACCACCTGAGCCAATTGAGCAGCTAGACCCACATTTATGGACCAGTGTAAGAAACAAGATCACAGCTTATTTTGAAGCACATACACAATTACACAATACACAAGGTTGCTGGTCATTATGAAGGACACTGTGGAGTATATTGTTAGCACAGACCCCTAAGAGGATCGAGAAGGATTGTTCAGCAGCTGTTTTGAACCAATACCCTCATAAAAACATACTCCAGCTTACATCACAATTAGACTTGATTATGAACACAAAGGCACAGTCCTTTTCACACAAAGGAGCTTTATGGAGCTTGTGCTGAGTGCTCTCATGTATGTGATTGCCCATTTAGCATGGTATTGTTGTGCTTGTATCCATACTGCTGCCCTACCAACTGGGGCATTGGCCACCTGTACATGACGACGAGTTGATTTCATTCTAACGATGCGTTGTTTTATTACACAACAATCAGCTTTCGGGAAAAGAGGTGCAGAGTTCACTATCCCTGCCCTTGCACGCTACGAGAAAGCACTAATAATGATGTATTATCCCATCATGGCCAAAGGGCTTCACATATAGTTTGCCATGAGAGAAAATGACAGAATAGGGCAAAGCAGATTCCAAGCCAGGAGGTTCTTTCTTTCTCTCCCCATGTCTGCCGATGGACAATTTCCCCTTTTTGGGTGAGTTGAGCAGGGTCCATGCAGTTCTGTGGGGCACCTTTGAAACCCCCTTTAAGCCCTGTGTGATTCATTAGAGCCATAGGTCACTGAATACCACAATGTTAGACACAGGTCCAACAATATGTTCAGTGATCCTGGACCAAAAAAAAATGGACACTAAAAGGATCCTTTTATTTGACCAACTTCTGACCAACTGCGGGCCCCTCACCTCCCGCCACTGCAGGCCTTCCTGAGGATCCCTTGCCATGCTGTCCCATTGGGCCAACCGAGGGCACCAAGCTGCCTGCCCCAGCCGGCCTGTCTAATGGCCTTTCATCACCTGCTGATGTCAGGCAGCCTGCTGCCGGCCACTGCAATTGACCCTTCGCTAAACCACGCCCAGAAAACGCAAACTGGCCAATCACAGCGCCGTATTTTACAGGCTCCGACACTTTTTTGCTGCGCTCCATTGACTTTGACGTAAAAATTAGAGATTTTCTTCATTTTCGAGCTGGTTTTGTGAATTTTTAGCAAATTATGGTTAAACGTTGTGCCTGGGGCACGTATAACAGTGACACTCGTTACCCAGAGAGGTTGGAAGGAGATATACGTTTTTTTTTCCTTTACAAAACCAAAATCAAATCCTGAAAAGTGTTAGCCAGCTAAGCTAACGTGGCTACGGTCTGGATATACAGCTCCGGGTTGCAACGTTGGTAAAGTTAGACTAAATGTTAGCTTTGTTATTCGTGATCCAGCCAGCTTGCTAACGTTAAGATGTTACAGTCAAGCTCTAAAAAACCTGTGGGTAACGTTACCTTGATGTCAAAATGTAATACTATTTTTTCATTACTATTTCAGCAATTTGTCAATGGGAAGCCCAGTCCCGAGTACCCAAATCTTGTGGAGGACTGGGCTGACACACTGCTGATATTTGTTGCTTTACAGAGGTCCAGGGTATGGAGCTACCTGTGGAGCTAACCAGAATAATGTTGTTACAGCACACTATAGGCTACTAATGTTACGTTAGTTAGCTAATGCTAGCTAACTTACTACTGAATGTAACGTTATATAGGCCTACTGCTTTTGCTTTTTAATGATTGTAATAGTGATCTGAATAGAGACCTACCCAGCTTTACAGGAACAGTGTTGCTCCTTAATGTTGTTGTCCTCTGTCTCAATCGCCAGGTGATGCTGTGGTTCACTTTTACTCTGATCTGTAGGCTTTCGCTTCTATCTTAATTTTTTTTACGTCATTTTGTTGCTGAGTCAGTGTGATATCTTGAATATAACCTTCAAATGCATATTGTAGACCGTTCTGTCTGCTTCTATCTGAAATAGCTTTTTCTATTTTCCAAAAATTGGACAATATTTCTCCAGGAAGTGCAGTTAGCGACAGTGCGAGCGCCATGCTGGCTCCGAAAGCTTGACGGACTTAGCAACAACAACTAAGGGGGGCGTGGTTTAGTGAAGGGTCAATTGCTTGGAGGCATACAACTGATCAAGGCAACAAGCAATGATTTTACAGATTGCCTCAATTGTTTTACATTTTGGTCAACACTGAAAGGCCTACTTGAATACCAATATGACTACAGTCTGTCTATATGGAAATTTAAGTTTAGTTAAGATGTTAGTTGTAATTAAACATCTGCATATTTGGGCCTAAAACTTCCTGCTTTAATTAAAGGTATACTTCCAGACTTATGATCCAATGCACTCTCCTTTTAACAAAAATCACCAGATCTCCAGACTCATGCACTATGGGAAAGCATTAGTATTCATTAATGTGAACCGGAGATTCGCTACTACTTCTTCACCTATCAATGGCTAGTAATGAAAGTCATAGGCATATGCTGGGCATAGGACCTTTTCAAATCAGTGGTGCACAGATTAATGAATCTATCTGTATAATATTTGGATTGGCTATAATGGGCGAATAGGATGAGCCATCCAAATAATCTCAAGATTGGTAAATCTGTACACAATCTGTACAACATCGTTCTACTCCTGCACCCATTCACAGCAATCCCCTCCTCCTTCGCACGAATCCCTGGGGCTCGTCTTAGTGATCCTAACACTAATCATCTCAGACACCACACTGCAAATGGAAATGCTAGCTACCGCCAGGCAAAAAGCCTTGCCCATTTCTACACGTTTCAAATGAATTCAACTTCACTGCCATGCAGTTAAGCAATGAGGGATGCTGTAGCATATGGTTTGAGTAGTTCTCTGCGGAACATGGACTGAATAGTACTCTGCTAAAGCAAGCAGTGGTGCGATGGCACGTAGAGGTAAAGGGGAGGGCAGCGGTGACCATGCCTGTCAGGCTGGGTGAAATTGATAGGATAGAGCTTGAGGCACAGTACACTGCAGCTTGAGTCCAGACTTTTCAGTGACAGGGGTAGGGGTGCCACTGTAGTAGTGCTGTGATATAGGAGGCAGATTTGATCCAGTTCAACTCTCCCCCTCCCCAACCACACATTTATACAATATGTAACAATATCTTATTAGAAGGATTACACATTGTGCATGCCTTTTATGCAACCCCAATACCTATAATGCAGTTTTTATGTGTGAAAAACAAATAATTCAGACACAGGAGACACATTCAGCGTAGTTAGATTCAGTTAGAGCCTGCGACTTGGATTTTGTGGATGTATTTTCCTCCAAAATGTGATATAATATTAATAACTGGATAGTGTAAACAACCTGCACCATTTCAAATCTCTGCAACATGCAAATGATCTCTTTTTAAAGAACGGGCTTGGAGAACCATCCAGTCTTACTGTACTTAGTTTGAAGGAAGTTTGTAATATTGAAGTTGGTTATATATATATATATCGATATATATTTTGCCATTCCTTCTATAGTCTTGGTCATCCCTGGTTCCCCTGCTGATTTCTTTACAGTCATTTTGTGTTATGTGACTTCCAACCTTGACATGTTTTCTTTCTCGACATCTAATAGAAAAACGGATACTTTAATATTAGTCGGAAGGCATTCAACCTTTAACAAAGGCTACAAAGTTTTAAACTGTTCTGTAGCACCAAGTTCTATTTTAAACAGGCCCCTTGTTCCTAAAGCTGCTGACGCCTCAAATTTCTGCTTCACGGGCCTCCGTTAATCTAAGGCTGATAAAAATGAATCATAAAACAATATAATGTGAAATTAAAAAGCTGGTTAATTTATACATTATATATATAACCATCACAGATGATTAATAGCACTGTTCGATGCTTAAGTTAATTTAACACATGAACAAAAGCATTTGACTAAGCAGTACTGTAATTTACTGTTATCATGGTTGGGGCATTTTCTGTGTTTCTAGCAGTGGAGCATGAATACTTTAAGGCCCTTTCCTTTTCCAGGGCTGAAAGAACAATTCTGGATTTTCCTGTGGGGGGACAAAAACTGTGTCAAATAACCAGAT
Source organism: Aldrovandia affinis (assembly GCA_029706075.1). Classification (NCBI taxonomy): domain Eukaryota; kingdom Metazoa; phylum Chordata; class Actinopteri; order Notacanthiformes; family Halosauridae; genus Aldrovandia; species Aldrovandia affinis. The sequence goes on along the minus strand of JAINUG010000037.1, from coordinate 1,288,083 downwards.
ACTGGATACATTTTGTAGTTTAGATTATCAACTGGACTCCTTAATGTGCACAGTATGAGCCATTTTATTCTGTGACCTAGCAAGATAAGACATTTAATGTGGTTGTTTAGGCTCTCTATCAATGACCTGTACTGTCCTGTGTTTATGTCTTTAAATATTTGGAAACTTCACCCTTCATTTATAGGGTGCTTGTGGTGATAGACCTGAATGCACGTAAAACAGATTAATAAACGATGCCATTCTGAAACATTGTGGAGCAGCTCTGCGATTTATTCCCCCTGAACCCCCAAAAAATGTTGTCTTACTTCTTTCCGTTAGACAATGAGACAAATAGCCGCATTAAAAGATAAAAGGACCGAGGATTCGGGAGAACTGAATGCAAGAGAAAGCGCAGAGGCCGCTCCCGAGATATGCATTGTAGTTCTTCTGATGCAAACGTTGACCTAAGATAGCATCCTCTCATGCTCAGCAGTACCATTGTGCTGGCTGGCCTTTCCAGGGCTCCTCACAGCCGATTGTACTCTGGAAATATATCAACGCTGTAAATGGCCCTTCTAATGTAAAGCGCTCACGTTTATTTATTTTAACCCCTTAATGGCACATTTTGCCTCTTCACGCCACCTTTTTAACATTTACGACATCCAGCGGGGGCATTGCCAAAATTAAATTTGCTTCAGCAAAAGAGCAACTCTATTGTTATTGTTATTCATGTATTCAGTATTTTTTCTTCTTCTTTTTTCTCACCCCCTTATTGAACGAGGAGTAATAATGCAGCGGTCGGGTTTCAGAGTGGCTGTGCATTGTTTGAGCCGAGCTGATTTTGATCTCCTCGCGGGAGACGTTGGAGAAGATTCGGCCCAGATTGATTGCTCCCACTGCCTCCCCGTGTCTCCATCCAGGGTTTTTTGCATAATGCTTTCATTTCGATGCACAGCATCCCTTATCGTCTCGTGTTTGTATCACACATTACAGCACATTTTACCAGACTTGTCTTAGGGTTTAAATATTGATCCGGTATGTTTAAGGAAATGTACTGGCTGCGCCTCACCTTGAATCACGTTGGGCAGGCCGCCAAGTTACTCTCAGACAGTTTATGTCATGTTAACAGTACATGCCGTGCTATGTTTTATTAAAAGCGCTGTCACAGGGAATGGTGAGATTGAGAATGCGCTGTACTGTACTGTACTTCACCAAAGTGCTAGTCAGTCCCAGCCCAGTCCTGGCACAGGCACTGGTGACATTCTGCCCGCATAATTTAACTGAGATTCATGACATTTTCTCGTGCATAATGATTATAAGATGGAGCCCTGCACTACCCAATACATCATACAAAAAGAGCACCACTGAAATATTAAGATGCAATTCCCTCGAGCTGCTAAAAATCCATGTCTGCCTGAACATAGAGGCAAACACCCATTTCAGTGTGGGCTGTAGGTTGGACCCATGCCTTTTACAAGCCCAAACCTCCATTCCACAGGGGTGTTCCCACCCTGGAGCTCTGGATTAATAAAAGCACATTTCAGGCAAAGGCAGGGCATGCGGGAATATGTTCCACGCCGATGCCAATCTGTGATCTAATGCACAAATCCTCACCACTGCCGCTCCCAGTCAAGAAGCTGCCAAGAGAGCACATTGGCTCAAAACTGTTCACCTAAAAGGAGAAGAAACACAAATTGCTCCTCCTATGCTAAGTTTGACGTCAAAGCTAATTACTGTAAATAAGCCATGAAAAGTGACTCCTGATATCGTTAACATAAGAGTCTGGCTTCTGAAGATTGAATACTGGCACCTCCCGTCTTTTCCAGAGGAACAAATTGAGACCAGCTTTTGATGTGGTGTCCAGCCCTCCAGCCAACAGCTGAATGTAGACACCAAATGCACAAAAATATAGAACTATACTCAGCTTAATTAGTGTTACAACTATTGTCGAAATGTTGCATTAGAAAAGGCTTTTTTATGTCACGTTTGCGTTACCCCCACTCCCCATACCATTTCTGCTTGGCATGCTACAGCTTTTGAAGAAATGGCTGTGAAATGCCAGAAGCACTTGACGAAGTGATTCTATAGCACTGATGAAGGCATTGGCTTTCTGCCAGTCACTGCCATGAGCTGGAATGAAGCAAGTCGCATGAATCGCTAATTATTTCCAATGCAATTACTACACGCCACTGTTACTTAGGATATAAAGATTTTTTTATTCACCAGCTTGACTGCTATTTGGATGCACAGTGATATCCCAGCTTCTGTTATGTTTATTGTGATGACTATCTACAAAGGTACAGGGTCAAAAGTCATGTCATCCAGAAAACACATATGACTGTGTAAAATCGGTTTCCCTTGTCTCTAAAGACACTCATGTATTTTTAGTGCATTTATGTTTAGTGTGCAGTGGATAGCACTGTCACCGCACAGCGAGAAGGTCCCGGGTTTGATTCCGGCTGGGGCCTTTCTGTGTGGAGTTTGCATGTTCTCCCTGTGTCTGTGTGGGTTTCCTCCGGGTACTCCCGTTTCCTCCCACAGTCCAAAGACATGCACGTTAGGCTAATTGGAGAGTCTAAATTGCCTGTAGGTATGAGTGTGTGAGTGAATGGTGTATGTGCCCTGTGATGGATTGGTGACCTGTCCAGGATGTATTCCTGCCTCTCACCCAATGCATGCTGGGATTGGCTGCAGCCTCCCCACAACCCTGACCAGGAATAAGGGGGTTAAGATAATGAATGAATGAATCTAAGTGCCAAAGTTAGTCCTGCAGTTGGCTTGTATGCAGTAGAATACTGAGAATTCACACACAGCAATTTGGTTTTCCCTGCAGGAAGGAGAACACCTTTTCCTGGTTCCTAACAAATTTCATTCAATATTAAATTAATGGGTCACATCACAGGCAGTACATTGATCATCAATTCCTATAGTTTCAGAAGGTTATGCCTGCATTTGTCTGTTTATCTAGAGACTGGATGCAATACTATGTGTGAACCAATAAGCCAGTTGCCCTATTCATAGAGTATCTGGATGTCCTGGATTTTATTTCATATTTATTCAACATGGGTTGTTTACATAACCACATCTGCACCTTAGCCATTTCCATAAAGTTTCTATGACTACCGAATGGTTTTTCTTTTCTTTTATCTATACAAAATCCACATTCATATAATGGTGAAGCTATCACCGCATGCATTCCCATGTAGTGCAGAAAACATTTATAATATATATTCATTTCTATATAATTGATCTTTAGCAAAAGAAGCAACTCAGAGTGATGTAGTTTGATTATTGCCATTCTTAGTGAAAAAAAACAGCCCAAACTCAATAATTCTCTTTTAAAAATCTCTAGTCTTCCACATGGCCTGAGAGAATTTTCACGAAGTTCCACAGCACTATGCAATTATATCTTCAATTACACTGCCTACCCACTGACTGTGTCCCAGGCAACCCCTTAGATAGACTGCTATAAGATGTTCTTCCATGAGACAGTATTTATCTTGTTCTCTCGCTCTCTTCTTCTCGAACTCTCTGTTGTCAGTTTTCTGTACATCTTCAGCTCAACGGTTAAGGTCAGCCAAAACATTCCTGCATTTATTTGTCCTAATGCTGGAGATCTGGCCTTCCTCCCTGCATTCTTCTTCCAAATTCCAGACCATACTCCAAATTTAGTCTGAGAAATGTCTAATAGCTCTGATCTCTCTGGGAGACACGATGCATGGCCTATCAGTGATATTGCCTTTCTGCCCCTTGCCATAGGGTCAAAAGTCAGATTAACATTTTTTTGGACGGTTCTCTCTAACTGTTTAAGTTCTCACTCACACAGCACTTATATATGGTTTCAAGTTCCCTTTACTGCTCTTAATATGGTCAAGTTCACACATGGTTCTGTTTCAAATGGGAGAGACAACCACAGTTGTCAGTCCCACTAAATGCAGGTAGCGGAAACGGTTCTTAGTTCCATACGGTATGCTAAAGCACATAAATGTTCATGTGTGACCAGCAACTATTTTTGAGGACTGGCTAGTTAACAACCTAATGTGTTGTTTTGAAAACACCAGACAAGTTATCTGCATGACCACTGAGCTAGATAATACATGTCTCCACTCATTTTCCTGAATCACCACTGGCAGCACACAGAACAAGTTCCTCATGGCAGGACACCTGAGGTTCATGCGCACACTTCATATCTCATGAAGTCCCTTAGAACTTTGTCACACGCCACGTGACAATCCCTGGATAGGAACAGAGCAGTCTGGAGTGGAGTTTGTCGGTCTACGGACCAGATTTTTGTTTACACAACAGAGAAGTTCCCTGCACACCGACACGTGCAGAGAACAAGACCGGGAGGGTAAAATTAAAATAAACACAAACACAGACACAAAATCTTCACCCTACTCACCGCGAAGCTTTCGGGTAAAAACAACAAAAAAATAACAAACTAAAATAATCCAAATTTACGGGACACCGCGCCTCTTTGTCCGGAGTTACCCTGGAACCTCCCCAGGCACACACATATCCAGTGACCTTTCAAGTGCTTCCCACTCATGCATACAGAGACACTTGACTTTGCAGTCCGAGTTCTCCAACCCATGCATACAGAGACCCTCGGCACTCCCCACAGTGAGAGTTTTCTGGCAACCGGCCCTGAGACACTCTCCACTCTTCCAGTGAGAGTTCTCGGGCCATTGCCCAGAAACACTCTCCACTGCCCGAGTGCGAGTTCTCTTTCAATCACACCGAGGGCGAGAGGCGGACTCTCTTTCAGGGCACCCAACGGGCTGCAGCGTTGTGGATGAGTTGCAGGGGTCTGATGGCAGATGCCAGAAGGCCAGCCAGAATCGAGTTGCAGTAGTCCAAGCGGGACAGTACCATTGCTTGGACCAGGAGCTGGGTAGAGTACGTGATAAGGAAGGGACGGATTCTCCTGATGTTATACAGGAAGAATCTGCACGCCCGGCTTACCGCTGCGATGTTCTTTGATAGGGACAGCCTGTTGTCCATCACCACACCGAGATTCTTCGCGCAGGGTGATGATGTCACCAAGGTGTCACCTAGAGAAATGGAGAAATCAAGGTGGGGAGAGTTTAGAGCAGGAATGAAGATTAGTTCTGTTTTACCTGGGTTGAGCTTTAGGTGATGATTGTCCATCCAGCTCTGAATGTCCCATACACACGCAAGACAAAGACTAACTGATCCCCACTTGCCCCACCTGCTCTTAAATAGGCTCACTTTCTGCCTGGCTCAGATGGGACCCATCTATCAATCACTCAACAATTGACAGACCACACCCACTCACATTCTCACACAGACACCCAATCAGCCAATTGACTTCCATATCAATTAACTGATTGACACCAATTAAATAATTAAATCAACTATGGCCTTTGGAGCAACCTTCCTTGCGACAGTTCACTCTCACACCCTGTGAGAGTGCCAAACCTGCCCCCGGAAAGTCTCCCTGCTCCAAAGGCCTCCACCACATGTAAGACAAAGGCAACCGAGACCGACGCCCTCCACAAACTTCAAGTGAAGGAGATGCACATCTAGACACATCATGGTGGATCACAGACCACACGGTGCTGGTCAGTTCTGGACCATTTTATATTGTGTTCGCAGATAGCCCCAGATTTCTAGGCTCATCAGTAATATATGTTAATAGCATAAATGAAACAAACAAAAAAGCACAATCAGTGCCCTTGCATTGATTTGATAATGGCATATCTAAGAAGGAAAGGTATTTGAAGATCGGGTCCAATTAGGTTTGATTTTCAAAGTGGACTGTAATTTATGGGCACAGAAGCATTATGCATAAAACACTTCAAGCTATTTTTTATTTTGTAGTTGTTATTATTCTCTCTATCCATAATTATTACATGTCGTTTTTCTGATTAAAATCCAATTTGGCACAAAATCTTATCTGCCATCAGAAATTCTGTAATGTGGGTAACAGCTTTAAAACATTAAAAAACTTCAGAAAATATTGAACAGACAGTGAATTCACGTTTGCAATGAAAACCAATACAAGCAGATACATATGACAAAAGTCTGATAAATAATATGTATAAAAACTGATATTAGGGTTTTGCCAGTAGGTATAGGTTTTGAGAACAGCTCCCATTCAAGACCACAAAATTCTACTATCATTAGCCCAGCTGTTTCGTCGCCTATTTGGCTCATTTTTGCACAAATTTGGCCTTGGATAGTCCTATATAATATATTCCTTGACTCTCAAACCATTTCGTTTAGCTGTTTTCTAGAACCTAACCCCTGTTAAAACCTTGCAAGACAATTATTTTGTCATGGCTGCCTAAATATCAACAACATTGAAAAACAATATTCTGCATGCAAATGTTTGTACGGATGTCCTCTACATCAACCTCAGGGCAAGGGAGAAGTAAGGAGACTGGCCACAGTGAATCTGTCCATGACTGAACCCGAATGAGGCATGACAAATAGAGCAATGATGGGAAGCAACAACTTTACATAATGACCAGCATCCCCCTTATGGGCCATGGGACGGTTTGGCTGACACTGATGAGGTCAGCCCGTGGGGTGAACAGGCTCTGACGGCCAACAGGGGAATATAGCCCCAGGGGTGCTGATGGAGGGCTTTATTTACTGAATGTATGTATACCTTTTTCATGTATCCAACACTTAGTTTTCTCTCTTTTCTCATCCCAATGCTGAGCTGCACTGAGGTATCTTACACTGAGTTATAAGAGGTTGAGGGCTCAAGGAAGACAGAGTTGGAGTTTATGCAATGTGTGAGCCTTCCCAGATAAACACAGATTAAAGAGGGAAGGAAAACAGAGACTTAGATCAGAAGACGTGACACCAAATGATAATACCAAAATGACCAAATGTTAATTTAACTCTGGTAAAGAGGTAAAAAAAAACTGCACACAATTCCTTAGTCTGTCTTATTTACCTAAATCAAATGGCAGTGATCTAAATGGTTTGGAATAAACATTTCTGTTAATATTCGATAATGTGAACTGCATTGTATTTTCTCATAATGTCAGTTGGGAGGAAAATAAAAGTTGGTGCTGTATTTTTCAAGCAAGTTTGGCTGAGGTTACCTTAAGAAAATAAAAACATTTGACTGGACCTTAGTTATACCAATCAGACACTTTACAATATAGATGGAGTCCATGTTTGAATAGAATATGTATGTTTGTGGAACATTAATGGGTGCAAATTTAGTCTGATAGGTGGGGGGGACCAACGTTGGTGATGGCCAGTGCTTCTCAGAAAGATTCAAATGCAAAACTAGGCTACCAAAGAAAGCCTACAATTCAAATGGTTTGTATATGAATATCAAAAAACAAACAAACATTATTAACAGGAAAATAATTTAATAATACAAAGAGAACAAGGGTAAGGCTCAGTGAATATACTTCTAATGAGCCCTGATGTGATGTTCTTTTCTTATTGTATCTGACCTCATCCATCTTCTGTGTGTATGTGTGTGTGTGTGTGTGTGTGTGTGTGTTTGTGTGTGTATGGAATGGTGCATTAAGTTCCTGGTTGGCGATGAGCAGTCGTTAACAGTTATATTTGAGCGAGATAAGAGGTGTTTGTGGGACTGTGTGGAGTGTCACGTGTGGAAAGCATGCACAAAAATGATCAGACATTTTAAATCGGACTTGAATACCCAAGTAACGGAGATAGTTAATTAATTAAAGAGGGTTATGGATTATTGCTAATGCATGTAAATTGCAGTACTTTTGTTTGCCACTGAGGATTTAAATGAAAAACCTGACAGCATTTCTGCAGCCATATGGAACCCACCATTGCAACAAACATGGATATTTTAAACAATATAAGCACCAAATGCACTTTTGCATTGTTTTGGTAATCTTTACAAGTACTCAGTACTTGTTAATACAACGTTGAAATCATACTAGCTTGTCTCTTCATTACTGTTCTCTTTTCATTTTGTAACCCCCTAAGGGTTACTTTCTCTTTCCACCTTCAAGATTTGGCTACACATCTCACACACTAGTACAATCCTACAGTTCATTTAAACAATGTAATTCATTTAGTTTTAGCTTGAAATGATCACATTTAGCCAATAATATAACATTCTTAAAAATATATATTTTTAAAGACTGACATGAACCAGATCATCATCACCTGCAATGACAGCTATTACCAGTAATGTGGAAATATGGGCCGTGTTTATCAATGTCAAAACACAAGCACAACATTTTGTCTGATCATAAAGTATTCAGATAGATACTGGACAAATGTCTATTTTAATGTTAAGAAGGAATTGTCTAGATTTATGAATGAATGGGCAGCAGGGCCGGAGATTACGATGTGCACATTCGCGAGGCAAGCAGATCAGGTGAGAATGCAGCTGAATGTAAAACGTGTTTTCGATGTTGAAAATAATTTCTAAAATCATGTCTGATCTCCACTATACTTCAATAAACATTTAGCCAAACCCTTTTACTGACATAATCATTATTTTAGATTAAGGCAGAGATCAGAATGGGCACCAATAGACAGACACGGTCCATTGAAATTCATACAGTTATAACCACATTTCTCCACAGTAAGAAAACCTCACAACTTTAATGACTATTTTATCCCATTTCTGTTATGAAGTTACTCAGACTAATTTCTAGCATGGTTTTGAGTAAATTCTATTCAATTTGTGATTTTATGTTCATAAATGTTAAAATGGGGAAGTTTTTTTTCTTCTATTTTCCATTTTCCAAGTTTCCTTTTTGGAGATACGAGGCTTTCTTCCGACAGCGATTATATGTTTCATGAAGGATGAAGATAGGCTTACCCCCCATGTATTCAAGTGAATGCGGTGCCTGAACTGATTGTGGGCACAGCACAAAAGCTTAATTTCTGGGGGAAACATTTCAAGTAAGTTAAAAATGTTTTAACTTCATGCAAATGAATCCAAATTTCGTAGTGTAATGGGCGGTGGGTTTGCTTGTTTACCGTCGTTGACTCCATTAATGAAAACACTATTTCCGCTTGCACATAGTTCCTTTTTTTCAGGTTTTTGGGAAAATGCTTCCAGGAGACATGCAAGAAGACACTACATGCGAGCGGGGGGCTCTTCACATTGTCATCTGACAGTTGAGCCAGCTGGGCTTGTGCAAAATAACCACACAAAAAAAAATAAACACTAGGTAAAAAGTGGGGGGGACAAAAACTTAATTTCAAAAAGTGGAGCATGTCCCCATAATCTGCGCCTATGAACATTAACATGGTTAAGATTGAACTATAGCTGCTTGGCAAAGCTCAGCTCAGCATAGCAACCCCCACCCACAACAGAGAGGACACTAAGTAGCCAGGCATTATATTTTTTAAAGACTTCCCAAAGTGTAATTGAACAGACAAGGGCACCAATCGACACATATGGGCCAGTAATCAAAGCAGCGCGGTGTGGCCGTACTAAAAAAGTTCAACAATATAGACAGATGAATGGCCTCGTTTCCACGGCGCTATAACCGTTATTATGTCTAATTGTCATTCCTGCGTGGCTCCCGAGCTGGCCTCAGCAGCGCCTGCTTCTCTGAAATGAGCTCTCCCGGGTGCACCTTAGCTGTTTTTTCGTCTCAGCAGTTTCGCACCTCTCCAAATGAAAGCCTGCAGGACTCATTAGCGGTGCTTTAGGCATCCCTCTCCTCTCATTTGCCGTTGTGTCTGCTTCCTTATGATGATTCAAATTGGGAGCCTCCACACATTGTCCACTGGGAAATATCGTCCTCGGGCGGACGGCAATATTTATCGTTCTTCTTCACAGACGAGGGGCTATGCGCGCCGCGCCGCTTACACATGTGGGCAGATAAATAAATTATAATCTCGTCAAATGAATACTCCGGGAGGACAATTATTCACTGTTGATTCGAAATTTGGGCCTTTAGAGAAGGTTTTTTTTTTTTTCATGGAAGTCACATTAATGTGCTATCCTACTCCAGAATTCAAAGTGAATCCTGTATTTTCAAGTCGATCAATGAAAACGTAATTGACATTACTGGACATAAAGTGTAAACTGAGGGTGTGACTTCTGAAAATGTATGCAGAATATATATTGGCAAACAAATTCAATAAAAAATTATTAATGCAGTGGTGGAATTTCATTTTTAGATTAGCTTCATACATGCAATGCTATGTGCATGGAGGCCTTTTGATCTGGGGTCTGATTGTTTCCATTAACCCAGATGTCAGGTAACACAACATGAATTGCGTTGTGTGCAATAAAGACCTTCCAGGGACAATCAGACATTTTGGCAAATTTCCTGTCCTTCTCATGTGATTTAGAAATAGCTGACTAATTCATTCTGAAGAACTAGGCCATTGCCTGGAATTGCTATTAATGACCACATTGGTCATCTAATACCAAGAGACAGAATCAAGTGACAATAATGTCAGATTGAAAAATAACTGTCTGGAATAGATATTTTTTTGAACGTGGTCATTAATTAACGCTATGAATCAATCTTTATCTGGCAAAATTAAGTTCTGGTCGAACATAAATAATGCTATTCATGAGCTCAAGGGCTAGAGGGGAAAGATTATCACAACGATCCTGAAATAGGATTGCCACATAAATCCGAATATTCATTATTATTTTTTCAGACAAATGTAAGATTTCCCAAGACCATTTTTTTTTTTTTTTGTCAAATAAGATTTATTCAGCATGGTCCACATTTTTTGGGAGATTCAGAGGAAGGCCCCTGTTCCACACCTTGCTGACACACACTTTTGTTGCTCACTATTGCTGCTGATTTCAACACCAACAATGCCTTTTAGGAAGGGCTGTGACACACTTTCCCTTGCCACCCATGTTCCATATGCTGCCGCCCTCTGGTATGTTCCCTCTCCAGTTTGCCCATTGGCCGGTCCTCAGGGGATCTTGGGAAGGCTGGCCCTCCCATGGCGGTACAAATGGTGCAAGAGAAACACGAGGAGATGGTCTCTCAGTACAATATTCTCCTATAACAATATTTTTGACAATATTCGTATTCCCACCATTTGCTGTATGATTTTAATAATATTTAATCGGAGCACATTATGAGCTACTATAATGAGAAGCCACTCAATCTCAGGTTAATATGCAGGTTACTCTCCTTGCATATTTGTGCTTTTTTCAGGCCCTTTTGTTTGTCCACTTTTGTCCTGTGATTTGTAGTCTCATGTCGAAAAGATGTAGCGGAAGCTCTTTGTAGGTACACTTGCAATACTAGGTTGTTTGCCATGTGAGCTGACTACAAATTCAAGGAAAATCTGAGTTCGATCATGAATGCGTTGAACAAGCTGTCTGTTTGCAAGATCACACCATGAGCCTCTGGTGATGTCCCTTACACCCTAATCTCTACTATCCTTCGCTCTCCTGTCTACCAGATTGCTGTGCCTCTGGCACTTCAGTTCTCTGAGTTTATATGGACCAATGCAGCAATGCATTGTTACATTTTGTATTGTACGGTTTGATAAAGAATGTCTCCTCAAAGTGCTCCAAACGAATATAGCTGGAGTAAGCAAAACTCAACTGCAAACGAATTGAGCAGAGATATTGGATATATTGGAACTGAGCAGAGAATGGCATTAAGAAAAAGAAGGATAATTTAGCAACAGCTGAAACTTTGAATGAAGCTATGACTTCTCCAGCACTAGTAATGGTCACTAGTGGTGAAATAGCATGAGGAGTGGGAATGTGGGTCAATGAGCTGCTAACAGTTAACATCTTAATGACTGTGGTAGCAAAGGAGGCTAAAAAGCTGCTCACAGGAAGGCCACTGCTGGTAGGCTTTGAAGTGGTAACAGTACCATTATCAAAGGACATGACTTTCTGTCTAATGCTATCTAATTTTGTTCTAAAAAATCTATTAAAATCCATAAAGTGGGTGTTACACCAGCAGGTGTACACCAGCAAAAAAAACATCATAAGCTTTTGGACGGAGCACAGACAGCAAGCTAGCTAGTGATAAGAGTCATCCCGGCATCTTGACTTCCACTTAATCAAGTGCTTAAAATGGTGGAGCGAGTGCCAGCTCGTTGTGCCTCTGCGTCCTCCTCTCAGCTTGTAAAATGGGGGCTGGTTAGACACACACTGATCTCTGGGATATGGAAGATTAAAGGATGAGTTGTGCTCGTGTCAGTCTGAAGCGTTTATGACTCAGAATCTCTCAAGGGCGGAATTAAAACCAGCGAATTTGTATGTTAAAATATACCAATATTTTATTAAACAACATGAGCAGTCTGTTTGCCCCATCTGAAATTCAGAGGAAAGTAAAACGTGCAATGTCCTTAATTCAAATGGAAAGGCAGTGAATTATTATTTTGATGTTTTGGGACATTTTAGAACGAACCATTTGGTGTAATGTATTATACCACCTTCATGTTTTGAGAGACTTTCACTCTCTCCATCTTCCATTTAGCATTAGCATAGCATTTAGAATACTAGTTGATGCAAGGATCATGATCGAGTACAATTATTACAGATTAATGAAGTCTGCTAATGTTTGAGGAAATGTGGTACATTAATGATGCAATCTGTTCCCTGGGGGAAAAAATGACCTACATTTTAATATTTGATTCAGATGATTTTGTTTTTCATCTTGCTTCACAATGTTTGGTTCTTTTCAAGTTTTGTGAATAAAGATGAATTTTAAGTGCTTAAAATTAAAACTCTCACCATTTGCATGACTAAACAACTGCAGAGTATTTTCCCACAATAAACACATTTTATTATATTTCACATGTTTTGTATTAACAACAAAACAAACAACCTAAAAAAATGATTCACTCTGTAATCAAGTGCAAGTGATAAAAGGTACCATTGCGGATGCTGGTGAAGAACCTACCGGACTCACTAGAGTAAAAATGTTACTGAGGCCATCAGAGGCACACTAACATGGTTAGCATGAAAACAAAAAGCCTAAAATACAATATTTTATGTTGAGTCATGGCGTCTATATGACGTCATGGGTCGAGGGATCTAACCTGCATGTTAAGTAGTCATTAAATTAAATCAAAACAGACTAAATTATACTGTTATTCTCCTATTATTGTGTCATCGTGTATTTTGAATGTATTCATTAGGCATAACATCTACAACAGTAATCAACAGTAATCTAGCCAGCTACGGCTAATTATGCAGATCTTCTAATGCTATATAATGCTCCCTTAACATGGAGAAGATGTACAAATTCTCCATTATTATTAGAAAATTCTTCAAGCAAAGGGTGCTTCTATCAAGTACTAACTCAGTGGGGTGTAGACTTATCAATCCAAGTTATTCTAGTCTTTTATTTTTAATTAACGTTCAGGAATTTTGTTTTTCACTTGGAAGTTGTAGGGTAAAATGTGCAAATAAAGGTGGAAAAGGTATGATTTAATATGTTTTAATTTCAGGCTGTAAGGCAAAAAAAGATGAAATTTCTGACATGGGGTGTAGACTTTAAAGAGGCACTGCATACAATATATCTATATCTTTTTACTTAACTAACAGTGATTGCACTGATGTAGTAACTCCTTGGCCTGTATTGATTGTCTTGTTGATTGTGTGGCTCAGATGGGGGCGGGGCTCCTGCGTTCATAGCAGGGATCAGGGGGCCACATTTCTCTGTTATTCCCTTTGGTCCAGGATGCGCCAGATGCCTGTCAGGGCCCCGGCCTCATTAGCTGAATTAGGGCGATCAAATGCACGGGCCGAGCTGCAGAAGAAAGGGAATGTGCTCGCCTTTTTTCTGCGAGGGGCTCGGATGAAAGGGACGCAGGGGCGACGAAGCCGGAGTGAGAGAAGGCATTGTGCAACTCGAGCGGGGTTCCAGAGTGAAGGCGCTTTGATTCTCCGTCTATTATACATAAGAAAACGCTGATCCTTTTGATGGCTCTGCGCAGGTCTGTTGAATGCTGAAAATGAAAGGCATTCTGAGCATGTTTACAGAGTTTCGCTGGGGCCGTATAGCGCAGCTTTTCAGCATCCAGTAAGAGTGTGTCGGTTTTGCATGAGCGTGGTTTATCTGACAGAGTGAACTGGAAGAAGGGGTAGACACGCTCCTGGAGGGGCACACGAGGTCAGATTAGGATACACGCCATCTGCTCACAATGTATGGCATTTATGCTCAATAAATTGGCTCATTAAATACAGGGTAATGTTTTCATATTTCCATGATATATTTTATAGTGCTCTCCTGTCCAAATTAAACTCTATCAGGTGTAAGCATCGGTGTATGGTAACTGCATCCAATTTTATCCATCCCCTTAGGACCACAGCATACATTGAGAGCCTATCTTTGTATGTTTCCTTGTTGTGCAATAAATTGCTATTCCTTTTACGTATGCACCAGTAGCTTTGTTTCTGGTGCAATACTTGAGAATCCAAAGAAAGGAAAGTGCTGAGGAGTACATTCTGTTAGTTTTATTTTCTTACAATGCCGACCTGTTTAAACTCCATCTATCTGGTTATTCAGTGGTAAACTCAAGAAAATTGGATGGAGCCCAGCTGACAGTTGTACTGCAGATGTAGGTCAAGGGTCAGCCCGGGGTGGAGAGGTCGTACACTGGTGGAATGAAGAATGTGGGAGCGCCATGAGGCCTGATGGGATGAGACACACACTTTAACGTAGCGGACGCTGAAGAACACTAGGGGAGGATCCGACAGGCTGGAACCAATATCGCGTATCGCGTAGTTTGTTTATCACATTCTTGGTGCGAGAATGCTCAGGTGCCCAGGGGGGGTGTGGGGGTGCGGCCCTGTGACATCACTCATTGGCCCTGGCACGTGGCTATCCCGTGACATCGTCTGGCTCCATTCACATCTCCACCCAGAGCCGTCTCCACTGGCAACGCCAGCGCCGTCTCTCACCTGTTCAGCTCTCCGCTGTGAACTTGCTCATGCCACTGCTGTGGCATCAAGGGTATTTTGAAAAAAAGATTACATCTACTGTTTGTTCTTCAGAGACAGGATGAGGGGAAGAAAAGAGACATCACGCAACAGAATTATTGTTATTGACAGATGGTCACTGAAGTTTAACCATGTAATAGCTTTTCCCACTTATAACCAGTCCTTGATCACTTTTTGGAAAGGGTCATTGAATCATTTTTCACCATTTAGTCTCAAATGTGTTTTTTTCTCCTGTTTTTTTCCATTCTCTTTGGGAGTAGTTCACTGTAAAGCAAGAGTTTTTTGACTTCACCATGTTCTTAACAAGTTTTATTCATTATAGTAAAGGACCAACTGTATTCATTTTGGGAGTTGTTCTTCACATCTAAGTACATGTGCTGTGCGATTCGGGCGAAGGTTATTTGCTCACTTATAAGATTTCCAGGCAGGCCCCATGCATGTAAATATTGAACCATACTGTCCAATATTTAAAAGCGTGAGGCTTACCTGGAGATCTGCCTTACATCATTTAAAGGTCATCATTGAGATCTGATTCATTTGAAAATGATTGATCTGCCCTTGGACTCCTCATTCATTTTATTGCTGTCAATTTTCTTTATGTCAGGCAATGTAAATGGAGGACCAATACAGTTTTCCTGACAAAAACTACTGACCTCCTCAAATCATTAACTGCATTGATTTTCAGAAAACGTGTTAAGATTTTATTGATAAAAAGCAACAAACATGCAACGTCCGACACGGCCCACTGTGACCGGGGTTCGATTTCACCAGGTTGCGCCAGTTTCGGCTCTGGCCAGGAGTGCCAGTAGGAGGAGGCAAATGATATGAGCTTGCTGCGTGTAGGAGTGTTGAATTTGTGTTGAATTCATTCTGCTTTGTAGAACAGTCTTGTAGAGAAAGTATGGAGTTTATATTCTATTGAAACAAACAAAATAAATACAAACAAAATAATCCATTATCTAAGCCGCTTTCCTGGTCAGGGTCGCGGGGGGGGTGGAGCCTATCCCAGCATGCGTTCGGGCGAGAGGCAGGAATACACCCTGGATAATCCATCGCAGGGCACACACACCATTCACTCACACACTCATACCTACGGGCAATTTAGACTCTCCAATAGCCTATATGTCTTTGGACTGTGGGAGGAAACCGGAGTATAAACTCCGCTGTGGATAAACCCGAGACCTTCTTGCTGTGAGGCGACAGTGTATACACTAATTTAATGAGTTCTTAAATATAAAATAAAAAATTTTACAGCAAAAGAATCATGTCAAAACCAACCATATCTTGGGCCTCCCGCATGGTCTAATGGTTTCAACGTCCGGTGCTGGCCACGGCGACCGGGTTTGATTCTCCGTCGCACCAGAGTGCCATCAGGGCGGCAATTGGCTGTCCGCCTCAGGGAGGGGGGAGGGAAGCCGACACACACAGTTCGCTGTGCACAGCAGTGGTTCTGGGGTACCGGAATTACAGTCGACGGCATGACGAGTGCTGCCTCCTCACTGCCGGTCAGCAGGACTACGGCAGCGAACTATGAGGGAAGGGGATTGAACTAAGCAGGTAATTGGCTACCAAATTGGGGGGGAAAAACAACAACAAAAAAAAACATATCTTAAACATAGAAGAAGAAAAAAGGAAGGAAAGAAAAAAGGGCATGAGGCCTGCAGCATCGCTTTCTGTCCTCCAACCTCCCTTCAATGCAACACAATCAGTCAATTTATGCAGTCCACAATTTCTGCTTGTGAATTGAATTTCTGATTCAGCTGCCAGCAGTCCCAATTGCCTCATTTGATGCAGCTGGTGGCAAGGTGTGAGACTGCAGGCTGATGGGACCTGTAGTTTCTATGGCTTTAGTGGATCACAAGATTTAATGGGACATACAGCCATTTCCCTGGAAGAGTGGAGAGTGTCTGCTCTCTGTTGGGAGTGGCGAGGGTGATGCATGGGTTGGAGAACACTGCAAAGTCGATGTCTCTGTATATAAGAGAACTATGCAAAGTATATGCATATATATACTGGATATGTGTGTGCCTGGGGATTCCAGGGGAAGTCTGTGGAGTTTTGATTATTTTAGCTTGTTATTTTAGTTCGTCGGTCCTGCGTCTCTCCCCCCACTGCCACGTTGGAGTGGCATGGTTGCCTGTGTTTTTACACATGTGGAGGAGGCCTTTGGAGCAGGGAGACTTGGAAAATCAGAGAAAACAAAAAACAAATAGGGGCAGGTTTGACCACCGCACTCTCATCAGGGTGTGAGAAACACAGGGTGGCAGGGTGTGTGTGTGTGTGTGTGTGTGTGTGTGTGGGCAGCATGTGTGTGTTATCACAGCAAAAGGGTGGCTATTTTGAGGAATCCAAGATTGAACATTGCTTTGATGTTCCTTTTGTTTTATCGTTACATGTGTTTTTGTAATTTTCAAGTATTTAAAGAAACTGATATCATGTAAAACATTGTCAATTATGAGATAAACCTAGTTTCCAGCAGGTGTACTCAAACTTTTGACTGGTACTATAGAGAGAGAGAGAGAGAGAGAGTATAAAAAGTACTCACCCCCTTTGGCATTTTTCACATTCTATTTTCTTACTTCATGGAATCGTGGATTTAATTGGGATTTCTAATCAACACAAACAACTATAATGTCAAATGGAAAAAACTATTTCTCTTAATGAATCATATATGGTTTGGATTGTCTGGTTGTCTGATACAAACCAACCAGCTGAAAGCCATTTGCGTGTTTGTGAGAGAGTGAGTACCTGTGAAGTCTTTTGACCAGCCAGGATTTGGAAAGAGAGTGTTGGAGTGTGTTTTTTGTGTATGAACTTGGATTGTTTGAGGACCCCCCTTTGGATTGACTACGGACTGGATTACAGAACTGAACTGGATTTTGGAATTGGATTACGGACATTGACAACTAGTAGGATTGTGGACTTTGTGTTTGTATTCCCCCGAATACCCCACCCTTTGTTTTGTGTCAAGAGTTAGTTTAATAAATTATCATTTTGCTTATATTACTGCCTCCTCTGTGTTCTTTAACTTGCCTACGCCCTCTGCAAGGCCCCTGAGTGTCGCCCAACCCCTGGGGACACCACAATGCATTCGTACCGTTCGGTACAGGACTTTCGGTTTGGTACGCGATGTGAACCGAATGAATGCAATCTTGCTTTAACCCATGTCAGTATGGCGAATGCAAATGAGCAAAGCAATAACAAACATCGTATGTGTTTTTATAGCAGCGGATCTGCGACCATACAATCCACAAGCTAATTACTCAATCCCCCAATGCATTGGAACACTTTCCATGACCCACAAGGAAGCATTGGACACGTATATATGGAGGCAGGCATATATATGGGGGTTCATTATGATGGGATGGCCTCATCGCCAGGGGGAATGAAGAGTGAAGGCTGGCGATCTCTTTCTTTCTTCTAGCCTGAGGTCAACACCGTCAGGTCAAAACACACAGAAAAAACAAGTGCAGACACTCCAGTAATTAAGTCCTGACTTGGTTTTAAGATTTGATTATTTGCGAGGAGGCAGGTTTTCTGGCTAACTAATTATTTTTTCCTGCTACTTTATGGACCGGGAGGTCAAATCGTTCAAAAGCATGGCTACGTGGAGGACCACATAAAATCAATTGATTGGAACCTAAACAAAGGAAAAGTGACTGTTTGACCAAACACAATGTAGCGGGTGACACCCGGAGTTAATTAAAGCCAAATGTGTCCATCGAGTTACTGTACAGGTCCTCGGGCATGGCTCACTCTCATTGACAGGTATCCAGTACCAGTGCTCAACAAATACATTACGCTGAAAAGCAATTTGAGGAAGAAAGAACTCAGGCTGAAAAAACCTTAGTCACACAAAACCTAACTAAAATGAAGCCGTTCTAATGAAGTGATTATTCACTCAATTGTTATTCATTGTCAACATAGTTAAATGCACACTATGTTTAATTCAGGCATAAACAACTTCATAAGAGCCATCCCCAGTGGTAATGTACAACAAATTCAAATGAAAAGGGAATAAATTATAAATTAGTGTTTTGTGAAATTAAACGTGGGATTCAAGATATGTTTAGAATAGAGAACTTCCCTGGGGGGCTGGAGAAAAATAAGAAATAAACTTTGGGATGTTATGAGAAAACCCTTAAAAATCACATGCCTCTTTAAGAATATATTGCATTCAAAAGCAGCTATACTGTATACAGAGTACAAGGATGCAGCTACCCTTCCGCAAACAATGCTTCTATTGCCTAAAGCTTGTTATGTAATTTGATGCATGTGGATACACATAACTAGATACATACATATGTTGAGTAGGGTACATACACACTACATGCATATGCATGTACAGTATATAGTGTGTAATAGAAAAACAAGTGTAAAACAAAATAGAACATATGAAAAATATTATCTGTACCATTTACATTTAATAAATAAACAGGTTTAAATTTAAATGAAATATGCATAATTTATAAGGCATAAAATAAGCCCAGTACCTACAAACTGTTTGGAAACATACCCTGAGAACAGGGAATGTCTGCCACATCTTTTACACTGGTAAACATCAGAACCTTACATTACATTACATTACATTACAGGCATTTAGACACTCTTATCCAGAGCGACTTACACAGTTTCACATTTCTTTACATACAATCCATTTATACAGCTGGATATTTACTGAAGCAATTCAGGTTAAGTACCTTGCACAACGGCAGTGCCCCACCTGGGATTGAACCTGCAACCTTTGCGTTACAAGCCCAGTTCCTTAACCATTATGCTAACACTGCCGCCTGAACCTTGAAATGGATACAAAATGACCTATGCCATTTCAACCAAAACATACATGTTGAAAGGTAGTTCACCTTACAGACACAACCATGCCATGTTTCTATGCCAACTCAACCAGGATACCTGCAAATGTAATGCGAGTTCAGAATTTGGGCCTTGTATTGCAGTGTATTGTACGCAGGTTTGTGCTCCATTAAATTGCATTGCATCTCAGAGTTCCATGGAACAGTTCTTTACAGTCTCTTGCTCTTATTGAATCTTTCACCCCTTGTTTAATTTATTTATAACATATCTATAGATAAAATACCACAGAAAATGTGCCTTTTGGTATAACTTTTGTCAAGGGCAGGGAGCTCCATGCTGTTACATGTAAATGTAGATATTTGGAAAAATATATTTTTCACCTTCTTAATTGTAACTCACCAGTGAATGTATTTTACATTTATATTGTACATCTTGTAGTTTGATAAAACATTTTGTCATTAATTTAAAGTTACTTTCTGTTATAAGTTAAATAAGTTATACACAACTACCTCGGGTGAATGTCTACAGTGAAGTGCAAAAGAAAAGAAAATTGTGAAGAAATAGGATCCAAAGAGGTTGAAATTGAGGTGGCGTAGGACGAACAAAGTTGTGACACTTAGGACAGCTGGCTGGGTGCCGTGCACTTCATTGTAGGCAGTCGCAAGATGTAGTTGTGTATAACTTATTTATAGATAACTTATTTATGGACTTCCCATTTCTGTGTGTGATCTTACCCCTCTTTTTTCAAAGAATAAAATGAAAATGATAAAGTATTAGTAAAAAAAAAAAAATCAGAATAAATACAAACTTGCCAATATGCACATACATAGTACACACAGTACAGTAAGGGCGTACGAGAAGGATCGGTGGATGAAATGGAAAGGACAGACTGTCAGAGGCTGTTTCACTGTTCTGTTTCGTCAGGTCATTATAAATCAGGGGAGATCAGGACAGGAGTTATTTGGAAGTGTTTTATTCACAGGATGCCTCTGCAACTGTATTCACAATGGATTCATACTCCCTTGGGGAAGAAAACGGACTCAAATGCAATCTTTCTTCTCATCCATCCCTTGTGCTTGGGAATTTAATTGAGTTCTGCGGTATGAAACAAACCCAGGCTGTTTTTAAAACAAGGTCATTGCATTAGCACTGAAGGAAATGCGCTTATAAGTAACCATCAATGCCTGAGGACTAATGGCTATTGCGTGCAATGAATTATTGAGCACAAAGAGCAAGGAATGGTTTTCAAAAATACTATACTATATGCTATACTCGTAATTATAGGGGAATTACTCGGATAATTGTAAGAGTAACTAACTGTGCCACTCTGTGTGAAAAGGCTTCAAAGGTATTTGGAATCTGAGTTGCGTACCCGTGTACCTAATACGTGTATGCCTGTTGTGGCTCAATTATGTGATCTAGAGGGTGACATTAGGACAGGAGTCCTGTGGGACTCACGCGACCCACAACATTCCCGCAGGAACAGGGGAGAAAGTGCACCTCCTCCCGCAGGACAATACAGTACAGGAAGGAAGCCTTACAGGAGCGGGCAAGAAATACATTTTTTTTTCCATCAGGCAGGCAGGAACAGGGAAAGAATAAAATTATATACAGGCAAGACGGGATGTGATTTTCATAAAACTTAATTATACCATTATTAGCCTACAATTATTTGTAGACTTTAGTGAAACTAGCTGAACCACTAGCTGAACCACTCCCACTGAAATTAATTGTGTGCGAAACACACACGCGACACATCAGCATGTGGTAGGTGCTGGACGGTACATTTAGCTAGCTAGATGTTAACATGTTAGCTAGCTAGGCTGTTGGAAGATCTTATTTGGCTCCTGGAGCCGTTTGACGTGGCATCCATGCATCTCTACGCAGAAAAGACACTAACAATCCACTGAGTGACACTGCTGAAAGGACTGCATGTTGATCCAGATGATTCTGATATCATCAGCCAGGTAGGTAGCTCATGATTGCTGCCCTTCGTCACTTTTTAGGGCCCTTATGTATGGGCTCCTATCAGATTAAAATAGCTCATAAGAAGGAAGATCCAGTTTAGGTACTTTTAGGTCAGTTAGGTGATGTACTTGTTTTTCAATAGTGGTGTTTTCAAGGCTGTGTTGCTCAGTGTGGTCTCTTGTAGCTGCAGAATAAGGACATACAAAAACCTACACCAGGGAAGTGACAGTGCTTCATATGTACTTTGAAAATGCCAATCTTGGAAAAACCCCAACAACACAAAAAAATGGCTCCAATTCATGTCATGGTACTTGTGCGTATGTTTTCCATTACACACACATAAAACTTCAGAGTTATGTCAGTCAATGACCCTTCTATAACCCCGGCCACTGCTGTGCAGTCACGTTGTTCTGCCCCCCAGCCCCCTCCCCAAGTCCATGGTTTTCATCAATAACACATTCATATTCCTATAACCTTCTTGCACCACATGCCACACATCAAAGGCTCCTCTGAAACTGTGTCTACATTATACAAGAGGACAGTTTTTTTTTATTTTGAAGCAGAGAACTGGAGTGCACCCCACCTAAATGGATTTTCATGAGTTTTGCATCAGACCTAGTTAGTAATTCAGCTTGGCATAGCTTTTAATGGTAATGTTTCTGTGCCGGCTGACTGGTCAGTAGATTGTCACCCCATTTTTCTTTTTCCTGGAAATTCTTATCCATTTTCTCCCCCGTGCTTGGTCTTGGGTTTGAGTTGAATATTTCTTTGAAAATGTCAAAGTCGAAATAGTATAAAATTGCACTTCAAAGGTTTTATACCCATATGCATTAGTGTTAACCACTAGCACTTTGCAGGAAGTTTTTTTTTTGTAAATGCAAAAATGGGCCTCTAATACAGCGGTTCTCAAACTATGGGTGGCGACCCCACTTGGGGTCATGGTGGGGTCGCCGACATGCATGAGTTTAATCCAACGCATGCGTTTAACGTTACTGCACTACCCCATTGCATGTGTAGCGCGTCAATATAGCAGTCACGAAAATGGACAAGTTTGTTGTCAGGAGTGGTGCTGGAGGTGAGTCCAATTCTAGCCAAAGACCAGCAGAAAATTACAAAAATACAAATAAAACAAAAAGGAATAAAATAAGTTATGACCCGAAATTCCTCACCTATGGCTTTACATGGACAGGACATGAGGAGGACCCAAGACCACAATGTGTCGTGTGTGGGGAAGTTCTAGCTAACGAGAGCTTTAAGACATGTAAAATGCAACGCCACTTGCAAACTAAGCACAGCGCATTCCAAGCAAAGCCGCTAGATTTATTTCAGAGGAAACAAAAAGTTTTACAAGGACAGAAAACCGTGCTTAAAACTGCAACAGCAGCAAATGAACAGGGGCTACAGGCTTCATTTGTCATCGCACATTGGATCGCGAAGCCCACACAATTGGAGAACAGTTTTTCCTTCCCTGTGCCAAGGAAGTGGTTTCTGTTGTATTGGGACAAAGCGCCGCAGATCAGATGAGTACAATACTGCTCTCAAACGACACAATTTCAAGGCGGATCTCCGCCTCTTTCTCAGCCCAGCACAGCCACGCATCGATGAACTGTGTTCAACACTCCAAGCACATCCATCCCATTAAGTAGGCTAAGCAGTCCGTTTTATTTTTCATAAAGATACAGCCTGTGAATGCATTTGCTACTATTTTGGAAATAGACCACCAATATATGTTTCTGGACTAAAGTTTTTCAGCGTTGTAATTGCACTATCATTTATGTATGGGGTCGCGATTTTTTCCCACCCATGAAATGGAGTTGTGGAGTAAAAAAGTTTGAGAAACCCTGCTCTAATGTATAAGAGAAATCAAACTTTTGAATAGAATTCCAACTGTTTCACAGTTTTCCAACTGTTTCACAGTTTTATGTAACCTTTACACCTTGCACCTCTTGTTCCCATATTCCGGGCTGGAATTTGGAACGTTTCACCCTGGGAACTCAACGTTGGATCAAGGGGCTTACTAAAAATCAGTTTTCGACTGACAAATAAAAGGATGGCGGTGGCAATGACACAATTATCTGTACGTTCGAGGTGGAATGGAGAAATGTTATATATTGTATTACTGTATTTAACTTAAAAACATCAATGATGAGATGCCAACTTGAAAGGAAATATTGAATTGTATGTTAAAAAATAAGATAAAAAGCACCAGGACATGCAGCCAGGACAATCATATATAAAAAGAATCCTTACCTGGGTATCTTCAACAAGACTAACCTGAGGAATGAGGAGGGCTGGAGTACACAGAGCTTTAGAGCTATTTAGCACATTTAATGAACAGGATATGCCTGATCTACACTATATGGCCAAAAGTCAATGGACACCCTACTTATTATTGACTTCAGGTGTTTCAGCCACACCCATTGCCAACAGGTGCATAATAGCCCTGCAATCTCCACAGACAAACATTTAGAATTCAGAATGGTTCGTAAAGAGCTCAGTGACTTTAGTGACTTTAAACGCGGCACTGTCATAGGATGCCACCTTTGCCACAAGTCAGTTCGTGAAATTTCTGCCCTACTAGATGTGCCCCTGCACAGAGCCCTGACCTCTACCCCATTGAACACCTTTGAGATGAATTAGAATGCTGATTGCGAGCCAGGCCTTCTCGTCCAACATCAGTGCCTGACCTCACAGATGCTCTTTTGGCTGAATGGGCACAAATTCCCACAGAAACACTCAAAAATCTTGTGGAAAGCCTTCCCAGAAGAGTGGCAGCTGTCATAGCCACAGAGGGGGTCCAACTCCATATTAATGCCCATGGTTTTAGAATGGGATGTCCAACAAGCTCATATAGGTGTGATGGTCAGGTGCCCACTGACTTTTGGCCATATAGTGTATGACGTCTTCTTCAGAGTTAAGACGTCAATTTGACTGCACATGATTGTACAATGGAGTAGAGACAGAAATGTAAATGACAAGCAATAATTGTTCAATTATTGAGGCAATCAAAATAGTTTATTTCACAGTCAACCAATGCATCATAGACAATACTGTTACTGACTGACTTGGTCGGCAAGCTTGATATTGTCATAAACTGTGGTCACACACTGCATTTGGTTCGAACCTGACCTGTTTTCCCATACATTCCCTCCCAATTCCCTGCCTGCCTATGCCACTGTAAACAAAGGAATCTGATAGCCTGCTTCAGGCAGTGGGTCTCTGCCTGCTTATCATGGAAAAACAGGCAGATATTCCACATGGTACAGAAGACCATTGGCGGCATGAACCTCGGCAATGTCAACGATCAGACTGTAACTTACTGCTTGATAGCTCTAGCTATGAGGTCTAGCCATATTACTGCACTCTTGTAAGTCTCTTTGTATAAAAGTGTCTGCCAAATAACTAAGCTGTAAATTGTGAGACAGTGCTGTGAGTCTGCATTGTGTCTGTGGAGCGCATTGAGATTCTGTGGAATATGTTTGTTCCCTGGCACTGGTGCAGAGTACACCGGCTGTGCAGGGAGGCCAGCACCCAGGTGAGAGGAAGAGGTCAGCGCAGGTTGTTCCCAGTCTAATCCCTGAAGCTTTAGATGCCCAAGCATAAATCTATCAAAGGCCCAGGCTGAATAATAGGACAGGGGTTTCCCAAGGTGCCAGCTACCCCATTGGCCCTGTGGACTGCCGCTTGTAAAAATGTAAAAAACACATGTAACTGAACAAAATGAACATCAAAGAAATGTTCTCTTGGATTCTACATATATATATGGCCATAATATTTTATATAGCTAGAGAGAGAGAGAGAGGGATTGAGGTCTGGACACTGTTATTATTATGTTACCTGTGTATATATTGTATATAGGGATAATAGCAATAATAGGGCATTCGACCAAATAATTCAGTGACCACTTCATGGCCTGTGGATGAGGCATTGTTATCCCGAGAGAGACCACTCCCATCAGGATATAAATGCTAAACCATAGGATGAAAGTGATCACTAAGAGTGGTTTTGTATTTATTGCCATTTAGCCTACCCTCTAAGGAGTTGAGTGGACCTAAACAAGGCCAGTAAAATGCACCCACACCATAAAAGAGCAGCCAGAACCCTTCATTTACCCTTCAAGTCAATAGCCTTTATTTACCCTACCCTTCATTTACATATATATATATATATATATATATACGTATATGAAAATAAAACATATTATATAGCAATGCCGTTTTCCTATCTAATTTAACTTTGTTTTCTTAAAACTGGATACCAATTTTCTGCACATGCATGTACCAAAATGCCCTCTGGGACAGTTGTTAGATTGACATTTATGTGCCTCAATATATTTCTCTTGTAAATGGATTTTTAAAATTTTTATTGCACCACATTAAGCCCAAAGTAAATGCATGGTAATTTGTTCCTTAACACTTCTCAGCCCTTGATCCGGGAGGGAGTTACCAGAAGGACGCGTGCACCAGTGGCAGGAAAGAGGAGGATTCATCGCCCGCTTTCCTCATGGAAGAGCTGACGAGCACAAATGCAGATGGGATGTGGAGTGAAAGGATGGAGATCACAGCTGGGGAACATAATAAAAGACAAGACCCCAGGGAGACAGAAAAGCCTCTAATCGCGTTTGAAAAAGAAAAGCAATGCACACAATGTACACAGTGTAAAACATGCGTACTGCTAATTACTAACAACGTTAAAGAGTGCCTGAAGAAGCCCTGTAAAAAGGGCCCGGCCATGAATCGGTGAGCGTTCATTACTATTGTTACAACCTGGTTGCGGGCGGCTCACTCTGAAGCAAGGATGCTGACGTGCAGCAGTGCTGTGGAGCTGGCTGTTAAATGAAATTGCCTATATAAATATACACCTGTATAAATGGAAATGTTCAATTAAAAAAAAAAGATGCTCTGCTAAGCATTTCCCTGGAAATAATTGTCTGTTGGGAAAAATGCATCACTTTAGTGCAGGTGGAGGTGGGCCAAACATTTTCCATTTATTTCCTTTCTGAATTGTCGAGCAGTCAACCCGCTGTCATCTCTGATGCGTATATTATTGTACACAAAATAGTACCCCCAGATTTTGTGGAGGGGTGCACGTATGACCGCCTCGGAAACCTGTACGGACGTGAAGTTGTACAAAGTGTACGTAGTCATCCAGCGTAATTATGCCTCCGATGAGCCTCACATGAACATTGCGTACAGAGGCTGTTTGAACATGCATGTTGTTATACTTTGTATAACAAGCCCCCTAGTGGGTTATCCTGTACCGGTCGAAGAATTATGATTCACAAATCCACAATGCATAAAATCATATCTGAGAAACCCACCGCAATTTCACACTCACAGCCTTCTCATGACTAACCTACAGCTAAAAACACTGTACCCCCCACCCACCCACCAGGCCCCATCCCACCTTGTACCGCATGATAAACCTTCTTCTAATTTATAGTCACCGCATCTCATAAATACTTCCAAAAATCAGACACCCTTTCAGCGTTCAAACGCTTCAGAGCATCCAATTAAAAAAAATTATAATGTTCTTCAATGTACTTACGTTTATGCTTCCGCTATGTCCAAAACATCAAGCTGCATATGGTTGTTGTAATTTAAAAATATGATTATTATCCACATCAGACCTCTGTAAAATCAAAGCATGAAACCCACGAGGCTTTTTACTTCCATGTTTTGGGCTGAAAAGTAGGCCTAGGTGGAAGTTCCGTGAGCTCTGGTCTGAAGTCAGTTTTGCATTTTTCTTCCTAATGGTTAAGCTTAGGATTTAGGTTGGAGAAATGCTCCCACTATCGTCTCTGTTTGTCAATGGCTATTTCGCTGGCTAGTCCCACTCACCTGTCATTGGTCCAAATGATTTCAGATTTCCTGTTGTTTTCTCACTTTGCAATCACAACAAACCAGTGTGTGCAGCTATCCTCTGCAGAAACACTGGGAATTGTATGATCCTTCCTCAAGGTTTTACAAGGATTTAAACCAAAAGGAGGCAATCTGGAGGGAGATCACCAGGCTGCTGGAACTTCCAGGTAAATCTGTTTAGCCAACTTAGCTACCATATGATAACTTATGTTAGCTTGCTAAAGTTAGCTAGTCAAGTTTTGTGTGTAGAAATAGCACACACTCACCCATCTTGCTATGAAACACAAGGTACACAATTTTGACCTACTGTATTTTGACTGGTTTGTGTTTTTTTACGGGCTTTGTCTTGCTGACTTTACAGATCATATGCAGATGGCCTCCATGGCTTGCAGCTCATTATTTCAAGAGACTGAGGATATTAGGTTGCAGTATGAGAAAGTGAAAGCAGGCCAAGTTAAACAGGGACTTAATGATTTATTTCGCCTTCTGCCAAAACCCACAAAGCAAACCCCTCCTGCCCCTGGACCCCCTCCTTCCGCCCCCCACCCCTGAGTCTCAGCAAACACAACCTGGTCCGGAGGGCTCCACCTGACTCTCGATCAGCATTTTCCAAAAACCGGGAGCAGGTGTTCATCATGATTGATGACTGAAGCATGCACTCCTCATTTTGGGGTCCAAAGGTTACTTTGGTGCAATTCCCTGTCTCTTATGTAGGTAATAACATCACAATTCTTTCACCACCAGCACAAAAAAAATTCTCAGCTGTGAAATAGGTATCCTTTTTTTTGCGGGGGATTACCACTGTATCATTTTTTCCTATCCATGAAACATTGCTGCTGTAGCAAAATAATGACCTATAATTGTATGCATTCATACTAATATGATATTTTAATCATTCAATAACATAGAAGCTAAACTTTGTCACAATTTGTAGCTGTGGTAGAAATAAAGGTGAATAATTCTGACAGCATAAACTGAGTCATTACAAAGTGATGCTACATCAGTACTTCCAACTAAACAGTACTAGGAATGCATTGAATTTGGGAAGAGTTTTAAAGGGGTCATTGTTGAGATCCTCTTCAAGGCTATGCAGGTTTTGGTTGTGCTATCTCTTCCCCCCCCCTCTGCCCCGTTGTTCTTATTAAGGGTGAGATGCTCTCTCGCTGAAACAATTGGACTGACTTGTCAGTGATGAACCTTGCGATGCAGTCAACAGAGCAGGGCCCTGAACACACCTATCAGTCTTCACTGTCCTCCATTATAGGAGACATTAATCCAATGTGAGGAAGAAGGCAATGTTGGATGGCTTGATAATTGATGAGTCAAGGAAAAGCAAGCACAGGTTTATGCAGCTGAGAGAGGGTGAAAGTTTTAGTTGTCCCCACAAACAAAAAATATATACAACTCTATATTGACTGGACCTCTTCAGCTGCTCACCTGGCCTGGCCTGCTGTACTGGCCTTCAACCTCAAAAACATGTCCATATAGTACTGTTTCTTGTCTTTCACTGGTTTCCAGTTGATGTCCAACTCCAGACCCTGGTGCTTGGATACCAGGCAGCCAAAGGCGCAGCTCCTTCCTACTGTACATTCAATATGCCATCAGACCCTACAATTCCAGGACCAGGGTCTGTTATGGACATATTGCTAGCCAAGATTGTAATGTTGACGAGTCATGCAGTAATACACACTACACACTGCAGTAATGAGAGTAGCAGGCCCGGCTAATATGGAGCAGGGCTGAGAGTGTTCAGTCCTCGAGAGAAACGATTCCACTGCACTACCACTTACAGCTGGTGCCCGGGTTCGAATATTTATTGACAGATTTGAATGATGTTGTTGCCCCTACCAGCATACCACATGCACTTGAATGAATGTATTTGCTGAGCTACACACTGTGTATACATGCAAATATAAATACACCATTACACATACCCACAGGCACAGCCATTCGCAGACATGTACGCACACAAATGAAGTCACTACCACCTGCTCCCTCTATAGAAATAAATTCCCAGCACCTGCGTCCGCCAGACCCATTTGAAACCCAAACGAATGCTAATCAGATTAGGCCTTTAAAGGTGATACATTAAAGCAGCCAAAAAGCTCTGTGATGCATCTGGGCTCACGACCATGAAGGACATGGGTCTTCGTCATCTGGAGGAGATAAAATGTCCGGTCGAAAGCATTGAGGGCCGGCGTGCTCCCCATCTGTCATCAAAGATAAATGACAGCGAAAATTGTGACAAAATTATTTGGTAAAGTGGATACTAGGCTCTCAGCCAGCTCTCAAAAAACAGAAATGGAAAAAAAACAGGACCCGGTTTCGTAATGCACTTTCAAAATGATGCATTTTAATGGGAGCACCATTACCCACAATTCCATCCCACACGTGCAGCATTATGACAGATTTAGGTGAAAGATTTTGGGACCTTCATGAGTAAATGCCATACATTATGGTTACTGACTACAACCAGCTTCACCATTATGACTGATTTTCTTCTTCATGGATATGCAGCCAAGAAGAATTAAAAAGGAAAGTCAATGCAAAGCAAATATGTACTGCTTCTATAGAGAGCCAGCACAATTACCCATTATATTCCAATAACCATGTCCCTGAGTGTATTACAAAAAGAGAAGCTATCATAGAAGCCTTTGGTTTTCTATTTTTTAAGATGTGTGCCCTAATATAGTAACATTCAGGTGTCATTGCCCTGGGACGTACTTTTTTAATAGGTGCAAAAGGTTTTAAGCGGGAAAGATTCTAATTTCACTGCCCCCTCCAGCAGAACATTTTCCTCACTTCTAATTGATAGCTGAAGTGCACTTCTAATTCGTTTAAACTTTGCTATGACCGCCCAGGGATCCATACACTTAATTCCAGTAAAAGGTCAATATCAATGAATCCAGTGTTTTGAGAAGGAGCAGGCATAATGATCCTGTGCCTCGTACCTCGCCTTACCTACAGTGGGAGGTGGGGGGGAAGGACCAAAGAGATGGATAAAGTTGACCCCATGTCCACCTCATGCTGGGAAGGGAGGTGGAGAAGATTAAAATTTCAAGCTTTGCCGGCCCACCCCCTTGTCAGTTTTTTATTGCCCTGGACCTCTGCAAGATGAGGTCAGGTTTTCATATTAGAGCAAACCAACTCCTTTGGCACAACAGGTTGCAATATATTCAACATGGTCTTAATGAAATGAACAGGTGGTGGGAGGGAGAGGTGGAGTGGTCAAAGAGTCAGACAGGTGGTTGGGTACAAAGCAATGTGGGTCCATGATGAGATAGTTTCAGGAGAAAGAATCAGGGATACAGAGTGTATGCTAATCAGGAAGGCCTTGCTAGCTCGACCAAGTTATTTAGCATCTGTGTGACAGTCTCACTGGTGTTCAACAGCGGTGAACTGAGGACACGCTCCAGAACTGAACTCTCTTTGAGCAACAGCACAACTGGAGCATGTCCACTTCTGAGCTGACGCTGCTGCTCATTTCCTTCCTTCCACGCTCAAGTTTTTTTAAAGTGGAAAACTTTAATTAGTTGACAAGTCAAGTCTTTAAAGTTGTCCGTCGGTCGTCCGCGATATGTTTGTCTCCGTAAAACGCACCGATGAGTCACAGAAATAACTGTGCAATCAAAGAACGGCTAGACAATTAGTAATTATTTTGAGGGGCCATTGTGCCTTGGGGGCAGGTAAGGAAAAGGCCTTCATTATTGCATGCCAAGTCCATTGTGAGTTGGGATTAACAACTCCTTTTCTTGTACCGTGTCCTCATAATTGCCAAAAGGCCAGTGATTTGTGTCTTTTTTTTCTTCCCCTCTATTCTTTTTGTTTCTTTGATCAAATAAATTATTGCCCCCCGAGACCTTTACAATGGAGCAGTGATTGGATAATCATCCCATCTCCTCACACGCATCACTGCCTACACAATCTAACAGACGGAAATGGACAGTTCTTTAGCAGCCTCCCATTTGTCCTATGTGCTGAGTAGCCAGTAATTGTTTTTTTTTAACTTTAATATCTTGGTTATTACAGGTATTATTTCAAATATTTGCGGCTTGCTATTTGCCACGTTCGCATTTTGACCTCCCGAAGTAGCCCTTTGATAATGGTGTCTGCAAATAATGTAATAGTCATAATTGTTTAATACGTTGAGCAGAGCTTGAAAATGAATAGAGTGATGTAAGGTTTGAAGAGGAACAGACGGGCACCCTCCCGGTTGGATTGTCGTTAGCCCTTGCATGCACTGTCCGGCGGTGGTGAAGATGTGGCACTGCGAGGTGAAGAGATGGCCAGGTGTGTCACGCAGGTTTGACAGTTTGACAACCCAAGCTGACGGGTCCAATTAGGCAAGGCCGACACTGCTTCAGTTCCCCAGAGACACAGTCCTGTCATGCCCATCTCTGCAAAAATGTGGAACGGAAAGGAGGGAAGCGGGAGGAAGGGAAAGAACTGGCTGAGTCTGGCTTTCTTTTAATAAATAATACGCTCAACAGCATATTTCCGAATGGCATATTTCCGAATGGCCTCTCTAATTTCACTGGGCTACTGTAGTGCCATGTGTGCGACTGTTGAATGAAAATACGACTGAATCATTTATTTGCACCCTGGCTTTGGATGCACCACCTCCGTCTGCATTTCGCCCCCAAGAAAGCACCGCATTGCAAGTCCGCTCAAAAGCGCTCATCACGGTTGCAGGTTCTGAAAACGCTTTGAAAAGCACAAGGGGGGGAGCGGAGCACCGAGGCGTGTGATGCAAATTAAAGTCCTCTCACAGAGAATCAGATTAAAGTCAGGGAGGAACCGGCCAAGCTGAACGCAGGCCCCACACGCTCCTCCCCTCCGATTCCAGCTCCGCGGAGCTCGGCGAGGCGTGCCAGGCCGAAGGCCGCCGTCAAACGCGGCAGGCACGTTCGAATCAATCGCCGGGGGACCGTTGTTTTTATTTGGGAATGCACGGGCATGCTTTCGTTTTCAACGGAGCGGGCCTTGGCATTTCATTAAGGTCGAAATTAAGGGAAAGCCTATCTCGTGGAACAGGTAGGAGAATGGCTGGGACTAGAAGAGAGCGGCGATAAACACGGCCAGCCATTGGTCTCGGTGCATGGGGCTAAACGAAAGCGTTCAGGGTTCAGGAGGGCGCGGCGGTGCCAGAATGAGGCACGTGCTGGGTGCGACGGATAATGTCTAGTCCTGAACCCAGAGGTGCTTCGGCTCCGCTTATTTAAACAGCCTGGTGAAGCCTGTCTGAATATTGCTCTTTAAATGGAATAAAACGGCCGCATCAGAGACGGTGAACTCAACTCGCCTCACCCTGACTTCCCGCCCTTCAGAAACGATGAGCTGTAGGACAGCCAGTTAATGATGAACAGAGGGTACGCCCTGCTAAGACAGAGGCAGTGTGATATCATGGTGAAGGAGGTGAGAAAGAGTGCCGTGTAGATGATATTTGATTTCGCTGCATAAAACCCCAAATTGGTCGACTGCCTAAATCTCTCGTTTAAAATTCTGGTCCGCTCTCACCGGAATCCATATCAGACCAGAGTGTCAGGGTGAGTTACCTTGAACACCTATTTACATATAATGCTCGCCCATTTCTCCTTCCTTCTAAATAATAGCTTTTGACTACAAGTGTGGGGACTACATACAAGGTTCTGACTTTGGTTCTGCCTCTCGCTCAATTATATTTAATCCCCTGGAATTGAACCTTCTATTACCAATCTCTGTAGGAATAATGCCTTTTCCCCAGCAGTCACTTTCCAATGATGAAAACAAACCTTTTAGCACCTAAGCCTTTTACATGTAAACAAAAGACAAATGCAAATAGCAAGTTCCAGGAGCCAGGTGGCAGGGTCTCACCTTCACCAGAGCTGTTGATATCTATACGCAGTAGGACAAACAACCAGCTGCTAGAGCAGGGGTGGGCAATCTTACCCTGTGTGGGCCGGTGTGGGTGCAGGCTTTTGTTCCAACTGAACAGTGACACACCTGATTCCACTAATCAAAGCCCTGATTGAAGACTTTGATTAGCTGATTAGTCAAATCAGGTGAGCTACTGCTCGGCTGGAACAAAAGCCTGCACCCACACCGGCCCACACAGGGTAAGATTGCCCACCCCTGTGCTAGAGAGTCAGAAATAATAAAAGATTCTTACAATAAAAGTCCATATTAGGATGAATAAAGGTGCTTCACCTACCTGTTTAATAGTCTACCTCCTTGTTGGGGTCTGATTGGTTTTTTTTGTTGGAAGGGGCAATTGTATATTGTTAGGCCTTTCCCATTCCTGCAACATCTTCCATCAGTTCAGGAGAGAACAGACACGTGTCCTCTGAAGCATGTGCTGCCAACCGCTGCTACTTTTCACTGTACAGTTCACCAGCTGAGCTGAGAAGCTTCCATGGAAAAAAAACAGCTGTACACTGTACCTTTTACATCATAATAACCTTTTTTTAATGCTTTGTCCCCGCCCCCTCTTTTTTCTCACAATTTGGAATGCCCAATCATATTCTAAGCCATGCTCGCTGCAACCTCCACTGTCAAATCGGGAGAGCGTAGACAAGCTCTCCTCTGAAACGCGTGATGTCTTTTCAACCCACGGTCTACAAGTTAAGGTTGTGCAGACGTGAGTCGAAGGAATACACTTAACGCGCAGCTTTACGCCAGCAGACTGTGTGCGCCAGATTAGGCAGCGTGGGGGGTCGCTGGTGTGTGATGAGACACTGACAACCCGGCCGACTGAAGCCCTCCCTCCCTGGGGGCGATGCTACTGCCAGTTGTGCGTGGCCGTGCACTTGAACAGTGCCTTAAGAGGATGAGCCGCCCAGCAGCCCCTACATTTGTAAAAACATTGATGAAAAGGTTTCTCCATCTCTTTCCTCTTTTCCTGTCTGTGATCTACAATCCAACCCCTTATCTTTGACAGTTTTTTTATTTAGTTTTGTCCGTGCAATTTTTCCTTTGTCTGTTTTGCAAGAGCCCGAGGTGTTGCTTATTTCTGCGATGTCTTCTGGCCCCTCTGCAGTTCGCACAGGGGAGCTGCACTGTGCAGGCCAGGCCAACGGCACTTCCAGCAAGTTCGGATTACATTTTGATTGGATGAGGAGTTCAGCCCCTGTGTTTTATTCACCTGCTGCTGAAGAGCGTTGCGGTTACCCTTGGATTCAATCAACATGTGTCTCCATGTCAGACTCTAAATGTAGTGCAAGTGATTACTGTTTATCTTCACAAACACATTTCAGTGAGTTCAGTGATTATTGAAATGACTGGGGAAAAAAGTGTTGTTTGTTTTTAAATGAGGTGACTTAGGCATTTATTTGTTAGTCAAATTAAAGGGCAAAATTAATTGTTGATTGAATCCAGGAATTAATCACCTGCAGTACCTTTATTTATGTTACGGTGGAATGTGATGCCAGAGGGCCGTCATTTCACTCTCCCTGGAACCTCTGATATGGAAATTGCATGAGATGAAGGGGCAAATTGAATTTTCAATTTGTCATTTGAATTACATTTTCAATATTTAGGAAAATAATAGAGTAGAGGTTTAGTAACAAAGGAAAAGTTACCTTGAAAACATAAACTCATGGGGCTAGTTCCAGTCTGGGGTGCAATCTGGGGTATGAGCATTCAGTTTAATGAAAAACAGTCAGTCGAGAACTTCACAAAGAGGGACAATATGGTCAAGTTGCAGTGCATAAACCACGTATTGCTCCTAAAAATGCATGTTTGCAAGTAAAGTGGTGTAAAGAACACAGGCAGTGGTCTACTGAGCAGTGGGAAAAAAAGAAAGAGATCTCACATCAGCCAGAAAGTTGCAACAGAGATAGCAGAATCCTGAATATTGAAATGCTGTACACAAACTCCTAGAGGGCCAATGAGAAAATACCTTCGTCCATTGACAAATACCTTTGTCCTTCTCTACAAGGTTTATCAGCTTCGCCAGATTCTATACTTACTGACGGAGGTTCTCCAGCAAACCAAATAGGGATTGAATGGACAACATCCTTTGCTTAGTAGGCAAAATAGTCATGTTTCGGATATGGTCCTTCTAATGATACTGGAGCATGGCGATATTACCTTAGGGTACCTGCAGATATACATAGGAATAAAGGAAGAAGGTTGGACGGCTGCACCTTAAATTGCAATTAAAGTTGCATTTTAAAATAATTTGTTAAGCCTTGGGCAGGAGGCTGGAGCAGGAAGCCTTCTGTCAAATCAGGAAGTGGGCTCCAGAGCTATAGAGACAAAGGCTAATAGCATTTGAGAAACTATAGAAGGTAATTGATTCAAGCCCAGTCAAGCATCTACCAAACCTAAGGTTGGCCCAGGAGGTTGACCCAAGTGATGAAAAATATGTATTTTCTCCAGTGCTGTAAAAGCCAGGGGGATGTGTTTGAACATATTAACATTCCCTCTCATTGTTGCAGATGCTGTCCGCCAGCTCTTTAATTTACCCTGCGCTGCGGACGGTCATAGTGGGGAAGCTCCTTGTTAGCATGACTGCGTTTTATTTATAACCCGTGCCCTGCCCTGCGAGAAGGACGCGTGTTCCGTGCATGTGTGTTCACCGTGATGCACGCGGACGAGAGAGCACGGGTCACGGCGAGATCATTGGAGGTGGCTTTTTTTTTCATTCTTAATGAGCTCCACAGGTCATGTGTGTGTGTGTGTGTGTGTGTGTTTGTGAGGGAGGGAAAAAGGCAGCATTCACAATGTTTAGAAAAATACAGGTCATACTAAAGGATATGCAAACTTATCATCTGTTATGTCCCACCTACACCTTTGTATTACTGGTTGCATGAACAATATATAATATATATATTTTTTACCATGACACTGCACCTCTACACCTCTGCACCTTGACCCCCCACCCCCGTCCCCCATGTCCTGAATTAAGCATATATTAATTTCTTATTTTCATTTGTTTGAAACCACTTTCTTTTATATGTGTTTAGAAGCTGCACATACAGTATATTTGCTCTGAAAATGCATTTCAACGAGCAACACAAATTATCCTGGCTTTTACAATTGTGTCTGCTTTTAAAAATTCACTTATCCTGGGTGAAAATGGAACCATTAAATTGATCTGTAATTTTCCTTCCAGAAATACACTTATTTTCAAAGTGTATATGAATTATTAATAAGGATTTGCCCCCCCCCCCCGCCTTTTCCATCTCTCTCAGATGATGCAGTTTGCACGCCTTCATTCTTCCCGCTCGGCATTGTTTGGTTTGCTCAAAACTGGGCAAAAGCACGCCTTGCTCATCATATCACTTAAACGTGATCTATGTTTTCATTAATTATGCATGCCCCGCAGTTCTGAAGCATCTCGCTACATTCTACAACATAAACAAGGATGTTCTCACCAATAAATCATTTATAGAACTAACAAGCAATGCTTTGCTGCGTATGCCCGCATGGTGCCTCATTATAAATGTGATCCAGTTTTTTTGTTGTTGTTATTTATTTTTAATTTTTTGTTCGGCGCCCAGGGAGAGCAAAGTAAACTTCCGCTGTTCCGTAAAACCAATACGTCTCTTAGCTTTGAACTGCAGTTCAGTGCAGTGTATACAAGAAGGAGGATGGGGAAAATGGTTCTCCTCAAACAAACAAAACACACAAAAAAGAAACAAAAATAAAATACAAATAAAATATAAAAATCCTCCGTCAATACGTATTGTTAACTGAAATTGAGAATATAATCTACTGTCTATCTAAAAAATTATTCGCTAAATATTGAAATGAAATATTTTATTTAAAATGTAAAATGTATTTGTATTTACATTTCTGTACCTCCCCCATGATAATCACATCATGTGATCTATTGACTACATCATGTTGAGATGACCAGAGGAGTACATTCTCCCTTTCAATAGAGGGAGCTGACTGTAGGCTTTACATACTGATCCAAGGCCAGTTTTGTTGTTTAGCTTGCAATGCTTGAGTTATGGACTAATAGGCAGAGGTGATAGATCAGTTTTTAAAGACAGAATGTCATTGGCACCCATTGTATTACAGTGAAAGGGGGAAAAAATGTGGTGAGGTAAGACACATTTTTGTTGAGACACAGGGAGTCGAAGGTGGTGGATAAAAAACTGTATTGTTGGTACATAGTCAATGTCTCTGCTAATAATTCATATATTTTATAGTAGATAAAACCATTGGTTTGTTGGAAGTGGTATTATTGTTCAAATTTGACTTCATAGAGGTTATACTAATATGGTATCTAAGTTAGCTAGCTAGTTGGTTTGCTTGGTAGTTTATCTAGCTAAGGTATCTAAAATATAAATAGGTAGTTAGACATAGCAACTAGCTAGCTGGCCAGGTAGCTAGCTAGATATTAAAACAAATATAAAATATATAAAAAGTAAATACATGTTATATTTAAAAGTCATGTTAAAAGTCATGTTATATTTAAAATGTAAATCACAGTATGCCATGCATACAAGAATATAACTTTACGGGGTGGTAATTGGCCCGAGGCTGAAAGGTTCACAAAGATAGTGCCTGTATCTACCTAGCTGTCACTAGCCTTCAGGTTCTACCTCATGTCATTTACTTATCTTTGTGTTTAGATCATTAACTAATACATTGTGAATAGTAATAGGTAGCTGGCAGGGGAGCAGCATTGTATGTACTGGTTGGCAATCTGCAAAAGTTTATATTGATCATGGAAATCTCCATGCTGTAAGCCAGAGCATTCTGTCATGCTCTTGACCGACACACAGTCAGACTGAAGAGACTATGGACTTTGCTGGTGCCTATAATTCTCAACACTAGAAGCATGGCGTTCTGACACCTACGACTTATGCAGCAGAACAGCCACTTAGACCATTAACATCTCGAAATAAGTAATAAATCCATTCTGTGTATAACATTTAAAAATAACTAGTTTGTTCAGTTTAGGCAGGTCTTAATTAACATTAGGATAGCTGAACTTTGTATTTCCACAAGCAGAATTATATCTTTTAGTAGTTTTGCTCATCTTTATTTGGGGATCGCTTGAACTAAAACTATAACACAGAAACCACACGTAAGTGAACATTTGTTTATAACAGAAATGGTCAAGCCCGTGGGATGTACGTGTTGAAATGATGACATCCACAACAGAAGAGCCAATGCTTGGAAAAAAGATAGCCCAAACGAAGAAATGTAAAACAATAGTGACGTTATAAAATGTAGAAAGTTTTAAAAAATTTAGAAAGTAGAAAAAACATTAGTAGACAATGTTTTAGGCTATGTTTTGCCATATATGTCCTGTGCATAATTTCCAATGTGCTCTGCATGTTTCAATGTGATGCGCATAATAAATATAAGGACATCAATATATATACAACAATATAAAAGTATGGTTATGAATATGAGTCAATATAAGTGTAGATAAATGCAAATAAGTCATTCATTAATTACGTTAGTTGTGCCCATATGGTGCTGGAAAAATGTGCCTTTGCACAAATATTCGGTTCCTTTTTGTCATTTGTGAAACCTTGCTCTCCTGTTTCCTACTCACAGTCAGCACAAAGATAAATATTTGTCACCATCCGTTTGTTATATTGCATTGTCTTCTCTCCTCCCCTCACCCATCAGACTAATAGTTATATTTAGCATAACACATTAAATGTGATGCGATGCAAGTTTCGATGTGCCATTATCTAAGACTGATTTGAGTTGGAGAAACAATGATGGTCATGGCCGTTTGTCTGCCACACTGGTCAAGTTCAAATACACTTCTTGTTCTGTAAGTGGTATTTAAATTCTAACAATGCCAGTTTGTTAAAAACAAATTGGTGGTATGAAAAATGCACTTACTTTATATTTTCATATGACAGAAACATACAAACATTTTGTTACATTACCACAAGCACTTCATCACACAGACTTTCGTTCGACAAGATTGCTCACATTAATCACATACAAAAAGATGACATTCTCTTGAGATGGCAAGATCAAGAAACACAGGGCCTAGTCAGTTGAACGAATGTAGGAAAATACGGGTAGCATTGCTTCGGACCGGTGTTTGTTTAGTCAGTGTGAAATATATTGTTGAAAGTTGTAACCTTGCATCATTTTGATACCAGTAATTTTGTACGCAGACCAATTTTAGCAATTGTGTTTTGACAGATACAGAGTATATCCTTTGTATATGTGAGTAACTTGCCTTTTTATACATTTAAAATGTATTTCTTGAGATACATACAAATACAAAGCACAGCTGGCAGCCCCTGACTATCTTGCACAGGAAGCTGCAAATATAGACCCAACAAATGCTGTGACCTGACTTCAGTCAGCCATTGTTAATGATGACCTTTTGCACATTCTTCCTGGTTTAAGATACTTTTGTGATTACAGATAGCATAAAATAGCTGTGTTTCAGCATGAAGAGTGCCTTATAAATGACTGAAATGGGGGCCTCTGATAGCGTAGCGGTCTAATGCACCGTATTGGCTGGTCCTTTACGAGTGTTTGGCTGTCCGCCCCAGGGGAAGGGTGAGCTGGCACAAACTCCCTGAGAAGCACGTAAGGAAGGAATTTGCTGCCCTCTGAGAATTATCTTGCCTCATAGAGACAAGTGGCGAACTTGTGTGGGGTGGGCAAATCGAAATGAATAGAGGGTATAATTGGCCACTAAATTGGGAGAAAAATGGGAAAACATCTGAAACAAATTAAAAATAAATAAATACAAAAATAAATACTGGAATGAGCCTCTAGGTAAAACACTGAGAAACATTTTTTTATTTTTTATTAAACATATTTAAAAATAAATTATAGACACCTTCCACACACAAACCGTGGAAGTGCTGCACCGAATTATGCAACACATCCCCATCTTCCTCAAACTTTTGGGACATCAGCCACCACTGATACATCCCAATTATTTATATATATAAATCATACATCTATGATATATTGTGGCATCCCAAGGGGCAGTACAAGGCAATGGCTGCCTGTCCCTTTAACTCTTGGGAGCTACTAGAGCCAAGAGGACTACGGTTCCCAGCAGCCTGCAGACCCACACTTGAGTACCAAGCTGAAGCTAATGAAGCAATTGGGATTGCTGGCAGCTGATTCCAATTTGGAGATGTATAAAGGACTGTTTGTTGTCACATTGGCAGAGGGAGTTGTTTGGAGTGTGGTGAGTGAGAGAATATTGGCCCTACCCTAAGTGGTGCTACAATATCTAAGTCACGTAAATCCAAATCATTTCTAAAAAAACAGCACTCATTTGTACCAAGATATTGGTATTTTGAAAGCTCAATTTAATTATTCTAACCCTGAATCTAATAATTGAAGGCTCAAATGACTTATCTCAAGTTCTCAATTCAGTTTTTCCTCCTATTTAAAAACCTTGATTTATTGTTGAACTTCAAAATACTAATTGGAGCCCTCAAACTCCTATCCAGTGCCTTTGAAAGACTGGAAATCTCATTTAAAATAGTAATGCAAGGGTCCAAATGATGAAATTGAGGCTTCAAATAGTAAATCAGGGATTTGTTTTGACATTGAGGATCCAAATGTATAAACTGCAGGTTTTGAATTGTGAAATGGAGGTTTCAAACAAGCTAGAAATATACTTTTTTTTCCCGATTGCAGCAAATGATAAAATAAGAACATATGGTACATGAACTAATTCAAGATTATGACTGCTCAGCCTCAATCCTGGAGGCCTGCAGACTTTCATTTCAACATTTAAGACACCAGATTAAATTAATCACTGTCTTGATTGAAATAATATTGCTGCTAGCCCCCTAAGTGTGACTTCATTCAAACACACACACACACTTTCTGTGGATGACTTGCCCAGTGTATGGCCAGCAAACATTACGATGCTGTGGTCAGGGTTGGGTTGTAACGGAATACATGTAACGGCGTTACATAATCAGAATACAAAAATCAAGTAACTGTATTCAGCTCGCGTTACATTTGAAAAACGAGTAATCTGAATACAGTTACTTTAATAAACCTGAAGTGAATACATTTTGGAATACTTATTGGAATTCTTGGTGGAAAGTTTTCCTTACAAACATTAATGAGCTGATATTCATTACTAAAGCTACAGCATGAAATTATCACGCCTACATGATTATCACCACACAGCTCACGAAAACTACAGCTGCTGCACAGAACCAAAAAACTGCGTTTAAAAAAAAGCGCGCGCCCACACTCAGACAAACATTGATAGCGACAAGATGGAAGAGAAGTCAGCTTTTAGTTCGTGGCGTTATCGACACAATTTCCAGTTTAAAGAAGAACATGGGAAAAATCTGTCAGTCCAGTGTACCTTGTGTCTTCCAGGAATAAAGATACTGTCGGCATCAAAGGACTCGACTTAGAATCTTAAAAAGCACTTGGAGTAAGTCGACGTTAGCTAACCTTCAGCTTAATGAACACAGTTCTGCAGTAATTTGCTGTTACCTGACCTTAGCCTACGGTTTGAGGCATCGCATTAACTGCTCTGCTAATTTTATACTGCTTTCTTTATTGTTGAAACGATGACATTTTATTTTATTATTTTTCCCAGTTTTCTCCAAATTTGGTAGCCAATTGTACCCTACTATACGTCAATTACGTTATGCACTGCCGAGCATTCGCCGCTACACAGCCCGCCAACACTGGCACTTTTCTAAGCCATATCCCTTACAAGTCGCTGTTATTCCAGTGCCAAAAAAAGTTATTACATTGTTTCAGATGCTGTGTTTGAGTTATGCTCATGATGAGCCATCAAAACAGTAAAAGAACGTGCCTTTTCAATTTCCCTTCAATTTTTAATCTGTCCATTCGAATTCCATAACATGTTAGTGATGATGACTACAACAAAAAATGCAGATACAATGTTGCATATATTTAGCTAAATTGATCTCAAATGTATTAGTATTTATTATTAAATGAACAGAAGCTGACCTGACCTCAACACAGTGGAAAGTTGAACATGACATCCTTTTTCAAAGTGTAATGCATAATAACTATTTAAATGTATTACTGATCAAATAAAAAAGTGAACATGGCGTGTGCAAAAGTTTGAGCACCCTTTTAGTACTAAGTAGCACCACCTTTGGCTATATAACAGCTTCCCAATGTCTCCTGTACCCCAAAACATACCCATCTGTGATGGAAAAAGTAAGTAATCCAAAAGTATTCTAAAAGTAATCTGAATACGTTACTTTTTTGAGACATGTAACTGTATTCGTATCGGATTACTTTCAGAGCCGTGTAATCAGTATTCAGGCACTAATTACATTTACAAAGTAACCCTCCCAACCCTGGCTGTGGTCCACACACATGTACACAGTTGGCAGTCATGATGGTGAATACCACCAACAGTGTTTCTGGTTAGCCAGTGTCCTTGTGATGTTATGTCTGGTAATAGCATCAAGGTCCATGAAATATTTCAAAGCTTTTGTGATCTTCTAGATTGGATCTTCAGCATTGTTTCTGATGTCTAAACATTGGTATTTCAGTTTTTGTCAAAGCCGAAATGCCTTCTCTGACATTGTCTTTGACAAAGCCTTTAATCATATATGCACTGACTTCGCTTAATGCCACCAAGCTGATCGGTAATTCCCTTTTTGGACCAAATATATGTTGAAGTTTCTTCCTCGAACAAAGAAAGCTTGCAGTTAGTAGCAATGACAGTCCTTTTACTGCTATGGTTATTTGCAGGCAGCCTAATATAGTTGATTTAATGCAACCAGAGTTCACACGTAGCAATCAGCAATCCCAGCTACTGAATTAACAACTGTACTCAACACTTCCTCTGAACATGACCAATGTGTGCTGCTTTCTGTAAGTTAACTGTGTTTACACTCTGCATTAAGAGTAAAGTTTCTGGGTGAATGAGGCAATCGTGGCTCAGTGAGCGCTGGGAAATCTGCCCTCTTCTAGGTCTCCAGGACTGGAGTTAAGGAGCCCCCTCTGATACAGTGAAAAGTTCTTGTTCTCAAGGGTTGGTTCCTGTGCACTTCACTTGTGCTTTCAAATGGAGTGAGATCTACCATCAGAAACCGAAACCCCATTCAGTAATTCAACAGCTGACAAGCGGTGATGGAATGAAAGATAGAGCCCCCTTGTGGCTCCTGGTGAGCGTAGCGGGCCGGCCTTGATCTATGGGCCGCGGTTCAATCGATGGCATGGGACAGTGCAGAGCTGTCACTTCTAACCCCCCCCAGCCATCACCAAAGGATGCTGGGAGAGGGCAGTACTCAAGCAGGAAGGGGAGAGGAATGTCTCTTGGTCTGGGCTGTCTCTGACTGACAGCCACTTCCTGTCTGGTGTCGGTTAAAGATGTGTTGACAACGCTGGGAGCCCGGGCTGGCAGTGCTGGAGCTAGGTGTTTGCACAGCCACGGACGGCTCTATTCTCTGCTCTGATTGATTTCCCTGACTACAGCGGCCTTGACGCGTTTATGAGTCATCATAGGCAGCCTTCAGCCATCATATGTAATGAAAATGCGTATGCTCCCTCTCCCTCGCTCGTTCTCTCTCCCACTCTCTCAATCTCTCCCTCCCTCTCTCTCTTTTATCTTCTTTCTCACACATACATATGGACACACATGCATGCTCTCAAAAGTAATTCATTCCGGCTCCTGTTATCTGGTACATATTGTACACACATTGCATTGTTGTAAATACATTCATGCATATCATTCACTCATGCATGCATTCATAAATATTCCTGCCTTCATGCAAAAGGTTTTCACTGTAAACAATAATATGTTTAAAGTGCATCTATCAATCTTTCTGTTTATAATAGTGTTTGTTGTAGAATATAGGCAGGGGTCATAGTCCTACGCGGCTGCAGCTCACGTGCATTGTAAGCATAGCAATGCGTCACGTGTGGATTTGACATGTTAGAATGGAAGCTGTTAAATTGCCTTGGACCAAAATGGAGGTCTCACTTTCAAGAGTCCCCTGGCGTATTGTGCCTTGTATTGAAAATGGCTTCTCCCCCTCCTCTTGTGTCCCTTTCAGAAATGAACATGGCTGGCTGCTTTGGGGGAAGTGGATAGAAATGGCAGAGATGGCAGGTATCAGTAGGCTCCGATGGAGGCCGCTCTGCTCTGTATGATGGGTGGACAGATCCCTCCGGAGTCCATTGTTCCGATACCATCCTGCTTGGCCTTCCATTCCTGGAGGGCTGGTGTGTATCAGGTTTTCGTCTCCACCAATTGCCCAGGCTCAATTGGCTAATTTGTTGTATGCACCAATTCTGGTTCACTCATAGATTAGACCACAGTAAAGTGTCTTACGTAGGGACATAAGAACAGCCTTCAGTTGACATTTGTTATCTACCATCTCTCCCCTACTGAGCAGTGTCATTCTCTCTCCCTCTCCCTGCTGTGGGCACACTTTTGTTCCTTCG
Organism: Aldrovandia affinis; assembly: GCA_029706075.1. Classification (NCBI taxonomy): domain Eukaryota; kingdom Metazoa; phylum Chordata; class Actinopteri; order Notacanthiformes; family Halosauridae; genus Aldrovandia; species Aldrovandia affinis. The sequence goes on along the minus strand of JAINUG010000037.1, from coordinate 1,243,236 downwards.
GTTGTGAATGAAATTAGTGTGACAAACTTTAAAACAAAAACTTTTTTTTTGGGGGGAGCGGGGGTTGGGGCATAGATCAGTCCTTTCCAAGCTCTTTTGTAATCCTCCCCTTTGCTTTCAAAGCATACCTTCTGCTTCAGATCCCATGAATATCTGAATAAAGCAATTACTCTTGTGGAATTAAAGAACGCCACAGCACCTGAAAATCTCGTCCAGTGTGCCGGTAGAATATGCTTCTGGAAATAGAAGAATAACAGCCACATTAGACTCACTGCTGCACCAACTGAGGTGTGGAACATTTCCTTGTTCAAGAATATGACTTTGCGAATCCCCAAGAGATAAAAAAACAAATGACATGGAGCGCGATACAACTCGTTGTTGGTCCACATCAGTGAATTCACCAAAGACAGATGGTCACAATTGTATACCTGTCTTCTACCTTCAGGGATGCTACTTGAATTTGGAACATGTCATATTGTTCAACCTGTTGTCTATCTGAAAGTATGTTTTTTAAAGGCTTGCTTACACGCGTGAACTCCATAAGTACATTGTTAATTCATTTTTTATAAAATTAGGATGGATCCCTGATCCCCCCTGATGGGAGATGTAGTTTTACATCTGTTTTCTTATGTCTGATGCAATATGTATGCTTAGCACATACAGGTAGTGGCCAAAAAGGTGGAAACACCAATATGGTACAACTATGGTATCCTGCTCTGTACAGTTCTTGCTGGCCCTTCTTGATGAAACTGCTTGCTCATGCCCTAGATTGAAATTTGCAGTCCGTTGATTTAGAGTTGCTTGTCTGTTTAGCCTTGCACCTCAAACTAACTCATTGACATTACGATCCAGGAGCATGCGCTTCCGACGACAGTTGCTCTTTGTTGATCAAAGGTCTTTCATCACTGAAGCACCTGCCAAGCATGCCCCAACAATCACCCCACTTTCAAAGTTGGTGAGGTCTGGTCTCCAAGCCATGCTAGCCATAACTATAGGCGACCAGGCCTTCCCAGACTTTCTGTACATCACCATGAGCATGCTGGGATGTTAATTGCTTAACTCAGGAACAACACCTCATGTCGAAGCACCTGCTTTCAACATGCTTTGTGTCCCTCATTTATATGTTTTTCCATGGTTTAGCCACTACCTGAACTATTCTAATCCACACAATGATTAAACGATTCTAGAGAGAGCGATAGATGGAAGATGACACGCGCACAGTACACTGTGTGCTAAGGAAATCAGCCGCATAGCAGTAGCGTATGCTCGCTGACGTCTGTCAAGGTGCTCTGGGCCGCGTTCAGTCAGGAGTGCGAGTCGAAATGCTGGATGAGTCAAGGGCAGATGCCACTGAGACCACAGATCAAGTCTTATGATCAAAGCCCAAATCACTGATTCATAAACGCTTCATGCAGTCTTCTTTTTTTCTATTTTCTTTTTCTGCTGTTTTCTCCCCATTTTACTCCCAATTTTTAGTATCCAATTATACCCTCCTTTTCACGTCAATTATCCCACTCCCTCATATATCTTCACTGCCATAGTCCTGACACCGGGAGTGACATGTGGCTGGGCATCACCTGCCAAGCCGTCACCGTAACTCCGGTTTGCATGCACAGGGCCACTCCTATACGCAGCGAACTTGCATCGGCCTACCTTCCCCCACCCTGGGGCGGACAGCCAATTGCCACCCCTAGTAGCACTCCTGGCCAGAGCTGATACTGGTGTGGCCGGTGGAATCGAACCCCGGTCGTAGTGACCAGCATCGAATGTTGTAACCACTAGACCACCCTAGACCATGCCCTGTGAAATACATATTTTTTTATTCTAAATCAAAGGTTTTGATTGGTAGCAAGGATTTCAAAATCTGCTTTGCGGGATCATGTATGCTTAGTGTGTCCAGTTAAACACTTTCCCTTGGGTTACTTGTTGATGTTTTGTCAAGAAAACAGTGAACGTATGTGCAAGGCGTCAGTCTTGGCAACAATGGGGGAGCAAAGTTGCCTGTTGTTTCCCACAGGACCCTTGTGGATGACCCAGGGACAGTTGGACTTTCCGTGGCCAGGCATGGCAATCTCGCAATCTCGAGGGTGTGCATTATTGACCAGGAATGCTAGTCCCAGGTGTCTTAATTTATCTGTGAGTGTTGATAGGTGTGGCCGTCAAGTGAACAATTGACTTGACGAATTGTGTTTGTGAGTGGACTTTAATTGTGTGTGTGAATGGCGGAGCTACTGATTGCCTGACGAGTTCCACATGACCCAATTTAGGGTATTTAAGTGCAGGTGTGTGGCTGCTGTCGTGGTATGTGGAATCAATGTGAGTCTTGTCGTTTAGTGTGAGTCTTCTCGTGGTATGTGTGGAGTGACCGTGTAGAGTGCTTCAGTGCTTTACCCTACTAAAATGTCTAAATAACCCATATTAAATAATATAATACTGGACCTGGGGTGTCTGCTAGTGTCATTTTATCCCACCACCTCTTTGACTGTTCTTGCATTTACTTTTGTTTACAACGCGATTGCGCATGTGCAGGCAGCTCCCTCGCATTCCCTGACTCTGGTAGGTAGCTGTTAGTGGTTAGCTAGCTACATGACATAACTCCCCGGATGGCTCATTTCCCAGGTCAGAGAAAAGCAACAGGCAATTTTCTAACAAAGCCTGTTTTCGTTTACTACCAAAAGGTGAAAGAGTTGAACAAGACTGGTTAATGCTCTCTAATAAAATAAACAAAGTTTACTGCTTTGCATGCAGTTAATTACACAATGAATTTACTATTACTATATTCAATTGCATTTTTATGTTGCAGTTTTATTTGTCAATTAAAATGTTATATAAATCTGCAAAGAGCCATGCAATAAACAGATCGAGTTGTAAAAGTTGTGTGAAACGTTTTTTTAGCTTAAAAACTGATACCGTGATGATATACCGAAACCCGTGATATTGAGTAGTACGATTATCATACCATGAAACTTTCATACCCTCACAGCCCTATGTTGAACCTGATAAGCTGTGGAACGTGTGTGGGGGGAAAGCTGCTGAAAAGTAGCGAACTGTCTGTGTTCAGTGTGTGAGCGACGGTCTGTGTTCACGTTTGTTTGTGTGGTTTCCCAAAAGGGGTTTCCATCTTGGAGCAGGCGGACTTTAATTTAGTTTGTTATTTTCGTTTATTGTTTCTGTCCAGAAAGCTTTGCGGCAAGTATGGCGAAGATTTCGTTTATTTGATTTATTATGCTCTCCCGCTCTGATTCTCTCTCCCGTGATTAGGAGAGAAATTCAATGAAGATCCGGTCCGTAGACCGCAAATACCACTCCCTGTCTCGAGCTGCTCTGTCCACATCCGGGGATTGTCACATGGTGTGTGACAAAGTACAACTCCGATGTACGTTTTATATGACAATCTTTTCTTTTCTTCAGATAATAATCATATATGCCCGTGAAGACCTGCACACACAAAGTGAAACGCATGCCGTCAAAGAGTTAGCTGGAGACCCAACTCAACAAGGCCGGATGCAGGTGTGGCTTTCAGTGAAATAAAAAGCCATGGTATTAATGAACGGCCAGGAAGGCAAGCGAGGGAAAGAGAGGAGAGGAAGAAGTGGCTGGCGTGTGTGGAGATGACCTACATTGAGGAGACTCACTTTGAATACACAATGAAGTGGCCCGGCTCGTTAGTACTCCGGTGAGAAGGCGGGCGTGATCAGAAATGCACAGTCGGCTATCCTGGCTAACCTCTCTGTAATTCTATTACACTTGTTTATAGCTCTTGGCAAACAGTCCCAAATATACTTTAGCAACTGAGGGAATGGTTGGGGGTTAAAGGGAGGGGGAGTACTAATTAGCATTGTGCAAGGAGACACGGGAGATAGGGAGAGAAAAGCAGACAGGAAAGTAAAGAGGAATATAGATGGAAGACAAATTAGCCGGAGAACAAGGAGAGGCTTGAAGAGTGCGCTGTGTAAGAAAAAGGAGGTAACAGAAGGCCGGAAAATGAGGAAGAGAGGAGACAGGTAGAGAGAGAACGAGAGAGAGGGAGGGGAAGAGAAGTGAAAAAGGCTGAGGGGAATTTCTTGCACATTGCCAGGATTGATCAGAGAGACAGGAGTGTGCTAAAGAGAGCAAAAAAAAAACACAGCCACACCCGGCAAATAGCTCTCTCGCATGAATACAGATCAATATCTCATAAAGCATATTCCCACTCCTTACAAGATGGTCTGTCCAAGAACCAACAAAAGAGAAAAGTGTTCCATATTTAACCGGCCTTAAAATAAACGCATCATGCCTGGAGGGATCTAACCCCGGCTCGAGATTCAGCCATGATCCATCATGCAGTGTTTCCGGCTCCCCGTCTCCCTCACGAGAAACACAGAGAGATGGAAGAAAAGAGGCACTCGCTCACACACAGCCAGCAAAATAAGAGGTCAAAAGAGGTGCGCGACTGGATGCGGAGACACGACAGGGCTCACATAAATCTTGGGATTTAGGCTGTGCGCTCTCTGAGCGGGTCACAGGGACTGCGGTAACCCTTGAACCCTGATCGGGTCACCCGTGAATCCATGCCGTCCGTGTCTAATACAGCAAAATGCCACGTCCTGCCCTCCCACTATCTGTAGAAGCACTAATACTCCAATATTAATTAAACGCTAATCCTGAATATCCCTACTCTCCATATGCACAAGACGAAGCACACAGATCAAACCAAATAACTCAAAATGGAGCCCCTTCCCAAATGTTTGTCAAAATATTGTTTGTTTGTCAGGGACAATGTTAAGAAACAAGCATCTGATGCATCGCATTAGGTGTTTATAACCAATGGCTAATTTCCAACACCTGTCCCCAATAAACTACGGAGAAAGAAAAGTACGTATCAAGAAATAAGGACAAATAAAACAAAATACACACACATACAGCAAAATAGCAATGAATAAAACAAAACACAAAGAACTGTAAATTACATACTTTGAGCAAACATAGATATTTATGAAAGTGAAAAAGTATTAAAAAGTTTATACAAGGGCTGGCGGATGGCCCAGCGGTCTAGTGCACCGCGCTTTGGAGCGGTGTGCGCTGCCCGTCAGAGACGCGGATCGAAACCCGCGTTTCTACCAGACCGGCCCTGGTCTTCAGCCCGATCGGAGGCGGCGTTTGGCTGTCCGCCTCCGGGGAGGGGGGAGGAGAGCGGCACGAGTCCGCCGAGGAGAAGGTTAATGGAGTCCGTGGAAGATCTCCGTCTCGAAAGAAGGCGGGGAAATAGGTCCAGGAATACGAATCTCGTTCCCGGAGGACGGGCGGCGGACTCGTGAGGGTGGGGAATTGAAAATAAAATAGAGGGTATAATTGGCTACTAAATTGGGAGAAAAACGGGGGAAAAATCTGAAATAAAATAAAAAAAATAAAAAAAAGTTTATACAAAAGTTATTATGATTAGTATTATTATTGGTACCATGAATAATATTACATGCAAATTATTTAAATTATAGCATTGAAATCAATCAATTAAATAGCAATCATAAACAGAGGTTCTGAGGTGATAGAAGCTTTAAAGCGTTATAAGTGGCTGCCTGATTGAAACTGGGCCTCGTGGCATGGCAGTGACTTCACACAAGGGAATCCATGTGTCTCTTCATCCATCCACTCCCACATTTCACTGTTTCATTTTGCTTTTGATTTAAAGAGAGCTGAGAATGCACACTTTCGCTACTTTTCACTACACTGCTATTTCAGGACCAGGAATAATGTACAATAAGATTTTGCAAACGGCACTGGAACGGATCAGGCATTAACAGTAGATGCGATCCTCAAAATCTGTTTCTAAAGCCAGCAGAATCCAGCAGGTAATTAATAATTCGGATGAAGCTCGTGCAGCTTAATTACTCCAGTGATGGCTGTGAAGATGAGTTCCAAGGGGATGAGATCGTTTGCACACACTGAAAACCGTACAGTACTCCAGTATGGCTTCCCACTTCCTCATATTACAAGGTAAAATGTATATCATCAAATGTATTTTTTAATTTCATTGTATTCATATTTATAGATTTATTTGTTTATTTTGTAAACCATCGTTAATTTATCTTTAAATTAATTTGTTATATTTTGTTTTGCCTCGCTTTTTTTTGTTGGTATTAGAGCTCATGTCACAGTGCCTCACTGTGGACAACTAGGGAATCACACCCTGCTAGGTTTTTGTGGGAAAACCAATTAATAAAATGTGACGCCACAAGATTCAATATACAGTCATTGTTATATTTTGTTTATTTTCTTTAATCTGCTCGTTATTATCCTAATGTCACTGTTTTTCCAGCACATTACAAGTGTTCAAAGGATCATTGACAGGCATCAGACCCCGAAGCCTCCAAACCCACCAATCTATCAGAATCCTGAACGCCGGCATTCATTTTGACATGACTGACGGCCGCGAAAGGAATCAATAGACTACCTGTATTGATCTCTTGTGTTCATCTTCCTGGGTTTATTAGAAAAATAAATCCAAAGCACGCCCAGTGCCAGGTTATTGTGGATACATTGGCTGAGGAAGAAAGGCACAATAATGCAGTGATAAAAAATAAAACATCCTTGAGTCTCATAGCTTCGGATAACCGCTGTATGATTACTCAAAGCTAGATAAACACTGTGACACAAATAAACCGCGGCAGAGACAACATTATGTGTCCACATTAATGGGGCAATTTCCTCTTATAATACGAGTGCGCGTAGAAAGGAATATATTGCGTTGTATAAACTCTCTCCATAAACAGACAGGCACAATAAATCCCAGGTAGAAATGGTATGAAGTGGAACCAATATGTCTTTGGACTCTCTCCAGCTCCCTACTAAAAACTACCAGCCTGGATGACCTTACCGTTAAAAAATAGATATGACGGTGGAGGAATGTGTAATGCGGTGGCGTTTCAACGAAAGCGCCTCGCTGTGGACGTGTGGTCGTACGGAGCATCAGAGCGTCCGATCCAGCAGACCGATTATTTCTTATCGGGGGGACAAGATGGAGTTGAGGACTACTCTGGTGTCTACTGCTGTTGTCAGTAATGTATTAAAATATTCTCTACAATCATTAACGGCAAACCAAGGCCTGCCTGCCTGCCCGCGCAATACGCAACAGCAGCACAGAGACACGGTGAAGGGCAGCTGAACGATCGCTCCGGTTTGTTGAGAGAGGGTCGCGTTGGGCCGTGCACAGGGGGGGAGGGTGGCGGGGATGCTGGTGTCATTTTGCCGTCCTCCAACTCTTCTTGTGCCATGGCATAATGAGGGTCACGGCCCCCACCGCCTCATCATTTTCACACCAGTTATCATCAAAGACATGCAAGAACCTTGTAAGTAGCCTACATTCTGTTTTCAGTTTAGGCTTTTTTTACACCCATTGAAAGTTTCAATCCAGCTCTATGCACTGGAAATATGTCAAAGCTCAACACCTAATAAAGTTGGTTCAAATCCCCATGTGACTAAACCGTAAGATTGTGTTGGCAAATTGAAAAAGAAACAGTCATATTTTTTCTGTTCCTGAGCATTGCCTTTTACAGTTTTTGCACCACACACAATAGGTCATAACCTTTATTGGTTATCCATGGCCATATAAAAAGCTATAAAGACCAGTGTCCACATAGGATCTTATTCCATGAACTTATGAACTCAGATATAGAATACATCGCTCTGTTCCCTATACCTGAAAACTTACACCAGTGCAACACCTATAATTGGGCCCAGAAGTCTGAGTCCACTACCAAGATCTGTTTGTTTTCATTATTCATCGACAACTAACAATTTTTTTACTCGTGCTATTTGTTATTCAAGAATGTCATAGAAACACTGATACAAATAAATAAAATGTTTGTTTGAGAAAGGATGGTATGAAATTGAAATATCTATAAATATTTTGTTTGCACACCATTGCTTTTCATTTCCTCAAAATGTTGTGACACCTTATTTTTCATTTAAGTTCTAATACATAAACACTCCTAATGCACAGTGTGAGTTGTTTTGTTCTTGTAACAATTAATGCAGATATTGACGTAATTAATATGGTCCTCTATGTGTTCTCGTTGCTACTGCAGGTCCTTTAATCTTGAAAAAGGACACTTCCTTTCCAAAAGTTTTTGCAGCTGTTTGTAATTATAACAGCAGAGCTTAGTGAAGTCGTTTTTCCTTCAATGTCTATCGCTGTATTACTGCATTGATCTTTTGCACAAACAATGATTGATCATACCATGTATCAATGCACATGTTGTAAGTCGCTCTGGATAAGAACATCTGCTAAATGCTTAAAATGTAAATGTAAATGTAGTTAGTAGTTAGAGGTCAAATTTTTCTCCTGAATAAAACTTTTGTTAGTTTTTGATGAATGATGAAAACAAATGGATCTTGGTAGTGGACTGAATTCATAAGCTGCTACTACACCTACACAGTGCTACACACACACACACACACACATTCAAAACACACCTGAGCTTATACGAACATGAGCATGAAATCCAACATCAGGCAGATATTCAGCGTTCAGTCAGCCTGCTAAAAACTGTGGTAACTCTCACAAGAATAAACGTGAGATAGAGCTTAGTCACACACTTGACAGGAAGTGATCCACAGTGATCCACAAACAAACAAAAATATGAAAATACAAATTCTAAAGAAAATATGAATGGTATATAATCCATGCTGGGCAAATCCAATTGAGATTATTCAATTTTTTCCTTTGATTTTTTCTGGAGAAACGCTCCATAGTTGATGTTTTATTAATCAAAGAAAACCCACAAAAGGGAATATTTTATGCCACTGCATTTTCCCCAATTAGCTTTGTAGGCACGGTACAGTACATCGGCCCTGGCAAACAGGATCACAGGCTGGTCCTCAAGACAAGCTGCGATCTAGATGTGCTGTAGACTAGACATCCTCTGACTTCACATCACATTCCCGAAAACAGCGACGCTAAAAACCGCAATCCATTATAAAGCTGGGGGATTTTGCATTTACGTAACTATCAAAGGGATGCAAATCTAGCAGCCATGAAATCTGCTATAATCTCTTTGAATCAGATTTGGGGATTTTATTTATTTATTTATTCATAAACATGCTTTTGCGTTTGATTTAATATTCAGGTAAATCATTTCAAAGGAGTTACTTTAATAGTTATGTAATAGTTATGGTCATCGTTCTTCCTATATTACTGCCAGGGGTGAGGATATAAAAACCAAAGCAAATAGTTAAATTAAAATATAATATATAATTCATTATATATATATATATGTGTGTTTTCTGTACTGTTTTTCTGTAGCTGTGATATGAATTATGTGCATCAAAAGTCAATAATAATAATAATAATAATAAATAAATATGTATAAGAAAATACTAATTATTTCAACTTCAAAGTATTTAATTGTATAAATACATATTTGAGACTATATTTAAAATGGTATATATTTTAAACTCACTTAAACAAATGTGTTTAAACTACAAAATGGATATAGCAGAATAGCAGTATTAAAAGATGAAGCAAACTAATCTACTTCAAAATGTATTCTGAATATATTGAGGCCTTTTAAAGATACATTCCCTCTGTTTTGGGTTTCATATTCAACGACATGGCTTTCATCTTCGGGAGGGGACAGTTCTGGGGAGCAGTATTTCTGGGACACTGCGCCTTTAAACAGGCAGGCCCCTCCCCCACAGTGCAGCCCAGCACCGATCACTGGAGCCCGGCGCCCCCATATCTCCACCAGCATCCTTCCTTCATCCGGCACTCAGCGAGGACACTTCGGGGTGTGCGGGCAGAGAGGAGGGGACAAGGACGAAGAGAGAGAGACGTACACATTGCGTGGCACATCCTTTTTTCCTTCCCTCGTCTCTTTTCCTCTCTCTCCAAACACTGCGCTTTCGTAGACCGGCATCGCCGAGGAGGAGGGGGGAGCGATCTCTCCCGTGCCGCTGAGAGATTGAGAATCAGCTGTGGAGGGAGGATACAGCTTTAGTTTAGTCCGTTTTTGTCTTCATTCTTTCCTTCTTTTTCTTTTCGCTGTTTTCGGTGTGACAACTGGCCGCCGTTGTCTCCTCCCACCTCACCCCCCCCCCCTACTCCAGAGCCTTCACATCCACATCCTCCATCCTTCACATGTTCTCATTCCACTGAGCTTCAGTACTTAATGAATTCTCTCTCTCTCCCTCTCTGTCCCTCTCTCTCTGTCTCTCTCTCGCACACACTGAAGCGGTTTTGTCTGTGAACAGACAGCAAGTGAGAAAGAGAGAGAGAGAGAGCAAAAGAGAGTGTGGGGGGTGTGAGCTTGAGTGTGTCTGTGTGTGCGCGTGTGTGTGCGCACACATATTTGAAGGATCCAGAGATTGAGACTGCAACAGGGCTAGCCGGATGTGCATGGCTTGGCCGCTGCTGTCCTTGTGGTCTCTGAGGCAACACTAAGGATCTGGGGGTACGAGCACTGAACACGGCTGTTCATCTGAAGAGGAGGTGCACAGGGCACAGAGGGAGAAGAAGTGCTACTACAAGGAAGGAATGCATTTTTACTGGAGCTAAACCATTAAGTCCCAGCACTGCAGTTTCTACCCTCTCTCTCTCTCTCTCTCTCTCTTTCTCTCTCTCTCTCAATCTCTGTCACTGTGCAGAGAAAGCCAGAATAAAGAGGAAGAAAGCAGTTGCTTCTGCTCTCCCCCCCATGTGCCACGCAGGATTCGCTCTGACAATATCGTCCTGGATTCTGCCCGGATTCATCACTTCCCCTCGGCACCTGTGAGCTCCCGTCTCTCTCGGGTGAAAAATGCACATTGGATTTACCTCTTTCGTCTGGATTGCCACTGGCATTTCTTGTTTTGTGAAAAAGCCTCTAAACACATCCTGAGGGAAAGAAAAAAGTAAAACAGCAAATATATATGCAAGCCCTGTCTGGATTCCCTTAGCAACAGCTGAGGGAGCTTATTAATTGATTTGTATTTTTCATTTATTTTAAACATTTTTTTTTCTGTCCTGCCACCCTGGTTTTTGGCACATCCCCTTCGGACACGAGCGAGGAGATGGATTGGGAGCTGTGAACAAACATGAGGAGGAGGGACGACAGGAACGGTGAGGACGGTCAGGTCTCTCTCATTCTGGGCTCTGGGTTCCTCCACTCCCCCTTTCCGCTTTTCCCTAATATTGTGCTCCTCTTCTTTGCGGCAAATTTCAATCACGAGTCTCAGTGTCTCTACCTCTCTTCGAAAAATACATTCTGTTCCTTTTCTTTGCCGTGAAAGGGGCAATGCTAAGGTTGTTGCCTCATCGTTCCCCTCCTTCCACTGTCCTTCGCCGAGCAAGAGAAGAAGGACACATTTCAGATGTCCCAGAAGAAATGATTATATGCAGAAACAGCTTTTGATGTGGCTATTTTGGAGATTTCTCTATTTTTAATCAGGTCTGAAGGAACAGGAACACGGCGGGTGGCATCTTTTCTAAAAATCTGTCAGATTTTTTTAAAGGAAAATTTCACAACCCACACCAAGGGCTGGTATATTTAGAAGGATAAGCATACCCTGCTGACCAACAATGTAGAACGAAACCAGTCAAAGGACTGAGGAACAACTGGGAGTTCTACTTTTCTCTTAGGCATGTTCTATTGTAATAGGGCAGGTCAATATGAACACCTTGTGCCTGTTGACAAACAAGGCCATTCCCACTTTTCCGGATGATTTAGGATTGCATGAAAGGGCAACACGGAAAATGGCAACTTCAAAGTAGACTAGCCTCTATAAAAACACACGCGCCGTGATGAGTGGGCTGTCTGTTTCATCGTTATTATCATACATGGTTTTTCCTCACCGTTTCTGCTCTTTCCATTTTCACTTCTGATGAGCTAGAGTTCTTTTTTTGTTTGTTGCTGTTGTTTTGTTGTTGCTGTCTTTTAGTTTTTTAATCATTTGATTTTACCGGTAAAAGAAGGCCATGGATCTACACGAGTAACACGTACGCAAATACGCCGGCAAGACAAGCTCTTTTGGCTGCTCAGGTGCTTTTAAGATGTTGAGATCTCCCTGCATCCCCGGGGCTCCTGTTGGGATCAGTAGTACCGCGGCTCCTGGTGGCCAGAGACATGGACCCCGAATCGGCTCCCCCCCGACCACAGCGCGCCGCCCCTTGGCCCCACGTCGCCCTGTGAAGGATGTCCCACAGTGGAGCTCCGGTCCAGCAGATCTCTGAGACCCCCAGCCAGAGAGAGCGAATCCGCGGCCATATGAAGATGGTGATCACCCAGCTGGAAGGCATTCTCACTGAGCTCAAGGATGTGGCCAAAGAGCTTCGAGAGGTGAGGCACAGAATTTACCGATCTTTTCCTTCCATGTGATAGAGTTTATGGGGCTTGGAGACGGGGGGAGGGGGGGTGGATGTGGGGGTTTGCTCCGGAAAGCAGAAAAAGTATTTTTGGGAGGTGCAGTGGTGCTTATGGGTCGGAGGATGTGGCTGTAATCGATCCTTGGCCTCTGGCGTTGGAGGTGGAAGGGCCGAGCCATTTGGAGTTTTATGCAATTTTCCTCAGGTCAGAGAGCAGGGAAGCTCCGAAACGGCAAACGCCGCTCAGAGGCACAAGCGCCACTGCTGATGGCACGTAAACTGAGCGGATCTGTGCTGAAACGTTGCGCCACCTGAGACGGATGGGAAAGCCAATCCAGCGGAAAAAAACGGAGGTTTGAGAGGGAAGCAGGGTTTGGTGCTGCTGTGGTTATATAACCAGCTTGCTATCAGTTGGATTTGTACTGTATGTTCACCACTGCCATGGTAACAGGACCAAGCTGTTTCAGCCAAAGTCACGAGAGTGGTGTTGGCATTGTCTCTGCTTGTATTGTTCTGGAAGCCAGTGTCCTCGCTGAGTCAAGGGTGCAGGATTAGCCCAGCTGTCAGGGAAGCTCAGGGTCTGAGGGTCATTCCAACTGCTGGGCAATAGGCCTTTCTTTGTTGGCCTCTTCACCCAGCTCCACGATGACAGCAGACCACTGGCTGGGGAGAGGTACAGTTCCTATATATCGCTTCAGATATTGCAGGGGGTCATTTTAAAGGATCTTTCTGACATACCCCTCGCATGCAAGTGCTCTACACGTGTGATCTTGGAAAAGGTCATGTGTCCAAAGCTTACAGCCTCCTGGTTGAGAGTTTGCCTTTAAGCAATTGGCATGGAGAGGATTTCTGTAGCCAAAGAGAGCGTGTCTGTGTTATTTGTGTGTGCGTGTGTGTGTGTGTGCGTGCGTGAGCATGTGTGCATGCGTATGTGTGTGTGTGTACACGTTTGTGTCTGCGTGTGTGCGTGCGTGTGTGTGTGTATGTGTGCACGCTTGTGTGTGTGTGTGTATGTGCATATGTCCTGTCGGTAAAGCAAACCCAGCTGTCTTGGCCCTGAGTCTGAGAAGTTGAATCTCTCCCCCTTTGCTGTCCCCAGTAAGACCTCTTGTACAGCCCCTTAGGAAGGAAGGGATGAACACACAAAAAAGCAGCTATAATTAAATTCTCCTCTTCGGAGAGCGGCCACTATGAGTTTCCGCATGTTACTAGTTCCAGTCCTCTATGTGATTAGGAAGCCACAGGCAGCCAGCAGCCATCCTGCACTGCCAGAGAGACGAACAGGGGACGAGCTGACAGGGGGAGGGGCCGGGGCCAGGGCCGGGATGGGGGTGGGTGTCAGTAATTCATGCCATTGCCACGGAGCCCCTCCCTGGCGCTCCCCGCTCTCTTCTTTATCTACCCATGGGGGGTGAGGATCAAGGTCACATGTTGGGCTGAACCTTCGTTGCAGCACAGAAAGCCTATTGGGCACCACTGTGATTGATGGTTACAAGATGCTTTCAGCTGGAACTGCGTGTGCCATTATAAATATTAACCCTTCTGCTGCTGACAGTACTTATATTAATTATATATATATATATATCTATATATACATATATATATATATTATATTATAATAATAGTAATAATGGTAACACTTTACAATAAGTTTCCATATACTAACATGAGCTAATGCTTTAACGAACATAATGTATTAGCAAAGCATTTATTCCTGTCAATGAAGCCAAAACAAAAGCATTAACAAATGTTGTATTTGATCTTTGTTCATGAAGTAATAAGGTTGTATGACCTAGCATGTACTTCTGCCTTTGTTAATGTGAACAAATCACATTCTAACCAAGCATGTATCCTACTCTTTCATGCTAACACAGTGTCATTAAAGCAGGATTTGTTTCCCTTCATACATAGCAAGTAACAATGTTTCATATACTAATGAGAAATACTGCCTTAATTAACATGAACAAATCGTTCAGTAATGTATAACTAGTTTAATATTTATCCATGTGAATGCCACATTTACTGCTTAGAAACTTTGGCTCCTATACATCCTATATGCTCTTGTGAAGTCCAGGCACAATCAATTGACATCCATGTGTGTTGTGTTGGTAATTAGAATGACTTTGGATGCATCAGTCATAAGTTATATTCATACCTAGTTCTTATTCAGCATTACTTCATGCTAACATACATTAGCTGGCTCAAAGTGAAAACTATGTATGCTTTACCAATAGCTTACTACTATCATTATCATGAATCAATTACTGCTGCTTGTTAAACATTGGCATCAATTAACCCATTTTGCAGTACCTATTGTAAAGTGAAAACTGTTCAAGCCTTACCAATTGACTACTGTTATATTATATGTGAAATATGACTATTTATATTAATACCATTTTATTGAATTAATACTTAATTAATTATTAATTAAAAAAAAAATAAATCAATTTTGAAGTATCTGTTTTAAAGTAGACACTGTTCACATTTTACAATTGGCATATGACTGTTTGTTGTGCATTATTTAATGGTCTTAAGCATTAGTTTACTCCCTATGCTGTACCTGCTGTGAAGAGTGAAGTGGTACTATAGTAACAGTTTAGACACTAATGAACGGTTACCAACCATTAGTGGTTTATGTTTGAGCACCTTCAGCAGTTGGAGGAACTGATCAGCTTTATTTTGTTTAAAGAAAACAAACATGTTTATAAAATTCCATATTGTTTAATATACACCGATCATCCACAACATTAAAACCACTGACAGGTGAAGTGAATAACATTGATCATCTCGTTACAATGGCACCTGTCAAGGGGTGGGATATATTAGGCAGCAAGTGAACAGTCAGTTCTTGAAGTTGATGTGTTGGAAGCAGGAAAAATGGGCAAGCGTAAGGATCTGAGCGACTTTGACAAGGGCCAAATTGTGATGGCTAGATGACTAGGTCAGAGCATCTCCAAAACGGCAGGTCTTTTTGGGTGTTCCTGGTATGCAGTGGTTAGTACCTACCAAAAGTGGTCCAAGGAAGGAGAACTGGTGAACCGGTGACAGGGTCATGGGTGCCCAAGGCTCATTGATGCACGTGGGGAGCGAAGGCTAGCCCATCTGGTCCGATCCCACAGAAAAGCTACTGTAGCACAAATTGCTGAAAAAGTTAATGCTGGCTATGATAGAAAGGTGTCAGAACACACAGTGCATCGCAGCTTGCTGCGTATGGGGCTGCGTAACCGCAGACTGGTCAGAGTGCTCATGCTCACCCCTGTCCACTGCCGAAAGCGCCTACAATGGGCACATGAGCATCAAGAACTGGACCATGGAGCAATGGAAGAAGGTGGGCTGGTCTAATAAATCACATTTTCTTTCACATCATGTGGATGGCCGGGTGCGTGTGCGTTGTTTACCTGGGGAAGAGATGGCACCAGGATGCACTATGGAAAGAAGGCAAGCCGACGGAGGCAGTGTGATGCTCTGGGCAATGTTCTGCTGGGAAACCTTGGGTGGATGTTACTTTGACACGTACCACCTACCTAAACATTGTTGCAGACCAAGTACACCCCTTCATGGCAACGGTATTCCCTGATGGCAGTGGCCTCTTTCATCAGAATAATGCGCCCTGCCACACTGAAAAAATTGTTCAGGACTGGTTTGAGAAACATGACAAAGACTTCACGGTGTTGACTTGGCCTCCAAATTCCCCAGATCTCAATCCGATCAAGCATCTGTGGGATGTGCTGAACCAACAAGTCCGATCCATGGAGGCATCACCTCACAACTTACAGGACTTAAAGGATCTGCTGCTAATGTCTTGGTGCCAGATACCTCAGGACACCTTCAGAGGTCTTGTGGAGTCCATGCCTCGACGGGTCAGAGCTGCTTTGGTGGCACAAGGGGGACCTACACAATATTAGGCAGGTGGTTTTAATGTTGTGGCTGATCGGTGTATGTAGCTATATTCTGCTTTAGCAGTTACAGATTAACCACAATCTCATATTATCTCCTAAAAAGAAAGAAAAACACATTTTAAAATGTTCAATATAGAAACTGCAATTTTTCGGAACTAGGTAGCCAGCTAGGCTGACAATTTGCAAACATTTTTAGCTAGTAAGCTAGCTAGCCACGATGGCATTAGTTCGATATGATCTGGCTAGAATTAGCTACCTATCTTTAGCTCACAAGCTCATAGTGTGCCTCAAAAGAGAGAAAATCACTTTTATAAAAATGCAAAGCTGTCATATAAATTGCATTTTTAACATTGGTCCACGTGCATGTTCTTTGTATGGCTTTATGTACTCATTTCTAGCAGTTGGCTAAAATTCAAACTGTCACAAGAGCTGGCAGGTATATTTTTTCACTGGACCACTTGACAAAACCTGCTTTATAACTTAAAAGTCCCAAATGATTAGTCAATGGTTTAAAGTTTATCTGAAGATTTGGATTTCAGGCTCCAAGCATGCAAGCTTTGACCCATGGTTCTGTGCAGTTTATGCAGCAAATAGCAATGCTGAACACTTCTGATGTAACTGACATAGCAACTGGGATCTCAGATCACTGGGAATCACAGACAGCAGTCAAGCGACATCAGTGTAGAATCTGAAAATATAAAACTTTTAAAGATATAATTCAGTTGTATTCTGAGATTTCTGCCATTTATCGAGGGTATGACAGAAATACTCAATGCTACTGGCCATAATTGAACATTTCACTTTGAACATTCGATTGAAGACGTAATTTTAACAATATCTTCTTATGGGCTAGTGGCTAAAAAATGACAGGCTAGCTAGCACTGGCTGCAGCCTCCATTGTTGAATCAAACTCCAGACTAATTGGAACATTCCAAAATCACTCTAAAATCCTCAATTGAAAGAATAGCTTGACTCTGGACAAAAGAATGGAAAATACACAGCAAAATGATTAAATCAATATGGAATTTATATGACAGTTTAGCATTTTATAAACTTGTTTTTCTTTCTTTTGAGGATGTAATAATATAGATCATGGATCCACCTGTAACTGTAGCTATCTAGTTCTAGCTAGGCCATAGCTAACTAGAGTAACGTTATGATTCCACTGTTGCCTAAATAGCTTGCTATCTAATGATGTCCACAAACATTCCTTGCATGTTTTTATTTCTTTTGAGTGGATAATATCAGATTGCAGGTTCATCGGTAACTGCTAAAAATGGAATTTTATACATGTTTTTGTTTTTCTTTTGAGAAGTGTTTTTTCCTGTCATGCCAAAACAAAGCTGATCAGTCCCTTTATCTGCAGATGGATGTAAAATACATAAGGAGCTCAAACATAAACCATTAATGGTTAGTAACCAGTGTCTAACCAGTGTGTAACATGTTACCATAGTCCTTCCTTCATAGTAGGTGCTGCATAAGAAGTAAATGACTGCTTAAGACCATTACGTAATGCTATGTAATTGCAAAGTGAGTCATCTAAAGTAACGCTCAATAAACCATTTGTAACACGTGAACAGTGTCTGCTCTGCAGGTACTGAAAAATGTATACTTGGTACCATTAAGTAATTTTTAACGATCAGTAGTAAGTCATTGGTAAGGCGGGACCACTTTCACTTTGCAATAAGTACTGCAATACGGGTTAATGAGTCATTGGTAAAGCATGAATAATTTTTAATTTGAGTCACTTAATGTTTATTAGCATCAAGTAATGTTGGATAAAAACTCATAACTCATAAGCCATTAGCAAGGTGTGAATATAACACTGATGCATCCAAAGTAATTTAGATGACCAACACAACACACATGGATCGAGCCTGGACTTCACAAGAGCACAGAGGATGAATAGGCCAGAGGATAAGCAAGTACGTTTCTAAGCATTAAACGCGGCATTCACATTGATAAATATTAAAGTGTTTATTTATTAGTGAATGATTTGTTCATGTTAACAAATCAGAATTTTCTGTTTGTATATAAAACCTTACTTGCTCTGAATAATAGGAAACACATCATACTTCAATTAGTTTATTAGAATTAGAATGAATGAGTATGGTATGTGATTTGTTAAAGCACAAGTAAATTATTTGTTCACAAAAACAAAGGTAGAGGTACCCTACATACTAAGTAATACAGCCTCATTACTTCATGAACAAAGGCCAAATACAATAAAAATACAAGAGTATGTTAATGGTTTACTTAACATGAACAAATGCTTTGTTAATACACTTTGTTAGTGATTTGTTCATGCTAGTTAATGCATTAATCCATGTTAGTTAATGGAACCTTATTGTAAATTGCTACCGTATTAATAATAGTTGTGGTGGTGGTGGTGGTAGTACTACTCTATTGGTAGCAGTAGTAGTAGCATTATGGTCTTCTATTTGAAATTCCATTTTAATCATTTCAAGCTAACCAACGTAAAAGCAGAAGATGCACGAATATGCTGCATCCTGCAAATGCATTGCCGGCTCGAATGAAGCCAGTCTAGGACGAACGACAGTCATTTGAGAATGTTTCTGATTTCTACGCGATTGGATGATTACTGTGGGATGGCGGAGATATGGAGGGGATTATCTCCCGAGACCTCTGGGAGTGGGGCTCAGCCCCGGGGTCGCGGACGCTTAAGCCAGCTCGCCACGCGGCTCCGAGCGGCCCAAGATCCTCTCTGCCGGGTAACTTCTCGCTCCAACACGCCGCGGCTCCGCTCGGCATCTGTGACGATCTCAGTCGCTTTTAAACAGTTGTCAACCCCTCTGGTTTTTTCCCCCCATAGATAGCAAACATTTCCGCATGAAGCAACAAAAAAAACCACACAGCAGCGGTGACAGCAAAAGCAAACAGAAGACATCTGAAGCCCTGCCTCTTCAGTGTGCCTGTAGTTCTCCTTTGTGCCTCTCTTTGCGCTCTCGTTTGAGGCACGCGCACGGAAGATGGAAGCATTCCGTGAAAACAGATCCTTGCATAAAACAAAAGTGCCGTCAAATAAGTCATCACAGCCGTCAGTTATGAAACACAGGGATTCCTATCTGGCATTCTGTACCTCAAGATATTGTCACGGCACACACGCCAAAGTACAATACTCTGCATTATTGTGAATACATTTCCATTCTGTGTTTTTTCCAGGATGTGCATCCATAATTTTATTTTATTCAGCTTTTTAAAATCTAGGATCTGTATCATCATCATCATCACCATCATCATCATCATCATTGTCTATTTATTGATACATTCCTCATTTATTCTCTGATCCATTCACTTTTCAGATCATAATGCAGGGCAAATTGCAATACATAAGACACCTATTTTAATAAATATACTATTACACACATATTACACAGTAGATACGGTCTATTTTGAAAGGATTTCAAAATGCTCAGGTTTCTAGCAGGATGGGAGTTTGTGTTTCGGGAAATAACCAGGCAGTGTGAACAGAGGACAATCCTTTTCAGGAATTGGTCTGTGGCGACGCAGAGAGAGATGTGTCCACTTTCAGTATAAGAGGCAGAACAAGATTGCACCAGCTAGATAACTCTTGTCATTGCGGTCCCTCTGTTAATCCATGAACCGTTTGGAAAACTGAGTCGACCTCAGGTTATTTGGAATGAAGCCTTACATAGGCCACGGAGCCAGAATGCCCTCACAAGCTGGTTTTCACCGATCCACATGCAAAAATGTAAATCTCGCTACTCTGGAAGTTAGCCATGGGCAGAACATATGTCTGTGAATCTACCAGGACCTAATGGCCTAATTCATCCTATTACTGCAACCTGAGACCTCACTAAGGAGGATCAATGGCTGTTAGGATAAAAAATAAAAATAAAAATAATAATAATAAAAAAAAACACTCAGATGAACTTAGAATAACACCACACAACACCACCATACAGACAAAACCCAATAATATGTGTCTATCGCAGCGGTTCCAAGACAAACCTAAGTAAATATCACATTCACTATCTATTTTTCCCCAACGTCAACGTAGGAGTGTTAGCCACATAAATTAGCTCCAAGATCCCACAATGCAGTGTGCCACCGGGATTTCGCGACACTCTTATTACGCTCAGGCCTGGACTGAGGCACCGACGCTCTGCGGGGGAGCCTTCCCACGTGGCCCTGATACGGAGGGATGTGGCTCTGACACAGAGAGCACCGCGGGGAGGCTTAAAGCCATAATCAAAGGCTGCTGCCTCTTCCTCGGCTGTTTATTTACTTCTCTGCGATCTCCAGGCCCGGCGCACATCCTGCAGGCCGTCAGGCGTTGCTGCGGGCAGGGAGACAATGCCCGGTGATTAGGTTGTGCTGTTGCTTACGCCCTGCGAGCAGCAGATTAACTGCTTCGGATGCTGGCCCGGACTCCATCTGCGGATCCGCCCGCCGGATCAGAGGGAGCTCTCCATTACTCCTGGCCAAGATGCTGCTGAGGGACGCCATGGACCCCGTCCCGACAGCTCGTATCCGTCTTCCTGTCTTCCGCCACACATACATATATATATAGAGCCCTCCATCATCTCGAGCCCTGCAGTGCATCTTAGTTGTGGAGAGGCCTGACCTCAGGCAACTATTTGTGCATACAGCACCATATCAGAAGGTCTCAGGGAATTATGGCTTCATAAAGGGAGGGCAGTTGGGTAGCCGTTGCGTCCATGAGCACGTGCTGTAAGTGCTTCAGAAACGACCCCACTAGATGATATGTAAAATGTAAGATATACAACTCGTTTCCAGGAATAACGGTGCACGCTTTGCATATACAGTGCTTCCCTCACTATACCGCCCCCCATTATATCACCACTCGCACTTACTGCCAACAATGGTCTCCTGTACAAATCTCCTCCAATAGAGAACAGTTGTATTTTATCTCACTATCTCAGCCCCCGCTGTCCGCCGTCCACCAGCCCGTTGAGGTGTATGAACGTATAAATAAACATGATATCTTCCCTCGTTGCACCGCTAGCAAGGATTGGTGCCAATGGACGCTTGTTATTTAGTAGAGGAATAAAACAGGAACTGATGGATCATTTGAATTTGTGCAAAGGGAAGTGTAAGACAAACCAAGCAATTTTCCCGACAACGGGGAAGATTTCTTTGAAAGCGCTGAGCTTTAAAGCATTAAAGCATTACAGCTATTCATATAATATCCAGAAATGTGTTGGTATCCGGTCATGCCTAGTTTCTTTCATAGGTTTTCTTTTTTCATGGTGTGGCTAAAATTATACTACTATGTTTCTTGGAAGTTCCACAAACTTCACTTAAACCAAATAATCAGTAAGCATAGGCTGTGTTTTATTTATTTTTAACATTGTGTGTCATTTTTTTCCGAACACATCCTTTATATAGTGCCACCATTGCTAATTGCCAAGTTCTGCCCTTATTGTAATCTGGCGATATAACGAGGGAGCACTGCAATTAACAGAATGAAATTAAACCACCAAAAGAAAATGGTAACCGTAGGAATGTGAATAAAAGACCTCAGATTGATAAGTATGTGGAAAGCCATGTGTTCAAACCCAAATGTACCCATTCATTGAAGGTATTAGCCTGACATGTCAGTCTGTCTGTCTGTTAGTCAGTCGGGGGAGTATGACAGCATATCAAATTTACCCCCAGCGGGGACCTCCACAGAAGCAAGTTGGATAAAAGGGGCGAGGGTCTCCAATATATTTTTTTGTGAACATTTTCTATTATTTAATAAAACAAATGTCACACGTCACATCAAAAAACAACCACAAACACTTGGGGGGAAAGGAAAAACCACAATTACTATAAATCACAGAGAATGAGAATGTCAATGACTACTACACATTACAGAGAGACGTGGTGAGTACAACTGGCAGCCTTGCCCACTCTCGTATGTTACTTGTTTGCTATGCTTACTGCAGCTCATTGAAAGGCGATTAGCCAGAAGTTGTGAACCAGCCTTGCCCTGAGGGTCCCACCCCAGGCAGCGGTGCCAGCCAATCATCCCGTGCCATCCCTGCTCAGATTTAACCGAGAGCTTTCTGGTCAAAACTCCTCAACTGCTGGTTCACTGTTAAAAGAACATAAACTGTTAAAATGGAGGGAAAAAACCCCCAAAATAATTTAATTGCACCACCTATTCACCTTAGGCATGTTCAGCAATGACGCCTATCCTAAACCAAAAAAATACAACTTTACAGTAGGGCTGCTTACATTGGTAACTACAACTTGGGCTACCTATGTCCAAAGCATCCTGAGGTTTGAAAAATGTTTTGAAGCACAACCATGACTGACACCATTTATCACTTCTGAAACCCACTTTTGGTGTTTGTGGATCACAGAAAATTTGGTTTAAATTTACCAATGTGGAGAAGGTGGAAAGAATGAAGATTAAAGAGGAATGTTTGCCCCAGAGATATCCAGCAGGGCCCAATGCAGGAAATTAAAGGAGTTCTAAAACCTCATCATCAATGAGTTCCATGACATCATCAAAATATCAATGACGATGATGTCACTGCATGGATTCTTTCAGTCAATCTGAGGAGTCAATTTCCTCTGTACAAAATAAACAAACAAAAAAGAAGAAGCAATAAGCCCATTTACATTCCAGCTGAATTTCTTTCATCTGCACTGTTTAAATACAGGAACACTTATGTCAACCGCTTGTCCGTGACGGTGCATTATTTGTGACTGCAGAATACCTGTCCCGTTTGACCGATACAGATGTGGGTGTGTGTGTGTGCGCGTGCTTGTGGATTCAATGGCGCCTCAGCACCCTGTGTGAGTGTCCTTGAGAGCTCAACCAGCAAAACAATCGAGCGAATGGATAAATGCGTAGAAGTACATCTCCTCTCCTGGTACCATGAGATTTGTTGCACCTGCACTCAGAGACAAAAGTACAACAGGCATGCCCCTCCCCGCCCCCGGGCCTCTTTGATGCAGGACTGTAAAGTAATGGCTTCATTAAGACGATGTGATACCCGGTGTAGTATCGACGACCACATCATTCCTGCAGAACCCATTGGATTAGCGGGCCCTTTCAGCGCACCCGGCCCTGTGCACCCCGTGCACGTCGACCGATCGTTACAAACAAGGGCTCGCCTTTTTTGGCCAAAGGCAGAGCAATGAAAGAAAATACAGGCCACTCCGTAAGGTTGTTCATAGCTCGTGTACCTGAGCCAGGGTTCTGTTAGAAGCCCCTTGACTTCCCCTGTCTTTGTTTTTACTGGCGGTGTAGAATTGTATCTTTTGCTACAGTACAGTATATCTATCACCTGTGATTCGCCGGATGAAAGGATCGTTACATTTACAATTTATGTGCATATCTTTCCCAATAATGGAGAATATAGTCTGCCCTCTGCCAACTCACCTTGAGGAAGGAATGAGTAACAGCTTCAGGTAGTAATTGTATGTATAAAGATGTAGCCCTTCACCTTCCCCCAGAGAAGGATTAAGCTAGCGAATGCGGGAGGGTGGGTGTGTGTGTGTGCGTGTGTGTGTGTGTTGAGGGGGGAATAATGGTTTCTAGTCTGCACTGTTAATAGGCTGGCTGCAGTAGCTGAGATCAGTTGTGACAATTATACTTGTGGGTCGGTTTTGTTTCTGTTCTGCAGCATCTTTGCGCAGTGAATTGAAGTAGTAGGCTGTCCGTACACTCGAGTGACCTAAAAAGCCAGCATCCATCGCTTCAGTAAAAATGATATATATTATCTAATAGTGAATGGTAAAGGTTGTGTAACGAACGGACTGATGTATGCAAGCACAAAATAAAATATAAAATTTGTATGGCTGAATGCTGTGCAATGAATCGCTTGCATGTCGCCATATAAGGCAACACAAATCCACAGCTCCATACCTTTATCCGCCCCCTCAGATGGTACAAATCACATGTGTCGGGCTTACAGTAGCTATTTATAAATCAAATTCCCATGATTCAGTCAGGTGATTATGAAACGGCCCAGTTTGTAATGATCCTATAATGTGATTGCTTGGAGAAAAAGCCACTGTAATATTAAAGGGCTTAATTAAGCAGCACACAGTCAACCTCTGTGGTCTGTAACCTTTAAAAAATGAGACTGAGGGTGATTCCTTTTTTTTGGTACCGATAATGACTGCAAGCCGTTCGTTGCATAAAATAGCCTAAAGTAAAACATTTTGATTGGGCATCAGTTCTCTGTGCGTTAACATATCAGGGAATCAACAAAAAGTAGTTTGTCCCAAGAACAAAGACTTTCACAAATCTAAGACCTTCAGCACGACAGGAAACTCTAGGATTAGTGGGATTTATTACTAATCTGTCTAATTACCAAAGTCAGGGGTGCGGTTTCAGTTTAAATGTCATTAATTATATATTGCCGGAGAGCTCTTTCCGTATCAGAGGACGATCTCAGGCAACTTGCAACAGCATGAAATATTAGCATAGAAATAGAGAGTCTCCATGGTGACCTAGAACTTTGGCTGGACTTCAGCTCAATATGATGGAGGCGACTACAGCCTTCTGTGCTGACGTCATCCGCCTGGTTCTACACAAATGGCCTCTGCTGCTTCTCAGTGCTAGTCTTATACTCAGATACCAGCAAGGAAGGTGACAGACTGATATACAGGGGATATAATGGAAAAAATAAACAAATTATGAATGTTTACTAATGCTCCTTAAACTAATATGGAGTTGGGCAACTCGTTGCCCTCAGAACAACTTCAGTCCTCCTTGCAATGCTGTCATATGAATTTTGAACTGTCTCACATGGGACATTCTTCAAGAAGCAAAGCTTCCAGTTCTTTGAGAGATGGTGGAAATCTACTCTGCACTCGACGTTACAGAACTTCCCATAAATGTTCAATGATGTTCAGATCTAGTGATTGTGACATCTACATGTTTTGGCAATCGGATATTTCACATTAGGTGTACAGTGTGGGTTGGCGACATCATTCAACGCAAGAGACGTGAGTTGCAGAGCTTCCTCTTCCGATGTTCCCTTCACCTTCAGCGAACCTTGCCATCCGCGCAGCATGCCTAAACACCCCATCCATCTGTGTACATCGCACAGGTGTCCCCAAATCAAACTCCTTTCATCACCATGATCAGCACGATTATCCAGACATTTAATCTCTGTAGCAAATGTATCACACTGTATGTATGCATGTGGTGATAAAACAAAAACAATCATAAACATGGCATCCATCCGTAAAGGTCTGGCTCAGCTGTCCCAAACCGTGTGTTGTGAGATATACCCTTTAAGGGGTTAAATTCATTCCATCATCAGCTCAATGATCCAGGCAGGGAAGCTGTGACTGTAGCTGCACACATCATGCGGTATGTATGCGGTGAGCTTTAGTTGGCGGATAGCGGCGCATGTAGTCTCCGGAGACGGGTCTGCCTGCGCCTCACAAAGATCACACTTCTGTTTATTCATGGGCTCCCCCCCTTCCCCCCAAAATCTTATTTTTGTGGTAATGTGTGTAAAATCACAACGGGGAGATGGCCGCTATCCTCTGTCATCGCGCGGCGACTGTGACTCACCGTTCCGTTGCGCTGGGCTCTGGCGCAGGGATAATTCACTGAAAATTAAATAGATGGCTGATGAGGAGAGGATGCCAGGATGAGATGTAAAGTCGCTTTCATTAATTTCACTCCGAGGCGCGCGGGAAACGGGGCATCCGAGCGGACCGACGGCGTGGCTGGGGGAGCCGCAGACGAGGAGGAATGGACGTGATTAAAGGAAAATTATGAAAAATATAACTTTCTGGTTAATTGGCACGTGGGTACGAGGACCCCCTTCTGGCGGTCCGTGTAGCGGTGGACGCCCTGGCTATTAGTCAATACCCCAAAATGAATAATAAGTGATGCGTGGCACTACAGTGGCACGTACAGGACGTGGATGAGGAACGAGGGAGTTGGGGGGGTCTACGTGTGAGACCCCAGGCTTGTGTCGGCCATCGCCCGCAAATACCTCAATCCTCTCTCGCTGTGACATAAATCACGTCAACACGAAGCCAACGGTTTCTGTGAATTATTAATGCTGTGTGGTCTTGTTGCTGCCAAAAGGCAAACCATGACTAATTGGCAGAGTGTTTAATGCCTGTCCTTGTTTGGCTAAGAGCTCCGATTGACGTGGATTAAATATAGAAGTGGGGGCAAAGGTGACGGTGACCTCCGGTGTCGATGCCAAGGTCACGGGTTGAATCGCGCCCTTACCGAATCTGCCCTTACCGCTGACATGGATGGAGTGGTCTGGCCACGTTCGGGGGGGGGGGGGGTGGGGGCGGTGTGTTTGCAGGGAAGTGCTGGGATGCGGAAACAGGACAAACAACAGCGGGGAGGACACAGGGAACAGCATGTACAGTGTGCACTGAATGTCTGCGAGTGTTTCCGCTGTACCTGAAACTCATCCCCCTGTGTGTGTGTATGTATGTGTGTGTGTGTGTGTGTGTGTGTGTGTGTGTGTAAGAGAGAGAGAGAGATTCACTGGCGCTTATCTCAGGGGCTGCAGGCTGTTAGTCTCAGAGGCACCTCGTGGGACACAGGAGGAGTAAATTCTTCTTCTTCTTGCGTAACCTGGAAGGTCAGTGGCTCAGCCCACATTTATATCTGCTTGACTCAGAAGCAGATTCAGCGCATTGTAAACGGGGCCTGGCTTTTAAACGCCTGTCATTCCTGCTTTCTCTGTCAGGATGTGAACCGCGGGAGCATGCAGAGGCCGACGCGGGATTGAAGGATATCTGGAAGCGTGATTCCCGGGACATTGGTGTTTTTGAATTTGCACTTTAATCCTGCTTACTTATTTTCCTTCTCAGTTGAAACAAAAAACAAACAAACACCTTGCTCAATTCCACATTGCTGTCTTTTGCTTGAATTAATAATATTGTATTGAAAAACCTGTATCTCCATCAATCTCCTATATATTGACAAGAAGATTGTTTTTATTATAAAACAGAAAGGTATTTTTTTCATTATAGCTTGTGGTATAAACTGAATGCCACTGGTCAGTGTCAGCGCTATCCAGAGAAAATACTGCCATTCTTCAAATTGTCTTTTTAGTATATTAAATCCCAGCCAGTGCACCAGTACTACCTGTGATCTTATAAGTGTTGTGCGATTACACAACATGTGTACATGTGTCTTCAAACTTAACAATTTAAGTTTAATTGTGCCAGGGACACAGCTATCACAACTGTTTTCTGGAGTGTCAGTGCTCCATCGAGCAATGCATGTAAAAACATAAGTGGTAGTGTCAATACTGCCCTGTTTTCTGTGGTCCAAAAACAACAGAGATTTGTATCATATCTAAATCAATGTTCAGCATGAAACATTGTCAAGCTAGTGTAGATAAGGCACGGAATAAAGCAGCAGTCTTAAAAACCTGAGTTTCCCTATGATGTGTCAAACAATTCATGCGATCTAAATCTAAATTTAGAATTTAGAGTTAAACCATGTCAAACACATGTATATGTGTATTGCCATGTTAATGTGCCATTTTATGATTCAGTTTTGCTTGTAAATTTACCTCGGTGAACAGTTGCGTCTGAAGCTGCAGGGGAGGTCCCAGCATGGCGAATGCACCGGCTGATTTTGCTCCTCAAGAATTATGTATTCAGCGATGTACTCACATTCCCCACATTAATTAAAGTGTCCCTTAACAAGCCTTGATGTGAGCAGCAATATTATCTTTCCTCAATTGCTATGTAAATTACAGCCTCATATCCCTGCTTATCGTGGCACACTAGAGAGAGGAGAGATGTCTCCTCCTACACATGAACTGGTTTCGTTGTGCTGTGGATAACCCAAAAGAGATAGTCAGCACATTGGCTTTAAAAAAAGAAAGAAAAAAAAGATCAAATAACATTTTTCAAAAAGAAAAAAATGTTAATCATCAGAGCCAGGGATGGGTTGGTGGGGGAGTGATGTGAATTCTAAAGCAAGCACATTGACGACATTTTACCTTGAGAAAGAAACAGGAGACATTGTGTCACAGCATATAGAACAGCTCTGGAAGTGTTTCTAACACTGTTCAGCACCAACACGACTCAACGTATCTGCCAAAAACAAAAAGAGGGAAAAAATGTGCTGTGTGCTTAGACACCTGAACGAGGTGTTTCAAAAAATAAGTTGAGGTGCTCAAGAAAAGCAACCTTTGGGAGAGTCATGTGCAAACACAATTACACTTTTTTCACTTGGATTATGTGCCAGAAATATGCTCGCGATGACACAATAGGCAATTGGTGTTGATTAATCATGCCGGAAAAGAGGAATGTAAGCACGCGGCCCAGACTGTGGAGCGCTACAGCAGCACTCCTCAGACTCTGTATGGTGGTTGTCTCTGACACCCTGTTTGACAGGCAGGCAGACATGGGTGGTTTGTATGTGAATTTCATAAGTGTTATGACATCAAATGGGGGATGGGGCATGTTTAAATTAATCCCACTGCTGTTGCGATCCTGTGGTGTTGAAGGATAGGCCTTGTTTGAGGCAGGCTGAAGTTCCTGCACAAAAACAGCATGGTGTACTCTTGCAACAAAATAGATATTCATGAATTCTGCAATGCCAGGTAAATCGCTGTTCCATTGCTGCTCTTCATTCTAAAATTTCAACAAGGCTAATATTCTGCGACTGGAGATATCCATCATAGATTTAATAGATGATTTAGCCTTTTTTAACTACATGTTCTGTCAGGGTTGCATCTGAGCTCTGAACCTCCGAATACCTTAACACTGCATTACATTTCAATCACTGTTAAACCACCAGTTCAGCGGGCTTGAATCATCCCACTTTGTCAGAATGGACTATAGCAATTAACATATTATGACATCAAACTTCAGTGATAAATATTATTTAATTCATTCATTAATTCACATTCTGGACAGCAGACTAGTACAGTTGTTTAGGAATCAGGCTTGTAACTCACCTTTCAATTCCAAATTTGTGAAAAATAACTGATGAGATGTCTCCAGGGATATTGGATTTATTGAATATTTATATTGGGATAGCCTATTTAAGTTGAATGCTTCTTTAACATACTGAAATATAATATATTTGTATGTATTCATCGTTGATGCTAATCTTTCATAAAGCCAAACTGCTGCTTCATACAGCATCTGTTCAAAATAGCGTTTTGCAACACAAATATGTCTTGCACCACTTACCTCTTTATAAACCTCACGTGAGGGTTCTGTGACTTTCAGTGGCACGTAAATTGTGTTTTGAAACATTTCAGTTTAACAGTGTGCCAAGACCTTAAATTGAATATCAGTATTTTTTCAACAAAATGCAAAACACAGGACTGTGCCAATTACAAAACAGACAGACGGGTTCTGTGGGTGTTCACTTATTTTACCCAAAGGTATCTGTATCTGATCTGGGTACGGCATCTTGCATAATGAACACAGAACTATCACTTTTAACTCAGGGAAAAAAAGGTAACTAAAATCAATATGCCCTATTTTTCAATTCACGAAGACGTTCTTTTTTATCTCCAAAATGCAAAAGATGCATTATTGATCTTTGACTCCAGGACATTGTTGAAGATCCTTGAGGAATAACAAACTTTTCTGAAGAGCAAAAGTTCGATCTCGACAATAACTCTGAAAGTTGCTTTTGTGAAACGCTGCGGAGGGATGACCGAGCGAGCCGATCAACTTTGAACTGCAGATTATGATCCACAACCTGATGATCTAGCACATTATTAAAGGTAAGAGAACAGACCAGAGTCAGCATTTAAGCGCTACAATAAAGTGTGGAGTGTAGAGATGTATGTGCCGCTTCAGCCCGCGTCCCGTGGCCGTTTTGTTATATAGGCTACAGACACTTCCACACATTTACGAAAAGCGCAAAGCCCACAAGGCAGCATAACGTACAAGTGCACTGCACGCAGTCAAATGCATGGCGATTCCACTGGCAAACGAATGTAGATTCATTAAAGTTAACTCTGATCACTGTAAACTCTAATCATTGACACGAAATGTGCTGCTAATGCATTATAGAAATGTTCTTTATTTGTGTCAAACGCGATAAAGAAAGAGAAAAATGTAGACGTACTGTATGTTTTTAGCCCGTGTCGTTTGAACAATAATTATATACAGCTGCAACAAACCAAACCATCCACCTTAATCTTGTAAAGATACAATGCTAAATGATATTATTAGTATATAATCATTATATTATGATTAGGCTATATATTAATGGGAACATAGCTACTAATACATACTATTTTCATTAAGAAATTAATATCCCTAATGATTTTATTAAAATGCAGGACAACGTCCATTGTTGTGGGACAATGCGGGCATCGGGTCACCGTTATTATATTACCTCCAAATATAATTATGATATTGTGGCCAAGGCTTATGGGGTCATTATTCATCCTTTGAACTGCCCATTTTTAGCCCATTTTCATTGACATTTACAACTACCGCAATTATCCTGGCAAACTGAGTTCCAGGCCACCACAACATACTTCTATGTATATACCAAATGTAATCCAACATTTTTAACCTTTTAGCAGCCTAATATTTTTTTATATCTTATTTTCTTATCAATTCATAGCAACATATCGAATACCATGTTCAATCTATTCAGGTAACAATAAGAAGCAATTAAGGCAATGGGCTGAAGACTGCTGGAAGGAGTCAGTTGTGCATTGAGCTAAAACACTTGTATCTGAGTTTTGTTTAAAATATGAGTTATAAGCTATAATAAAACCATATATATATATATATACTTCCACCTTCATCTCCCCTTTCTCCCAAGTATATATATATAGTGGCATCCCAAGGGGCACATAAGAAAATGGCTGCCTGGCCCTTTAATCCTTGGGAGCCACTGGATGAAAAAGGACTACAGTTCCCAGCAGCCTGCAGTCCCATGCCTGATTACCAGTTGAAGCTCATAACACAATGAGGAGTGCTGACAGCTGAAGTCAATGTGGGAGCCTTATAAAAGGACTGTTTTCTGTCACATTGGGAAGGGAGTAGGGTGGAGTATTGGAGAGTGGTCAGTGAGAGAGGATAAGATCATTGGTTTGGATTGCTGTTTGCATTTGATTTGGATTTTGTTTGACTTTTGGATTGTTTGAGGAACTGATTTGGATTTTGACAGTGGATTATGGACAAAGGCAAAGAGAACAATTGTGGACTGTATATGTTTGTTTTTCCGATATCCCCACCCTTTTATGTGTTTTTTGTCAAGAATTAGTATAATAAAATTATTGTTTTGTTTGGAATACTGCCTCCTCTGAAAAGGTCCTTGAGTGTCACCCCACCCAAGTGGCACTACAATATATATATATATATATATATATATATATGTTTGTTTTACTGGCATGTCAAATACTCTATTCATTGCGTACACTACAGTGATATAGCTAAGTAACAATAAGGTCCCACCAAACAAAATTAAGTTCTGATTGCTTGGTGATAATTCCAGACAGTCAAGTGTGTTTAGTCTGTTCTGCTTGTGATTCTTAAAATGATAAGTACCTTCTACATTGATATTTTAAAGAAAATATCAAGATTTCTTTAAGCCATTACAGTATACTTTTTCAGCAGTGAATTAGGCATACATATATTCAAAAGAGCAATCACCAGTCAAACTGTTTTGCAGCAGATATGAATGAGATTGTCAAAACATAATATTTCAGTAGTGGTGCCGGTCTTCAAAATTGGCAGCGGAACAAATCCAACCTAGTCACTCTTATGCTTTCTACTGTTTGCTGGCTGTTGTGGCTCAGCAGGTAGAGCATGGTGATGACAACGCTTAGGTTGGGTTTGATTCCCATTGGGACCACATATAGTGAAAAATGCAGTAAGTCGCTTTGGCATATATATTATGTATGTAAAAAACAGTCAATAATCTACAGTTGCTCATTGAGAACCTCATAAAATAGCAATAAGGGATTGTTATCTTAAGACTACGCGATTCATTGCTAAAAATTTAAATATTACTAAAATGTTGGTATTGTCAACTATTTTATGTTTTCATTTAAAATTCTGAGAACTGGCCTCCGTAGTGGCTCAGTTTGTAAAGGTGCTTGTTTGGAGTGCAGAGGGCCCTATAGTCATGGCTATGTCATCATTCGACTATGGCCATGAGTCCGCAGCAGTGCTGGGGTAGGGTGCGCGTTAGGTCTGCCAGGGTTCCTAGGGTTAATGTTGCACATGCGCCAACTACTGTAGCTATTCACCAGACACCTACAGGTTACCAGTTATCAGTGTGAGCCACTCTACTCCTCCAATTGTCACTTCTTGTTCTGTAATACATTTTGGAATATCTTCTGGCTTGAGGGCGAGTATGTAGGGGGAGTGTACACAGTGGGAGAGATCCCTGTGTGGGTAATGGTAGCAAGTGGGTATTACATAAGTGAAATTCAAGTGGCGATTCAAAAAGTGGGAGGAAATGGGGGGAAAAATCCTTATTAGAGTTAAATCGTGCATCTCATGGCTTTAAATATATGAGATCGCAATCTATTATTTTACAATCCTATATTACAAGCTCCTGTAATCTCTCATTGTAAAACTTTAGTAATTGTCTCAGAATCCATATTTCACGAGAGCATGGGTAAAAAAAACAAAAAACAAAAAAAACATTTTCCTGTTTGTACTAGATGCTTCTTCTTCTGTTTTCTTCTGTCAAGGTCTATTTTTAAAATCCAAGGGAAAACATTTCCGTGTTCCGTAGGGACAGCTCTTGATCATCCTCGGGCTAATGTCTTCTGAACAGATTCTGATATCCAACAGGCATCTGCTGCAGCCTCCTCAGCACAATCCGCAAGGCCCTCCTGAATCAGAGCACTGACCAAGCGATCTCGGAGGAAGACCACTTTTCCAAGCCACTTTACGAATCAGAGCCTTTCCTCTCTGATGTCTCCCAATGCCGGCTATCAGCTAGGAGCAATGTTTGTTCCATCCAGCTTTTTAGACTTTTGTCATCTTTTATAAATGCAATTTAATTCTTACAAATGCCTCAAAGCAGAACAGTGCGCTTTTTCATGACTAGCTCAAAACAAGGTTTGCCCCACAGTTCTGATAATCTAGGAGTTTCTGATTTGTCTTGCTGATGCAACATTGCTGTACAATTTGTACTGCCCCGGAGTAGCTTCTGTCCAAAAGAAACAACCAAGCAAAAAAACTATAACAGGTCATGAATTCTGACATTACATATCAAATATGAACAGTATAGGCCTTGCTTAGATTTGTCAGGATTCGGTTAGTTATTGGTATTCAATGATGATGTTGAGTTTTAGTCTGAAATAAATACAAATGAATGAAAATCATAGTATAAAATTGCAGCATGTGAAACCAAAGTTTAGATATGATGTCTGTAAGCAGTGATTTTCTCTTTTATGGGTGTTCAGCTAGCGAGCAATACATTGAATAACTAGCAAAGGAGACAGGACAATGGGTTGATTAAAGTGAACATATATTGTTTCTAATTATGTTGTATGGATGAAAATATTTTTTAAAGTTTTTTAAATAAGTGAAGCTGATGCAAGTCGTAAAACATTACAAGATTTGAACTTCTCTGTGAGCAGAGGTAACCAATAGTGTTGCTTTACAGACTTAGATGACTGTGTGTTCCTGTAATAGAACATTATTGATGTGAACACTGTAGTTTAATCTTTTATCATTTTATTAAAAATGAAAATACATGTTATCTTTTCCCAGTAAAATGTGATTGCTTCCTAAAAATGAATGTTGATAAACATTGAATTCTGGCAAATCGAAGCTTAATCAGGCCCAATCACAGCATTGCAGCCAATTTGCCATGATCACCAGCAGGGGCCAAAGCATAAACAGGGATCCACAGCAGACTGTCTGCCGCCAAACCACTGATCCTAGGCCAGGATGAACCCTTTTCCATTAGCCGACCGCTGAAATTGTGAGCTAGGACGAGGTGGCACCGGTGGTGTGATATTTTTATTTGCTATATTTAGGACCATCTGCTCCAACGACAACGGAATACTAATGCGGCCACTCCAAACCCAGACTGTGCACTGAGGACATCAGGAATCGGTGTCCAGACTCATTCCTAATCATTTCACACTTCCAATTATGTGCCAAGACTTCAAACACAGTGAGTTGGCATCATAATGTAGTAAACACTAGGCACTCTTTTTGTTACACGAAATTAACAAACGATACCTCGGCGCTAGGTGAATCTATGAAATTATTCACGACGAATAAGTTTCTTCTGAACACGACACTTACAGTACGTTATTTATGTATTCCGTTGTATTGCTGTAAACAACCGTGTTGTTACGCTCCATTATGTTTCGGAGTTAATGAACACTCACAAAAATGTCAAGGGATAATTTAACATAGCGTCGCGAAGCAGAGAACAAAGGTAGATCTTGCCGGAGAAGGTGACCGAAAAGATGCGCCGCGTGTTTACCGTTCTCTGTCTCCAACCGTCTGACTGTCATCCCGCTTAGCCACGTTGGATCTGATCAGCGTTTTTTTTCTTTTTTTTTCTGTGCACGGGCATAGCACAGCTGTCCTCTCGGTTTACGGGAACCGAGAGCTCAGTGCCCTAGCCAGGCGCTCTGTGAAAGCGTTGGATACGGTGGAGCGATATGAAACCGAGAACATGCTCACGCCAGGGGCTCTCAGGCAGGGACGTGCTCCAACTTTATCAGCTGGAGCGAAATTATACTCAGTGTATGTCCATTATCTTAGATCATTTATTTCCTCGACAGACACACCTTTGCAGGGCAACATACCCAGCGTGCATTTTTACATTTTATCCATTATATATAGCCGGATATAGCAATGGCCCACCTTGGCATTGATCTTACAACCCTGTTGCTACAATACAAGTTCCTTAAGCTGTCTCCTCTCTGCCTATCTTTTATGAAAGTATAATGGTGTGTTCATGGCGCATTTCTGACGTGCATTTAGGCCGAGCAAGTGTGTAAGACAGCTCCCTCTGTAAGGGTTGGGGATTGCGTTGAGACGAGACGTGCAGCATTCTGACAGTCCGGTGTTTTCAGGGATGGGGTACAGTTCCCCGCAGAGCTGCGGAGACTCAAGAGGAGTTATGATAACAAAAAAAAAGAAACAGTACAGTAACGTTTCTCCCCACGTCCCTGCTGTCTCAGAGTCCTTGAGTCCCCAAACCCCATTTAATAAACAGGCTCTGGCCGCCAGGGTCAGGTGCTGTGACAGGTAGCCAAGTCCATATTTATTCCTCAACATTTTCCGGCCTTTGACTGAGGGAGAGAGGGAGGGGGAAGGGAGAGAGAGAGAGAGAGAGACTTCAGGTGATTTGTCATCCCAGGCGACAAGCGCGCACTGGGCGGAATGCAAACTGCATGTCCGTGGGCAATCCACAACCCCATGCAGCCGGCGGCCAGCGGTCACTCTACAGATGTCTGGTGAGCCCACTCTCTCCCAGTAACATCTGGCCTTTATCCGAGGGAGCGCAGAAAGGCTTTTAATTGTGCTTAGATTGCATTAACATTTTGATCATGATCAAAAGAGCCTCGGTACAGATGGGTGAAGCGCTGGAGTGTTGATGGGGGGGAGGGAGGGAGGGGGAAGAAAAATCCTCTTTCAGCCCACTCGACGAAAGAAAAAAAAATCTCATTAGGCTACAGCATCATCATTTTAAGCGAAAGCATCTATGCAAATTGCAAATTGGTTGCCTTTTGAACGCATCGACAAAACTCGACCATTATGCCCATGTCATCTGTTTATTTATTTGTTTATTTATAGTTTACAGTGTGCTGTTATCTGCTCTCTCCCCGGGTCCTGCCACAGCTGCAGCGTGCTGAAATAAATGGAGAAAACTCTCCTCCTTTCCCGGTCTCTCTGGTTGCCGTTCGGTCTTTGGAAGAGGATGAAAACGCTCACCCTCCTCTCCTCTCCCCGCACATGGAGTAATCATACGGGATTTATGTTTGGAGCTTGTACCAAATTAATCATGCATGCGGAATGCGGGGTCAAAACAATGCCTAATGGAAATGGATTTCCCCCTGTCGTGCTCTTAATTGCAAACACTGAAAACATCTCAATATTTTAGATTGATGTGCTTCCATTGATTTTTGCCAGATAAGCCACGGCGAATTAAAACTTTACACGAGTGTACATGTGCAGATGCGCGGCGCGGCCGTAGGTGGGGATTAATCACGAAGGAGGGGGGCAAGGGACGGCGGCGGAGAGGCCATCCGGATGAGGAGCGGTTTTATCGCGGGGCTTGTCACACCTGATGGTTCATAAAATAAATGTCAGCCGAGGGAATGAGCTCGGAACCGTGCACTGGTTCCAAACGCACGCACGCACGCGCGCACACACACACACACACGCGCACACACACCACTGCTGACTCCACTGTCATTCCGTCACCTGAGCACATCCCGATTTTATCATTTTAATTACTTTCGCTCATGCTTTCCAGCTCCGTGTCCTCACAATTCCACGGTACATGGTTCTTTTTGTACAGTGCGCGGCAGATGGCGGCACGAGCACAATAGGGACACGAAAATAGTGCATTTTCTTCGGTTATGTTATTGGACTTTAAATGATTTAAAAGTCTGATTATTTTTACCGGGTGAGGAAACATTCAGTCGCCAGTAGCATAAAATGGTAAGTATTACATTATACATGTATGGTCTACATTAGACCCACTGCAGGTAAAATGGCTTAATTCTGTTTTTCTAGGGAAGGTGATTTTCGTCCTTGAAAGTAGCTGAATAGTAGAGCGCTTAATATTACTATTTGAGAGCTTACAGTGTTATGTCTGATCAAACATGAGTTTGAACTCATCTAAATGGTACCCTATGTGGTACAGGGGGCCCACGTGCACACACAAGTATCCACTTATGTCCACATGTGTGCAGGGGCATGGACGCTGGGTGGGATCTCTCCATCAGAAGAGAGATTCCCCCCGGCCTTTGAAACGCAGGCCGAAACCAAGCCCAGGCACGCTGCAACGTAATGGGCGCAATGAAAATGTCACTACGAAGGGGACATACTACTGTAACGTGAAAAAGCAGGAATGACAGTATGGGAAATGGGAAGGGACACAAGACGGAGGGGCATTCCAAAAGGAAGTAGAGAGAGCCAGTTGACAGTGAAACCTCATAAATCCGCTGGGTTTTTAAGACACGGCAGTGAAATGGAACTGACAACAGCTTCAGGGGCCAGAGTTCCACAGAGCAAATACCACGGGGGGAGGGGGTGCGTGTGTGGAGGGGGGAGCTGAAAGAAAGAAATAAAAAATATGTCAGCTAGTGGGAGAACGCTCAGAGGCGGAGGCTGTCAGAACTGCACGGCAGCCTGCTGATAATATCTGTGGCTATTTAGAGAGGGACTGCACGCTAAGCACATCGGTAGCGTCGACATTGTTCCTCCCTCCCTGGTGCTTGGATTCCTGCGGTGACATCATTGCTGATGATTACCCTATTGTGGAAGAAGTGTGGCACCCTAAGTGGAGAAAAAAAACTGTTTGAGGAGTATAATATAAATGTAAAAAATGCTAGGTCTCGTCTCAGTTATTGCTGGGCAGTTAGTAAAGCAAAAGCAAAAGCCAAGAGAGTGTACTGTAGGTAGCCTACTTTGTAGGTAACGAGTGAGAGCAAGTCTTGTGCATATTTTTGAAAGGGCATTCTAAAAATATATAGAATAACCTATTGATCCCTAGTAGGGAAAATGAACTTTTCTGCTTTATGGGAAAAAAACCCATCTTCTTTCATACACATCAATGAAAATGATCGTTGGCCGCCTAAATGGTTGTTGTTCACATCGAGACTGAGCCGGTCTCAGTGATGCAGTCAGATACCGTCTGTAGGAAAGCGCCGCCCACACTCTGTGTATGTGTGTGCCAGCTTCGTGTTCACACACAGCTAGCCTTTCCTCCCTCAGCAGATTGATTAGATAGAGTGTTGTCAGCACAGTGCTGGCTGCTCAGCGTACTTCCCTGCCTCCCTCAGCCAGTTCCGGAACTGCGAACCCACCGTGAGATCCTTGCCACTGCCAGTTCGTAAAAACCACGGATACTGATCCAGGATCTGTACACCAGGTGGGGAATCTCCCCACACTGTACTGGCATGCTATGGGCTGGCTGGGCTCATTAACTGCAGGTTGCAGGTTCAATTCCTAGGCGGGGGCACTGCTGTTCCATGCCCAAGCAAGGGACCACAGCTAAAGTGCCTCTATA
Organism: Aldrovandia affinis; assembly: GCA_029706075.1. Taxonomy (NCBI): domain Eukaryota; kingdom Metazoa; phylum Chordata; class Actinopteri; order Notacanthiformes; family Halosauridae; genus Aldrovandia; species Aldrovandia affinis. The sequence goes on along the minus strand of JAINUG010000037.1, from coordinate 1,204,859 downwards.
AACATACGGCTCTATAAACAATAACTAGGGCTGCAAAGATTGACATATTAATTGGAGTGATTAATGAACTAATGTATCAGTTGAACGATGAACAATTTTTTTAATCTGGTTTATTTTTATGCATATTAAATGCATAATGTATTCACCATAGAGCAAAATATGCCACAAATCATAATCTTTAAAAAAAATCTATTTAATATGATCAAATCACAAAAATCCGGTGTCATGATATGGTCATCAGCAATCCGTTTGAGCAACAGCAATGGAGTACAGACCACTTAAGGGGAATTTACTGTTGACTTTGGTTTAACTCTAGATGTGGAAGGCAATGTGACAAGACAGATTTTTTTTTAAATGTCATAAAAACAAAGTAGACCTTATTTTTGTATAAGGTCACTGTGATAATGTTGTGCTTGATCATTCATTCACCATTGCATAGCAGGCAATAAAAACAACTTTTTTGCCACGATTTCAAATGTCAATAAAAAACATGCTGTGATCTGGGCAAAGAAATCAGTGTGGTTCCATATGGAATGGCGCTGTGCTGGAATTTAAGCATGTGCAACAACCTCGGGAACAACAGGAGATTAAGTCATGCTGAAAAAAACTCAACATATGATTCATGTACTGATCAACTCAAGTAATATGAAAAAAAAAAAATCAACCCTTTTTATTTTTTCATCGACTGATGGCTAAAGGCTGTATAAAAAAAAAAAAAGTGTAAGTGTGGTGAACACCCCCTGGTTCTACTTCAAATTACAGGGGGATCAAATTGATTCCCTGCAACTCCCTCTTGTCCCTCCTCCACTAGCCCAGTGTTAATGCTCTGGGCTGGATCACTCACAGAGTTAAACACATGTTCCTTCAACTCCGAGAACACCAGGGTGGAATCACTCTGCCAAAGACTTCAGAAGGAGTGGGAAGCTTCTGCAGCCTCCTGCTCCTCAACATTGCTAATTCTCTTTTCCCACCAGTTTTTTATCCTTTACCAAATGCCCAGCTCAATTCGGTATTATTATTATTAGCTTTTGTCATTACAGGACTTAGTCAAACAGTACAGTGAGCAGCTGAAAAGGAACCACAGTGACAAGCGACATTTACTGGTGCAGGTAACAGCCAAAATAAATGAAACACCAACATAAAGTGTCTTAATAGACCATCACAATCTGCCAGAGCGACTTACAAGATGTGCAGAGCTGCCAGAACCAAGGGCGTAAGCACATATGAAATATTGGGGTGGGGCATTGTTTTTTGTTTGTTTGTTTTGTCGTGTCATGTATGGTTGTTGTTGCTGTTTTTGTTTTCGGTCATTGTATGCACTGGTTTTAATCTTTAACAATGGAATTTTATTGATTGATTGAACTATCAATGCCCATCAAGGGACTGGTGTTGGAAATCAGCTTCGGCTATATACACATGTACTGTGCATCGGGCACTGCTTCTGCGGCTGTCAATGTTCTCTGTGCTTGTCCCTTAAAAACTAATAAATAAACTAATAAATAAAAATAAATAGATAATGAAATGGGATGTTTTATATCTACAAATCATTGGGGGGACAGATATGACTGTTTTCAATATTGGGGGGGGACATGTCCCCCTCATTTCCCCCACATAGTACACCTAGGGCTAGAACCCTTCATTTACTCAAGTGTTTCCTTTATTTAGGCAGTTACCTATATGTGCTTTGGATTTAGGTGAGAATTTAACCAACAACAAAAACAGAAGGTAAAAGAGGTGCCATTTTCATTGCTGAGAACAAAGCAGAATCAATAGGAAAGCTCACAAATGTAGTGTTATAAAAGGAGAACGGCTCTTTTCCATGAGTGTTGTGGAAGCTACTGCTCATGTATTTATTGAAGTCTGTGGAGTACATAGTACATCTGGTAATAAGAAGCTGATTCTGACTCATGCTTGTTACTGATGCTGAAAGTCATCGAAAAGTCTTTACAATACTTTACTTTAAGTTCTTTTGACAACACAAATGGATTCATGTATTCACTGTGGAACTTAAAGGGAAGCTGAATTCTCTCATCATAAATAGCAGGGCTTACATACAGTATATGGCAATCGGTTTTAATATTTAATCTTTGAGTACCACATCCCAAACATGACACAAAATTGTTATTTTTCCTGATTTCTGAGCAGTAGGGTTATGTTTTGCCGCCTTGTTAATGCAAAAGGAATCCTATCTGAATGTTGAATCAGGTATTTAAATTAATAGAAAGGGAATCCCTTTCATATGGTATGCTGTACTATGTATTATACTGTATAGCACCTATTCCACATGCAAATATAGACCCCCAGACATAATTTACCTTTTCCAGTGTCAGAGAACAAATAGCACAAACATATTCCCAGTGGATTTATTTGTTTATTTGTTAATCTAGTTTCCATAGGCCTAGTAATATATCTCAGTTTGGTCATCAAGACTATGATAAGCCTTCTGATTTTGAAAATATTTTTTGTATATATAGTTTATTCAATCACATTATTAACAACGACCTAAACAAACGTTTCAGTGCTAGGTTCATAGGTTAATGCCAATTAACCAAAAATATTAGTTATTATGTATGAAAATTGGAGGTTATATATATAGTTGACACTGCATACAAAAAATAAAAAAAATCAGAGGGGGTCAGGTAAGAACGTTTGTCTGTTCTGCACGGAATGACCCATATATATATATGGGGGGGGGTTATACACACTGTCTATTTCATTTTACATTTGTTTTTGCAAAATCAATGAAAGGGAGTTTAGTGTTACAGCTTGTCCATTGATTATCTCCTGTGTGTACAGCAATTATCCTCTTCAATATTTTTTTCTGGAATATATTGTGAACCAGGGGTTACTACACTGTGCTTAGTTTCTTAATCAGTAAATGCAGAAGAATATAAAAAATATATACATTTTTTATTTATATAAGGGCCATCATTTATTTGAGCTAGTTCTGAGTATTATGACAGTTTGTCAGCGGGAGTAATTTGCGAGGAATAGTGTCAAAATAATCTATTGTTTGGGTTGTTAAATATTCATTAACATTACAGACTTAGACAAATTAACCAACAACCACAAGCTTCAGCATTATGATATTTAACTGCTACGTCGTCAAATGGGACCACATATACTGAAAAATGGATGCATTCACTACAGTAAGTTGCTTTAGATAAAAGCATCTGCTAAATGGCATATGTTACATTAAGTTATAGATTTCCAAGTTATTGTGTTCAACAATGAACGGTTATTGATATTAAAACATGAATTTGTGATGCCCTCCATTGTGTCAGGTTTGCTGGCTGGCAAGCAAAAATGTGGGCTATCTGAGTAGATGCTGAAAGCTATTGACTAAGGAAAGGACTAGGCAGAAGGATACATGAGATACAAGAACAGTGAGTTTAAAGGTAGCAAGGGATGGTTCTTGCGGTTTCATATAAGACAGCATCAGTGAGGAAACCTTGACAGAGAAGCAACAATGCATTAAAAACATGTTTTATTGTACACAAGTAGGTAGCCTTGTCTTTGTTCCATAATGATATTCCTTAAGTAACTCGCCCTTCAAAACCTTTCTGCTTTTCGATGGACTCTGACATTCACAAGTTATCGAGGGGAGTTGTACAAATCAAGTCCACTTAAGCGTTGTTCAACATGTGTTCAAGTATGGATGATTTAACTCACTGATTAAATAAGTGTAGAACTAATGTAGCAGTTCTGAGATGTCAGTGAGCATGTGGACGTCCGCTACAGAAGGTGACATCACCCACCTAAGCTTCAATAAGAGTATAACTTGAAACTGTCTGGGAACCTTGGTCTTTAGCTCAGTGGGCTAATAGTATTGTTATGGGATACAGCTGGCTTAGGACCCAGTTCAAAATTTGCAGCAGACAGTACCACAGGAGATTGCTGAATGTCTCTGCCTTCATAATAGGGCAAGACCATTGCTGTGACTATGATTTTGTTGAAAAGATGCTGCCATTCCTATAAGAGTGACAGTGAAGACAAACACTATGACTGATGCTGCTACTTTGTCATTAGGACAAACATATTGACAGTCTCCTTGCGCAGCAACACAGAGCTAGACATTTTGGAAACTGCATGAAATATCAACATATTTCAAAGTTCTGGGTAACCTTTGTGGAGTTTCAAAATTTTGCATACTTTAAAGTAATTATATACATGGTTTGTACTGGCTTGTGGTTACATTTAGTGTTGTGCTAAGATTAAGGGATTTATTGAGCCCAAGGGATAAGGTTGAGGTTGGCGTATATTTCTATAAATTGTTACAAGCAAAGGATATTTCAAAAATTGTTACATGAACCACAAACGCCTGCTTAATTCCAAACAAACACTGTTTTAAGTGACAGTAAGGGATTAAAATGTTGAAAAAGCTGTGAAATCCAAACAAAAGCACCATGTCCATCTTACTTGACCTATGTCATGACAGTGCATCCCAACATATACTGCTTTTTAAAATGACACTGTACTGTGCGCGGCTTAATTTCAGACAAAATAAGCTCACCGCTCAGTGCGTCAGTGTGTTTCTAAGGATTCAAACATTCTCTCAAAATATCTATGGTGAGCTTTCCATGTAACCTTTATTGTGTTCCCATGGAGGATTTTTAAAGGTTATGTGGAAAGCTCACCATAGATGGATACGCCCGAGAGTGGTAAAGTTTGCAAAGTAATAGAGAAGTAATTAGAGACGCGGTCTCGGCAACAGGGAGTTGCATTTGCCTTTGTTTTGCATTATTGAAGGTCTGTGGTCCTGGCAATCTCACAGTTTGCATGATTGCTGGCAGATGCCCTGAAGGCCAGGTGTTAATTGAGTTGAGGAATTCACTTGACTGATTGTGTTTGTGTGTGAGAATGTGAGTGGATGTGGTGTGAAATGTCTGGTGTTAATTGATTGTGATTAGGTGTCTGAACGACCGACATGTGATTGGCTCATGAGTCCCACCTGAGCCGGGCAGAAAGTAAGCCTATTTAAGAGCAGGTGCGGCGAGTGGGGAAGAGTTGTTGGTCTTGTTGTTAACGTGTGTCGAATCAGTGTGGTTCCTCGGGAAGGGGGTTTCCACGTCGGAGGACGTGGAATGTTTGTGTGGAATTCTGTGTGTGTTAAGAGTGACTGAGTGCTTCTTGTGCGTGTGGTAGAGAGAGAGAGATCGAGAGAGGGCTCACATGGAACAGTGGTCTCTCTCTCTCTGTTATTGTGGAGAGAAATTGCACTAAAGAAGTGGACTGTCTCTGGGCAATGGCACGAGAACTCTCACTGAAAGTGTGGCGAGTGTCTCTGTTTGTGTGTTGTGTGTGTGTGTGTGTGTGTGTGTGTGTGTGTGTGTGTGTGTGTGTGTGTGTGTGTGTGTGTGTGTGTGTGTGTGTGTGTGTGTGTGTGTGTGTGTGTGTGTGTGTGTGTGTGTGTGTATTGAGTGAGAACTCGGACTGAAGTGGCGAGGGTCTCGGTGTATCTGGGGTGAGAACTTGGACTGAAAAGCACTGGAAGTCACCGAATGTGTGTGCATGTCTAAGTTAAAGAGGAAATACGGACGAAGAAGGCACAGTATCCTGTTAAATGTGAATGTGTTGAAGCGGCCTGGAAAGCTGCTGAGCATCCATGTTTGCTTGTGTGCTCCCCAGAAGGCGAGGAATTCTGTTTTGTTCATTTAGTTTGTGATTTTTGTTGTTTTTGCCTGGAAGCTTTGTGGCAAGTAGGATGAAGACTGTTTTATTTGATCAAACCTGCTCTCCCGCTACTTCTCTCCTCCTGGTATGGGAGAGAGACCCAAAGAAAGATCCAGTCTGGAGACGGGTAAACTCCACTCCTCTGCCACTCCTTTCCATCAGCTGCTGTGCTCCCATTTGGGGGATTGTCACGTGGCATGTGACAGAAGCCTAGAGTGAATGATGGTGTTTTGGCAAAATTTTACATTGGATAATATGCTAATTTCAGAGATTTCCCTTTGTCAAGATTGCAAGATTTCACTGGTGTTTCTAAACCCCAGTGAGATCTTTCAATACTTTGAGAAGGATGTTCCAAAACCCTTACTTTTTATTCATAAATTTGACTGGAACTGCTTTTCGTTGTGCAAAATCCACAGCCTGGGAATTTGAACAATTATTCATCAGCGTATTGCGGTAGTGATCGCCGCCACAGAGTCAGATTAACATTGAACTATTCTCTGTGGTGCAGCAGTTGACAACCAATTAAATTGTAATGCTAATTAAGTGTTGCATATTTAACACGTAAGATACTGATTGTCTGAATGCTGCGTCTCTGTCCTTGGGTGGAATGATGGGGGTATAGGTGCAGTGAATGACTCCTAGTACCTGGGGTAAACCTGCCATTCTGGAAAAATTGCATTGTGGTTTTTGGATAACTTCAGGAGCTCTGGGAAAAGATATGTACTGATGGGTACGTTTTAACATGGCAGCTGTAAATTGTGTATCTGGATGCAGAGGACTGACTCACCCCTGAACCCAGACCAGTGTAAAGGAGCCAGTTGTGTAATGCAATGCGTTAGTGACCTTAACCAAGATGGGAAGGATTGCAGTTCTGCATCTAGCTTGTCTCAGATGCTAAATTGTATCTATCTTCAGACAGAAGCGCTTCCTGTTTACTGCAGCTGTTTACAGCATCTCATCATTGGTTAAATGTCATATTTTCATAGCATTAGATAAATATTGCAGTTTGGCTATTGAATGTCATTATCAGCAGGTGGGCACATTATTATTTTGGTGCATGCTGTGGTAACACTTCCTAAGAATACCCTTGGTATAATGCATTTTATTATTATTATTATTAATAATAATATGCATACTAATAAAAATGGTTGATCAACAGTGTTGATTTCATGTCCATATCATTGATCCCAGACAGTGTATCTTCCCTCGTAACTAACAGATTTTTTTTATCCCCCAGTAATTAACAAAATTCCTTTTCTCTAGTAATTAAGCGAATAGAGTCTCCCACACATGATCCATTATAGGATCTTGCAGTAGATTTTAAGATTGTTTGACAGGCTCGAACCAGCCTTCGGTTAAAGGGAGCCATTTATCTTCAGAGAAACACACATGCTCGACATTCAAAGGGTTTTCAAATCCGTGGCCACTGAAACGATTCCGCAGAAACCGAACACCGCCCCGTGAGAGCCGTGCGTTTGGGACGAAGGCGGACGATTTATCGCCGACTGATATGGCTAAGATATGTGCCCACCGCTAGCTTGCACTTATGTTCCAAACCTCCCCCATCTCTCAGACCTTCTCTTCAGTGGCACTCTGCCCAAAATGTACTACCAAAAGCACCGAAGCCCCAGTACTGCAAAGTCATTATTAAGGTGCAGTCCAAACTTTATTCTACGGTGTGGAATCATTTCCAAAAACGCACCCAGCATGACCCACTTGCGAGCGGTGCCGGTGTAGACTAATCCAGGCGGTATCACGCTGAAGCACAACCCAGTTGAGGAGCGGCGTCATCACTTTCACATTGTTACGAGTTGTAGGCACAGTGTCTCATGCACAGACACTGCTGATGCAGGAGGAGAGCAGTGCAAGGCTTGGGTGCAAATTGTAGCTACAGAGGGACGTTTACCTGCTTATTTGTGCACAGTGAAGAAGAAGATCATTACTTTCATTGTGACATACATTATGTGCTGAATGTGGTTTTATTTTTAAGGAGAGCAGATTACTGAACTATATTTAAACTTTAAAATATTGCCGAAGGAAGCTTAAATCTGGGCTGTGGAAACTGCATAAACATTAGGTAATATACAGTAAAGTATACAGGTAGTGAACAAATGCATGGAAACACAGCAGTGCTCCAACAGGGAAGGGTTCTGGTGGTTCCACAATGGTGTGGGGATGCATTTTCCTGCTATGGTCTGGGTGCGGTCATTCCCTTAGAAGGCAAGGTCGATGTCAATCATTACTTCATGGTACTGTGTGATTACATCATGGTACTGGTCACCCCATGGTAAAGCACTTCTTTCCTCTCCAGAAGGGTGTCTTTCAAGATGACAATGACTCCATCCACAGGTCACGAATAGTCACTCAGCGGTTTGAGAGGCATGACGCTGACGTCATTCATATGTCATGGCCTTCTCAGTCCTCAGTATCCAGATCGAAACCCAATCTACCATTTATGGGATATTGTGGAACAACAACTGAGACAGCGTTTTCCACTTCTATAAACCAAGCGTGAGTTGATTGACTCTTGTGGAACAACGATTGAATTGTGTTGATTGATTGAATCTTGTTGATTGTATCCCCCCTGCGGAATTCCAGACCCTGGTAAACTCAAGCCACACTTTATACAGGCCGTACTGCCCACAAGTGATGGCTCAACACCATTTTGAGTGACTTTACATTGGTGCTTCCATTTTGTTCACTACCTGTGTTATGTATTCCATGATATGCGTGTGTCATGACAAAAATCCTCATTCACAGCCCTGTCAGTAATATATGACCGAGCATCAGTGCAGAATGTTACTCCTTTATACTCTTGCTCATGTGACTAGCTATAGTACGAAGTATGCATAGAACTAGGAGTATTGTTTGATTGGGTTTCCTTGAGGCAGGGTTTGTAGAAGCGAAGCCAAATACATGGGACAAAGTGTGTTCTGGAAATGTGAGCCTTTTTCCAGGCGTCACTAGAAAACACTTGTTTCTTTTTACACCAAACACTGATTTGGCAAGCCGTAGTTATGCATGCCATACCACGTTACATATTTACGCCTTTCGGGATATCAAGATATCGGGTATTAACACAAGGGGCATTTGCTTTATTCCAGCAATGGGGCTCACTAATTCTCCGATCAATAGATTCCCTTTAACCGCGACCTTTAGACGCTGCCTATGATCACACAGCTGTCAATAGTTCAGACAGAAGTACACTCATTATGTCATTGTTTGCGAGTGTGCCGCAGGGAATACATGGACAGGGTTTTGATGAAGGTGAACCTGTTTTGGAGATGAAAGTGTAGGAAACACACAACCGCCCACAAAGCACTCAGGTTCTCATGCCCGTTCACGAGAGGATAATTGCGGTAAATCTTATGTGTAGTGGTTCAAATATCTATGTTCAGTTCTAGCCCCCTGATTATTCCTGTTACCCATTACATTGTCCTAGCTAATTTAGGCCACGGTCACTGTTATATCTCATTCATTATTCGTCTCATTCATTATTCTTGGGCATGTAAACTTTGTCATTCTGTTTTTTCTCTTTCATTGCGAGCAATGAATGTCGACACTGCTTCCACAGCTGTGCTTTAAAAATGACAAGTAGCCGAATGGAATCGCATACAAAAAACAGCCTTACTGAATATATATATATTGCATTCTTTAAAAATGACCTTTAAAGAGTTGTAGTAATAGAGGGCAATAGGAATGCAGAGCATGCACAATGATGACCGAGACTAGAATTTTGAGATTGAAACCAAAATGAAGCACACAAACGTTTCTTTCAGAAAATTCCTGAAAAATTGCCTTTCAGGGTGAGATTAAAATGATGAATTTGTTGCGGTGGGCTGCGATAAACAGCATTTGAATGAGGCGCACATACACACTGCTCCTCGGCCGCTGCTCTTGACAAGGGGGAAATTGACTGGAAAGAATCGTGGCGGTCAAATGAGGAAGACTCGGAGATGTGCCTCAGCTGAATATAGTGCATTAAAACAATATTTTTAAACACATTTCCTTGCAACATACTGCAATATACTGTAAATATATGGACTTTTGGGAAAGTATAATGATTATATTATGTTTATAACAGCAGTTGTTTGTATATTTGTCCATGTACTGTATTGTTTGTTCATATGCTGTATCTATTCTGATCTTGATGATATATTTTATTTTGATATATTTCAATGCGTTTCAGTTCTGTCCGGGTACACCTCAGACAGGGCATGTTGGGGCATGATGATAATTTTCTATGGTGCCTAATTGGCATTCAGACCTCAAAAATGAGAAAAAGATTAGACAGACAGCACTGGCAGCTCTTGCATGAAAGGCATGTTAAGAACGAGTAAAATTACTTCTGTGAGATGCAATTTAATAGCTCCATTATGCAACCCCCCAAAAAAAAAAAGGTTGCTGAATTGGAAATGACAAACCATACAAACCAGTGAGTGTTCTGAAAGCTTTATGATATTTATATTTATTATTATTTAATATTTATTAAACATTGATGGCAATTTATCTTGATGCAGGGTTTGTGTCGGGTTGGCATCCTCGGTGATATACCTCAAACCTATGCATTGCAATATATGAAAATCAGCTTTTGGATTATACCCAGAAAGTACAGGGAAAATCTCAAGCTAACAACTAGGCCCCACCCACCCCTTGAGGCCCCGCCCACCCCTTGAGACAGCCCTGCAGGGCAGTATTTCCTTTCTTAATATAATATAAATTTTAATATACACCATTTAGCAGACGCTTTTATCCAAAGCGACTTACAGTAGTGAATGCATACATTTTCAGTATATGTGGCCCCAGTGGGGATTGAACCCACAACCTAAGCGTTGCCAACGCTGTGCTCTACCAACTGAGCCACAGAGAACCTTCTGCTTCATAACCCCACTGAGATTCTCCAATAAACTGCAAAAATGTTTTCAAAACACCTTCTAAATCCTCTGGTTGGTGGAAGCTCGGTTGACACCAGTCTATGGGTTTCTGAGAACTTTATTTTACCAATGTGGGACAGCTGAATAAACAGATGAAGTAAAAATATACGCTTTGTACACTGCCCGTCCAAAAAAAAAGTCACACACTCTAATATTTCGTTGGACCGCCTTTAGCTTTGATTACGGCACGCATTCGCCGTGGCATTGTTTCGATAAGCTTCTGCAATGTTACAACATTTATTCCCGTCCAGAGTTGCATACATTTTTCACCAAGATCTTGTATAGATGATGGGAGAGTTGGACCGCTGCGTAAAGTCTTCTCCAGCACATCCCAAAGATTCTCAATGGGGTTAAGGTCTGGACTCTGTGGTGGCCAATCCAAGTGTGAAAATGATGTCTCATGCTCCCTGAACCACTCTCACAATTTGAGCCTAATGAATCGTGGCATTGTCATCTTGGAATATGCCCATGCCATCAGGGAAGAAAAAATCCATTGATGGAAAAACCTGGTCATTCAGTATATTCAGGTAGTCAGCTGACCTCATTCTTTGGGCACATAACATTGCTGAACATAGACCTGACCAACAGCAGCAACCCCAGATCATAACACTGCCCCCACAGGCTTGTATGGTAGGCACTAGGCATGATGGGTGCATCACTTCATCTGCCTCTCTTCTTACCCTGATACACCCATCACTCTGGAACAGGGTAAAATGGACTCATCAGACCACATGACCTTCTTCCTTTGCTCCAGAGTCCAATCTTTATGCTCCCTAGAAAATTGAAGCCTTTTTTTCCAATTAGCCTCACTGACAAGTGGTTTTCTTAAGGCTATACAGCTGTTTAGTCCCAATCCCTTGAGTTCCCTTCGCATTGTGCGTGTGGAAATGCTCTTACTTTCACTATTAAACATAGCCGTGAGTTCTACTGCTGATTTTTTACGATATGATTTCACCAAACGTTTAAGTGATCGCCGATCACGATCATTCAAGATTTTTCTGACCACATTTCTTCCTCGAAGATGATGGTTCACCACTATCCTTCCAGTTTTTAATAATGCGTTGGACAGTTCTTAACCCAATTTTAGTAGTTTCAGCAATCTCCTTAGTTGTTTTCTTTGCTTGATGCAGGCCAATAATTTGACCCTTCTGAAACAGATTAACATCTTTTCCATGACCACAGGATATGTCTTCCGACATGGTTGTTTAAGAAATGAGAAGCTACTCACTGCATCAGTTAGGGTTAAATAACTTGTTGCCAGCTAAAACATATTAATCACTGCAGTAATTATCCAATGGAAGGCTCTTAACTATTTGTTTAGTTAAATCCAGGTGGTGACTTTTTTTTTGGCCAGGCAGTGTATGTCACAACAGGCAACGATATCTGCCAAGCAAAATGACACTGATGATGATGATAATAATAATAATCTCATCTCATTGTCTAAGACGCTTATTCCTGGTCAGGGTCGCGGGGGGGCTGGAGCCTATCCCAGCATGCATAGGGGCGAGAGGCAGGAATAAACCCTGGACAGGTCGCCAATCCATCGCAGGGCACACACACCATTCACTCACACACTCATACCTACGGGCAATTTAGACTCTCCAATTAGGCTAATGTGCATGTCTTTGGACTGTGGGAGGAAACCGGAGTACCCGGAGGAAACCCACGCGGACACAGGGAGAACATGCAAACTCCACACAGAAAGGCCCCCGGCCTGGATTCGAACCCGAGACCTTCTTGCTGTGAGGCGACAGTGCTATCCACTGCACCACCGTGCCGCCAATAATAATAATAATAATAATAATAATAATAATAATAATAATAATAATAATAATAATAATAATAATAATAATAATTATTATTATTATTATTATTATTATTATTATTATTAGTAGTAGTAGTAGTAGTAGTAGTAATATTATAATTGCTGTTGTTGTTATTATTATTGTTATTATTATTATTATAGGAGTGTGTTGAATGGAGTTAACTGCTGGGAAGGATAGCGGGTGTGCCACTGTGTCATCACAAACACCATTTCTCAGATGGCTTTAATGGAGTATTGATTACTCCTCCAGGCTATGCTCACAACCATTTATTTTTCTCCGATTCTTACAGTACGCTCACAAATCGTGCGCCAAAACTCCTCCTCAATCCTGACCCCCAATTACCCAGTCCAATCATCACAGATGGAGTTCCACGAGCACACTTCAGCAAACGTCTACTCGAGGAAGCGTGCACACAACGACACAATGACCGGATGCACTGTCTAACAGTTGATTACCATCTGTGTGCGATTATGTCGGCAATCGCCAAAGACTGGATAGATTTTTTTATGTGATTGCTGTTAATCTTCCAGCTTCATTTGGAACGCTAAATAGCTTTTATCTTACGGTGACATTTATGAGTCTGTAATTGAAGGCTGTCACGTTATGCCTCAAAATAATATGAGATATTATAAATTAATTAAATGTGAGCATATTTTCTTCCCTCATGCAGGGGAGAAATTGTGAGGGTCAAATATTAAGCAGAGAAGCTATTTGCTAAGACTTTGTCAGTGACGTTGTCCCTGCCATATTATCTATTGAATATGGACTGTGAGTCATGGACCGCGCGGTGTGATTTTTTAAGATAAGTTCGGTTAGTATAACAAGAGGCCACAGGTGGAAATTAGTCAAAGGCAAATTGCATACGGATATTAGAAATATTCTTTTTTTACACAGAGAGATGTCAATGCCTGGAACAGCTTGCCAGGTCAGATAGTAGAGGCAGAAACACTTGGGCTATTCAAGTCTAGGCTAGACGCAGTACTAGATACTCTTTAGATTAGGACATGACGAGCCTAGATGGGCTGAACATGCATCATTATGCATCCAAAGGGTCAAAATACAACAGTGTGGCAGATCTCGGAAAGTGGGTCTTATGCAGTCTAACCTTTGTTCCTATCTCTGAGTGGTAAATCTTTTTTATTTATTTTATTTTATTTTACCCGGTTTTTCTCCCAATTTGGTAGCCAATTACTCCCGCTGTGCTTAGTTCAATCCCCTCCCTCTTAGTTCACTGCCATAGCCCTGTGACCGGCAGTGACAATAGCGAAGCGCTCCCTCCTCCAAGACAGCCCTTGTTGTGCTGTCGACTGTAATTCCGGCACCCCAGAACCACTCCTGTGTGCAGCGAACTGTCGACTTCCCTCCCTGGGGCGGACAGCCAATTGCCACACTGGTGGCACTACCAAACAGAGCCGAATATGGCGCGACGGGGAATCGAACCCCGGTTGCCGTGGCCAGCGTTGGACGTTGAAACCACTAGACCACGCGGGAGGCCTCCAAGTGGTAAATCTAAGCAAGCTTTTTGAGCCACTTGACTGTTGTGAAAGTATTTAAAAAAGTTGTACTTGCTTAGTCATTACTTGTATCTCAGAGAAATTTGAAATGAGCCAGATAGTGCAGATATCTCTGGAAACTTTATGGTTTATGGTGCATGGATAAAGAAATCACAATTCTGCTTGCAATACTATGATCTATGGTATTGACTATGGTGTGACTGATAAAGTGATGTCAAAAGGCAGAAAATTCATAGCCCATAATTACTGCAGGATGGTATGTTTCCATTTTTCCATCTTCCCCTCTCCCCCTCTGCAATGGCCTGTTCCCAGTGTGTTCATCCATTTTCTTTTTTATTCCTTTTCTACCATTTTAGTGGGCAGTTGTTTTTTAAATTATTAATTGTACGGCTTTCTATAAGTGAAAATATTCTAACTCATTATTTTGGATTAGAATCCATCTGTGACCTAGAAAGAATTCTGAGATCCTATTTGCCCGGACTATTATCAAATCAGATTACTAAATGAGATAAACACCAATGCTAAATTAAAAAAACACTAACCGATACAATTTCTTCTCTAGACCCTTATTAATATTTATATTAGCCATTATACATTAAGCAGGAAACTGTACTTTGAATTGAAATATTCAATAGACTTTGTGTGACAGGTGGGTGCATCCAGTGGTCTGTCTACATGTTTCAGGACATGAGATAAAATAGTTGCAATGAACAGTCTTTGACAATAATTTACTATTTACATTCAAATGCAAGGTATTTTCTTGAACCTTCATGGGTATCGTTATTTCACTGCATCCAATTTCTTTTGACAAATGGTTATTTTTATTGCATTTTATGAGAAGTCACTGTATGGAATAGTCAGCAAAAAAACCTAATACCATATTTCACTGGTGAAATGATGCTCGCAAACAAAGTTGTATAAGCACACTGATTGAATGAACTCAATATCACATTGAGTAATTAGCCAAATGTTGCTACTTCCCGTGCTTTTTGTCTTCATCTTCCATCAGCACGTCTGCAAAGCATTAGCCTTTGCATGGATAGGTTTGACGTATGAAATTTAGAATGAGTATAACCCTCATTGATTGTTTTATTCTGATTAAATGTTTTTTGTTTTATCTTCATTTCTAGTACACATTTATACACACACCCTCCACAACAGCCCTTACCTTGTTAGGGCCTAATGGTCACATCAATTCAATTGTTAACTGTATACTAAATGGGTGCCTCTGGGATGTCTGGGTGCAATGTGTATTCCCTGCCGGTGATGTGCAAGCTGGGCAACTGTGACACCTCGGACAAGGGTACTTAAACCCTCACTTACAACTACTGAGTAGAGATTTGCTGGATACACGCTGTCGCAGCGCCTTCGTGAATCTCCCCTTGCGCATTGTAATAAAACATTTTCAATTGGAGAGTGGTCACCAGTGTGTTACTTCGCCGGTCCGACTTGATTCCACAAAGGGAGAAGATTCCCAACAGCATAAATAAGCAAGGTGTGCTCCATTGTGTAAAGTTTTAGCTACCACTTTTGTCAATAAATCCCTTCCCAATAGTCCGGAACGGACTCCGTTCCTAATTTGGCGCCTTCTTGACAGATCACAGGGGCATTGTCACGTGGCGGACATGCACATAATAAGTCAGTTGCAATCGCACGCCCACACACACATCCACGCAAAAATGTGTGTGGGGAGATGTGCTCTGTGAGAACTGAAAGTGCAGAGAGTCAGACCCGCAGACATTGCACCATATGGGTGATGATGAATCCCATTTTGGAATGGTCCCCTTTGGTATCAGCTTTGTTCAACCCACGCACACACACTGCCATATTCCAGCTATTCTGGCTATGCCTGGCTGGTATTGTGACGTCTGTTGAGATGCTCCTTCTGTCCATTTGTCTGACCGGGCAAGGAAAAAATGTCCCCTGGGCTTTCAAGACTCCTGCAGCTCTGCCGCGGCTCTT
Source organism: Aldrovandia affinis (assembly GCA_029706075.1). NCBI lineage: Eukaryota > Metazoa > Chordata > Actinopteri > Notacanthiformes > Halosauridae > Aldrovandia > Aldrovandia affinis. The sequence goes on along the minus strand of JAINUG010000037.1, from coordinate 1,188,950 downwards.
TTGTGGCTTGCTTATCCCTTTTGTTTCCTGCAACTGGTGCAAAATCTTTTGCAAATAGAATCCGGTTCTTGTAGTAAATGGGCTTATATTTCAAGAGGCCCTGAAGGCTCTGTATGAAATAGTTTGATGTACAGTATTTATGTTTGCTCCAAACAGCACCTGCATAATCAGTCTGCACGTCTGTTGGTAATAATTCTTCTTTATTAGTCATCGTCTTGTGTGTAGTCTCTGGGACTTGTAATTGTTCTTACTGTCAGTGCACTGGAAGAATGAGCTTGGATTTAACCTCTCTGTGAGTTTGCCCTTCACTTGATGTGGGTTTGCAATGTTTTCCCTGATATTTCTTTATTTATTTCACAACCAGTTGCACAAGAAAGTCACATTTTGAACCAATTGAACCAATTGTAAATGTGTTAATCCCAATTTACATTTACATTACATTTTAGGCATTTAGCAGATGCTCTTATCCAGAGCGTACATTTCATTACATACAATCAACAGGGTACATACAGGGTACAACGGCAGTGCCAAACCTGGGAATTGAACCGGCGACCACTGAGTTACCAGTCCAGTACCCTAACCACTACACTACACTGCCGTCCTACAAATTTGTTACAAATTGCATAAATCTTCATATCAATGTAATTTGCAACTGAAAAAATTAATGTTAATATATTTGTTAGACTGGTGACAATATGTTTTTGTGACAGTCGATGAATACACATTGAAGACGAAGCAAATCAATGATCTGGATTCTGGTGCATTCATTCCCCCTCTCCTTTTCTCCTTCTCCTGCTCTGTGCAGGTCGTGGGTCAGATCGACAAGCTGACCGAGGACTTTGACTTCGACCTGGAACCGGACGACTGGACGGTGGCCACGGCAAGCAGCACGTCCAGCAGCGAGAGGGGCCTGGGCGACGCCTTCCGGCTGGACCTCTTCAACCCGGACGTGCTCTCCGACAGCTGGGAGTTCTGCAGCTTCCTGGAGGCCCCGTCCCTAGGCTCTGCCCCGACGCCAAAGCCGGCGCCTCGGCCGAGCGACCCCGAGCCGGCGGCCGAGCCCGTCGCCGCAGCGAAGGCCGCGACGCCTTACTCACAGATGAACGGGGGGATCCCCATCCCCAACGGCCCCCTGATTGTCACCCCGGACTCCTCCAGCGAGGAGGCCACCAGCTCCACCTACAGCCACAAGACCTCCCGCACCTCGGGCACCAGGGAGCGTGTCCGCTTCAGCGACAAGATCCTGTACCATGCGCTGTGCTGCGACGACGATGAGGACGAGGGGGAGGCGGGGGGAGGGAGGAGGAGGAGGAGGAGGAGGAGGAGGAGGGCGGCGACGCCACGCCGGACAGCGAGCTCAGCCCCCCTGTCACCTCGCCCACGCCCACGCCCTCGCCCCCCGAACACTCGCTCCACAACTGCCTGGGCTCCTCCTCTCCCCCGACGCCTGTGCGGGCTGGGGGAGGGCCGCCAGTGGCGGCACTGGGCACTCCCGCGCCCCCGAGGAAAGGCCTCCTCAATCCAGGCTGCCGGAAAAAACTGTTGCGCAACAGCAGCACGCAGACTGTGTCAGACAAGAGCACCCAAACTGTACTGCCCTACGTCCCGGCCAAACAGAAAACCAAGGACCAACACTGAGAGACGACAAAAAGATAAAAAACTTCAACGACAACGAATAAATAAAACAGACTGTGTACTATTTAATATTAAATACATAGATAATAGATTAATACAAAGATTACATTACTTACTAAATAAATAAATGATATATGGGAAAGTGCTTGCCTTGGTAATGTCATTCTGAGCCTCAGGGTAATGAAGAGTGCTGCCAGTGTTCTGCTAGACCAAATGACCAATTGCTTGCAATAGTAATCTGGTACAAACCGTGGGTGGAGGTCAACCAAGCAGCTCATTCCTACATAGAACAAATGAGGCTCCTACCTGCACTGTTCAGCATTCACTACAGAGTTGTTCATCAAATTTCCATTTTCTATTCGTGAAAAATCATCTCCTGTAAGGATAGATCCTTTCTTCCCCATGTACAAACATATAAGCAGTAAATATATACCTGACAAATATATGACAGAATAGCATATTATTCATACATTGGTATATAAATCATAGTCAGTTCTTTGAAGGACACACAACACAATATTGTGTTATATGTGCTTCATGATGGCTTTTAGGACTGTACTGAAAACAAATGCTGTCCATTTGCTTTTTGCTGTCCTGCGCCATTTTGACTCTTTCTATTCTTTGCGAGGGGGCAAGGTAACGACTTGAATTGCGCCTCACACTGCAAAAAGTTGTCTGTCTCCTCTCTCTAAGTCTGGGATTTGACTCGGTACAGTTGTATTTTCCACAGGGAAGTTGCCAGTTGATCAATATATATGGCTGAGTATGCACTCCTCAAGCTTACAGACGCCCACTCTCCACCAAAGCTCTCTATATTTATACAAGGAAAGAAAGACGGAGACAGAGATAGAGAGAAGAAGAGGTGGAGAAAAAAGAGAGGAAAGTCAGGCAAGAATGAGGGGGAAGGAGCTGAAAGGAAACAAAACATTAATGGAAATGGAAAGTACCAAGTGAAGGGCGAACTCACAGGGAGAATGGCCACCTCGAGACAGATTGTTCTTAATTAATCCTCCATCCGTGCCGGTTTTCCACAGCATCGCTCCCAGGCCCCCACGGCTGACTCATCCCCCAGATGCCCACACTGAAGGGGGAGGCAGCACCTGCAATCCACTCCCGCTCCCTCTATTCACCACCCTCTGTCTCCGTGTGTTCAACATTACTCCTACCCTGAGGACCGTGTATTCAACACCCTTCTGAGTCAAATTATGCACCCCCTCAGCTCTCCGCATTCATCACCTTTTCATACTCCAATGTTCAACGCCCTGTGGGTTTTCCTACTCATCAACATAACACTCCTCTGCATCTTGTGTTAAACAGCCTCTAGCTTTCCAATATCACACACGCACCTTTCATCTCCTTCAACATTCTCCATTTCAGCTCCCATTACTCTACCCCCTATCCGCTCTCTGCACAGCAGCCTGCGTTCAGTGCCTTTATCGCTTCAAAGGCATTGGTGGCCATTTTAAATCTGCGACCAATACGCGAACCTTCCTTTCTCCTCATCAGTTGTGGCGATATCTGAATTTGATTATGATTATGCCCAATGTGCAACACGCAAAATATCTCAGTTTTCTAATCCGTACCATTGACTGAAGCAGCATCTATGACAAGCAGATTGTCGGTATGTTTAATATTTAATTTCAATAGCCCTTTCGGTCCAAAGGCTCAATGTTTCTACAGAATAATGACAGATGTCGATATTCGTCTGTCCATCATTGAGAGATTCCAGCTGTCCTCCACAAGTTTAAAAAACAATTATTGCGCTTCAGTAAACCGACAGATTTTAAGGTCCTCATTTCCCATGGAAAAAAATATGGAACAAATACCCCATCACATTCTCTGCGGCAAAACAAAAAAGGGAATATGCACACTCATTAATGTTATGCAAATGGGCGAGTAAATAAGTGTGTTTATTTAAATTCCATTAAATGCAGTACAGCTGGTACCGTAACCCTTTTTCGAAGGTAAAACAGTGTGTGTGTGTGTGTATGTATGAAGTCTGTGTGCAGACCGCAAAGGTACAGTCGCAGACAGGAGAAGCAGGTGAGTTTTCCACAAGGTGCCATTTGCTTAACTGGTTGCATAATTGCCTCCGATTCTTCCCACCCATCCCCGTGTTTCGGCACAAAGCAAAAGCGTGACGATACCCTGTGGAGAAATTCGCCTGCAATCACTCAGAGCAGGTTTTTTTTTTTCTACAAAAAAAAAGAAAAAAGAAAAATGCTTTGCCAGACGGCTCAGAAGTGTCTTGACTCATTCCCCGAGCTGAAGAAAAGGGCTAGAGAGCTCTGTGAGAGGTGGGGCGAGGTGTTTTCTTTGCAGATTGGAAAGGGTCCGTGAAGCAGAGAGCTCAATACAGTCATGCTGATTGGTATGGATTGGCTAACAGGCCAGGCCACTGAATGTTGATTTGTTTTGTCTCTGTGCCATTTATCTCCTGCTGTGACCTGAACAAACTATATTTATTTCTCCTCTCTCTCTCTCTCTCTCTCTCTCTCTCTCTCTCTAGTCTGCCTGTCCAACTGCACCTGTTCGTGACCTCTTCGAATTTCGTGCTCATTCACTGTGCTTCTACACGGCGTGTATGCATCGTGCTATAGGATCTGCAACACTGGAAACACGTGGATAAGGATTTCACAATCTGTCAATGGGCATGTCATAAAGCTGATCTGATTGTATACACTGAAATCTTTTCAGATTCAGCTGTCGTGTGATCCTTATCAAAAAATTCAGATACAAGCCTGAGGGGTGGGGAGGGAGGGGGCGTTCCTATGATTATTAATAATGTATTTATCTTACACACTGGCATGGCCGAAGTAGACCTTGCCCATTGTTTTGGGCTCCCAAGTGGCTGTGACCGTAAAGGTTCTCACCACTAGGTTATAAGGCCGGACCCTATAGTCTAGTCATAGTTTCTTAGCTATGGCATGAACAGCCTAGGAGCAGGAGTCCACATTGTTGGAACAGATTTGGCCTTCTCCCCCCCTGGGTAGGGTAGGGAGGGTTGCTGGAGTTACTGCTTCGTTACCCAACTTCCATGCCAGGCACCCACACGCTACCAGTTATGTCCCTGAGATGATGTCACTGATGATGTCTCACCTTCGATCGGTGCTAGCTCTCTCCTGTAGTAGTGTGTGACCTGCAGGGTGTAAAATAGTGACTGTCAATGACAAGACAAATACATGAGATGCAGTGCTCCCTAAAGATTTCCCCCACTAGAATTTAAATTCAAACCCCCTGATGAAAATAAGTGCTCCAATATGCACCCTGTATTACTGCACTGGTTCCCCTGGCATGATTGAGCATTGGAGAGGAGATGTGTCAGTGATCCACAGTCAATTCCAGTGACACGTACGGGATGAAATGGATGGCTGAGCATCACTGTGGGAGTGCTGGACAAGGCCATGTCCAGCATTACTCAGAACCTGATTGGGCTTTCAGCGATGATTAATGAGCATGTATGAAATGGCCACAGATTAGATTAAACAGTCGTAGAGGATGAAGGACACAGCTTATGGGGGATGGCGTATCGGCATATCTGGGAACCTCCTCTGAAATGAATTAATGTAATAAACTCCTTAATGAAGACAGCCAGCTACCAATATCCTGTCGCATTATCAATGATGATGTGGAGAAAAAAACGGCAGACTGCAGTCTCACTTTTAAGACTGGGGGGGAAGTGGTTTGGCGATTGATGGAGTGAGTTCTCGAATCTTCATTCCCATCCAGTGGCACAACTCGAACCCCAGCTGCTCCGTTACCCCTATCTTAGGACACATCGCACCAGACTTGCTGGGACAGGGGGCTATGAGATCAAATGCAAACATGTCAATCCAATTCTCCCTCAATTACAAACAAGTACAGTTATTACCTGAACTAAATTGCATTAAATTAAACATTTTCATTAAAGTAAATTTGCTATTTAAAAGTATGTCTATTTTTTTTTACCCTCCTCTAATGGAAGAATATAGGGGTTCCTGAATATGAAATAGTATATTTCAGTACATAGAATGCCACTTAGTAATGAGAATCAAAGAACACTTATATCGTATACTATGACATATACTAGCTAAGTTAGTACAGAAATAAAAATATGTAGATGTGATATATGATAATGTGATAATATGATAATGTATATATATATATATATATATATACACATATTTGTGTGTGTTCTTATGGGAACACAACAACTGTATCTCTTGAATACAATAGTTACATTTAAGCATTTAGCAGACCATTTCAACAATTGCTGCCATTCATCATTATTTAAGTCAACAGAGGATCATATATCATTCATTTCTCTTTAGCACCATTTAACGTGTCTATTTATTAGTGTGACCTTTAGCATGTTTATGAAACCAGGTCCCTAGCCTTAAAGGGCTGCCATGAGTTGTGTTGCATTGCAGAGAGCCTTAAGGCCTCTACGTGCTTCTACGTAACTTGTGCAACTTCTTCGCAGTTCGCGCAATGAAACACTGTCACGAGCACTCTGCAATATATACATCTGCAAAGGCTATGCGCAGCCTATGCAACATGGTGTCCTTACACTTCTGTACACTCGTAGGTGTCAATGTATTGAACAAGGTCGATAAAGTTTTCATGAAAGCAAAACCAAAAGGCTATTTTTCCTGAAGCTGGTTCATTTTATACTGTGTCGAACAAATCTAGCTATCTATATTGTTAGCTACTAGCTCGATGAACTGTGATCTATGAACTATGACTATGACAGCTCCACCTCCACCTCCATTCGCTAACCAACCAATCAATGATGCGCAACATCTACGTGAACAGTTGTGCTGCGGTCGCGAGTTTGATTTTTGTGCTAGGTACGCGACACCCTCTGAAACCCCTCTGCGTAGGTTGCAAAGGTTGCGTTGATGTTGCAGAGCCCTGGTTGTTTTGCTGTCGCGTTGTTGTCCTTCGAGCATGTAGAGGCCTTTAAATGCATCATTGTGATGACAATTCTCAAATGTACACAATTAGTCAAATATGTCAGGTGCTCTCTCTCTCTTTCGTCTCTCTCTATCTCACTCCCTCTCTCTCTCTCTCCCTATCTTTCTTTCTCTCTCAAGTGAGCACTAATATTTATTTGAGGATTAATAGTGATGCAGTTGCATTGAGTCATTTGTTTGGGGAATCTGAAGAATAAACAATACTTCATTAAAACTTCACGTCTCAACCTAAAGGGCAGATGTGGCAGAACTTCGTAATTAGGCGCTGAATACCCACACATATTATGCGGCTTATAGAGATGTAATTGGAAGGAAAATCTACAGGGGTGTCATAACACAAAACAAATTACTCCATTTGCTCATGACAGAGCACATCATAGCCAAATCAGTGTGAAAACTGTTATATATCTAAATACAGTTACATAATGTCCCGTAATTAGGCTAATGATGCATCCATTAGCAATCTGTGCTGTGCTAATAAAAATTCCAAATACACAACAGGGCTTTGAAAATGAATAAAAATCAATTTTACTCAATGCATGTTACTTGTATTAATCTCTCCAATTAAAAATGATTCCAACTGGGGAATTGGTGCTACTGCCAACAGTTAAACAAATAAAAGGATGGACACAGCACATGCCAAACCTATCTGGGTGTAAAGATATGTTAAGTGTTTTGGCCCAAACGTAAGTTTCAGAGATGCTGTCAATCAACTTACTTCTAAAGTGCAGAAAGTGAGTTTAATGGTTCTATAAAACACTGTTTATGGAGCTATTTTTTTGTACAGTACATCTGTTAAATGCTTCCGTGGTCTTATGTGAGTTTGTTTGCTCATTCCCTCCCCTACCATGCACTGTACCATGAGATTAAATGTGTGTCGGGATAAGTCAAATGTATGCAAAAGACACTTCATATTCGAACACTGTTTATCATGAATATCTTTCAAATTCACTCTATTGCTATGTATACACTGCAGTTCAAATCCAAATATTTTTATACTCGATTATTTTATTTTTATCTGCTGTTTGCTAATTTTCATACAGTATGTGACCCATATCCAATTTGTGTGTTTAGAATGTGTTTGCATTTTTAAATGAACGCAATGATGTGTGATGCACAAACTAGCAGATTGCACATACACCTGTGCTATTTATCAATAGACAGGCAGTAGACGGTAACAAACAAACCACAAATCACCACATTTTTCCCTGGTACCGAAGCGAAGACCTCTGGTAACCCAGATCTGTCATACTGATTGAGATCTCCTCAGGGTTCATTCGTTTTGGTCATTTCCTTGCAATTTCGCTTGTACAGAAGCATCCTCCATGTTGAAATTCAGCACGTTGCTTCGGCACTGGCTGTTGTTTCCCTTCATGCTTCAGCTACTGATGATGCCATTCACCTGTGCCATATTATGCTTGGCAAAGAAAAGTGAGGTTGAAAAATGCACTTGTGTGTGCAGAGGTCCAGGTGTACTTGTACGCAAGCTGAAAGAGCTGTATACCACCTACAAAATTGCCAGAAATGTTGCCATTTAGAGATTAAAACAGACCTTTATTGGATATGTCAAGAAATCTGATTGTTAATATAGCCTATTACTAGCCCAGCAATCAAGCACCTATCAGAACGCTGTTGGTGCCAAGAGTAGCGGTCTGCCAGTATTGAGCAAATTGGCACTACAGGGGTCCGCTACCAACAGGACCATTCACTTCTCTTAACAGCTGATCCTCATTTCGACAGCCTCAATTCAACTGTCTGGTCCTCTGTAGTGCCGATTTGCAAAATGCTGGTTGACCTCTAATGGATAACTGTATGATTGTTGGCTGGGTACCGGGTACCTAGTGAAATAAATATAAACTAAATGTACAAATGTACAAAGAAGCTCTGTTTCTCCCTGTACCACTATGTTTTACTGAACACTTCCCTTCCAAGGCCAAACAGAATATAACAGAATGTAGTTTCATTACAGTGCCCTGCAATTGTCCAGCAAGATAATTCAGTGGAACAGATTAGTGGAGATGATAGTCGGGCCTGTTCAATTAAAAGAAAATGGGAACTGAGAATAGCCTATGACATCAATTTTCTAATGTTTGGAACTACACGGATGGTTAACACTATTTGCCTGCCGACCTACATACATAATATGACAAGAAAAGGAACATTAGCTATACGGGGAAACAGCGAACATCATTCACAGCGTTACTAATATTACTTATTAACTGAGATCCAGAACAGTGTAAAACTGGGTGAGAAACACAAAGAAACCATTGGATGGCTTCATAAGACAAAAGACTCTAATTTTGGGACTGCACGCTATGAAGAGAGAGGGAGCAATGAAGCATGCACATCTGTGGTTCTACAAACTGTATCAGAGCTGGCTCACTACATGATAATATAGCAGGTGAACCATCTTCCTCCGATAATCTTCTGACAGAAGAAGACATCAGAAGGGTCTTGCACCATTATCTTCCTGCAGCTGCAACCAGAATGCAATATTGAGCAAGTGCAACGTTGGCAAGCCTCAACCATGGACATCCACATTTATTAATTCATTCTCCCCTTTGTTCAATCATTTCTGTGACTGGCGAATGCAGACTGGAAGTCCATTCTCGCATCATTACCAGCGAATCCCCTTGAGTCCAAAACACCATCAGACACTGTTTTTAGAGAGCGGGAGGAAGGTTCTTGGCAGCATTGAGGAATACATTTCTGCTTAATTAATCCCATTCCTTACTTTAGGTGTTAAAAGGTAATGGTCTGTTTAACAACCTTCCGAGACACTAAACGGGCAATTAGTCAAAGCCTAACCATTTTTCATAAATTTTATGGATGTGTCCTGGGCAGTATTTCAGCAGGAGACTTCACTACTCACCTGGGTTTGTTTCCCATACACGAGGGTTCGACGTTAACTCCATTTAAGGTGTCCTCCTTGACAGGCCTCGTTGGGTCACTCCTAAACATTGTCACAGTTCACAGCATAACCGTCTCTGTATGAAATGCACTTCCACAGCACATTGCACTAAGCACAATGGTATACGGAAAAGTAAACCAAAGTAAAGTAGGTGGTTCGAAACCAGTGTTTTTTATTGTTTTTGCAAAACCAAGAAAAATCTGAAATTATAACAGTCGAACAGTAGTTTTCATTCCACAATTGAAAGAAATATATATAAATACAACAGAATATGAATAGCTTTCACTCAAATTTCTGATCACAGTTTCACTGCAGATCCACAAAGCAAAGTTGTTTGTAGCAAAGCAAAATATAATTTTATATATTATATATAAATATAATAATTAATTGTCAAAGTTATGTTGGAAAGATCAAATCTTTATTATGTTCACGTCTTTCCACAAATGAGGATGGAAAAGGTGCACATTTAAATGTAGCCAATGGGTCAGTGCAAGGCTTCAATGAGCAGTTAAACTGCCTTGTTATTGTTCATTGTGTGACACATCAAAGCAGGCTTTTTTAAACATGTATTTCTCGAGACGTTTAGATTTTATATGTAAAAAGAAGTCATGAGCTACACCCTTTCAGAGCAGCTCCAGGACATCCCTAAACAAAGAGAAGGTTTGTGCTTTTCCCTCAGATTTTCCCATGGACTTGTCCCACTGGTGCGTATGCATTAATATTATCTTTGCAATTAAGTCAGCTTTGAAATCTGCTTTTTTCCACCCATTACTGAGACCAGTGGTGGCTGGTGCAAAAAAAACTTGAGGAGGATGGGGGCGCCTCATGTCACTGGATGTGGTGCTGCCAAGGCAACAGTGTGGGAGGTGGTATCTATTTTTTATTTAATTATTATACCTTTGGACTATGTGTTAAGACTAATTTCAAATACTTAATACAACAAAATATATGGGATCTAAATGAGGCTCATTCCAGTAAGATCTAATTTACTGATGTAAACACACAGCTATTTTAAGCCCTGGAACCACATATCTTAAATCTTAAATGTGCAAAAATGTCACCTTTAACCCGGTACTCACTGAAGTCAACATATAACCCCATTTTATTTGTATTTCAATGTGTAAGGTAGTCAAAAGTCTGACAGTTGTGCTTTATATTTCTACATACAGCATGCATGGCAAAGTGTATATATGCACAATGAAGTAAAACATCACAGTTATAAATCACTCTGCATGAACATTTCAAAATATCACGTTAGTGAGTTCTATTTTTCATAAGCCGCATATGAGGAACAAAAGAGATCTCGACATGCGGCACATTATGTTTCCTTTATTTTATTCTGCGGTTCTGGAAGCACACATTTGGATTGATACTCACTTGCCTGGAAATACTGTTGATGTTAGTGTGTACAATAATATCAATCTACAACAGACTTTTTATTGCAACCCTTGCTTGGTTAGTTAGCTAGTTAAAATGAGCCGCATTGTACAAAGGACTATGATACAAATCAATCAATGAGACACAATACTTTTGGGAGCTGACTTCCTGCAATCAGTTTATGCTTCACAGGACAAACGCAACACTCGACACCATCTCTGTTATAGGCACCAGCATATTTGCATAGTCTCTTGTCAGATTTAGGAGCACAACAGAATGCTCTGGCTTACACCGTGGTGATTTTTGTGATTGGTCAAAATATGCTTTTACAGGTAATACTTGTTGCTGTTTCTTTCCAGCAATGAAGACTTGTGTAGCTAGCCGATTACTAACCCTGGCTTGTCATAATGCTATATTCTAGTATATGCACGGCGTGCCGTGATTACATTTTATTTATAACCTTACAGTATTTTTTTAGCTAGCTAATTGGTTAGCTACCTAGCTCATATGTCTAGTTAGATATTTATATTCTAGCTATTAATTTGAGCTAGTTATATATAGCTCACTATTTATGTTTGTACCTTAGTATGAACCTTAGCTTGAACCTTGATATAAAAGCTAGCATGTTAACCAGCTTGTTTGCTTGATATGAAATCTCAATAAACCCATGCTATTATCCACTCTAAAATATTTGGATTATCAACAAAGATGTTTATTAGCTATGTAAATTAACGACCAATTTTTATGCACCAACATCAACTGCATGTGATGTTGAAAAATTTGAAAAGTTGAAAAATTGCCTTCTCCCCACAATACTCCCCCCACCTCCCCCCCACATTCCCAGTGTAATACAACAGGTGCCAATTACTTTCTGTCATATATAACTTCTCTATGATCAGGTCTGCCTACTTGTCCTCAACTCAAGCATTGCAAGCTAACCAAACAATATCAGCCTTGCATCAGTGTGTAAGAGAAGCCTACACTCAGTGATGCTGACTCAACGATAACGTCCTCCTCTCAAGTGCTCCAGTCAATAGGTGATGTCATCGTCATGAGGGAGATACAGCCAATGAAATACAATGGGGAATAAAATAAAAGGGCACTTTCCCTTTCAATAAAGCTAATTTTTATTCCGATAATCATGGCAGCAATTCCAGTTAATTATATGTATTGACTGAGGCTTTTTATGCTTTAGTTGTATTTTTTATTTTTTTGTTGTATGTTTTTCTAGCTTTTAGAGGAGAATAATTTATTTCAGGAGAGCCATTCTCCCCATCCTGACAGGGGGCCGCCCCTGACTGAGACTATGAAATTGGAATGCACTTGCACGACTGAGTAGAGTGGCTTACGTTTGATGGTAGGGAAAGGTAGAGTGCATCATTGCCTCTCTCTTGACATTTCATTGCTCGGCGATGATTGATCGCAAATTGTGTACGTGTTGCCAAAGAAACATTTATGCTATGCAGAAAATGCACTGTGACGACAAAGGTGAACGACCAATCATACACAATTTAATCATTTTATTTTTTCTAGATTTTCACTTGAGAATGAAGGGTGTGCCTTTGCAGACACAAAACAGATTATTCACAGAACTCACCGACAGGGTTAACAGTAGGGCCTGAGATTGTCATGGTAGAGTGTTTTCCAATTCATAAGCGCATTACCGGGTCGGTATTACCCTTCCCATGTTCGCAGGCTTTTCCGGCTTCACCACCACCCCCATTTGATCATTTGCATATTGCAAATGTGATTCATAAAAGCACACCGCAAAGCAGAAATTACCACCTGCTGCTCTGTTGTCTTAGGCAGACGGATTACCGCAATTTCATAAATAAAGTCAAACCATTTAAATAGTGGTTTAATATTAATAAATGTTAAAAACACATCACAGGGTGTCACACAATTTCAAAATCCTGTGAGGATCACATGAAAGTGTTTAATTATTTGGAAATACACACTCAATTTGCAATTATCAATTATGAATATCCTACTTTGTTATTGATGACAGTTTTAAAAGACGAGCTCCATTCTGTTTAGACTATTTACTTTCAAAATGGCAGCTGGAGGAGTGCATGACGAAGAGGGTGATCTACTGGAGGAGGATCAGGATCCCGTTAGATTTTGCACAAAGAAAAGATCACTAAGATATCACATGCAAGGACACGATTTTGTCTGAATAGAGATACAATTTTGCATAGAGATAGAAATGCAATCCTTGTCCCAACGCAACCATGCAGTTCCCTTCTTGGTTAAGGTCACTAATGCATTACATTTTTACGTAACTGGCTCCTGTAAGCATACCATTTGTCTGAGTTCAGGTCAGTCCTCTGCATCCAGATACATTTCACAATTTACCATGTTAAAGTGGGCCTATCAGTACATTTATTTTCTCAGATCTTCTGAAGTTATTCAAAAAACCCAATGTGATTTTTCCAGAATGGCTGGTTTCCACCAGGTACTAGGAGTTACCGCGCCCATATCCCATCATTCCGCCCAAGGACATCGAAGCAGCATTCAGACAGTCAGTATCTTACGTGTTAAATATGCAACACATAATTAGCATTGCAATTTAATTGGTTGTCGCCTACCGCACTGCTGAGAATAGGGCAATGTTAATCTGACTCCGTGGTGGCAAACACTACCACTATATGTTTATGAATCGGTTCAACTTGCTTGTTTTAAGTGCAGGTTGTCCACTGAGTCCCGTTCAGGGGCAGCTATTGCAGGCCCAGTTCTACGAGGGTGCAAAAGGGTGCATTGCACCCTCATATTATTATTTTGCACCCTCAGATGAATATTGTAATAAAACTTTTGAAAAACACTACACATTTTCTGTGCATTACTTGTATGCACGTACGTCCTTGCAGGCTCATAATACACGCAGCCAGGCGGCATTCTTTGATCTCGCCTCACGCGTTATCATGTGGAATTTGTTTGGTGTTACAGAGAATTTTGACCTACTGGCCTAGTCAACTTTTTAGTGTATGAGACCAGTTTGCAAATGGTTAGCTAGGCATGGCTAGTGTAGCTTGCTACAACATCATAAAGGATATTCTCAAATGGTTAGCTAGGCATAGCTAACGTTGCTAACTACAACATCATAATGGATATTCACAATTGGCTGCAGCAGAAGCTGAGCACCAGCAACACCACCACCACTGCCAGCACAGCCAAACCCTAACCCTAACCCTAACCCTAACCCTAACACTGAGGCAGACTGTGCCAGCCAGCTACTACTAGTGCACCCCCACTCATTTCACATCCACCCGTAGTGATTTTGTTCTGGAACCCGGCCTGAGCAATTGGCTGTCCACCCTCAGGGGTAGGGATATCGGCATGAGCTCACCGCGTGCAAGTGACTCTGTGTGTGTCGGAGTTGTGGTTGACGGCTTGGTGGGTTCTGTCTTGGAAGAGGCGGTTCAGTTCACATTTGTCACTGCCGGCCCCAGAGTTGCACCGGCAGTACGAGGGAAGGGGCAGTTTAAATAGAATACCATATGATTGGCCACCAAATTGGGAGAAAATGGGAAAAAATGGGAAATAAAATAAAATCCTTGAAAATAATATATTTATCCTTAAATGTCAGTAAAAAGTCTGAAAAAGTAATAAATCTGAAAAAGTAATAAATCAGATTCTCTGTTTACTGTAGTTTAAATTTTTACAGTGTATAACAAGGACAAAAGTCACACTATTTGTTATTATATCCCTTGACATTTATGAGGAAATAAAATCATTTTTAGACAATTAGATAACCCATACTGATAGCAATAAAAACAACTACTCAAATAAAATACTAAACATTATAAAAAGCACTGAGGGAATGACGGAGGTACCAAATAATAGTTAATCTAAAAAATATAAAATAAACCACTTCACTGTCAGGAGGGCAGGAGATAGCTAAGAATTAATTGCTTTTCAATGTATCCAGTTGAGACCATGAGTTATAAAAGTAAGTATTTTCAATGATATACAGGCTTGTCTTTTGTACCTGCCCATAACATCAAACAATTCAAACTCAAGATTGAAATGCTCAGCTGTTTTATAAACATCAGAGTAAAATCTTATTATCAGAACAAAGGTGTCATATAGCTGCTGGGAATTTGCCCTGAATCTAACTTTAACACTTCAGGCATATTCTGTCCTATGTCTTACAATCCTTCCCTCAACATATTCTGCTGACTGTTAGAAAGAGTCATTGACCAAATTCTCATTCACGATACTACACCTTCAATGAAGTCTTACTAGTATAGGACAAACAGCTCTCGCCATACTCTGATACTGATGAAAAAAACAAAAAACGTTGTGATTGATTAAGCCTGTAGACAAACAGGGTGTCAAATATCTTTTACAAGATGAGACATTTTACAAACTGCTTTATACTGATCCTAACTCTAAGTTGATAGGGGTTTAAAACAGATGCATTCTCTTTAAAGTCGAATGGTGATTTGAATTATGCCACTATGGACATTCACTATTTTACTGTATTTTATATACACTAAAAGGCACACAAGGGCCTGACCATGCCTCATGGATGCCATTTTGTGACTTGTACTAATTTCCTCACTTAGACATGATCTAATTTTGTTTACTTTATTTGATGGAAATTCCTTGTTACATTAAAGACAAAGTTGACATTTTATATTGCTGTAAATGGATTAGCCATCTGGGTAATGAGACCATTACTGCTACCTTCCATGTATCTCTTTTGATACTAATATCCCTAACATAGAAGGTTCAAGAGCACCAGAACATTTCTCAGTCAATGCAATCATGTGGTGGACCCCATCATTCACCAGTTTGGCTGCGTTGCATTAGATTGGAACTACTATTGGAACATAGGGCAACCAGGTATGGCAACAGAACATGTCAACATATGATTTGGGTTATCTTAAACATATTTTTAAATGGAATGAAAATAACAATGATTTACAGAAAAATGCAGACATATGGAAAAAGAATGTATTGACAATGTATTGACAAACAGCTTATATCTCCGACTATACCCATTGTATTTTTGCTTCATGGGTTGGTTTCAAGACACCTTGCTTTTCACTCAATTTCTACACAACGAAGCCATATCAACACAAGCCGCACATTTACATTCTCACAATACCTTTTTCGACATAATTTCTCAGTGATCTCAATCAAATATGAGATTCTATTTTTTACTTAAGTCCTTTATAATTAAGTCACTGCCATTAGACTGAATCTAAGGTTCAATAATCACATAAACAAATGCACATTTTAAACTGTAACGTTGAAACTCAAATGCACATAGAAATGAGGCAGGAAAAATGTTGCAATATAAATGCCAATTACCATATACCTGTTGCCTTGAAGTTTATTTGTGTGCATGCTTTGTTTCACACTGAGTACTGAGCCAATAACCGGTGCCTCTCATTTAAACTTAGACGTCTAGGTGGTGCCAGCACTTAATGAGCACGGATAGTATCCTCTTTTCCTCTTTTCCCTTTGCTATATTTTCAAATAGTTGCAAAATGAACACCATTTTAATAGGAAAGGCCACCCACCGCCCAGATGTAAATAGGATTTCAATAACCCTTACTGTGCCACCAACAACCATAGCTGGTTTATCAACACCATTCCAAGTGCCAGAGTCCCAAGCAGGAGGTCTTGTTTTAAAAAAATCATACAAAGAAATCATATAAAGGAAGAAAAAAACGGATTTCTCCACGTCTATAATGAAAACATTGTTTAAGGCCAAGAGAACGGAGGCTATAAATAAAAGCCATTAAGCCGTATCACACTTCTGTGCTGCCAATTCAAAAATCCATCTGTGGAATTAAAATCTGCTAAGCATCCTGTGTTCTGAGCTGCCGCTCGCTACGCCATTAATAACCACATGCCATATTGTGTCTTTTTCTTCCTTTCTTAGCAGTAGCATTTGCCAATTGTTTCATGCCTCCTTTTTCGTCCAGCGTGAAGTCTTAATTACTTTGTAAAGGTCCTTCTGACTCATCTAGCATTAATATCAAGCCAGCACAAAAAAATAAATAAACAGTAAAGAAAGTGAAGTGCATGTGATGCTTTTGATGAAGTAGACCAAATTGGTGTTCCCTTCATTCGATTTAGCTTTAATGTCTTGCAACCTAAACCCCCCCTGCCCGACCACCGTACCTTCCACCCCCCACCAATCACAGTCAGACTTTTTTCCTTCAACCCAAGGGTCAGCAGAGACTTTTATTCATATTTTCATATGAGCCGTGATCCATCAATAACCAAACTGCCTGGGATCATCTTAACGGGCCCGGCTCGTTATGCTAATCATCGCAAAATCAATTCGCAGCCTATCAATCATGGCCGAAAGCTCTTTGTCAGTCCCAGATGTGCCAGCAGCTGATAACCCCTCAAACGCCGAGGTCACCCTCGCATTGGATTATGTTGCATTAGCCCCACTCCTTGTTGCGCCATGCTGCGCCATCCTGGCTCCTGTAACTGGGGGGTCATTTCATTTAATCGCGATATCAGCAGCGGCGCACGCTAAGCCGCCCACTCCCGGCGGCCTCGCGTCTGACGCCCGCTTCGTCTCGGGCTTCGGCGTTTCGCCTGTTTAAATTGAGCTCCAGCGTTGAATTTAACAAGCGCAGTGCAGGGGAGCTGGCATAATTCAGCACCAAACCCTGCCTTCTGAGCTGCCTCTGACTCTGTGGGCAGTTCAGGCTTCGTCGCCTGGAACGTTATGTATTAACAGAAATGCATTGCTCCCCCGTCCTTCATCTTGCGTAAAACCAGTCCATTCAATCGGCAGTCCTCTAAAGATCACATGAAGACACGGAGCTCCACCTCTATATCATTATAAATCCATTATATTGCTGCCGTTACAGAAGCTAATTAAATAAACCTCTTGGTTGTTGGGAGTCACAGAGAGAGGCGCGTATCAACGGAAGTGATCCGTTTGACGCAAAGCTGAGAGAGAGTGTTCTGAAGCCTTGTTCTCCCATGACCAGGACAAAGAGTCTGCACTTTGCCCTCCTGTACAAGAGCCATGATAATCTCCGCAAACAGTCCGGGACAAGCAAAGCTTAACTCATAAACATGTTGACCTACGGGAGCAGTCGTGTGGCGCAAATAGATTGCTCGCTGGAATGATTCAGTCCAGTAAGCGGAAGCAACACCGGGACTTGGTATAAATCAAAAGAGAAAAATAAAGGAAGGAAAATCATATTATATTCTGCCACACAAGAGTTTCATTTCAGCATCGCAGCACAGTCACATCCTCCCATCGTGATGCCGTGGCTGCTTCAGGGATTTCCACCAATTTTTTTCTCCTCTTAGATAGATAACTGGTTCATATGTCATGGGTACCTGATCCAAGAGGCAGATCTTTCCAGAGAAAAGGCTGCATGTGACCCATTTCATCCCGTCTACTCTTTGCCATTCGTACACAATAGCCTCTTCAGATGAGGGTCATTCTCACAGCCTAATAATATCAGTCTTCCTCCAGCTCAGTTCAACCAGGCAACGGTGCAATGCATTACTAACACATACCGAGGGCCAGATTTACTAAAGGATTGCGACTGCTTTTCTAACGCAAAAGCAGTCACTACAAGGCCGCAATATCTAGGTCGGATTTAATAAACGGTTGCAATGAGTGAAATCACTATTAGGATGTCATTTGCGGCGGTCAAGCCACTTTGCGACTTTCCTTCAGATGAGCAGTTAAATCTGTTCATGTATATGTATATCTGGGGTGAACACAGTGAAACAGGGTGGAGATTTTGTAAATTAGGTCATATCATCATGAAGTATTGTATAAATAATTGTATCGTATCGTATAAATTATGAAGTATTCCGTCTGATTTACTAAAGCATGCCTTAATTGTGACTCATCTCTTTGTGAGCAAATTTTAAGAACTCTTGAAACCAGGTGGTCATTTATGAGCGCTGATATCACCTAGGGATTTCACAATCCACCTTTTGTATTGCGCTTTCCAAGGTGCTGTCCCAGCGATGCATAACAAACAATCACAAAATGTTGTTGCAAATACCTGTATGTACAGAATTTTAAATATGTATTGTATATAGCATACATATTATTTACTAGGACTTGAAATAAAAAGTACATGAAAGGATGCAGGATTTCTATTGACCAATTTGTCATCAGCTAGCAGTCAATATAAAAACACAGTTTTGAATTTGAGCAATTATCTTATTGAGAGTATGCGGTCAGGAGGGCATAGAATGAATCATGAATACAGTCTTACTTTCAGATGCTCTGTGGCCTTTTGATTGTCTAATTAATTCATTTATTTTGTGATATCACTCCAAATTTCTTTCTTCTCCATTGGTGTTGTGTTCCTATGCTACAATGCTATAATCGTTGTTCCCTCACTACTTGTGCCTGGTTGCTGCGTATCCATTTCTTGGCATGATCTGGACTTGTGAGCATACCATGTTGTTTTCAGACCTCAAATTGCCAAAGAGGGCATTTAATTGATTTGATTGCGTAATTAGAACCAGTCTTAGTAAATCGGTTGTTCATGTGTCGCTATTTGCGACTGCAAAATAGCCACAACAAAATAGTGACCATCTTCGCGCTGTGACTACCTTAGTAAATCTGGCCCTGAGAGTCTATAACTCACTCAGTAATAACAGATTGCCACCATGTTGGGCACAAGGGGACCAGTGCACTCAGATGCTGCAGATTAGGAGTCATCATGCGCCTCTCAGTTAGCGTGAGTGTTATTTACCCACAGTATTTATAGCCCCCCGTTCCATCATGGATATGACCGCGGGCTCCCACATTCCGAGTCATTATGGCTGGAAGCATGAGCGTGGAGCCCCACGCACGTAGGATTAAATGTCGGTGGTGAAGACAATAAACGCAATAATCCCCACTCCCCTCCTCTCTAGGCAGGTCAGTTGTCTAAAGCTAAGTCACATTTATGCAGCTGCCAAACACTGCATGCATTTTTCAGCCCACTTTCAGGTCAATAGAATTACACAGAGCTAATACTGTCAGATGATTCTGTTTGATGATGAACTTGCACTCTAAAGTGGAAAAGGGTGGCAATGGGATGAATAATATAGAATCTGCATTAATGTTGCACAAAAAAATATATAAATGACAATGTGCATGCAACTGCCTGGAATTCTGACTTGTTTATGCAGTTTTTTTAATTAAAAATCTTTTGTCCCCAGATGATCCGTTAGATCACGGCACAAGCAAAGCGAATAGTTATTAATGGCTTTGAGACATTATCTGTGCAGCTGCCTGTTTATTGCTCTACAAGTTTTTCAGTTGTTAATCCTCTTGCCTTTAATTAACGTAACAAAATTTCTTAATTGGTCCCTCTTATCTTTGTTATCGCGTCCTAAATCCCTTTAGCAGTTGAGAAGCATGTATAATTTAAGAGGAAACAGGCTGAGATTTTGAACGACATTTCACTTTTGTTTTTCAGCTGTATTTAAATAAGTGCATAAAGACACTGAAAGAATATCACATTTGTGGAATTTCCACAGGAAGAAAAAAATAATAAAAATAAACAAACAATAAATCCATATAAAGTGTGTCACCAAATAGTTCAGTGTGTTGAAGCATGAGAAGCTAAAGAAAACGAGAAGTGATCTGATCAGCTTCAAATTTCCATTTTAACTGATCCAAGGTCCATTCAAATTTGAACACACCATGGGCTCTATTTGTACCCTGTTAGATGATGTGACACACAACTTCAAAACTTCAAATGATCTGCTGGTCAGTAGTTGTTATTGAATGAGCGTTGGAAATGATTAACATACCTTTCAGTTGTCTGGACAGTACAGGTGGTATACTAAAATGATAACCCTCACTTAAAAAAAATAGCTGCAATGGCTGCTGGGTGGCTCATCCTGTTAAGGAACTGTTCTAGAGTGTGGATGAGCCCCATCATCTGGTATCGAATACACACCGTGCCAGTGCCACCTGTGACCAGAAGTCCCCGTGGGGCATCGCATAATTGGCGATGACCCAGGGAGGGAGGGATTCAGATTCAAATTTATAATGTGTCATTTAAGTAACAAATTTAAATACAAAAAGATTGCACCATAGCCTCTGTTTATGTGAAAATAAAAGAGATCATATCTCACTTTTATATTGTGTATATTATATCTGCCTCGGTTTTAACACTTTTATCAGATGTTGTGAAGTAGGTGTTGTCTAAAAATGTATGATGACAGTTTCCTTGTTTTCCTGAATATTCTCAAAGTTAAGGAGGAATTCATATGAAATAAGAACCTGGAGTTCACTTCGGAGAGTGGTTTCATATTGTTTTTCTTGATGTCTGTCTCAGCTTTTTGTGTCTTTTTTGTGTGTCAGCACTGATTACGGTGGCAGTTTTCTTAATCTGCGTTGTCAAGCCCTGACCCAGAAGCAAAAAGTGAAATATATTCTTACAAGTCCATACGTGCAAATACTTATGTACATATAAACCCTATCACCGCATTCCCTTTATAGTTCTAGACCAATCCCATTCATCAGATCCACTGATGCGTAGTGTAATGTTCAGCATCTGTACAGTGGGTATTGAGCAGTAAATCAGTTTTTCTTATGTTCGAGGCATTCCCAAACGCAGGCGGCTAGGAGCCATGGCTGACGTTAAAGCAAAGGCACTGAAGCATTCTTAATTGATTAAACGCTGCCTTGCTGTTTTCTTCTTTTAGCGCATACCAATGGAATTCATTAACAAAGGAGGCATCGCACAATAGAGTCACAAGGTGCTAAATCTGTCCTTGAAACAAAGAAACCAATTACTGATGAGGGTGGGGTGGTGGGGTGGCTAATTCACTGGATCCTTTCCAGCAGGACACATAAAAGGCATAAATAATTTTTGACAAGCTCGTGGCTTCCCATTGGCTGTCGGCAGGGAATGCTCCCTCCCCCTCTCCATTTCCTTGGTAAATATTATTAAGTGCTGTCATTCCCTTCCACCCCCCCTCCTCCCACACCCACCTCCTCCATTGCAGTATTGGATGGAAATTATTTGAAATCTCAAAATAGCTGTGCTCATAAATAAGCACAAAAGACCATATTAAGAAAGTGACAGGAAGAATTGCAAGTCTCTTTTTCCAAGTGTAAAAAAACGATTTGCATTATAATTAAAAAAAGGTTCATAATCGATCAAGCTCAAAAGCAACAGGAATTTTCATTGTCATTATTTCATTCCAACATCAGTAGACTAAGATGGCATGTACCAAACAAGATGGCCTGCACTAAAAGATCCTGCAAGCCTCATAAGTACAATTGTTCTACGCCAGTATGCTTTATTGTTTAAGTATGTGAACTCATTTTACAATATATCCTATTTCCAATACAATGATCCTTCCATATGTGTAAGGGCTCTAGTTTGGGGAGGACGGAAGGCGCTCTTGGACAATATTGAAATTGCTAGTTTCGGCCTTCGCTAATGGAATATTTCTTGTCTCTGCCCAGTTTGGTGGGCGATGTGCAAGTTTCTAGTGAGACAATTTGTTTGTGTTTTCCTCCGCCCAGACCAACTACTAAGTCATGAGTGATTCAGTGTACTTGAATGAAACCACCACAATAAAATGCAGCATACATAATTGGTTAGTGTATCGTGGGGCAATGCCCTGAGTGATTGCAGAGGTTGGATATGTGTGCACGGGAGAGGGATCTTATAACAAAGAATAATAACTAACAAAAATGAATGAAGTGACTGCTGATGTTGTTGAGATGTGCGGCGGGGGATGAAGTTCGTATTTTATTTAAAATGCGGTAGTGCTAAAGGAAAACGATGTTTATTGACACGGCGATGATATTGTTGAGCATGTTAATAAACACGTTTTAATATATGTGGATTTGATCAAAAATAAACTAAACGAACATGCGCCACATGTCTTTTCCTCTTCCTCTATATCAGTAAAGCACTTTTCTCAGGAGGAAATGGATTCACATGCACTTTAGTTTAGTTTCGTATTGCTTTGATAACAAAACCTAGGAGCCCTAGTAGTCAGTAGGGCCAGTAGCCAATAATGCCAGTAGCATTCATTTTGATTGGTACATAGAGCATGTCAAACACAATTAGTGGATGATAAGACTAATATTGTTATGTTCTGTATTTATGTGTTCTGCTTGTTTTTGTATTTTATTATTTTGTCTGTGTTCGTTTATGATTCACGTTAGTTCCCCCGTCTGTCTGTGTTCCTTGTAATCCGAGAATCCACTCCCTGTCTTTGTCGTTGCACTATTCGGGTGATTTCGGCTATACGGGTTTCTGCCTTATTTTGGATTTCGTTTACTTCCTTCTTTCTTTCTTTTTATCTGTACATATTAGTTACGTGTATATAGTACTAACCGACTAATCCACTAACGTTAGGGATTTTGGGTGCGTTACTAACATTTACTAATTACTAATTATCTTGTGTTTCTATCTGCAGCTGTCATTCTCCCTCTCTTTTCCTATCCCTGTCTTCTCGCATTCTCTGCACGCGTTTCCACCTATGCGCTCCTCCCCTCCGAGCTGTGCACGTGTCTACCTGCTTTTCCCAGGTCGTTTGTTATTATTGTGTCTATGTGCTTTCCAGTCCGTGTCTTTCATCTCCCCTTGGTATTGTATTAGTGATTCTCTGTGGCTCAGTTGGTAGAGCACGGCGTTAGCAACGCTTAGGTTGTGGGTTCAATTCCCACTGGGGCCACATATACTGAAAAATGTATGCATTCACTACTGTAAGTCACTTTGGATAAAAGCGTCTGCTAAATGGCATATATTATGGTCCTGATTGTTCTCACCTGTGCTCTCGTCCCTTTCCCCTCCCAATCACACCTGATTCCTCTTGTGTTATCTTCCCCGGTTGTATTTAAGCCCCTAGTTTGCACTCTGACTTTGTCAGAACGTTGATCAAGTTTCCCAGTGCTGATTGTCAGTAAGCCTGTGTTATTTTGAGATTTGAATACCCCTGCACTACACAATGCTAAAGAATAGAGAAAAACAGAAAGTATCCATAGAAAAGGGATAAGGTGCTTTTTTGCATCTTATATTTACAGTACTCTTCTCATATCATTCAATTCCAGTGTCATTTCAGTCAAGACCCTGGTGAAGCTGGTGCTTAACTGATTCCTTAAATCGTTAATTGACCCTGCAGCGACAGATCAGTGGCCAGCCGAGCACATCTCTTACTCTGTGGAAATGAAGTGTGAAAAAGTGGATTTTATTCAAAGCTGAGATGGTAAATTATATAAGCAATGTCAACTCTAATTGTAATTGGAACAAGTGTAAAGCACACACTGCATCAAGAAGTGCATTTTTTTTCCATTCAACGTGGTCTCATAGACAGTGATAAGGCAGAATGGTGTAATGGAACCAAACACGTAAGTTTAATAAATAAATGTGATGAATAATTAAATAAATAAAATGAAATGAATAAACATGCCTCGAAACTATAATCAAATTACCAGCGATAGGTCTATTTCTGGCGTGGCTCCAATAACAGCAGAGAAAAATGAAACCATTAGACCCTGGCTCTGTACTCCCCCACACAGGCTACCCACAGCCTTAGACGGGAGGAGAAACATTAACCGCTCCTGACACCACCAGCTGAAGACATGTCTCACCAGAGGGAACTGGTTAGCGAGAATTTAATTTAGACTTTTGCATGAGATCCCATCCCACCTCATGATTTCTCTGGAAACTGTACACGTATATAACTTGGATGACAACTTGATTCTGATTGGCTGACAGCCATGCGTATGTATCATATATATTCACAACAAATGCTTCTCACTTCTAAAACAAGTTCCATATTAATTCCCAAACATACATGCCGCATAAACAAGGATCAACATTACTTCAGTCCCAGATCCCAGTTCCAAATTAAAACGGACGCAGCATCTGCATGTCTGTTAAGTTACAGAAATTAATGTCCAAACCATTTGCCAGAAAGCCTGTGTAGGAGTTTTCTAATGCAACAGGACTTAGATCCTGCTTAGATCAAAAGATTTACAATAACTTAATGTTATTGTTTTCTAATTAGAACTATAACTAGCTAGTTAGCCTATTGACTTTTGACAGGAAACCTACACAGACTCCCACACCAACTTGAATTGTGTGATATGTCTAACTTCAAACCATGAAATATTTTAACGTTATAGCAAATATTTTTAGCTAGCAATGGCTAGCTAAGTTTGCTAAATAGCTAGCTAGCCTGATTTTTTAAATACTATTACCCAGACACATTAGTGCTATGTAATTCATTAGTACATGTGCTTGGAAGGTTCACTAGCTTGCTGAGTTAGCTAAATTAACACCATTATAGCTATAGTATGAGTCCCACCAGCTCGGATAGCTAGGTGGCATTATGTATAATTTGGTAACTTGACTAATCTAATGTTAGTTAAGTTAGCTCGCTACAATAACCTACGATATAAAGCTAGTTTACAAGCATGTTAAGTTAGGCAATTCATGTTAGCTAGCTAGATAACATTGGTGCTGTTAACAATTTTTTTATCTTCCCATTGATAGCTAGTTTTAGCCAATCTTGATTTAAGCAAACAGGCTATAATTCTGTCTGTGTTCTTGCCAGAAAGGTTATGACTGGAATAGATGTCCGTTTCCATACACAGTTTGCCCAATATCTCACGTTTGATTTAGTTTTCTGACTGGTATTTTTGGCCCATTGCTGCCATCTACTGTATAAGTAATGAATGCTTTATCTTTTCCTGAACCAGAAATTTTAAAAAATATATATAAATTCATAAGCAGTGACTTCCAGGTCCCATGATAGTTGTCATGCATTTGAAGCTTGTGTGGAGCACAGGAAAGGGTTAAACCAATATAATACAATAAAATGACTAGCTGCTTTTATCAGGTTATCAAGTGACTGTGAGTAACCATGCTCCATTGGGGAGGGAAGTTCAGAGGAGGTGATACATTTGGTTTAAGAGAAGTAAATCTTAAAATATCACACTGCGTAGGGTGCAGATATACAGTACATTTGCTGTATGTTTTTGTTGTAGCTTAACAGCTGTCAACATACAGGATATTTTTACATTGATTAACTCCTGCATTGTTCAGATATCAACATGTGTTGCATGACTGTCAGGGAATGTGGAGTGACCAAGCACTCTGATAACATATGCAACACTGCACAAGTTAATCCAATTGTGAAAATTGTGAAATTCCTTAACAATGAACACCTTTAATTGTTGAGATGGGTTTTGATTCCTCAAATTCCTGCTAAACAAATTTTGAATTCTTGAAGGTCATCCCACCATGATTGCTTTCAAGTGAGATTGACATTCTGTGGCACAACGTACAGGAAACCACCCATATCATTTGCAATTGCAGCAGAAGGGGTCAGGAGCAGGACCTCTGTCACCAAATGACTTTCTGAACTTTTTTCACAATTTGACAAATGATTGCTTTCAACTTAAGTGGCTTCTCAATGAAGCACTTGTGCCCGTTTTGCACGCAGAGCGGTGACGTTATCTTGAAAGGGCCATTTGATCATTCGTGATTCCTTGAGAGGAGGCAAGAGCACGATCACTGGAATTCAAAAGGGAACTTCAGTGGGGTCAGTAGATGTGACAGAGGGTTTGATGTATTGCCTTTGGAGAAACACAAAATAATATCCCTTGAAGAGTAACTGTTTTTTATCATTCTTGTATCTGGAAGATCTTTGTAGCTGCTGAAGGGTGTCAACTTACATTTCAAATTTAAATTCTAATTCAAAAACCTTTATTTATTGCATTAAAATAGACATTTGTCTTTGTCAGCTCATGTTGCCTTTTGGAAATGTACATTATGTTTCATATTTAGTACACAACAATAATTACATTACAATAATTGACAATAAGATTACTAAAAGGTATCAGCCAATATACAATCACACATAATCGGACTCATCGTTTAAACATAGGTGACACAGAATAAAACATTTTTGGAGCACTTCATTTGAGGTACCTTAAACCAACCATGAATGTACAAGTAAGTAACAGTTGAGGAAAAAAATTAAGTGGGTTTGTGGGATACTTAGGCATTTGGGGTAGTTTCCATACAATTGTTTGGAGGTCAAGATCTGTTAGTTGTGGCTGCCTGATTCAAAAGATTGCTGCCTTGATTAACAACTCTTGACAGTTTTGTTTTGTTTTTGACCAAGAGATTCTTAAACTAAGACAGTAAATTAAAGGTTAGCACACTTGAAGCAAGAGTTCTGTAGACATGAGCCAAAACCACGTTGCTGACATTGAAACCTTTTCAATTTCCTTGAAAGAAACAGTTGCTGTTGAACCCTCTTTAAAGTGTGGTTTGTATGTCTGGGGAACAATATATGTTGGTCAATTTCAGTTCCAACATGTTAGATATTAGCTATTTAATTAATATTTATTCCCATTTGTTTCTTTTCTCTGTATTTTTAAAACTGAATCATTTTCATAGGCTTGTTTCATCAATGCAAAGTCAATTGAGCAGAGCTCAGACAAGCAAAGTGCATTCTTCCAGCCACCATTTATCTTCACTCCATAGTCCACCAGCTGAGCAACACAACAGCCATTGTGTCTCAAGAAAACAGGCACCTGATTTACCACAGGAGTGGCTATTGTGCAATGAGGCAGGGACAACAGAGCCAACTAAAACCCCCCTGCTCTGGCTGACATCCCGGTTAAGGGCAAATGCTGGTTGAATCAAAAGCAGTGCTAGACTAGGTTAAGCTACATGTTCAGAGGGACACATTCACAGCCAATATGTCTCAGGCATGACACCTTGGATATTATATTCAGCATTGTGCATTGACAAAGAATGCCTAACTTAAAATTAACTGATTTCAAACCATAATAAGCAACATACATGTTATAAACCATACAAATTTACAAACATTCCTCCTGTCTTTTAGTTATTTAGTTATTACTCTTTGGTAATATAATGAGTGTCTTGACCATAAGGCCACCTACATTAATTTTGCCTGATTAATGAATTTTATTATGTTATGTAAAAATGATACAGAAAAATAGGCCTCCCGGGTGGTAGTGGTTACAACGTTTGACGCTGGCCACTGCGACCGGGGTTCAACCCCACCAGCCACGCCAGAGTCAGCCCTGGCTGGGAGTGCCACCAGGAGTTGGCAATTGGCTGTCCGCCCCAGGGAGGAGGGAGGGAAGCCAACATGAAGTTCACTGCATACAGGAGTGGCTCTGGAGTACTGGAGTTATGGTTGACAGCTTGGTGAGTGCCGTGATACTAAGCCTTTGTCACTGCAGGTCACAAGGCAAGGCTACAGCAACAAATTCACAATATGGGGGGTTGACATTAAAAATAGAGGGTGTAATAGGCTACTAAATTGAGAGAATCAGAAACAAATTTCTTAAAATATATATATTGTGGCAGCCCAAGGGGCTGCACAAGGAAATGGCTGCCTGGCCTACAACACATGGGAGCCAGGGAACACTACATTTCCCAGCAGGCCACAGTCACACCTGAGCCAAGTCAAGGCAATGGGACTAACGACCAGCTGAAGGCCATTTCAAGGCCTATTTAAAGGGCTGATTCCCATTACACTGGGAGAGGAGATAGTAACGTGTTTGGGAAGGAGTTACTGAGTGTGGTGAATGTGTAGAGTACCTGTGAAGTCGTTTGACCAGCCAGGATTTGAGGAGAGAGTTTTTTTGATTGTTGTGTATGAAATTGGATTGTGTGAGGACCCCCCTTTGGATTTCGACTACGGACTGCATTGCGGAACTGACTTGGATTTTGAATAGGATTACGGACATTGACAATGAGATAAGGATTGCGGACTTTGTGTGTTTGTATTCCCCTGAAGACCCCACCCTTTGTTTTGTGTTGTCAAGAGTTTGTTTATTAAATTAACATTCTGGTTTCTGAATACTGCCTCCTCCGTGTTTTTGAACTTGTCTACGCCCTCTGCAAGGTCCGTGAGTGTCGCCCAACCCCCGGGGACACCACAATATACTGTATATATTATTCAGAAAAAGCAGTGTACTCTGTGGCAATCCCAACCCCAGAAGTGCACTAGACGGCATCACAAGGATATCCACGCATCATTCCAGGCATGTTATAAAATGAATTACTGCAAATTTTTAAATGAATTTTTTCTTCATCTTTTATGAGTAACTTGTTTTCTTCGCCCCACCTTTCTCTCTTTTTATTTCCCTTGTACCTTCCCAGGGCCTGTAAACATGATCCCATCACTGTTCCACGGGAAGAATGGAGACATTGAACAGTATCTGCAGCGAGGCACTAAATGTAACAAGGATTAAATTTTCCGGTTCATTGAAGAACCATGCATAAAAATGCCAACCTTTTTTTTTCCCTACTACTATTTTCCAATTTAATTAATGCTGTGTCTTCTTTTTGGCCCACAAAAAAAAAAAATACATAACTAGATTGTGACAAAATTAAATAAGTAATACAAATTATAATGATAACACAGAAGAGCAGATTGTTATTCACACAATCCAGAAAAGCAGGCTCAGTGTAAATCCTTAAATGTATATTTCAGTGTAATACAAAAATAACTTTATTGATAAACTTGGTTCTGCAATGAGTATACAGTAGTTCACTCAGTCTCCTCCTAATGTTTGAAGTATAAAAGCTATTTGTTGGCATCATAATTTTGACTTCCATTTCATATGGGATGGGTTTTTTGTTTCAAGAGTTTATTGCCTGGCAGTCTAAAGCATACAAATAGTTAGAGCTTCTTACTATACTGTACTTCACAAGCCAAGAATATTTCCACCTCATTCAAAATGCATCACTTCTCATGAGGAAAAAGTCTGCCGCATGAACAAGACCCCAAGAGCATTGTGCTTGGCCATTCAGGCTAGGGAGTCAATTAAATATCATTAGAATGTTCCACAAAGCATGTTTACTAGAAGTCGAGTTGAAATACTTTGGTATTCCAGGCACAAAAAAGAAAATGAAAGACATTGCTAGGCTACTGCAGACAAAAAAGACGTCATTAAAACACAACCATGCACAGCTTCCAGCCCACCCCATCACAATTGAACGTCTAAAGCCATTATCAGGACAGGATAAAGACCCCACACCTCCAGGACTGGAACCATCCTCTCCTGGGTGGGCAGAGTAATGCGGCACAGCAACTGAAAAAGAATTGAGAAGTGACAGCCTTTTTGTCATCTGCAGGAAAATTAATTAAATTAGCGATAAGCAGCTGCGGAATGAGCTCCCTCTTTTACGCCGAAACAAACCGGCGTTTATGAGGGTACCATGCAATGGTCTCTCCATCTCTATATCCATGCACACGTAACCATTATTAAACCCAGTGTTCACTTAAGCATGCGGCAAATGATCGCCCTCACATCCGCGGATCGCCCGCTATCGCCCATTCACACAGAGGCTGACTACATTAGCGCATGGGCTATTAACACCATCCTCCGAAATGACCCTTCAGCGAATATTGATAACACTGACGCTCATTATATGAAATATTAAATTGTTTCTTTTTCTTAATGAATTATAATTCCACTGGTTGAACTCTTGCATGTTGTTGACAAGTTAGAAAGAAACGTATGTGGGGAAAGATGTGAGGAAAGAAATGTCCGCTTCACTGAAGGACAGGCTTGTGAATCCATCTCCGCAAGTACAGACGAAAGATGACGGAGATGTCAGACATCTGACTCAGCCTGACTGCGTTAGCGCATGGGCTACTAAAACCAACGTCCGAAATGACCCTTCACCGAATATTGATAACACAGACTCTCATTATAGGAAATACAAAATTGTTTCTTTTTTTAATGAATTATAATTCCACTGGATGAATTCTTGCATGTTGTTGATAAGTTAGAACACCATTAAACCCTTTAATGGTCTGCTCAACTATTTGGTAGAGCATGTTGTGACTTTTGCCATTGCTTTTTTCTAGGTGAGACTATTAAAGGGTTAAGGTCAAATAGAAGCATATTGTAGCTTCCCCACCCAATGCAGATATTTATATCACGTTCACTGTCATAGACCTAGTTCAGTTCAGTTCACATCCCGAGGAAGGCACAGAGCCGAATTAAAGCGATTCTCTTTTCCCACTTTTAGTAAAATTGCTTATGAGAAAACGTTGTGAATCAACTAAATCTACATCATTGAGTGAGTGAGTGTTTTTCTAATATTTGTACTTGAATTGCAATTTTGGGCTGCAGAACTGCACAGATATTGATCATTAATTAAATTATGAGTTTAGCACGTTCCACAATCGTTTTTGTCAGTATAATGGGAGCCATTTAATTTTTATGATGGTGTATGTAAAATGGTAAGGTCCAGTAGCAAATCCCTGTTTGATTTTTTCTAAATATATCATCATGCCAAGTATTGCTAAATGGGTGCAGAGCAGGGGTGGGCAAGGAGGGCCATATCCGTTTCTGGATTTCATGCCAACTTCTGCTCTTAATTATTAGATTAGCCCAATCATTTACGTGATCTGACATTTTAGATACATTTCTTGATAAGCCCATGAATGACAGCTGAAGACTGTTCTTGCGTTCCCATATGAAACATGTTACTGTGGTCTAATCTCCAAGTGAACCAGCATTGGCGTATCCAGCTAATTAGCTAATTAAGCCAGGGTAATTGGTAGAAACAAAAACCTGCACACACACCGACCCTGCAGGACCGGAATTGCCCACCCCCTGTTGTAGAGCATTCACCATCTTTGATGAAGGAAGGTTTTTTTCAGGCCTTCCCTCAGCATCATTCATGTTTTTGTGAATGCTACAATGCATGGGATAGTTTGTGTTTTCAAAGAGAAAAAGCCCTTCCCTTCTACTCTAGATATGCAAAAATAGTTCAACGATTACCCGAATCAGAATTTGGAGCATGCATTCTGTATCATTGCTAAGGCTACTTGAAAGCCGATTCTGGTGACTTTGACTGCCCTCTCTCTCTCTGTCTCTTGTCTCTTGCTCTCTCTCTCTCTCTCTCTCTCTCTCATGCAGAAACAGGGTCCAGATTTCAGACATTTCTCCTGCCTTCCGAGTCAGAACCTTCAGCAAGCGGTTGTCATGGAAATGCTTCTACCAAGCATGACCTATACTAAATGACTGTGTCCCTCACAATTGCCATAACAACCACTTCAAAGACCGAGAGAAGGACAAAGAAAGCGTTGGGCTATTCTAGAATGCACATAGAAAACATTGAAATGAGCAACCTCCCACATATGGGCAAAAGATAACTTCACCTGCAAGGGTCAAACAGATAAGTCAATAAGGCCCACAGTTATAAAGAACCCTCCTCCGTGATAAATTTATGGCACATTTTCAGAAAGAGACAGGCAACACTAATGCCTAATGTTACACAATCAAAAGCAACTGCTCCAACTGCCTGAAGGGACCTTTATATTAGCAGCCCAAAAGATTTATAAGACAGTTTACAATCCAGTTTTATTGCTTTCTTATTAGGAGAGAACAGGTGGAACCATTATGGTAGTGCAGTGTTTTATGTGAATGGTGGAAGGAGAGGTGGATAGAAAAATGAGGGAGATATAAAAATAAGAAAGGAATTTGAATGAAGCTGGGCTATTATCAGTTATCATCAAAAGCCGAACAACGACAGTGTTTATCGAAGCCGAGGCTGTCCTGCTCCGGGGGTAAACAATCATTTAGTGATCATCCAGAATGCTTTTATAATACTGTCTGTTTTATGTTCATTTTCTCAAAAAGTGTGTTCAAACAATGCAAGTCACGAGGCTTTCTCTCTCAGTTCCATTTCATTCAGCGTGAACGATCATTTTAATGTGCCAGCGCTGTGACAGACGGGGTGGACAGAGCACAATCTCTGCCGTGGATGTGCAAACAGTGATGAAAATCGATATTGACACGACTCCTAAGATCTGCGGTTAACCTCGTCTTTACCCTCCCTTCTGGCCTGAGGACCGTGACTCTCTCTGGGTGTGAAAACTGGTCTGAAAACGATCTTACTTTGAGCACTTCACACATGGACAGTCCCTTAATGTCCCATCAAATCCTGACATCAGCCTTTCACTCGACAGGAGGACACACTTGGGCGGATGGGTTAATTGCGTGTGGCACAATTAAGCAATGATTTACCAAACTGCAAATCCACAATCTAGGTTCCAACCATGTGAAGGAGTAGCCTTCACTGTTGGAATGGGCTGGACTTTGGGTATGTGGTTGTCAATTGTATGTGTGCATTTTAATGTTTAGTATGCCAAAAACTACTGGTATAGCACTTTACTCAGTAATTGTATGAACTAATTGTTACCAGCTCCATGAGAATGTGATGCTGTGCAGGCAAGCTAATTGATTGATTGATGGGAATGCTCCCAGGTGAGACTAATAATTGCAGGCCTATTTAATCCCAGGTGTGCTGACAGAGGGGGCATTTTCCTTTCAACAAGGCAGCTAGAAGGATTGTTTGATACCAGTTGTAATCTGGTACGTGTCTTTAGTCTTGTAGTATAGGTTGTATGTTCGCTTGCAGCAGTCAATAAGTTATAAAATAAGTTTGTTTTTATATTTTGGGGCTCTAATGATTTTTATTTTAAAAAACATTTTTGGTTGTCTGAGGTGTCAGCCAGCTTTGTGACAAACTGTTTACATAAAGCAGACCACAATACCAAACAATTTAGCTTGTTTCTGACATTAAATGGCTACAAATGAAATGAAACTAGGCATTGGGCACCATGTGATATGCACCCGTGATGTGGGGGGGGAAAACAAATTCCGCTTTGCTGAAGGACAAGCTTGAGAATTCATTTCTGCAAGTACAGAGGAGACATGACGGAGGTGTCAGACATCTGACTCAGCCTCAAATCCACACATCCCTCCTCGGTTCCCGACTCTCGCAATATTAGAGTGCGGCCACCTCTTAATCAGGCGATAATTAACACAAATGAGCTTAGTGGCGCACAGCTCAACTTTACTCCCTGTGCTCTGGAAAGTAGTGGAGAAGGGAGAACAGACAGGTGCCTGCTCTGCCAGTGAAAACAAATCTAAACCTGAGAACTGTGGCAGGTTTTATTAACACCCGTATTTTGAAATCTGTTAAAAAATAATGAAATAAAAAATGCAAATCGCTGCGAATCTCTTTCTGAGCTAATTTTACACATGCCAAGAAGGAAATCTCTCAATTCACCAGCTGCAGCAACAAACCGCATATGTATTATATTAATATAATGATAAGGATGTAATAATGTATTATGAAAATGCAATACAAAAGGTAGGTTCGGGGGATAATCTATCAAGATAATGGTTGCATTAAATATACAGCAGAATCAATTCCAGCAATCTGGCTGAATTGCAGGTTCAATTAACAAACCAAGGCAGCAAGCTGCACAGAACAGCCCAGGAGAGAACAGCAATGCAATGTATTGCCTTCTTTACAAACATATTAAGATGTCTATTGAAAGAGCTGGGGAGTGCAATTTAAATATAGATTATTAAACATAGATTATTTAGAGAAGGTGTATGAATCCTCAGCAGCCTGCCCCCTGACGTGCCAAGGGTTGACCACATTTAGTCTGAAATGAGGCCCCATATGGCGCAGTACCATGTTGAAGATTCAGTGTGTGTTGGAAAGAGCTGTCATGACACAAGTCAAGTAACAGAGGCCCTTGGGGACACTATTGCTTAAATTGATGAATTCCTGAAACATTTTGGCTTTGGCAATTGTTCTGGTCACTTGGCACAGGGTTCCACTGCTTTCAATGCTGCACAAGGCACTTAAGCCTAAACTTCTAAAGACAAAAATGTCTTTATAGTGAATTATGTCATTGCATTTACTATTAATATACCATTCACTTCATCCACCACTTATCTTTTTTCATATACATCGTTTGGTTCACTGCGTTGATTCTGTTTTAATGTGCTCCCTGTGTACTGTACAATATAATTTTGATAGTTTTTATAGCCATTGATAGCCACTTTTAAAGATCCATTTCATGCTTAAAAAGAAATGTAATGCTACAAAAATCTGGTGACTGGATCACACACCCTAAGACCAGGAAATTGTAACCTGCAGGACAGAATGGAGAATCAAATGGTTAAATCCAGTCTCGGAATCTGCCCACACATTAAAATTGCAGTGGATTGAATCTCCATGAGCTAGGAACAGGATCAATTTAGAGTATCTTTGCACTCCGTGGACTCAATGTGCTGTAGAGATATAAACAAGCAATTACTGTCAACATGTATGATTACCGACAAGCCATGTCCCATTTCCGGGAATGATAACTGAAGAATCCATGAATAAATCTTAAAGTGATTCTGGGTGTCATTGTTTTGAGACTGTACTGTTGATGTTGAGCTTCACACATTTGGAAACAACCATTTAAGCTGTCACACCATGTCGACAAGTTGCTCTTATTCTCATTAAAATGGAATTGGCTGGCAGAAATGGTTGCTTCTTTGCTCAAGTAAGATTGACATGAGTGGATACACTCAGAAAAAAGTTTACTAATTTCACAGTGAAATCCTTCAAGGTTCTCAAGTGAACAAGCCAATACGCTGCTTCATATTTAAACAATGTGAAAAGGAACATTGTTTAAATATGAAATAAATGAAATTTCAATTCAATCAACATGTAGTGATCAATATCTAGTGAACAACCATGTTTGAGACTTTAAAAAATGTCAATGTGTGTTTTAGCTGAATTAATCTGCAACATTAGTTATTTTGACAATTTCACCCCATTCAGTCATAACTGTAATTGCTTTGTTCAAACTTTTGAAAATAGAAATGAACATTACATTCCACTGAAAACTACCTAAACATTTATAAAGTGACACATTTTAATGAGAATAAGAGTAAAGTGATACTTCATAAATGTGGAACAGTTTTGTGGACTGTTTGAGGCAGTGGATGATCGAGGGTACCCCCCCTGATGGAGCAGTGTTCAACGTGTCATTATTATATCATTATTAACACCGCCATAGCTATCTTCAGGTCTGCATGCCTGCTAATTCTTTGCACCACTGCAGCAAAGCTATGATTTCCTCATTCGCTATTAGTGCCCTGCATAGAAAAATTAACCAGTGTGACTAGTTCACCAAACAAAGCTGTCCAAATCCCAAAATCCAAATCCAAAAGGTTTTCTCATCAGAATGAGTGAGTAATAATGTTATATTAATAGCATTATAATAATGCCATTAGTTGAAATCATGTCCATTTCAACTTGAAATATACTAGAGGTGAATTGTTCTGTCAACAAGTGACATTTTCTGGAAGCCTGAAAATGCAATGACTGTAGAGTAAAAGAAGCAGCACGGGCCAGCGGATAGCGTAGCGGTCTAACGCACTGTAGTTTGGCTGGTCCGATATCGTGTGTGCTGCCTGTCAGGGACACGGTTCGAAACCTGTCTCTACCAGAACGCCCCTGGCCATCAGCCCCGATCGGGGAAGGAAGAGGGTGAGCCGGTTCGAGTCCGCTGTGAAGCACGTAAAGGAGTCTCCAGAACGTGGTTGGGCGAATTCCATCTCGAAGGAAGCGGAGTTTGCTGGCCTCTGAGAATTAGCTTGCCTCGTAGAGACGAGTAGCTGACTCGTGTGGGGAGGGTAAATCGAAATAAAATAGAGGGTGTAACTTGCCCAAAAAATCTGAAACAAATGTTTATAAGAAAAGAGGCAGCACTTTCCCAAACTGGAGGAGGACATTGGAACAATAAGACAGGCCTTCTAATATGATCAGGCATTCTAAATCAGGACAGAAATGGGTGAGTCATTGAGTCATTAATAAGTTCTATCCACAATTATTTTGTCCTTAATATTTGAGCCCTGATATAAAGTATCACCATTGCTTCTAATATTGTATGTTGTGTGGCCAGTCTCATGCCATATGCATGTTCATAACTGTTTACAACACCGTTATGAGCATGCATTGTGCTCTGTTTATAAGAGATTGGCTTTTTAGACATTTACTAATGTTATACAGATCACTTACTAACAATTAGTAAATGTATCATTCATGATGTAGCAAGGATTTATAGAGGATTACACCATTAATATATAGATTTCTAATCTTTATAAGCATATTTATTTATGCTTGTTAATACATTTGCTAATGTTTGTTAATGTAGGTGGTGCAGTGGATAGCACTGTCGCTGCACAACAAGGTCCTGGTCTCACAGGTCCAGCTGAGGCCTTTCTGTGTGGAGTTTGCATGTTCTCCCCGTGTCCATGTGGGTTTCCTCCCACAGTCCAAAGACATGCATGTTCGGCTAATTGGAGAGTCTAAATTGCCTGTAGGTATGAGTGTGAGTGAATGGCGTATGTGCCCTGTGATGGATTGATGACCTGTCCAGGGTGTATTCCTGCCTCTCGCCCAATGCATGCTGGGATAGGCTCCAGCCCCCCCATGACCCTGACCTGAATAATCAGGTTAGATAATGAATGAATGAATGTTAATGTAGGAATAATGATGTATTAATGGTAAGTAGATCATTAGCGAATGTATATTGTCTATTAATAGACATTATTATACAGTGCCACCAGAACAACATTCAGTGCTTTTCTGTGGATAAGCTACAGCAATGGCTTGCATCACCTACAGCTATTTCAAATAGTATACACGCAGGTGACTGCCAAAATAAAGGAAACTCATGAGTAAATGAGGGATACTGGCAGCTCGTTTATGGTGTGAAGTGAATTCTCCTGGCATGGTTTAGGTCCCCTCAACACATAAGAGGGCAAGGTAAA
This sequence comes from Aldrovandia affinis, assembly GCA_029706075.1. NCBI lineage: Eukaryota > Metazoa > Chordata > Actinopteri > Notacanthiformes > Halosauridae > Aldrovandia > Aldrovandia affinis. The sequence goes on along the minus strand of JAINUG010000037.1, from coordinate 1,151,449 downwards.
TGCCAATAAATACAGAGCCATTCTGATCACCTTCATCCTATGGTGGAGCATTTACATTCTTTTTTTCTTTTTTTAAGTTCAGTATGACTGCAGAGCAGGACAGCACCAAAACATATGGAACAGAGTAGCCTGGGCCTGATGGCACCTATCACACATTGGATCAACATCTGTATAAATTCTGGACAGCCTATACTTGGTCCATGACACACAGGGTAAAAATTTACATTGCAGCACTCCATGTTTAGCACATATTGAGGAAGTATGAACACGCTCCATTATAGCCTCCAAGGTCCTATCTGATATATCCCCTCCTAGATCTTGGGCCCATAAAGTTTTAAAGGTACTGGTCAACGGCATTTGAAGAGCAAATAGTTTGGCCTAAAGTACAGATATTTTTCCTTTAAGAGTTGTGGGAGCTGATGCCAGAAGGGAATCTACAGGTTATTCAGGTGGAACCGCAAGGAAATGTTTTGTGAAAGAGGTAAATGTGCCGTCGTTGAACAAGACTCTGACCACCCTGATACCATGATCATACCAAATTTTAAATGCCCGGTCATGTACGGAGGAAGGGAATAATGGTTTGCACACAGAGGTGTTAGTAGTGGGAATGACTGTATGCCGAAATTATGCCCAAATTCTAAAGGTAGACCGAACTATAATATTTTTAGAATAATTGGATATTGATGCAGTCTTGGGGGAACAAAGCAAAGCGGCCAGAGACGAAGGGGCACATGAGGCGGATTCCATGAGCCACCGAACTGGGGATGGGGCCAAATCATTCACATGCAGCCAGTGCAGAATGGGCTGAAAATGAGCGGCTCAGTAATAAAACAAGAAGTTCAGTAACCTTATTCCTCCCAGAGGTTTTGGTTTCTGTAAGATGGTCTTGCGTAACCTTCTTGTTCCAGATAAATTCTGAAATGATGGCATCTAGTTTGTAAAAAAAATGACTTAGGAATGAAAAGAAGGCCAATGCGCAACAACGTATGACCTGTAATGAGCACAATAGCACAAAATAAGTTAAAGAAAGTCAAATATTCTGATGAGTCATCGTTTACTCTCTTTTCCTACATCTGGATGGGTCTGTTTGGAGAAAGACAAAGTTAGCCATCAACCCACATTGCCTGTTTCTACCTGTTAAACATGGTGGTGGATCTGTTATAATATGGGTAGCCATCTCATGGGAGCCATTGGGGCTGATTTACTCTGCACGGTGCAATTACGGCCAAGGAGTACAAAGCCATTTTAGCCGACCAGGTGAACCCTATTGTACAAACATATTTCCTCAAGATGTTCCCATATTCCAAGATGATAATGTCCCCTTGCGCACTGATAAATGGATTCAAGAGTGGTTTCATGAACACCAGGATGAAGTCAAACCCCTTCCACGGACTCCCCAATCACCAGACATAAACATCATTGAACCTTTACGGGAAGTTATGGAACATATAATGTGGAGTAGATTTTCACTGCCTTCATCTCTCAAGGAAATGGAGGCTTGCCTTGAAGTATGGTCCAATATCCCACTAGAAACCATTCAAAACTTGTATAACAGCATTCCAAGAAGGATTTAAGCTGTTCTGAAGGCAAAGGGCAGCCCAATTCCTTATTAATTAATAAATATTTATATTGTTTTGTTTCCATTATATACATTTATGAACTGTGTGTATATATACATACACACACACATTTACACTGTCCCAAACCAGCAGGCTTGGTTAAGGGAAGGGTTATATTATGGGTAAGGGAGAAGTGAAAGAATATTATTCTACATTCTCTCAATAAATGAAGTGGTTGTGGGCCTCTATTTCTCTGTCTGCCAAGGTCAAAGATCAAAAGTGTAAGATATTTCCATGTGCAGTAATTTCAAATTTTCCATGCTTTAATGTTTTTTCCTTCCTCCCATTTATAAATGCTTCATGCATCAATAAGACACAGGCTCATTTTTTTATATAGGGTTATTGTACAATGGAAATATAACTAGCCTTTTTTTCCAAATTGTGTCCTCACTAACTGCAAATGTGACCTCACTAACTACACATTAAAAATGAAAATACAGTGCTGGCCAGATGGGAGCCCTCTGGTGTTCAAACGTATTTGTTCCACAGACATCATGGCCACATTTAAGTGCCAAAAGCTCAATTGTTCTAAATATTTAATGGTAACCTATAGTTTTCAATTGTAGAGATGGGGACCATCATGAAGTGGTACATAGTACACTTCTGGTACATACTACCAGAAGTGTACATAGTACAAAACACTAATTATTCCAATGAATATTTAAGCTACATCTGTAAAATGTTTTAAGAACAACATACTGGCCTTAGCTACAGTATGTGCTTATATTGATATAGAGTACATTTACCCCCTTACCTCTAAGTTTAGCGATAATGAAAGGTACTATATCAATGCAATCCATTATTTATTGTTTTTTAGCGGTAACTTGAAATGCACAATTGGTGATTCCTAATTGGGGTGAAAAACAAAGAAAGGTGGAGGGGGGGACATAATGAACTTGCCTTTTGATGCAGAAAATTCAGTAGGCAAGCCTACAGTGGTACAATCCTCTAGTCTCGCAAAGACGAATTCTTTGAATTTTTTGCAAAGAAAAGGCTGAGCGTGCTGAGTGAAGTAAGATGGTTATGGCTGGTTAGGTTCACAACCGGTGACCTCTGTTCTTTTTCTCTTCCTGTCCCTGTTTTTTTTTAAATTATTATAATTTTTTATCCATAATTCATTATTTTCTACTCCTCTCCCAGGCAGTGCACTCATTCTACTACTTTGTTATTGCTATTACTCTTCCCAAGAAAATGCTTCAATATGAAAATGGTGCTGGTCATAAATGCATATCAAGACCTTCATTTTGAACTCAAAATTCTGTATTAAAATGTGTTGTCATTTGTAGCCTCCCAATATAAAATCATATGAATCTAAAACATTCCCAGCATGCAGTACTGTGGAGAAACTGTACCACTGTTAATGTGAATAATAATGGTTTTGTTTGTTTGCTTAACTAAAATTGTATGCGGTTAGTGTTCACCATGCTGTTCTTTAGAATATTTGCTTCAGTATTTTATTTACAGTAATTATGTTGCAGTGTATTGACATTTAAATTATGCCCCGGAAGTAGAGAAAGACCTTGATTAAGAACTTGGATGACTATTCATAACTCATGAATATGCAGATCATGATACATTTTATGATATATACACTTTTCTTCCAGAACAATATGTCATAGGTGTTTTCCACTTAACTTGCTATTCCAATTTCCCTACATTGGTGACAGCTTAGTTGTCACTACTTTACAGGCTTTAAAAACACTTTCTTTCAACCCTGTATCATTAAAATCATTCTGTATGTGTTTTCATCCTTCACATCCTTGAAGGTTTGGAGATCTCTAAAGCTGCAAATAATAATAAGTTTGGGTAAATAAAACAAATTAATATAAAATAGTATTACCATGTGAGGTTGAAATGCACATCCTCTTAAGGCCAGTATTACGCAACATTGGCATGTAATGAATAATTTCTTCTTGCAGTTTACCTTGGTTTAAAAGTGGATTATAATGTAGCCTGGAGATGGTAAAAAAATATATTTTTTAATGCTTTATATTTGACTACTTCTGGCCTTGCTGCTATACTTTTCATAAATCTGCAATAAATTGCAGGTTTATCTCATGAATAGATTCAGCCCAATATTTCTTTTGAAGACACAATTCAATCTGTAAACACAAGAGTACTAATATAATAAATAATATCAGTACTCTTGTGACAATAAATGCAGACTATGGGTGACAGTCCACAGTGGTAGGACACTGTTAGCTTGATCTTATAGTACATCCTACAAACCACATATCCAGGTTTGTCCGAGGTTCTTCATACAACAGAATTATTCTCTGCACTGAGTGTTTGTCATTTTCCTGTTTGTCATTTTCCTGTAACTACAATGACTTCAGACTCTCAGTCCTTACAAAAATGTACTTCTGTACCCACCGACCTCATGTAAACACACAGAATTCAGATACAACTTCGCACGGCCACACAATGAAGCTCAAAACTTGGATTATTTCGTTTTTCTTCTTTATACTTGGAAATGACGAGCTTAGATGTGCTAAACGGCCTGTTCTCGTCATTGTGTTCTTCTTAATTGTCCTGCCAATTACCTCATCAGAAATGCTCCATTCCCCCAATTATTAATTCTCCCCATTGGGCAATATCTACTTCTACCAAAAATATAATTTGTTCAGATATATTTAAACCAATAGCATCTATTGGATGTGCACGTGATGCTAGTTCAGCCAATAGAACATGCTAAAAAAAAAACGGACAAATTGCTTTTCTGTGGGAAGTAGCTTGCTTGCTATCCAATACTATCCAAAAGATGAATCGTGTTGCTTTTAGAGATGTATCATTTCTCAGACCAACAAAAATACATTTCTATAATCTATTTATCATTTCACATGTAAGACCTGCGTCATATGGTTTCGTGGCTCATATAGCTAGTAACTGCAAGGTAGGCCCTAAATCCCCAGACAAAACGTATACTCAAACCAATAAGGCATGGGTGCAGCCAGCTAGAAAGCTACACCTGCCCTGTTTCATTCAGAAAACTAAAAACATGTTATGTTTTAGCTTTGCTAGCTAGCTAATATAAAACTATCTATATATAACTTTTATAAAACGGCACCTACATATGTTGTAAGAATTCACCAAGGAATGACAACACAACTTTCACATTGATGTTTGTCAAGGGATTATATGATTTATCCTTCTGCTGAATTAATTTGGTTACTAACTTTATGGGCCGGTTTCCTGTTCAGGGCTTAAATTTAATCAGGACTAGGCTAATTCTACTTAAATTAATCCACACTAAACAAATGGCTTTCTGAGACATTGCTTAACTTCAGATTAATTAGTCTGAGACTCTGTAGTCTAGAACTAAGGTAATCAAGGACTAGTCAAATCATCTTTTGGAAGCCCAATTAGATTAATGATGTGCACATGGTGCTAAAGTGAGGATGCTGTAAAAACCTGGGGTGGAATGCTTCTACATAAGCATTATGCAGTGTGTGGAACTGGAGTTAGACACCTGACCCAACCAAAGAATGGACAAAGGCAAAAGAAAACGTTCAAAGAATTTCAGTGAAATTGAAAAGACCCTTTTAAAGGAAATTGTTTTAAAGTACCCTTTAATTGAGAACAAACAGCATGATTCAGGAACAGAAAACAAGAAGAAGAATGCATGGACTGCTATTTTGAATGAATTCAACTCAAATGAAAAAGTAACCAACCGGACACTCCAACAACTTCAGGTAAGATTATTTATTGTTGGCCCAATGTTACAAATCAGTCACTTTGAAATGTATGATTTCTTATGTAACATAACAGGGTGGGTCCTAAATGTATTGTATGTGCACAGAAATGTAACATAAACAATATATACAGAACTGCTAATACAATTTCTATATTGTCTTTCAAAGGTCCTGTGGAAAAACATCAAAATAAACTTTAAAAATAAACTGCCATTGCTCGTAGGGAGCATTTCAAGACAGGTGGGGGACCCCCAGTTAGACCAGAGACGGATGAGTTGGGGGACTTGTTGACTGGGATTATTGAAAGCCAGCAACCCTTGGAAGGTATCCCAGATGATGACCATTTGGACAGTGCAGGTGGGGGACCATTCCAATACTCATTTGGTAGGATAGCATGTGCTATCCCACTCAATATATAATGTTAGTCATCTCTTGCATTCTCATAATAAAAATGATAATGACCTCAACTCTTGAACCCTTCTTAAATCTAATACTACAATACTTTTCTAGAAGAAGATGACCTGATCTTGACCCAGATCTTGGAGGGGCTGGGGCAGAGTCAGGAAGATCAGCCCATGACATCTCCATCAGCAGGCAGCAGCCAACAGCAGCCAATGTCTCTATCCCAGGCAACCGGACAAGGGGGAAAAGGCTGAGCATTCATGAGAAACTTGCCATAGAATTCCATGAGTGTAAATTACAATATTTAAAAGAAGAACATGAGGTCAAGATGAAAATCCTTCATGTTGAGTTGTCTATGAAGGAGGAGGAGAGAGACATGAAGCGGCAGCAGTATCAATGTTCTTGATGTGCCTTTGGCATGGATTGGTAACAAAAGTTTTTTATTCACAATCACTTATGTATCACTCAAGATACATTTGTTATGAGAAGTGCTACAAAGCAAAAGTATCTCTGTAAGCAAGTCCATTTCTGTCATTGTCTGCCTCAGCCATGGGAACATGTGGGTCGTTGTCATCTTCAGTATGAGGGTCTGGGCAGCCATGCTGTTTGAAATAATTATGAAGCACTGCTGTTGCAATAATGACAATGCATCTTCTTGGTTCGAAACACTGGAAACGATTCTTCCATATATCAAACATGCGCTCTACTAGCCCTCTGGTGTGGATATGAGCTTGGTTGTAGCGCTGTTGCTCAGGTCTGACTGGATGAAGATAGGGGGTGAACAAGAAGTTTGTCTGTGCATACCCACTGTCACCAAGTAGGATTCCACTATGTTGTCCCGCTTCAAACTGAGCATACAAAGAGGAGTTTTGGAAAATCCTTGAGTCATGAGTTGAACCTTTCCAACGTGCAACAATGTTGGAGAACTGCATAGTGGGAGTGCACACACCTTGTACTTTTATTGAAAAGCCGTTTTTATGATTCCTGAACTCGGACACTTAATGGGAATTTGACATCCATCATTACAGCCAATTACTCCAGGGAAGTTCCCATATTCATAGAACTCTACCTTGTAGGTGGCCTGGTCAGCAGCATTGGAGAACTTGATGTAATTGTCTTTCAGTTCACATATAGCATTGCAGACTTTGTGTACTATTTTGCACACAGTTGATTCACTTACACCACACAAATCCCGTTTCACGATGGAAGGTTCCACATGCCAAAAACCTCAAGGTGATAAGTACTTGTAAGGAAGGAGGGATATGGGTTCCCCTTACTGAGTCACATGAAAGCTTTGGCTGAAGCAAACAAATTATTTCAGCTGCATTGTCTTTGTACATATGGAAACGGTCACGAAAATGTATGTCATCCAAATCATTCAGTGGGTTGCTCCTCTCCATAAGCAACCTTCTTTCTGGTCTTGGTAGTGGTCTTTGATCATCATTGAAATAGTCAAGGTAATCCATTTTCCTCTATTGTCAAGGTGAACCATGGGGCAAACAGCCTTTAATCTGAAATTAAACCTGCCTCTGGCCAGGTTTAATTTAAGCCTTCATTTAGATCTGGATTACCTCTAATCTTCCTTCTGGAAATCCAATTGTTTAAATCAAGACTAGGGCAAGTCTGAGACTACTTTAATCCATGTCTGAGAAAGCCATTTCAATAAATCCAGGATTAAAAAGTGATTTAGTCTATGACTAGGCTTAATCCCTGTATGGGAAACCGGCCCTAAAATTCCTTTGTTTAGACCTAATTTAACTGGCTAGCAAACAAATTATATAATTGGAACACTCAAAGTAATTAGAAAATCACAATCACATTTTAGAAACAATATATCTGAAAAAGGTAAACATTTTTTATATAATTTGGAGAATTGCCTCAAATGGAATATGAAATTAAAATAGACTGGAACACCAAGAACAAATCCTTTTTGTGGCATTCACATATTGGAGGAGGCTGCAATTGAAAGGAAGAAACATGGGGCCTTCATGAAATCTTACAAAAAATTGGGCGAACAACAACAGAGCACATAGGGGTCTTCCGGGCACTGGATCTTGCTTAACTGATTTAGTTTATTAATCTTGGGCGGTTCCCATCTTTTGCATTGGAATGCAGAGTTCAAAACGAAATTGAGGTTTATCCTCTGTGTGATTTTAAGACCATTTTTACAAGACATGCCAAATTTAATAAATAGCTGAAGTGTATGCACTTACAATATCAAAGAAAGACCAAAGTCAGAGTAGGCCAATTAAAGTAGGCCCACAAAACTCAACATCCCCAGTTTTGGCAGTGGCCAGATACTTATATGATGTTTTTATATGATATCATTTTTTTATTAATCCTGTGATAACTGTTATAAGTTCCACATTCACACGGTAATGGTTTTGTACTAGCATACTGCTTGTCGTTCCAAAAACAACCTCAGCCAACCTGAATTACAACAAGTGATGTTTATACATAGTTCATACTCATTGGAGCAAGTAGAGAAACCAATTGTTTCATCTGAAACATTTTTTGCATAAGTATGTAATTTTGTACCCTTGAATACTAAATCTCTGTGGTTCCTAAAAACAACAAAAACTGTCTCCCCCAGATTTATTCCAACAACATAATTAAAACAAAATGCACAATTTGTGGACATTTTTCACAAAGCCTAAAGCCCCCAAAATTGCTGTCATATATTCAGGATACTACTTGCAGTATATATTGAAGGCATTACAACAAAAACACGTGTCTATGTCTTTTGCTGCTCTTTGTTGTGGGGTAATTACTGTAAATACAAACACTGTTCATGGTGGAGGCATGAAGGCCTTTGATTTATTTTTTACAGAGTGGACCAACTGATTCTTTACCACCTACTGATTGGGTCATTTTCATCTTAGATAATTGACGTTGAAGAATAATATGTAATCTTTCTTGATGGATTGTACTGACAAGTGAAAGGCACAGAGATAGGAGATGGTTAGTTATTCTCTAAATTACACTAATTTAGTTTTAAGGCTGTGGAAAGAGGAGTCTGTCGATGATTCATCACAGAACCCTTGTTGATAAAATGGTATATTGACATTTTGCTTCTTTGGGCTGGCGCTGAAGATTAACTACTGCTCTTTGTGATTACCTGAATAGAATGAATGTTAACATTTAGACCTAATTGTTTAAAGAGTATTCTAATGATAAAATCAACATCCTTGATTTGACCAACAAAAGAGTTGATTAAGATACTACATTGTTACATGTGTACATTGTTACTTGGGAAATGGACAGTCAGAAATGATTTAAGAGCAGACAGCTTTGATCTAAATTGGCTGAAAAATATTTTGTTTGCTCATCTGTGATAAGGAAATGGAATTTGAACTACAATGACAAACTAAATGCATTTCAAGGGCCATCAAGTGGTGCATCCTGCTAAAGGTCTGGTTTTCAGTGTAGTAGCATTTCCCTGTGGTCTGGTATTGAATCCTGACCCTGCCAGTGCTGATTGTGTTCAGCAGCCCCACAGGGAATAATAGAATTATAATTTGCGTCTAGCATATTGTTTCCCACATGATTTTTTAAATATCCCTATCTCCTACATTTTGGTTAAAATCCCCTTGGCTGTGTCACTTTCACCTCAAACCCCTTTGTGTTCTGTAGTAACAACATGACACTTGTGATACAATATCGTGGTTACAGTAGGTAGAACAACTTAGTGTGTTCGTTCTGTTACGGATCTGATGATTTGTCTGTAATGGATCTGGATGAATGTGGCTAAAGCTAAGCTAAAATTTGACCCCAAGATCACTATCTACACATGCATAGATATATATATTAATATTAGTGGACCAAGCCATTCGTAGCTCTGCAATTGAGGAGTTTGAAGCACTGTTGGCCCCCTGCTGAAATTAAAGCAGTACAATTATGCTCCATTGTAAGTCAATGGAATATCACATATTTTGACTGTAAAATACATATCTTTTTGATCAGATTGTGAATATAACTTAGCTCAAAATGTCCGGGGGGAAACATGCTACAGGCCGCTAAGGCTACTTGCCACACTAGACAAGATGCATAACAAATATCACAATTTTAAAATGCGACAACAGTTGGTTTGTCACAACACAAGCTAGCAGTTTGTGTGCTCAGTAATCCAAATTAATTTAGCTGACAAACAATAGCTAGGCTTAATCCGTTATGGGGGGGTCATGGTAGAAGCGTTCTCGTCGCGGCCCTGTTTCAACTAATTCTACCACTACCATATACGTCAAAGGATCTAATTCAGCTACGAACGCTCGTCAAAGTGATCAACATGCCCAGAGACCGAAGCAGACGTCGGTGTCAAAAACCCGGGTCTTCTTTAAGACCGGCACTGACTGTTCTGTCTGCTAACATCGAAGGGCTATCAGCAGCGAAACAAGACCTACTCGCTGCGATTTGCAAGGAAATGCAATGCGATGTCCTATGCCTACAAGAGACACATCGCGGCAGTGATAACAATCGCCCTGCGATACCCAGAATGACTATGGCAATTGAAAGACCACATCGCCAGTACGGAAGTGCCATCTTCGTCAAAATTGACTCAGTCATAGAAGCTACAGCTAAAACGGAGGTAAACAACATAGAAATTCTAACGGTAGAGTTTAGCAGAGCCATGGTCACCTCTGTGTATAAACCACCAGACGCAGATTTCACCTTTACAAATCCCCTACCAAACCCCCATAACAAGGCGCAGATTATAATCGGGGATTTCAACAGCCACAGCAACCAATGGGGGTACAGTGAAACAAATCCTGATGGTGAAGCAGTGGAGGAATGGATGGACGCCAACCAGCTTAGCCTCATCCATGACTAAACAGCCGAGTTCCTTCAACAGTACTAGATGGAAGGGGATCCAACCCAGACCTCGTATTCACAAGCAATAGCATAGCTGGCTCCAGCAAGAAACTTGTTATGGCTGTAATACCAAGAACGCAACATCGCCCCATCGGTGTACAAATACACGCAGCAGTGGTACCAACCACCGTCCCATTTAGAAGACGTTTCAATTTTAAAAAGGCAAACTGGGAAGGATTCACACAAGAACTGGATCAAAAGGTCAGCCACATCAGACCACTCCCAGAGAACTACTGCCGGTTCATTAAAGCAGTTCAGAAAACAGCCAGAAGGAAAATCCCCCGAGGTTGCAAAATAAATTACATCCCAGGCCTAACCCCTGAGAATGCTGAACTTTATAATGAGTACATCACCATGTTCGAATCTGATCCCTTCTCTGAAGAAACAATAACAACAGGAGAGCAGCTGATGACCAGTATCTTCCAAGAGCGCCAAAACACCTGGAATACTCTGATAGAGACAACGGACATGTCAAAGAACAGCAAAAAAGCATGGGCCCTTATTCGCAAACTCGGAGGCGATCCAAAGACAACTAAAGAACACTGCAATACCACAGCTGACCAAGTCGCCCACCAACTGCTGCTGAATGGAAAAGGCCCTAGGAAACGACAAAAAGCCAAACTAGACAGGAAAAGGTACCATGCGAACCCAGGCTTCACAAGACCTTTTACTATGATTGAACTGGAAACAGGAATACATAGCTTGAAATCAGGGAAAGCAGTTGGTCTGGATAACATCGCAACAGAACAGATCAAGTACTTGGGAGGACAAACAAAGTTATGGCTCCTCAATCTATTTAATAACTGTATGGCTACACATAAGCTACCAAACATCTGGCTCAAGGCACGAGTACTAGCACTCCTGAAACCTGGAAAGGACCCGTCTGATGCTAAGAGTTTCCGGCCAATCTCACTTCTATGTCACACATACAAGCTGTTTGAGCGCCTGATACTGAACAGGATTGCACCATCCATAGACGAAAGATCATTCCAGAACAAACAGGGTTCCGTCCAGGCAAATCAACAACTAGCCAACTCACAACCTCACACAACATATTGAGGATGGATTTGAGAGAGGACAGATTACAGGTGCTGTCTTTGTGGACCTGTCTGCTGCTTATGACACAGTCAACCACAGACGACTCCTATGTAAGATCTTGGAGATCACAAAAGACATCCATCTAACAGAGCTAATGGAAGCCATGCTCCAGAACCGCAGATTCTATGTTGAATTAGGCGGAAAACGCAGCAGATGGCGCAACCAAAAGAATGGCCTCCCACAAGGCAGTGTGCTTGCCCCACTGCAGTACAATATCTATACAAACGACCAACCCAGAGATGATGCCACCCGTCGCTTTGCATATGCAGATGACCTGTGCATCACCGCCCAAGGCACAGACTTCATGAGTATCGAGGAAACTCTCAAAGACGCCCTCTCAGGATTAACAACCTACTATGAGGTGAACCATCTACGTGCCAACCCAGCAAAGACACAAGTATGCGTTTTTCACCTGAGAAACAAGGAAGCTAAGCGCCAACTGAATGTGTCCTGGTGCGGAACACCACTGTCACACTCCGAGCATCCTGTCTACCTCGGAGTCACACTCGACAGATGTCTCACTTTCAAGACACACATCACAAAGACAAAGGCAAAAGTGAGCACCCGCAACAACATCCTGCGCAAACTCACTAACACCAGATGGGGTGCATGCCCCAAAACACTACGTGCCACAGCCCTTGCCCTCTGCTTCTCTACTGCAGAATATGCCTGCCCAGCATGGGAAAGATCCACTCACGCCAAAAAGCTGGATCCCGCCCTTAACGAAAGCTGTAGATGCATCACTGGGTGCCTGAAGCCAACCAACACCAACAACCTGTACATCCTGGCAGGTATTGCCCCTCCAGACATCAGAAGAGCAGTAGCCAGCAGGACAGAGCGGCGCAGGCAAACCACAGATGAGAGGCACCCCTACATGGCCACGTACCTGCCCCCAGCCGATTAAAATCACGGAAAAGTTTCCTGACCAGCACTGCTCCACTGGAGAAAACACCAACTGAAGCTCGCCTCGCAATGTGGAAGGAAAAGCTGAACAACCACCCACACAGCCCGACCATGCACATCCCCGCGCCGAAGCCTCCCACCAGGAGATAACAACTGGGCAAAGTGGAAATGCCTGAACCGGCTCCGCTCAGGCGTGGGCCGTTCCAGGGAAGCCCTAAGCAGATGGGGGTACCTGAGTGGTCCAACAACCTGTGACTGTGGCACAGAACCCCAGACCATGGAACATCTCCTCCGATGTCCTCTACTAGGCGGACCCTGCACAGCAAAGGACCTAGCACTCAACAACACCAAGGCACAGCAGTGTACCAATCACTGGCTGGACGTCGTGTAGTCTGAATGGCGACTCTTGTATATGGACACGAAAAGAAGAAGAAGATCCGTTATGGAGAACACAAAGAAATGAAACAAGAACTAAATCAATGGCGTCAAAGTCGAGAACTCAAGACATCCACGAGTTAGTTTAACAATTAACATTTTGGCAACAAAGCATTCTATGTAATCAGTGGGAAAAATTGCGACGATAACGGGCTACAAACCAGCGACTATCTGGCTACGGCAAAATGGCAGTTGGCAGTGTCCTGCAAAGAAAGCACAATCTTTAAAAGACCGATCATTCAATACATGACGTATTTGCAATCACAATTTATTAGCACTAGCATGACATAAAAAGATGTAATATGGAGGCAGAGGCATTCCGACAAACATGGAAGTGTACCTCATTCAGACGAAGGGGTTGTTCTTACTATCGATCACCACATTCAGCCACAGGCTTTCTCACTCTTCTCAGCTAAGTTACTGTGCTATACAGTTAATGGAGTGAATTAAGGTAAAAGTATAGCCTAGTCTTTGAAATTATTCAGTAGATTTTTTTACTAAATTAACACCACACTGAGATGCAATATTATCTTCTGTATTTTTAATAAAATGTTTAACAAACCCTCACATGAGCATGTGAACCTGTGTTCATGTTGTCCCCATCTGTTTGTTGTAGGCACCACAACCCATACACGCATGCAGACAGACTCACACGTGTACACGCACATACAACAAACTGCACTCAATTGCTACTTTGTCTGCTTCATTACACTTGCCTTGCCCCACGTCGCCTACACAGTTACGTCCTTTTTCCCCCCTCTCCATTTCCATCAAAACATCACAGATGAGGTCCTGAGCTCAATTAATCACATTAAGAAGCCACCACACAACCCCCCCCATTAATCATGTGGACTGCTGTGCTCCGCGAATCAAACGCCTTCTCCGCTGGAACCTGTAATTCTATCAACTCACTCCAGCTCTCCCTCACACATACACTGACAGCATGCCCCTATAAGACCCTACACAGGCAGCAGCCAGACGTATTCAATTCCAAGCAAGCTCACACGCGTGGGCCCCAGGTTGAGTGAGTCATTTGCAGAGAATTGAGGACAAAGCCATTGAGAAGGATTAACAGAGTTTTACGTGAGGTTAACAAAGCTAAAATGAGTCAAGTTTGAGAACAGACAATATGTTTTACAGCCACAACAATCAGTGATCAATTGAAATTAACATGGAGTATATAGCAGCAGTTAAATAAATGTGCTTTTAACCAGAAGCACAGCGACAAGATCAAATAATAATGTTATACCCTTAGGAGAACTTCGAAATATCCAGCGATATCAATTAATAACGCCACTTATTGTTTTCCTTCATTTTGTTTTACGATTTTTACATTTCCTTCACCTAAAATATCTGCCATTCAGGTCCATAAAAATGTGCGTTGTCCTTCATTTTGAATTAAGAATTGATGTGAATATGAATTGATTTTATAATGTGACTTCCTGCTTGAATATATAACTTTTTTTTAAATACATAAAACATTTTGATAACCTTAATCTACAGTTATGGTGCCAAGTATTTCTCCCAGGTTGCATTTTATAATAAGTGCTTACTGTTATGGGGTGATTGTAACATTCACAATGCTTAGTGCTATAAATATATGCAACACTCTATTACATTGTTTGATAGTCATTCAATTTATGAGATTGTTAGCATTATCATTACACACCCTTTCATTTTTTCCATGAACATTTAAATCATAGATAATCTTAGAAATAAAAATAAAAGGGTCCTAACAGATCCGCTGTGAAACATCCGGAAAATGCAGCACATTTGGTAGCGCAATCAAATGGGAGCCTTCTCAGATCCAGTGTGATGAGTCTCGGCTAATGGTGAACAGAGACACTGCTGGAAACGCATAGAGAGTTTCTCAGATCCGGCTCCGCTGAAGGCAAAAACAGTCTCCAGTTTGTGCACTGTAGTGATGGCCGAGGCTCACGTTTTACCCAAAACGGCAGAGGTTCAAAGACCCGTTCAGAACAACCGTGCAAACAAGAAATAATTTCTCTCACTTGGTCGGGTGGGCAAAGGGACTTGAAGTCAATCAGTCATAGTCCGTGACAAGCTTCTGATGAAGATGAGGCAAAAAGGCTGAAGCTTCCTGTCCTACATGCATTTGGGTTTATATTGTATTGTAAGTATGGACATTGCTTTGTCAAAGTCTGTGCTTATATGTATAAACATTTACAAATGTGGAAAATGGATAAGCAAGTTTCCTAATTCTTGATTAGATGTACACAGCTTTGTCATGACAAGGAGTCCTCAACAGACATTTGTAGCTTTGGTTTAAGGTTGAAAGTGTCATGGTTGTAAAACAAATACAACATGAATATGGGTGCATGTAAGATAGATATTTTAAATGTCAAGACACAGCACCAATAACTTTAAGCTGTATCAGAGAAAGGCTTTTGTTAAAGGGATAGCCTTTTTGGCAGTTCAACCTTCTGCACCTGGAAAACCGGTAATGGAAGCTTTCTCTTTGCCAAGGATGGCTCACTGAGTCTACGCTCGTAAGATTTCTGTGGCTCATATAGCTTGACCTATAAGAAAGACACGCATAGATGACTTCCCCAACAAAGGATTCATCTTTCAGGGGAAAATCAGGAGAAACTCAATTCCCTCACCACAATGCCTTTTCCATATCAGTAGTATTCAAAACTAACATTGATCTTCCCACTATTATACAATGAAAACCATCAATACATTTAGCAGTTTTCTATGTATTTTCCTTCTAGAGGGCAAAAGAACCACAAAATGTGTCATCTTGTACACCATTTTTGGTGAAGTGAATTGAATGTAAATGGTTTTATTTTGCTTTTCTTCTGCTTCCAAAGACCACTTCTCACAGAGAGGCTTTTAGCTTGCACCCGTCCGCGATCGGCGAGTGAATCATATCAAAGGGGGTAAAATATAAATTTTATTTTTTAATTTTTTTATCCCACTAAATCCTGACACTTCACAGCGCTTCACCCACTTCTGTGAAAATCAAGTGCCCCATTAGTCAAGGTTGGAGATCCATGTTCTATTTTGGTTTTAGCCTCCAACTCTCCAGAAGTGTGAGGTGATACTGGCCGAGATGAGGAGTGGGCCTGAGAATGGAGTTTCGTCAACGCTAATGCAATGTTACAGATGTCTGAAGCACTTTGTGTGTCCTTCAGCGAGTCCGGCGCATCTGAAATGTGCATTTCTCCCTGCCCTAATGGCGTTTCCCCGCTCCGTGGGGAAGGCAATTAATGGCAACAAGGGTGGGGGATACACTCCAAACAACTTGATAACTTCTATTTGCACATCAAACGGCTCCTTTCTTCATCCTCACGAATTTGCATACGATAAGAGAAAGGTGCGTCAATTGCAAGAGGTCACTGTTCACTCGAGTTCGCTGAGTTGGGTGATGTTAACGGAAGTGGGGAAGGGGGTGGGGGGGACACATGAAGCTCGAGGAGAGGTAGAGCAACATGCACTGTTCCTGAAGGGGAATCTAGCCTCCAATGGCTGATAAGGTTAAGAAATGTTGGTCTTGGTTAATATATAGTGTCCCTTTAAAGTCTACACCCAATATTAAACATTTCACCTTTTTGTTGCCTTACAGCCTGAAATTAACGCATATTAAGTCAGACTTTTCCGCCTTTATTTATACATTTTAACCCTACAACTTCAAATTGAAACAAATAATTTCTGAACATTAATTAACATTTTTCAGATGGGGTGTAGATTTTAAAGGGGCATATGTTTTTAAAAATAAAGGTTTTCAATTACAAGCAATGATTGCACATGCCCTCTGAGTTTACTAGTCTGAGAGCTGAACAGATGTACAGTGTCATCAACATGGCACAATAATGATATATTTAGCTTGAGATTTATACAGTCAAGTCCAAAATCATACTCTTCTGGCTCCCGCGGGTAGCATCACCTGCTGTCATGTGCTCTCCTGCTCCTCCACTGCAGACAGTTTTGGTACGTCTTAGTGCTAGGAACAAAAAATTAAAAGGGTTGTGTCCGACATTTATGGGGTGCCAAATGTGATATCCGAATGTGATAAATGCATTTGTTTTACCATGCATTTTCCCCAAATGATGGATGGCTTTTTCATCAAAAAATTAGTATAAAATATGAGGTGAAAAACACTGCTCCTTACTTCAGTGTCTGAGATAGTTGTAACAATTAATTATGTAAGTCACATTTAGTAATTACTTGGTTTTGCATGAAAATTTGTTTAACCTTTGTATTTAGTTTAGAGGCTCAGATGAAAATATCTTGTATCGAATTTTTATACCAACGCTTGACACATTTGATTACATGAACCCGTACCAAATTCTGTAATCACATAATGAAATCGATTAAAGCCTTTGCTTGATTGATGAGATTTAATTAAATGAACACACCAAAACACTGAAGACCTTGCCTAAACCATGTCAATGTTCCTTCTCACTTGAGGATTGGAGAAATTACCTTTTACAATATATTTTTGAATCATAAGGTTACTTTTATTGTTATAATTCAAAATGTTCCAACTAGTTTTAGATTATTGCTGTGATTATTATTATGTCCTGTGCAGCTCTATGGATTTATTTATTGAGTTTGAATACCCTATTGAAGAGCTGCACAACATTTTGTACCATGAAGTGCCACTAACTTTACACATAAAGTTGTATAAAATATGATTCCAGAGAATCATTAAAAACATTGACCTCTGTGCTTTATCTCATTCATTACAGTATGCTAATCATAATTCTGTATAGTGAGATCCCAACCTATGTAATGTTTGGTGAAGAAGAGACACGTCTTTAGATACATTTTACATTATAGTTACATTTTAGGCATTTAGCAGACACTCTTATCCAGAGCTGGATATTTTTACTGAAGCAATTCAGGTTAAGTACCTTGCTTAACAACTGCAGTTTCCCACACCCGAGAATCGAACCGGCAACCTCTGAGTTAGAAGCCCAGTTCCCTAACCATTACACTACACAGCCGCCTGTTACAGTGGCATTATTACCTCTCCCCAGTTCTAGGTAAAAACGAGAACTGGGGAGAGGTTTGCAGCTTGGCAGCCATGGCAGCCATGTTGAGTGACATAGGAGCATTTGCTTCATCAAGGTTTAGATTTGATACCTTGCAGATGCTGCACAGCTGCTGCGATCCTTGTCTAAAAAAGCTTGTGGTCGTGTATATCCAGCATTGCTCCCTTCCTTCATAAGATACTAAGTGAGCTCCAGGACCTCTCCGGAGTTGATATGATTACTTATTGGGAGCAGATGGGGATTTCTCCAAAGACCTGCAGATGGACTGAACTTCCCCATCACCTGACCGAGGAGCTACAGTGTGCTGTTGGACCAAAGTCAGATGCATGTAAACAGGGGCATGTCCAGGGAGGGGCCTGGGGGGCACCTGCCCCCACAGAAATTTGGTTGGCCACCCTGGGTGCCACTCTACATCATCTGGCTCTTGATAGGTTATTAGGTTGTCAATCACATATTTTCAAATGTATTACATTTTGAATGCGCCCCCCTGTGTGGTTCTGTGCCACTCTTTGGCCACCCCTGTTAAAGTGGTCTGGGCCCGCCACTGCATGTAAAGTCAAATGTTTCGTTCTGAGGAATTCTGATCACTTATGTGGACTCTGTTAAGAAAATCAATATAGGTTACAATAAATGGATATAACACATACATTTAAGAAAACATGTACAATCATTGGTACTCGTAGCTGTACACGTAGTATAGTATAACGGTTAGGGAACTGGACTTGCATCTCAGAGGTTTCAGGTTCAGTTCCAAGGTGGGGCATGCCATTGTACTCTTGAGCAAGATGCTTAACCAGAATTGCTTCTGTAATTCTCCAGCTGTATGAGTTGAAAGTATGTCAAACTGGAAGCAGTGTGAGCTGCTCTGGAAAAGTGTTTGCGAAGCAAATAAATAATAAAATAATAACAATTTCCAGAATATTCCCTTTTACTTTATACTGACTAAATAATGATTGATCATCTTTTGTAGAACTGATGACAGCCAAAAATGTATGCATTTATTATACATTAACAATACATCTATAGCCTCTTACAATCAATCATATAATCTTCATAGCACTTGAATATGCATGGTTTAGCTCCATCTCAAGATGGATTATACAATTCAAAGCTATGCATCTGGTTAGTGGTTCCATGACTGGCAGTTAATCCTAGCAACAGATTCACCCGAAGAGATTTCATCATTCTGTGTTTTCATGAACGCAGCATTATAATGGAACCCACGCACATCTACAGTACAACCTTGGAGTCTACAAAGCCGTTCTCCTTAATTACACCAGCACATTGTCAAACCGATTTTACACTCAGTCACTTTCTCTCCCTCTCTGCACAATTTTTATATTTATGAATCCTTTAATTGGGAAAGCTGGATAAGGTCATTAATATCAATCAAAAGAACACTCGGGAAATAATTTATAAAATAATAATTTACCCCAAACTGTATTGATTTCGATAGGGCATCAATTTAAATGTCCCTACTAATTGAAAAGGGAGTTCTGAGGCAATTGCTATCAATATTAATTTCCACAATTGTGTGGCATCCTCATATGTAAGATTACACATTTATGTATCTCTGTAATGTATATTTGTGTTCTGTAAGATTCCAAAAATATCAAGCAATCTCATTATAAATACATTTACATTACATTACATTTTAGGCATTTAGCAGAAGCTCTTATCCAGAGCAACTTACAAAATGTGCATTAATACATTAATCATGATTAATCATAGTCCACGCCAGAGATCAGTGATGTGATACAGTAATAGACATAATCGTTGGCAGCTGCAAACCGTACCTGTAACACAAGGAGGGAAACGTTTTTGGGGTTTTTTTTGGGGGGCAGACAACATAGGTACATATTATAAAATTCAGTATTGAACATGAAAGCAGTGGTGATGACAATTAGAGGTAATGGAGTCTGAAGAGGTGGGTTTTCAGTCTCTTGCGGAAGATGGCTAGTGAGTCAGCGGTCCTGACCAAGTGTGAAAGATCGTTCCACCAGTGGGGGGTCAGGACAGAGAAGAGGAGAGACCGCGAGGAGCGGCTGCCAGGCACCCGCAGGGAAGGGACAGTCAGTTTGCCCTAGGAGGCGGAGCGGAGGGGTCTGGCTGGGGTGTAGGGTGTGATCAAATCAAATTTATTTGTATAGCGCTTTTCACAAATGCATTGTCACAAAACATTTAACAGAAGGGAACCCTTAGTGATTGGAGGTAGGAGCGAGCAGTTCCTCTAGCAGCTTGATAAGCCAGCACCAGCGATTTCAATTTGATGCATGCTGCAATAGGGAGCCAGTGAAAAGAGGTGAGTAGAGGGGTAACGTGTGTACTTGGGTTGGTTGAACACCAGACGTGCGGCAGCATTCTGGACCAGTTGCAGTGGCTTGATGGCACAGGCCGGTAGGCCTGCCAGCAAGGAATTGCAGTAGTCCAGATGTGAGATCACCAGGGTCTGGACCAGGAGTTGTGTGGCCTCTTTGGTAAGGAACGGTTGGATCCTCCAGATGTTATGGAGGGAGAATCGGCAGGTCCGGGTGATTGCTGCGATATGGCCCGAGAAGCTCAGCTGGTTGTCCAGGGTCACTCCAAGGCTTCTGGCAGACTGAGACGGAGACACTATGGAGCCTTTCACAGTGATTCAAGCATTCATTCGCTGGGAGGAAGAGCCGTTCCTTTTTCCCCAGGTTCAGCTTCAGGTGGTGTGTGGACATCCAGGCAGAGATGTCTGCTAGACATGCAGAGATATGTGCTGGGACCTGGGTCTCAGAAGGAGAGAAGGAGAGAGAGTTGGGTGTCATCAGAGATGACCGAACCAAGTGATTTGGTAGGGGGAGGAGAGGACCTAGCACCGAGCCCTGCGGGACTCCAGTAGAGAAGATGTAGGGAGGGGAGAGGGATCCTCTCCAGGCCACCTGGTAGGATCGGTCAGCTAGGTATGATTCTAACAATACCAATGCAGATCCAGAGATTCTGATTGAGATTTTGCCACTTGTAGAGCCTCAATGACTGCAAGGAGAGCAGTTTCTGTGGTGGCCTGCCTTGAACCCAGATTGGTTGGGATCAAGCAGGTTGTTCTGTAGGAGATAAGCAGACAGTTAATTATATACAGCCCTCTCTAATGTTTTGGAAAGGAATGAGAGGCGAGAGACAGGTCAGTAGTTAGAAATTATAGCAGGATTTAGAGAGGGTTTTTTGAGGAGGAGGCTTATATGGGCCTTTGTGAGGAAAGAGAAGCGTTAACATTGGGCACAAAGGGGAGGATGTCCATAACAATGGACTGGAAAGGGGGGGAAGGAATAGGATCGGGAGGGCAGGTGGTAGGACGGTGGGAGTGAACAAGTTGTGAGATGTCGGAGTCAGGGAGGGGTGAGAGGAAGATGGGAGTGAGAGGTTTAGGTTGTGAGATGGGTGAGGGAGAGTTAGGTGCGGGAGGGGATGGGGAGAAGGAGTTGCAAATGTCATCAACCTTCTTGTGAGGGGGGGTTGGGGGGAAGACTGAAAGCAGTGGTTAGACACATGCAGAGGAGATACCACAATGTTGGGTGAGGTGCAGTTTCTAGTGAAGACCAGGTCCAGTTGGTTGCCGGCCTTGTGGGTAGATGGGGATTCAGCCATGGTGAAGTCAAGGAATTGAAGCAGGGGGAAATGCGGAGGACTGATGGGTGTCCAGCAGCAAGTTGAAGTCACCGAGGAGTAAGTTGGGAGTGCTATCCTCAGGGTATCCATCTAAGTAGGGTATCCATCTCATCTAGGAAACTCCCCAGTGGATCCCCAGTATACCTGTCCCTTCACCTCTACCTTTGGGTCGTGGAGTATGGGAGAAGGTGTAGGCAGCAGAGAGGGCAGCAGCAGTGGCCATGTTTTGCGGAGTGAGCCATGTCTCGATGAGCGCCAGGAACTGCAGGGAGAGTAGGGAGGCCTGGCCCAATATTAAATCAGCCTTCCGGACAGCGGACTGGCAGTTCCATAGTCCCCCTGCTACGTCAACACCGGTGGATCTAGATGTGAGAAACAGATTAGAGGGAGTTGGTACCCTCCTTCTAGAGAATCTAGGGGAGGACACATGGACTGGGATAGAAATATTGCATATGGTGTTAGATGTATAAACACAAAACTACTACTAGAAGAGTTAAATTATAGTACTTACCGTGCCGCGTAGACTCCTGGGTAGACTCCCAGGTAGACTCATCAGTCTTTGTGCACTGAGTCTTCATGCGGTGAGGCTAGGGAGGTGAGGCTGCCACTTCTCAGAATTAACGGTGCTTAAGTATGAGTGCTGGGGTAATTCCTACTGCCAATTAGCCATTGAAAACAATGGACCGAAACCAGCGAATTAACGAGTCGCACCAACAATTCAACACGCACGGAACTAAACTGATTGCTTGTTAGAAACTGTAATACAAGCAATGAACGGAGAAGATAGCTTCAAATTAAGCAACTAAATATCAAACGATGCTAAAACAGATAAATACTCATGCGTAAAACAGAGCGAGGGTAGGACAGATAACCTAAGCAGGAAACCACAGTTACAAGGTACGATACAGCTACAACAACTAGGTCTTAGACCAGATAACTTACAAATCTCAACGTTGCCCGATGAAAAATCTCAAACCAGATTGAATGCACACTGAGGAATCTGCTCTGCTACGCTCTTAAAGTAGCCATTGAAAACAATGGACCGAAACCAGCTAATTAACGAGTCGGGCCCAAAATTCAACACGCATGGAACTAAACTGATTGCTTGTTAGAAACTATAATACAAGCAATAAATGGAGAAGATAGCTTCAAATTAAGCAATTAAATATCAAACAATGCTAAAACGAATAGATACTAATGCGTAAAACAGAGCGAGGGTAGCACAGATAAACTAAGCAGGAAACCGCAGTTACGAGGTACAATACAGCTATTATCTAAATTATTATTATCCATCTTGCATGGAAAACATTTCAAAGTGGAATTTAAATGTTTTATTCTTTAGAAGTGAAGCTGGCAATTGGGAACAACTAGGCCAATGCGATTGAACTTGCCATATTTTCAATTGTCTGCATTTGTTTTGAAGTGTGGGTCATTTCTTCCTTGTAGTAGTGTACATCAGAGGAAGGCACAGATGAAGGGATTCTTTTCTTCAAAAACAGGAATGGCTTTCTTGCACTTATGAAGACAGTACTGGGACATACTGCATAGCATGATTTTAGAAAACCATTAAAGTGATGTCGGGCATATCAGTCTGTTTTTACAAAAAAATGCTTACACAGAGGAGAAGAGGGGAACAAATAGGAAACTTAGAGCACAGCGCAGGACACCTGCAAGCACATCCACAGAGGGGGGGCTTTCTTCTTAAAAGTAACTCGACTGTCTGAGAGCTGCACATGCTTGTTCCTGACAGAATTTTTCATTAGGCCGCGTGAATATTTCATTGAGTATACATCCTGCAGTGCTTTCCGCCCCTTTCCTCTTGCGCATTAGGAATCTGAGCCGCCACAATTTGGTGGACTCATCTGCATGTGAATGCTGGCCTGTTTAGTCTGATCCTCAGGGGCAGGGCCTGGCCAATCGCTTGAAAGAGATCCTCTCTCCTCTTCCTTATTCCAAAGCTGGCGGGAATACTCATCTCCTCAAATCCCTGGACAAACGCCCATGGCTTCTTCCCCCCCCCCCCATATGGAATGTGAGCTTTGCTTCCTCATTAATTACATACCACAGTCTGTAGATTACAACCTTCTTTCTTCAAACAGCTGGAAGTCTTGTGTTGCACTGAAACTAAGTTTCAATTCTCCTGGTAGGTCTACCTTGTCGTCATAGCAACTTGCCTTCGCATGGTTCCTCGCCCTCGCTCAAGGTTCTCTATAGGGCTTCTAGCCTGGCTTCAAGGATGACAGTATATTCAACTGAGAGAGATGATAAATATAGGTTCCTCTGTTTTCCAGAATTTTCCAGTTAACACTGATTTTGTTTGCCTGTCCTGGAAAGCCTTTGAAATTGAATCTTGAAACTTATTTCAGAATTAGCATAATGTATAGGTTTTGTTTTTTCACAATAGCCAAGTCATCATATTCTGGCCACTTATTCTGCTTCACTGGTAATTCTCAAGGTGTTTCAATTTTAATCACCATCTGTTGCTCTAATTCCCCCTACAGATTAAGCAATTTATTGAATATATAACTTTAGTGAGTAAAACCAAAACGCAGCACACTGAATTTCACATTTTATTTTTTTAAATGCAATCTAAGATCGAAACAAAAAAAAAGTTTGTTATTTAAATCTTAATTAAACATATGTAGAACACTCATACTACAATAACCTATAATACATTAGTTGTAGCAATATAATCACAATATATTTGTTTAACAACTGTTTTGTTTCATGTTTTATTTTCAAATATGGATAAAATATGTATCTGTAAAAGTATAATTTGCAAATTGAGCACTGACAACACGGAAAATACATAATCTGTTGTCATCACAAACAATTCCCCAGTCTGCAAAGGATCAATCGATTCAATTGCATCACAATATTCACGCAAGATGTATAAAGGCTAAGTGAAGTGGTCACAACCTTGTAGACAGGGTCAAGATCCACAAGCACGCAGCGATGTCAATCCCAGTTCAAGTGAACTTGACACGCCACATGTTTGATATTTTCAATATAAGATAAGAGCACACAATTATATTACATAGTTTCACAAAACCTGAAATTTTAAGTTCCTTGGAAAACTTACTGGCCACAAATAACCTTACCAGCATTACAAACAATGTCAGAGAACTAGAATCTATGTATAAATCTATGATCTATGTCAGGTATGCCATCCGCCAGGTTACAGGGTGGCAGTTCATACCCCATGACTATACAGCACCAAGAGTTTGTCACTTTTCAGGGTCTCCCACAGACCTAACTACAACGGTCTACGTGTAGATATAAAATAGTCCAAGAATGATTAGTTTATAATACTGAACAGATTTGTTGTGCCCATGGCAATATGTGCCAAGTTTATTTTCGAAACTTGCATCTGTTTAGAAATTGTAATTAGATTACCTCCACAATATTGGCACGCCTAGTTTTATTCACATTAATAATCTTCTCACCTACTCTGACCCATTAAATGAATGGTTATGTGATACATAACACAATAAGTGTGACGTGAGTTTCAATGTTCCATTATCATATATTTGGGGGAGAGAGTGTCCTATTTGTGTTAAAGGCACCAATGCCCAAAAGATCTAACTGTGATAAAAGTAGTATTGAATTACAGCAGTCATTCCTTTTGTTATATTTAAGTTCAAACAACGCAACTGTGTTGAAAAAACATATTTAGGAAAAGTCCGGGACTGGGAGTGACTTGACGTTCCCAACGGCAAAGTTATAGTTTAATTTTACAATCACTGAAATGTCATGGTGCTCCTAGTGTTAACTCACAATTTAGTTTTAGCTCACAATTCACATCAAAATCTATGTTGACGAGCCCATTGTTGCAGACGGGTTTAAAATAATACAGTTAAATCACAACTCATGCTGCAGATTCTCAATCTTTATTAAACTCAATACTGCTGATCTCTGCAACATATTCAGCAATTACTTCATTAATTCAGTGAAAGCCTTGAATTCATGTCACACCATGAATAGCTCAGATATATAACTATATTTGAAGAAAAATTCCATGACTCAATTGTCTTTTCACTTATAAATGCATACTTATACATGATTGTGGAAGGCGTTGGTCTCGGCAGGGAATCGGGGTGATTAACAACCACGCCTACTAGGGCAGCCAGCGCACACACCTATAGGCATTTTCTAATCATATCTGTGTGCTTAAAACTGCTCTGCTCTCGTAGGTGACTGGAACACGGAAGCAAAAAGCTGGCGAGAGAGAACCCTTAGACCGAGTAGAAAACAACTGAAAAGTTTCCCACATTTGTGTGTGTGAATGTCCAGTGTTTTGCCGAAAGGCGCTTTAGGTTTAGTTCGTTATTATGATTTATTGTTTTTAGCCAGAACCCGTGAGGGGAACAGCCAAAGTTTATTTTATTAATTTATATAGTTTTGGTTCTCAGGCGTGCTCTCCCTCTCTGATGAAATAACCAATAACTGCCGACCAATAACTTCATTGCCTGTGTCCTGCTGCTCTGTGGTGTGTCATGCAGCTTGGAACAATTATATTAATACCCTCACCCTTATTGTATGGTACAATTCAAAAATGTGATATCACAAATGTGAATTTTCAAAAAAGCCAAATTGCATATACAAAGCATACACTCTGTAGATCTGGAAAATACAATTCCTAAATTTGGTCTGCGTACCAAATTATTGATATCAAAATGATGCCATGTTACAATATATTTCACAGAAACTAAACAAGCAGTGTTCCAAAGCAATGCTTCCCATATGTTCCTTCTCTCTCCAGGTACACGGCTGCCCTTTCCTCCTTTACCACCATCTCGCTCAATCACACCTTGGGCATGCTTATGGCCATGTTCCAAGTAGTCATTAGTTCTGCCTCATACCGTGTCATGTCAAGCTTGGTTAGAAAACCACCTGAATACATTACATTTCCTGGAGGTAAAATCAAACTGAGCAGTTTCAAGCTAAGCATTTTGTCCAAGGTGCCATTGACCTCACTAACTCAATAGGGCTATACAGAATATGTATGGAGGTCTATTCTATCAATGTCCATGTGGTTTGCAGTACAAAACACATGGGTTTGCCCAGGATTCCTTTATCCTGGCTAACTCTGACCTCTCGATAGCCTCTCTGAGGGATGACCCACTCGGTGGCTGGATGACATGATACGTTGTACCACCAACGGCAGGACAGCAAGCTTTCAATTGTCAGTTACAATACAGTGAACTAGCATTTGGAGTGCTCAAAATGCATTTCAGATGTTTGGACATATTGGGTAGTAAACTACAAAATGCCGCAAAGATAAAGAAGATCAATGTGTGGTAGTTGTAATTTGTCCCAAAGATCTGCTAGTCCTGGTTCATTCCGAGGGTGTAAGGTCGCTCGCTTTACACTGCAGAGATGTCTGCAGAAAACTGTCACAAAAATATCACAGAAATTATACCAAAATCTTAAAACACAACAAAGACTTCAGTGCATGCACTTAATGATGCAAACCAATTTGAATGACCAGATAAGATTTTGAATGGCCAATATGCCAGACTGATAAAAAAACAGTAACAATTTCGAAAGGAGCAGCATTTGCTGGCCTTATTAGCCTTGGCCTTATTTGAAAAAAACTGTCGTCCTTTGAAAAAAAAACAATGCCATGGAACACCAATAGTTACTAATTATTTAAAAGGGTCACAATTAACAATTAATGGCACAGATACTAATTAGTTACCAATCATTTAGAAGTAGTTATTATATATTTATAAATCATTAGCTAATAGTTTGTTCACAAGCTACTAACTTGTGGCAAATGATAACTATTGTAAAATGCTAGCAAAAACCCTTATGAACCATTTCAGTTTAACAACATTAACAGCTAACACCTTCTGTTTAGAATTCAGCAAGAATCAGAGACTGCATATAAGTAGAGAGATATGTCAGGTCTAAGACAAACAAGATCAATCGAGACAAGGACTATATGAAGGCATTCAGGGTCCTGTTAGGTACAAGGTAAAGCTAAGAGGCTACCTGAAGCTTAACAATGAAGCCATGGACAAAGCAGTCAACCATACCACCACCAACCAGCTTCATCCACAAGTTCCCACTGCACCACAGATGAAATCACCTCAGGCTTCAACAATGGCAGCCACCATTGGCTGCTGGTTTCTGCATTATTGTCACTTAACTGTGACCGTATTTGCAGAGAGTGGGTTGGATTCATGCTCCGTGGTCTGCATTTGTTTTAATTGATTTGCAGGGCCACCTCATGTCCGTCTTTTAATGGATGAAAATGTTATGCGGCCAAAAGTGATGTGACTTACATTATCTGAATGAACCAAAGAGTGATCTGAATGAGCAAGCATGATTTGGAAATTAGTCAGGATACTGACAAAATGAATGTCTTTTCCTGTTTGCTTGGGGCATTAATATGATACAACTACTATGCTCTTGCAACTGCAAAATGTTGGGGGGGGGAGGTTTCTGTAGATTAATTAATTAATTCTAGGTAATGAATGAATACCAAACTCATGAACTCAAAACAATGTTCCTTACTCAAGGAACTTTGACTTTGAAGTAATCATTTTGTTAATCTCCTTGTTTCCCTGTAATTGTTTTAGTTACCTTGTCGTATACACCATTGGTCCGAAAGCATCACTCTGGTGAATCCCATTTAAAGGTTCCTCATTCGAAGTCACCTGTATTCTTCCAGCAATGAAGTCTGTCTGATATGATGCATGTAATGTGATATCTGTGAAATTATTTAGTATAAACCCTTCATATGTAAAATCCAAGCTTTATTTATTGTTTAACATTTATTTCTTAAATGATAGACAAATGACCCTGTCCAAAGGGCATTAGTAGTCGCCCAGTGGTTGAGTGGACCTAAACCATGCCAGAAAAATGCACATCCCAAATCAATGCATGGACATTGTGGTCACAGAGTATGTGCTTTCGACCGCAGTTGCCCCTAGTTGATGCATTTCCCTCAGCAATGCAACATCACCTTAGCCACTGTTCCTCGTGAAACATCAGCAAGTTAAGGAGCCTTCGTCACTGAAGCTCCTGCCAAACGTACCCCAACAATCACCCCTCTTTCAAAGTCACTGAGATCTCTTCTAGCCATGGTAGTCAAAATAATGGGCAGCTGAGACTGCCCAGCATTTTTATACATCCCCTAAGTATGATGGGATGTTAATTGCTTATGCTTAATCAACCATACACCTGTGTGGAAGCACCTGCTTACAATCTACTTTGTATCCCTCATTTATTCAAGTGTTTCTTTATTTTGGCATCATTCAGGCTATGTTAATATATCTATATACGTATATATACATAACAATTTTTTTGCTGTCTAGAAGGTTGGAACAAAATTTGAGAAATGAAAAATCCATACGGTTCCATTTCTCGATCTGCTGCCAAGAGAGAAGCATTCATTGGCAGCTCACTCTTTCCACTGAATGATTGCCCACTGCAGATGCAAACCCGTCTTAAATCTGATTAATCTTTTCTTAGCACACTCAACAGGTGTTGATCCCCAACCTCCACACTATCTCTAAATAAGTAATGCTGTAAGCTCATTCTCACAGCAAGTGTTGCTAATTCATTGCATCATTTGAAGAACAAAAACAAACATCAACCTTATTCTAGTGTGGGTCTGCTTTTATTTCCTCAGTTTTTGTTTATCTATCCAATTAAATCTTGCAAGTGAGCGTGGAGTGAGATTTTTCATTTGGAATGTCACACCGAATCATCATCCAGTGGATAACGCAATACTATTATCACGGCTGGGGAAAACCTCGATTTCTAAACTAGTGTGTGGACTGATTCCCTTTGGAGAACCTCAAGCGCCTCCTTTAACGGCAATGTTGTGTAGACAGAGTTGGGAGGAGGTAATGTGGAGAAACTGAAGGGAAATGAATAAGAAATATTAAAAGAACCGAATTTCCATTATGCTCTCTCTCCATCTTTGTGAGAGCAAAATAATTTATCCCTTCGCAGAGGGAACCAGAAACAGGGTAATTGATTTGGCGTCTCCTCTGCAAATCTGAGGCTGAATTTCGAAGAGGGAAAAAAGAATGAGTTTCCAAGAATTGATCACAGGGCCCTACGCTGGAGGACATTTTTCTCAACATAATTGTAATAGCATGGAGATCAGGGAATTGCTCATTGTGTTGTTTTGCCCTCTGAACTCAGATGCATAATATTATTTTTTGTCCATATAACTGCATTCAAAGATATTCCTGTTCCTACTGTATTTCACTGAAACCCTCATGCCACATTTGAACGTTGGCCTTGGACCTAAATACACCACAGGTGACCTTCAAATGGGAGGTCTACAGAAAAATCTAATTTCAAATGTTGAAAACTGGCTGTGAGTGGAAGAAGGAACCCTGAAAAAAGTCTCCCTCGCTTAAATACAGATTCACACTGACAGACTGAATGTGTGCTTGAGCTGCTATTACTGTGCGGTAAATGCATTAAACTACTAGACGCACCAGAGGAATGAAAATTCTATGATGAGTCATGATGGCTTATACCTCAAATGTTTTGGAATACTGCCTTCTTGCATACGTGCTTAAGCATTAGGCATCGGCATCTTGACATCTCACAGCGGACAAGGAAGTATCTCCACTATCTTCTCTTCAGACGTCTTAACATTTCCCAATGGTCATCAATCTGAACGACCATCAACTCATGAGAAAATGTATGTAAAATAATGATGAAATACCGCCATTTACATTCCTAATTTGTGAAGCGAATAGTTCACTCCATGAGAGGGAAAACAGTCAAGATTCAAGATTCAAGATTTTTATTTGTCACATACACACACGGGGTGTGCAGTGAAATGAAAAGTGGCAATGCTCAACGAAAAAGTGCAAAAGGGCAACAGTACACAGTATTTACAGTAAAAGACAATAGAATTGAATTATTACAATAATTACAGCAAGAGCTCTTATATAAAAAACAACACAATATATACAGTAAGAGCACTTGGAAATGGAGTCCCAGGTTTAATTGAAAATGCAGTTAGCATTCGGGTCATCTATATCTCTTGCAGCAGTCTCTTGAATAGAAAACAGTATTTTAAAAACAATGCTATTATTTATAGAAAATATCAGGTATCCAGTGTGCTTATTGGATGCCCGAAGCATGTAGGTAAAGAGGTGTAATTCTGACTTTTGCGAAGGATGAGGTATGCCTTATTGCAGACTACACACCAGCTGTGGTGTGGCATCCAATTTGAACAATGCCTTTCTATACATCATGCCATTTCTGAGTGGTGGTCACAGCAGAATTGATGTGAGGTTTCAC
This sequence comes from Aldrovandia affinis, assembly GCA_029706075.1. NCBI lineage: Eukaryota > Metazoa > Chordata > Actinopteri > Notacanthiformes > Halosauridae > Aldrovandia > Aldrovandia affinis. The sequence continues at coordinate 1,120,495 of JAINUG010000037.1, read as the reverse complement.
TCAGTGCAAGTTATGGCCCTTGACTTTAGAGTGTAGAGTGTAAAGTTTGCAGGTTGCCAACAACGGTCACGCAGGACAGATTTTCAACCCGCACAAGAAAGTAAAAGTTGTTTTGTGTCCAACTGGCATGCAAAGTCATGCCTACTGCCGAACAGGCTTTCAACCCACAGTAATACATAAAGTGAAATTTGTTTTGTGCTGAGCTCATACTCTATAAAATTGTGTAATGAGCCCTGTTTGGCTGTTTAGCAGTGTACCCTTCCTCGTACCATGATAATGAAATTTGGCTCATTTAACTTTTTCATTTTGTGCTGGCAGGTTGGAATATCAGCTTGATTGGTATAGGGAGGGGTTATACACTCCGCCAAGGAGGTTACATGAGTCCTGATGATGTCACAAAAGTTTTAATGAACTTGAACTCTGAGCCAACAGCAAGTCATTTAAAAAAAAATTGGATACAGAGGTTTGCAATTTTAAACACACTTTTTACTTCAAATATCTGCTCTCCTTGAAAGCGAGCATGTTGTTGACAGTGTTGTGACTTTAGACAGAGCGGCAGGTGACTTTAGACAGAGCGGCGGGGCGGGTTTGATTCTGCCGTACAGACAGGAGCGTGGGGACAACGACGAACGAATGTTGAGCGTAGCCTCCACAGGGAATTGCTTTTACTCCTGCCTCGATTGCGTGAGCGCAGCGTGCCTCTTCCACGATGCACCCGGTGAGACAAGCCGTCTCCCGGGGAGGAAACATCTGCTGCTGCGCTGTTCTGGGCACGCTCCAACACACTGCTCCAAAAAGGCTCCTTCAATCTACGTCAACTTCAGACAAGAGTGGACTTCAGTCTGAAGTTCAAAAAAGAAAAACAAATACTATATATTTGGGGGGCATTTTCTAGCACATTTGTATGTGCATAAATATTTTATGTCTTACATTTTTTATTGTTATATCTTAATTAAAAATACACGTTTTGTATGTATTGTCACATTATGAATGTTACTTATCATTTTAATATATCATTTAAATATTTCCATTCATTAGCAGTCACCCTTATCCAGTATGATTTACAGTGCTTCTCAGTGCTTGTCTTGCTCGAGACTCCAGTATATGAATGAACTCTTATGTAGACAGTCCAGGGTTCTAATCCTTGTACCTCATGTCGGGAGGTAAAACCGAGCTTCATTGGGAAATTGGAGACCCATGGGAGGAATGTGACTGAATGATTGGATTTGCGTGCAAATGTGGATTGAATGATTTAAACTGCGTGTGAATGTGAATGGTGGCAGAAGGGGTGTATGCGATTGTTGTGTGTGCGTGAACATCATAACACAGCGAAATCACTGTTCCTGAGAGCGCTGTCATTTCCCTCCAGTATATGCCATCTAAACTGCATGCAAGTGGGGACCTGGAAGGGGCGTGGCCAGACGAGGAGAGCCTAGCTGTCACCGGGGTAGAGTGGCCGTGATTGGAGTGGGAGAGGCCATCTGGAAGAACTTGCAGTCTTTATTTTCTTTTGGGGGGAGCTAAGGCTGGCAGAAGAGGCGCAGCCTGACGTGGCCCCGTGTGTGTTTTCCCTTCATTTTTGTGTTTCTTTTGTGTTGGGTGTTGTGTGAGTGAGGGCCCCAATTGTTGGTTCCTGGTGGAAGGAGGAGTAAGGGGTGGCAGTAGCTACGGGAACGGTTGGGCGGGGTGGTTGTCAATGGGTAGTGGGGGGGGGGATTGCTATGTAAATACCCCTCCCTCAAAGTGTGTGTGGAATAGGGGAGTGTGCTGTGTGGAGTGCAGTGTGCTTATTGGTTAAGCAGGTTGCCACCTTATGGAGAGTGGGGTGGAGCTTACCTGCCCTGCCTTTACGGTCCACGGGCCTCGTCGCTGCAGTAGGGAAAGGGGGAATCAAGTGCATTGGGGTCAGAGTAGGAATACTGTCTGTCCTACATTTTATGAATTTTACTCAGTAAGTATTGTATACTTACCTGTCTGTGTGCTGTTTGGGTTGTCCTGGGGGTGGAATCCTGAAACAAAAGGATAGGGAATCTTGGTGGAGGGTGGCTGGGGTTTGTCCCACACCTGACACCGACAGCTATGTTTGTATTTGTAAAGCTGTTTACATGAATTCACATGGGCTATTTTGTGTGGCTTCACCGAAATACAAAGAAAGGCAGGCTACAGTAACGCAAGTACTACTGAGGAAAGTGCACGTCAGTTGTGCTTCTCCTCAACAATGGACAGCCAGACCAATACAATCCCTTAGATTTTAGATGCCATTATACCATTGTTCACTCAATCCTCCCACCAGCTGTTTTGAAAATTAGTAAGATAAATGAACAATGATTGCTTCTATCATTATGCCAAGGCAACAAAGGAATTTTGTTTATTTTTCTACACAAAAAGGTCAATCATGCAATCATGCAAATAAAGAACCAATAGCGCTATGAGCAGGGTTCGTTTTTTTTTGTAGCGGAAGAACATAATCATGGATGAATGTACAGGCAATAACCAGTCTCCATTATAGTGGGTCATTCTTGGCACACTTGTGTTCCTCCCTCTGATTTAATATACACTTGGCATGATGGAGATCCCTTGATTATTCCCTGCACAAAGCGGAATCATTTCTCACTGTTCCTTGTTGCTATTATTTTTTCTTCATTCAGAGCAGTTATAATCCTTTATTGCTAATGTTTTTTATTGTTGTTCTCCCACCCCGAAATGTCAATCAACCATATCTCAAATATGAATGCAAATTTTCAAAGCTCTGATTTCGAGATTTGCACATGCTATACCAAAACATATACACCGAAGAGCAAGATTGAGGGTTTGACTAAAAAATTTGAAACCCATTCCTTTAGGCGCTCATTTCTGGTGACACTAGTGCAATAACTTGTTTTGCAGTTAGCTAGCAAGCTGTGTGCTTGCTGTGTACGTGCAGCTAGCAAACTAGTTTACTAACTAGTTGCCTAGTTAAATGCGGATGTCAAAAAGCTGGCCCATGTTGAATTAATGGAGTTGTTGGTACCGGAACAACAAATTATGATGACCCAGCAACCTTCCACACTTGGGAAAATTAGGATGAGCGTCAAAGTCCTTCCGCGTATGAGTTCATTTGTGCGTCCTCTCTGGCCACATTCACTCACGTGGCCCATCCCACTTTAGTGTAGGGCAGTTAAAATGGTCTTTTGCATTTTACCGCAGACTCTGCAGACCTCAGATCCATTTTAGAAGTGTAAAGTGGTAAACTGGCTCTCACTGTAGTTCAGAGACAGGTGTTAATACTGTGAGAATTAAAACTTTCTTCAACTCTGAAGGTGAGTTATGTTTTTTTCCCTGTGGAAGCGAACTTGAAAATGAAGGAAACGTGTAAACGCAAAGCGACAACATATATTAAGCTGCTGCTTCTGTGCGTGAAGTATGCGGCAACGGAGGGTAATGGTTGTATAGTAAACTCATTAAAACCAACATGTTAGTGTAGCAGATTCCAGATCAGTGTAAACATGGGATAACATTGCTATTATATATGAAATACGTTTGATTTTCAAATGTACAGTATGTGTTAACAGAGTACAAATTATGATTTTAATTTTTCTGTGAATGGAGGTAAATGAAATGTCAAGACATGGGCCATAAGTCATTTTTATGAAAAAAAATGTTTTCTTAAAAGCGACATGAATCCAAGCTCCACGGGATTCTATTAATATCAACTAATTTCTGAGGGAACCAAGAATCTTACCAATTCCCCTGCCTCTTGCAAAAGGCTTAGCGTGACATATTGCTAATCTGGTTATTATGCAATTTATTAACTGTCTCAGTTTAGCTGCTGTGCATAGATATTATTTGGGCTTCACATATGCCTTACCGCGAAAACTGCAAGACGGTGATGAGCGGCTCTACTGTAATGCGTCGAGTCACTTCAGGGTACCCTTGTTGCAACAATTTGTTAGCCAAAAATCTATTCATTAGACCCAAATTGCATTTCCGTGTGGTACAAATTGCATTAATACCGGGAGTAATTGACTGAGGCAGAAAAAGGGACTGAAAATGCAATCCAACAATCGCTGATAAACAAAGGAAAAACCATTGATCCATCTTTACTTTGGATCAGTGTGCAGAACACGACCGTCTACACGCAGAAAGCGCGCACCCAGGGGCTATGTCCAAGACGTCACGAGCGCTCGCGTTTGAGCTAATCACGGATGCCCTTTGCATCTCGACAGGTGATCCGCCGCTACTGTATTTTGACTCTGCGTAAATCATACTTGATGGGGCATGATTTAATGGAATTGGCCCGTGGCAAACGTTCCACTCCGACGCGGGCCCCCGCTGTGCCAAGCTTGAACGCTTCTGCAGCCGCCATTAATTAACGGGGAGATGGCATTACATTACATTAGATCAGACCCTAAACAATTTGGACTCTCTTCAGCAACGCGGGGCGGGAGGAGCGGAGCTTTTGATTTAATGACCGCCGTTGCCGAAGGGATATACGTCTTGATAATGACGGTGGAATGTGCCTATTGATCAGCGGTCCCCTCCGGTGTTCACGTGGGGTTAAAGCAGGGGGGGTGGAAATTGAACTGGGATTTCCAACAGTGTGGCTAGTGGGGGGGATGGGGGAAGGACACTGCTGCAACTTCTGACAAATGTGTTTACACAACACGGCACTTCTGGTCTTTGTCATTTCCGTAACCCTGTCCACTTGAGTTCATCACAGTGTTTCCACAATGGGATTGTCAACTGTACTTCAGGGAAAATGTGTATCCATGTGTGCTTTTACTGTACAACGGACCGTCCAACAATATTCAGCAACTGGCTTTCGGTTTCGTTGTCATATCGTTTTGACGTGATCCGGAAAAAATGATTATGTGTGCTTCATCTCTGCTCCAACAGTGGCAATCGTCATGAAAAAAAGCGCCGGGCACATATTGAACAAGCACTGACTAACCTAACACGCACACACGTATACACAAACACAGTAATGTAATGTAATGTATAATGTAATAACGCACAAACATACACACACACACAAAGGAGAATGTTGCCTCCTCGGATGTTTAATACCAGAAGGGTAAATAATGACGTTAAGATGAGGCGTATTTACATAGATCTGAATTTAGCTTGTTGTTTTACTATTGTTGCAAGGAATGATCAAATATTTATCCATTGTGAGTCAACAGGGAGCAATTTCTGCCTGTGTAATAAAGATTCCTGTTAATTAACCTAACCTATTTGGTCTAATGCATTCCTGCCATTTTCCAGAACACTCAGTCACAACGAATGCAATTAAAAGCAGAGCATTATCTGTTGAGCATTACAAAGTTCTAAAAAATGTATTTATAATTATGTTCCTTAACCTGGCTTAATGGCAAAAAAGGCTATTGTGTCCTTATCTGTCCTTGTTGTTTTTCTTGCATTTTGAAAATGTTGAACATGTTTTATTTCGAGAATAATACTTTATAAAGGTGTACATTTGTCTGTCCAGAAGCATAACAATAAGGTTAGTCTACTGGTTGCGTAACTGTTCTTACACCAGTTCTGCGTTTTTGAAGGCTGTAAAAATCTGTTCATTAAGCTTATCTAACTTGCTGATTTTCCAGCCCTTCGTAACAAACACCTCCCTGTTCTCTTCACACACTCACTGCGTGCAATTGACCACCTACACCATTTTCACTGTACGAAACTTCACCTGGACTGCAGTTGCAATAGTGGCATTGTGCAAACCCTGCATTTTCTGTACTGTTCCACTTCTCTACAAGGGAGCATTGCCAGACACGGGTGTTTAGTTCAGGAGAAATATTCACCCAAAACACCCACATTTCCATGTGTCTGCGTTGCTCCTGTGCTTCCACCTGTTTGCAAAATAATTTCGGAAATGCACTCGCACTGTGGTGAAGTGAGCATGACCTGGAGCCAAGTTCCTTTGAGTAACGGGTGTGAATCATCTCAAAACAATGACCGAACAATATCATCAGAGCATCTTCACGTGAACTTTATCTGGAGCAGGAGTGTTACCAATTTCTGCTTTTGGATTTGTCAGCAATATTATTTTTTTCTCATGCACTTTTTCAAAATAATGCCTTATTAGACTTCAAGAATTCCCTCTGTTCTCACAACCTTCAGCAAGAAGACGTGCCCAAAATGTAAAAAGCTAGCTCCAAAATGTAATAAGCCAGTTGCTTTAAGGAAACAAAATCCTATTAAAAATCTTAAAAGTTGCATTTTGCTGGTAGTCATGGCATTATGAAAATAAGCACAACTTTACACAATTATGTAAATGAAAGACCAAACCATTTTAAACAAAATGTATAACTAGTACATTAATATTGAAATCTCATAATGTTTATATGGTATAAACATTTTCTTAAAAGAAATACTGAATTTTATGTGGGATTTCATTAAAGATATATTATTGGAATATTTCATAGTTTTATTGAACTTTAGGTCTTCATTTTATGGAGTACCATAACAATTTCACAAACTATCCCCTTTTGAGCCAAGATTGTTCCAAATCTATTTTTATAGAAATATAGTACATTTTTGGTTGGGTAATAGTACGTGTCCTTTAACATTAAACTGCAAGTGGACGTGGACACTGCACAAGCAACGTATTATTATTATTATTTTTTCCTGATAGGATTTTTTTTTTTTTTTTTATCCACCTGTTGCATGTGGCACGGATGTATGACATGCCAGGCCTAATTAGCTGTCTGTTGATGACGAATTCCTGCATAAGTCCCTCTCTCGCCACGGTTCCCATGACAAATTTTCTCATCGGAAATGGGATCTCGTCTCCCCCCAAGCCTCTTGACCTTGACCATTAATTACCCTGGGTGCTCGAGGGTCACGTGACCTCCCCTCGTCACTGGACGGTCGTCGTCATCGGACCAGCTGTCAGACCACAGGGCGCCGGGTGCAGTGGGCATCACGGTGGATAGCTGGCCGAGGTGACGGTGACTCAGAGGGGACCGCTGTGCTAGCCTCCTGACCCCGGGATCACGCACGGCGACGTGGGGAGAAGCCGCACTGAGAGTGCTCTGTGTTCCGTGGCCGGAGAGAATATCCAAATGCGGCCAATGTCATTCACATCGCGGTGCCCGTTGGGGGGCGGCCGTCAGTGTGGCAGGAGCTAATTGAGAGTGACAGGAGCCAAGCTGGACAGCACGATGACGCTATTTCATCTCCGCATTAAATCAGCCCCCTCCATGTTTGACCAGGGTGGTCCAACTGTGTGGATTCAAGAGGACTGTTGGAAACCCTAATGGAAAAATTGTATGAATTTCACGTATGAAATGTCAAAAAAACACACACAGTATATACTGTTTGTGATCACATGTGAATACCTGTGACAATATGTGGTATACATGTGGAAAAGTGTGGTATACATGTGAATCAAAAAAGCACATGTTAAATGTAAAAAAAAGCATGTAATTCACATGTGCAGAATTTGTGTGATTTTTCTGTAAGTGCAAACATGACTTGCTATGCCAGTGCGTCAATCTATAATGACTTATAGATTTTGAGTTATTCAAGTTTTTTATTTATTTAAAAAAAACATTGTATTACATCACTGACTTAACGTAGCGGATAAACCATTGTCTTTGCCTGTTGCTAGACAACTCAAAACACACACAGATGCCTGGGATCAACGGCAATGTTAGTGTGGTGAAAGATGATAATGACTCAGGGGCCCCTAGGCTGGACAGGGGTCCCACAAATTGTGTGGGTTCTAGATATGGCTTTTCCAAGTTCCACTTGTCACTGGAATAAAATTAAAAGCGAATTATGGAATCAGTGATAAACTTCACTTTTTCATATATTAAATGATGAAATTTAACAGAACAGTAAATGGGACAGTTGGCACTGTGCTGTTTCGTTGGCCTGTGGAAGTACAGGACAGCGGTTCTGTTCTGTTTTGTGTGCTGCTGAAGTGCAGTACAGTCTACGGAACAGAGCACCGGAACAAAACGTAACAGTCCAGTACAATTTAGGTTACAACCCCCTCTCCATCCTATTGTGCTCTTTGTCCTGATGTTCTAGCTAGTTAGGTAGCCTGTTTTACTTGCATCTTATGTACAAATGAATGGCCTGTTTACAAATACACAATTACAACAGGTACTGCACCAGAGGGCAATACAACTGGTGCAGGCAGATGGCAGGTGATGGATCAACCAGAGGAGTTGTTAGTAAGTCATGGGGTGTGGGATTTAACCTGTTGACGGAGAACCTCTGACACTGTGGACACTGTGTGTCGCCCTTCAGGGCACGGTCAGTGCTACCATGGCTAGGATTCACAGCCTGTGGCAGTCTTCCTGCACTGGCACAAAATGTTCTTCCTGCATTGAAACAAGTGTATTGATTTCCCTGAGGCATTTAAAAAGTTCATCTTATGGGACAAGAGGGTCCCTTGAGAATAGCGGCATATGGGCTACGTGGCTCAGAGCTCTGCTTGCTGCAATTTCCCCCTAGCAAGCACCAGAGACACCAACCGCTCACTCTGACTTCAAGTGGTGACTGAAAAAACATTTTACTTTATACTGTAAGCAGTACATTCCCATTATTTTCTCATGCCGGGTGGGGGTGCAGGAACCAAGTGAGCTGCTCCGACACTTTAGACTCGAGTCAGACAATCCTGCCATCTCAACAAGCCCACGAGACTATCAGGACTGTGGGGTAGTTGCAGCCTCGCTTCTAGACATGCACAGCTAGGTTTGGTAATCAACCCAGGTATTGCTCCTCGCCTTAATCAGGCGTGTTATAAAGGCACAGCAGGCCAACTTTCAATTTCCGTGAACACAATCAACTGAGTGCCAGAGCACGAATACATGATTACCAAAACACATTGGGAGGTCACAGGTCCCTCGAGATGGAAACTAAAGTCATTTAAGCGTCCAGCACAGCTGTCGCAGGTGGGCAAATGGCATGACAACTGATTTTACAACCTGATTCTTAATTCCTCTATAACATCTGGTTCGATTCTTAGGTGGGGCACTTTGAGCAAGGTTTTTAGCCCGAATTGCTTCAGTGAACATCCGAGCGCCGGAGCCAATAGGAGCCACGTAAGCCGGACTGCATAGGGGCACATTCATAATAAAGGTCCAGGTACACGGCAGCGAGGGAACACACTGCTTTGCTGTGCATATGAAGGGCCTTCCCTCAGCATAAAGGTTCTAATCTTTTTTTAAAGAAAGTATCACAAATGAGTTTGTGCTTCTTTACTTGTAGCCCACAAAGGGACCAATTATTATCTTTTTAATTAGCGCCACCTGCTATTGGGGGCCCACTATCAGAATAGATTTGGAGTAGGAGGCACAGTGCACAAAGAGCAAGTTAAATAGCATTTATTTTAAGTCACATTAAAATCACAAAGCACAGAATAATGAACTAATTGAATTGCCATCACTTATAATAGAGACACCACAGCGGGTAATTACAAGACTAGGTGTTAGACCTGTTCATTACAGGACACCTGCCACGGTTTTAAACACCGCCAAAGATAATTAAACCTATCTGTATACGTACATCCTCGATAGTAGTATGGTGCATGTATTTTTCACTTTGTGACAAGCCAACATATAAATATTCCCATTTATACATTTTTCTACTTTCATAGAATGTCTGCGATGTGAGTTGGGCATTTGTGAACGTTCTATCAATATGACTGGAGGGGGAAATTACTCCAATATTGCACTCTTGGACAGTAAGTATGAGACAGAAAATTGCCCAGTATGGGCACCAACACCAGGGAAGTATATGCCTTACAAACGTATTTATTAGTTTTTGTCAGGGAAATGGCAAAAGCATTGTTACAATGTTATAAAGCAAGAATCAGATGCATTGCATTAAATGTTTATAGCCAAGGCTAATTTTCAACACCTGTCCCCAATAAATGACATTAAAAAGTATGTATCAAAAATAAAAACAAACAAAACAAAATGCATGCATGAACACATTACAAAAATAATATGTACTTAAGAGCAACAACAAAAGAGCAAATAATAAAACAAAACAAAATCGTAAATTGCATAATGAGAGCAACCATAGATGCTTATAAAAACAACAACAAAAAACATTTTGTCTGAAAGCTCTGTTGAATGTAATAAATCCTTGTAGATTTGTTAACGAGTTAGTTATTCCTTCCTACCGTTTGTGAATAGAAAAATAAATACTGGCTGAAGTCTTTGTTTCCGTGCTTCAAATATGTAGTCTTTTAATAAAGCAGAGAACCTACTGGGTTTGTCCCCCATGTACAGATCGATAAAAACCAACGATGGAAAGCGCATGGAGGCACTTTATACACTGTGGGTCTTTCACACCCTTCTTTAGCCCACAGAGCACACATGCTGCTAGTCACGTCAGAAAAAGTCATTGTTTTGAACAGGATGAGACATCAAAGAGGGGGGAAATTGCACCTGGGGGAGAGGAGAGGGGAACTGAACTGGGGGAAGTTATCACAAATGGTGCCAAATTGTCATTGTCTTCAATGTAGGGTGAGAAACATCAGGGGGGTAAGACGCATCAAGGGGGGGTAATTGAATGGAAGACCTCCATGTATTCCAACAATCCTGTCCTTCTATATTCAAACCTGGGATGTAGCTTATTAATTATTATTTAAATAATTGCATATATATGTTTAACCAGTACTGATGGCATCCCATCAATAACAATTTTGTTCTTTATATTTCTATTTTGCTTTCAATTGTTTTTATAAGTTTGTGCAGTTAAAAAATATCCGCCCACTCATTTCAACATATCAGTTTCTTTGCTCCAGGATGGGCATGACATGTCCTGCAGAAGTGTCAACAGACATATTTGAACAATTGAAAGCAGTAGCCTACTTGCAAATCAATCGATATGATTATGTGTGGGTGTGTGCAGCGCCAACTGCTGACTAGTCTACTACACTGCAATACACACCTCATTTGTGGTAATTGAATGATTACTTGAGGTCGTAATGCGTTGATTGCTTAACAAGTAGCTTCAGAAATTCCTGCATCCACCTCTTGGTTTTTTTATGTTTTTTGTCGGATTTGGAATTGTTGGATTTACATATTTGTATATTTGGATTTGTAATATTTCACAAATGTTATGGGCACTTGTTTGTTTTATTTCTGCAAAGTTGTTACTAGTGTGTCGGGTGCCCTTGAAGTGCAAGACAGTTACTACATATGATTATGAAAGCTGGAAACATGGCAAGGCCACAATTTATTAACACTCTCCATGCCTGTTTTTTTTTTTTTTTTTTTTTTTCAGTCAGTTTGTTCTAATTATTTTTACATCCCTTTCCCCTAAGTCAAAATGACAGAAAACAATGTGCTTGCCTTATTAACACTTCTGTTATTAAAACCAACAAAAACCGTTTCTTGTTTTTGTTTTCTTTCAATGTTCACAGCATGTAACAACACAGAGTTCCTAGCAGTGGAAATGCATTCACGCTCACAAGAAACACATTTACCGCTTGTGGAGCCATCGCACGACAGCAGTTGCACAGCAGCAATGCGAAACGTCCGCAGGTTGAGAGTGTTGCCAGAAGAACGCAGCAGTGGTTGTGCCCTGAGGAATCGCATTTTTCTTTCACGAAAGCTGTGGAGATGAGGCATCCTGCGTGGTGTGTCCAGTCAAACAGCTGGCGCAGTGACGTGCCCCATGGCCTGGAATCAAACCCTGACCAATGCTGTTGCTGGGCTGGGCATCCCTGGGTGAAGCACAATTGGCCATAGCATAGCCGAGGGAGGGAGGGTTACAGTCAGCAGAGTTTCCCCTGTGTCATCGAGCGAGAGCGACAGCTTTGATTGAGCCCCCGCAGTCTACCTGCGTCAGCTGAGCGTGAAGCGTATTCTCTGATGCAGTGACTGTGCAGCTTATCTGGTGGACTGCACAGAGAGAGAGGCGACAGCTGGCAGCACACGCTTCAGAGGGCACGCGTGCCAATCTTTGCCTGATGGAGGATATCACAGCAATGGGAAAGGCCTTTAGGTACAGTTAACATTAAAATTGAGAGGAAAAATAATCAAATACGGGATAAAATGGATTTAAAAATCAAGAATGGAAGTTGAAAATGATCGATTGTTTTTAATTTTGTTTAAGTGAAATAAAGGCGAATAAATTATCTTTGATATTCACAATGTTTGAATTATTGGGGTTATTCAGCACCACAGCCCGTGCTTGATCACCGTATTCTGTGATGGAAAATTATTCAGGACTAACTACATGCATAACTGCCATCACAAATAATAATGCGGCTTTGATTCGGGCAGTGAAGTCACTGCTGTGGGAATTTCATGAAGTAATATTTTTTTATATCGAAGTGTGATGTATGGATGTTGGCTGAGCAAGCCCCTGGAGTCAGTTATGTAGATGATTCAGTGGGAACACTGAGTGCACCACAAGTTTTGCTGTAAAGAGTTCCTACTTTTGAGCACCGGTAAAAACAGCCAGTTAATGACAATGTCTGCCTCCCATATCTTATATTCCCCATCACACGAGCTAAATAAGGGATTTTACATGAGGTACTTCTCCTTAATAAACGGACCAGGAAGTGGTGTGCTGAGCTTCAATCACACCACAGTGCCCCTTGTGGTGGCAGTTCAAATTGAGTTCTGTACTAAAGGCAATATTAAATCATATTTTCTGCATGATTCATATAAGTGTATTGATTTCTCTGAAACAATGGTTGACTGTAACGGCCTGAGCTTAGACGGATGGCCTGATCCAGGCAAGTTCCTGGTGGTGCCACGCATCTTCCACTTCTTAATTATGGTCTTGTCCATGCTCCAAGGGATATTTCAGGCCTTTGAAATCGTTCTATACACTTTTCCTGATATGTGCCTTTCCACAACTTTTGAAAGCTCCTTGTTGCTCATGGTCATTTCTTTACTCTGAAATGCATTACCCAACAGTGGAATCATCTAGGAACAGCTGATTTTATTCTGAAGTAATCAAAATCACTACAATTGAACACCGGTGGAGGCCAATTAGCTTGGCATGTGATCTGGAAGGTGATTGCTTACTAGGGTTGCCACCCATCCCGGATTTTCCGGGATTGTTTTCTTTTTTGAGTGACTGTCCCGGAAAATCTGTATTCCTTTCCGGGACACGAATTGTCCGTCAAAATGCACTGCGTTTCATTTCTCTCTGTGCTGTTTTCTTCCTGATTGTCAATGTGACTATCGTATGCATCCAATGACAAGTCGCAAAAACAAAACCACGTCATTTGATTTGATTGGTAGCCAAACTGAGAGCGTTACCTTATTGCCTAGCAACTGCCTGGCTGGCGTGTGCATGTGACAGTTCTAACGTTGGTCCAGTAACGGTAACGTTAGCAAACGAGCTGCTTTTCAAAAACATTTTCACATTTTAGTTTGTTGCTTATATTTTTCCAAATTAAGGGGGGGTGGAAACAGACGAGGAGGATAACAGCAGCAGCCAGCCAACCAAAAAGAAAAAACATTGTACAACATAACACCGAATGGGCCAAAAATAATATTTTGCAGAATGGGTAGGGCCTACCCAAGGGGATCCGTTTTCTGCAACCTGTCTTGTATGTCCAGCCAAAATAGTAGTCAAATATGAAGGTAAAACGGCACTTGAAATGCACGCAAAATCAAATAAGCATCAGAGTCTTGTACAAAGTAAACGCAGGAATCTGAGCATTACAACATTCATGACAAAAAAGAGTTCATCCGAGGATGACAGAATTGCAGTAGCGGAATTAACTTCAGTATATCATGGTGTGCAGCATGGACACAGCTACTTATCTACAGACTGTGGCTATACGGTTAGTGCTAAACCTGACAGCCAGAAACGATTAGCTACAGAGTTGAAAAACGCTCCTTATTTTTCTGTGTGTTCTGACGCATCAAACTCTGGCCACGCTAAACTTTACCCATACACAGTCCAGTATTTCCATGAAGCAGAGGGTGTTAAGTATGGACTATTGGAATTTTACGACGACCCTGAGGAAACTAGCAGAGCTATTTACGAGCAGATTGTCAACATCACAGAAAGTAATGGCCTGTCTGTCAGTCAAATTAGTGCCTATGGTGCCGATAATGCATCAGTTCATTTTGTCCAGCAATCATTTTTTCATATTAGCTAATGTATTAAGTACCCCTTTTTAAACAATGGTACACATTCATTTTGGTGTAAAGGGACAGCAGCCCGAGGCCAGAGCGAGTGCGTCTACAAGTGTGAGTGCTTCTGCAAGTGCAAGTACGTCAGTGCAAATCAGAGCTTTACTATGTAACAAATATAGGTAAGGTTAGACTTTACTATGTAACATGTCGGAATAGAGCATAAGAGTAGGCTATAATGGTTACAAAGTGCGGCAACAAAATACAATGCTTAGGTTACAATGGTTACAAAGTGCAAAATGGTTTCATCTTAACCCCACCCCCCCCTACCCCCTCCCAAAACCGTGTCCCAGGATTTTCAGAAGTCAAAGGTGGCAACCCTATTGGTTACCCCTGAGCTACTTTACAATTGGTATGATAAGCACGGTGTAGACTTATCAATTCAAATCATTCTAGTTTTTTATTTTTAATTAATGTTCAGAAATGTTTAGAGTTTCTCACGTGGAAGTAATCTCAAGTTTTAATCTCAGGTTGTAAGGCAACAAAATGTGATTTTTTTTAGATGGGGTGTAACTTTAAATGGGCACTGTATATAATAAAACTGTAAAATTCATATATGTAATTTTCTGGGATATATATATATATCCTATACACACTACAAGTGGAGGAAGGATCTATGGTCTGATGAGACAACGATTCAACTTTTTGGCATCAGCATTATGCACTATGTTTGGTATGTTTGACGCAAGCCTAACACTGCACATTATCCCAAGAACACTATCCCTCCAGTTCAAAGAAGGGCAAATAAATTGGTACCTGGTATGGAAGGTAAAATAGATTGGGGAGGATAGACTTAAGGCACTCAATGTATTCATTGGGGGGGGATTTGATTGAGGTTTTTACATTCTTAAAAGGGATTACCAAAGATAAGTTTGGTTAGCCGAACAAGAGACCACAGTTTAAAATTAATTAAAGTTCTGCACAGATATTGGGAAGATATTTGGGGTTTTTTTACACAGAGTTGTCAATGCCTGGAACAGCTTGTCAGGCCAGGTAGTAGGTGCAGAAACACTTGAGCTATTCAAGTCCAGGCTAGATGCAGTACTGAATACTCTCTAGATTTGGACAGGCCAATCCTAGATGGGCTAAATGGCCTGTTCTCATCATTATGTATTATGTTCTTATGTGCAACGTGGTGGCAGGAGCTTAATGCTATGGGGATGCTTCTCTACTTCAGGGACTGTAAAACTTATCAAAATAGAGGGCAAAATGGATGGAGCAAGATATATAAAAGTCTTGGAGGAAAACCTGCTGCAGTTTGCAAGAGACCTGGGACTTGGGAGACGATTTATATTCCAGCAGGTCAATGACCCAAAGCGACAGCAACAGTCACATTGGAGTGATTTAAAAACAAAATAAATCTGTCCTGGAGTGGCCCAATCAATGCCCAGACTTGAATCCCATTGAGAATCTGTGGAAAGATTTGAAAATTGCTATTCACCAGCTGTCCCCATACAACCTGATGTAGCTTGAGAAATTTTGTAAAGAATGGGTGAAAATTGCAATGTCTAGATGTGCAAAGTTGGTGGACTCAAATAAACTCACAGCTGTTACTGCAGCTAAAGGTGCTTCTATCAAGTATTAACTCAAGGGGGTGAATACTTATGGAATCAATTATTGTCTGTTTTTTATTTGTAATAAATTGAGGAAAATCTTTTTTTATTTGACTATATAGAGTATCTTGTGTTGATCAGTGGCAAGAAATCCCAATTAAATCCATTTTGATTCCATGAAGTAAGAAAATAAAATGTGAAAAATGCCAAAGGGGGTGAATACTTTCTCACTGTATACAGAGGGCCGGGCACAAAGTGCTGAAAAACGTATCAAATATGTAAGGACTGCAGTACGAGCTGAAAATTAATCTAAATGCAAAATAAGAAATAAAAAACATTCTTCCCACTCAACTCCACATAGATGGTGTTGAAAGGGATGAATTGGATCATGTAAAGGTTTTCCGTGGAGAGCCAGGTCTCATGTACCAGATTTTCTTAATGCATTAAAACTCACGATCCATAGCAGGGGGCTTCTTGGGAAGAAATACTGTTCCAAGGGCATTGCTGTGGTTCACTGCCACTTAAAAACCTTAATTTCCATCTAGTTTTTACTCTTCTGACATAAGAAAATGGATGAGATTGTGGATGTAAAACACGTCAGGTTAAATTTGTTGCTCTCAATGTCCTTCCATGTATTTCAAGGGGGATAAATGTTGGATACGAGCATCTAAGGATGCGCCAAATCCAGTAATTGCCACAAAAAGCCATTGAAATAACTGTGTTAGTGTGTATATGATATGAGAGCGGGTGGCATAGTGAGGGGCATACTTGTATCTCAACAAGAATGTTTTCAACATTTGAAAAGATGAGAGATGTGAAGACAAGGTGAGGAATCACAGGGCCAGGTTACTTCAACGAATGTAGGAAAATGTGTGAAGCATTGCTTTGGAACAGTGCTTGTTTAGTTTCTGTGAAATATATTGATGAGTTTAGTTGTAACTTGCCATCATTTCAATATCGATACTGTGGCACACAGACCGATTAGGAATCGTGTTTTACAGATGTGCAGAGAGGAGTATAGTGCAGAGATGTGCAGAGCTTTGTATATGTGAGCAACTTGGCTTTTTTTACACTGAAAATGTTTTTGTTGAGATCTTTTTGAAGTGCAGCGCACATTAGCGGTGAGGATATTAATATGGCATTTTTTTATTCAATATATTTATTTGTACTATTTAAGGAATTACGCATAACTTACGCATTAATTAAATCATTGGTAAATAGTTCAAGAGATCAAAGACTTAAATAAATAGCAGATAATGTGATGATTAGACTTGGTTACTTAAAAGCAATCCGTCTGCAAGAGTGGGTTTTTCAACAGCTGCTTAGGCCTCATTTGTGAATTGTCTCCAAACTGCGGACAGAATAAATTATGATTCCACATGGTTATTTTGAAGCAGAAATGTTTGTTGTTTGTTAATCGCCTGTTTGATGCCGTTTGCGAATTTTCATATTAAACAGTGTGAGGACAGAAAAATTGATAGCAGGTCTAAGGTGACATCACTGGCAAATTGACAGATGTAAATAATATTTTACATTCATCCAGTAATGTGATCATAGCATGCGTTCACTGTGTGGCAGTGTGGAGTGATGTTACGTAAGGTGATCTTTAGGGTAGGCTAGGTTAGCTAGCATTAGTTAGCTTGCTTGGCATTGTAACTTTACTACCTGTAAAAATGTTAGCTTATAGCTACTCTATGTTGTATCTGGAGATTCTATCCACAATGTGTTGTATTTGTATTCCATATAACGTTGGATCAAATAAACATGCAGTTTTAAAGTGAGAATTGCTTTTTTCAAATGTAGAAGGAAGTCATTCATGCTACTGTTGCTATGTCCCCTAGCTACACAGAAATGTGTCACAAGCTTGCTAACCTTAATGGGTGGGGATGGGAGCTACTTTTACTTGCGTATTTTTGAATAAGTAACTTTTTTATTCTTAGTCAAGTAGCCTCCTGGAGGAGTATTTTTACTTACTTATGTACTTTGTACTTGCTTTTTGGTGAAGTAACAGTGCTTATACTTAGGTAGGATTTTCCAGTACTCTTTCCACCACTGGTTATTGGTTGAAGTAGATACTGACCAATAGTGAGAATGAATAATTTAGGGCATGGAGTATTTTTGATGTAATCGACAGGAAAATGAAGAAGGAGAAGCAGCAGAAGAAGATAAGGAAGAAGATTCAAATTAACCCGTTTGCGGCTTTATGGTGTGGCTGTGTGAAGTTGTATCTGAATTATAGTGAGTGTTTATATGACATCAGAGGGTACAGAAGTTCAGGTTTGTAAGGAGTGCGAATCTTTGGCTATTATGCCCATTTCTGTGGGAAACCCTGAAGAGTGCCACATCCATCCAGATCCATTAATGGTGGTGAAACGAACCCCCATGGAGGACTGATAATGACTGCAATAGAACTAACGCACTAAGCTGCAGTCCCCACCATAACCACTAGATTGTATCACCAGTGTCATGTTACTACAGAACAAAAATGGGTTTGAGGTGGAAGGGAAGCAGACAAGCCTGTGTGAGCAAGCAGAGAGAGGCAGATAGAAAACAACACGTCGCTAATAGTCGCTAGACAGATGGACAGATAAAGATATTTATTGGCAGACACATTGAAGAAGCCCTTTTATTTATCCTCTGAGCAGAATAGGAAGAAGCTCCTTTGCATATGGAGATTCTTCCTGAACATTCATTTTTATCGGTTTGTTTGCTGGTTATTTGCAGTGCACTTGATATTAGAAGCTTTGAAAAATAATTTTTTGTAATAAAACACCAAATGTAAAAAGAATTTGGGGAGAAAAAACTCATATCCAGTACTGTAATATAGTCCTGCACTTTAGACTTTTAGTCTTGCACAAAATAATCCTTGCTGAATTGCGAGATCCAATGATGCATCATAGTTCTAGGAATATGAGTGGTATGAATCATTAACATAAGCTCTACAAACAGCATGCTTCACCCCAGCATGACTCATCTCTCTATAATCCATTCATAAATGGAATGCACTGTATATCAGAGGAATAACCGTTGAGAGAGAACGGCGACTGTACCAGTAATAAAATCTGAGCATCTGTCCTCATCTGACTTTTAATAGTCATTTTCAGTGCTTTTGGTCATGTACACTAGGGCAATATACAGGTACTCCTCTACCTCCGCTAAAACAAGGACAACTCCATGAGCCATGGCATTAAGTCGTAAAATACTATATTAGTGCTTTCTTGTAAAAAAAAGAAAACAAAAGCGAGAGTTCCGGACGGTGCTCGAAGGAAATGGCTCTGAGGTTTGATGGCTCGGTGGTAATTTGTCTACGTCGTTTTCCATAAACTTCCACTCCCCCCCATCCACCGTTCTCGACATATGAGAAATAATTCATCTGCATTTGGGAGAGAGGGCAATGAACTCTAAATTACACATGAGTTATGTCTTCAATAAGTCAGGAATCAGGCTAGAGTGGTCTTAGCGCTGTAAACAAAAGTAATTGTGCTGGATGTGCTGGATGGTGGAAATGAGAACTTCTCTGTTTCCTGTGGGCCGGCCTGCAGTACAACGGAGTTGAACACTTTAATTGGGCGAGGCTGATGCGCAGACGTGGAGGGAGAGGGGAAATAAAAACAAGCGGAACCCCAGTCCTTCTCTGGCCCTGTTTCTCATGGCAAGGGGAGTAGTCCCACTCCCACTGCAGTTGTGTGAACTGCTTTATGCACATACACTGACTTACTGTCTTATAAAAAATAAAAACATTTTACTAACCTCTTCCTTCCCAGTGTTACAGGTATGGTATGCAGCTGCCTACAACGATGTCTATCGCTGTATTACTGCACTGATCTCTTGCGCAAACTATGATTGTTCTTACTATGTATTAATGCACATCTTGTAAGTCGCTCTGGATAAGAGCATCTGCCAAATGCTTAAAATGTACATGTAAATGTTACCCTGAGCCTGGTTGTGCTGCATGGCAGTTTTGGCGGTCTGAGCTTAGCTTCTGTCGACCATGGAGCCATGACCGAATTTCTGGTGCTGCCTGCTTTCACCTTATTTATTGCCATCCTTCACAAAACATTGCATTAAACTGCTTTGAAATTGGATTCTTATCTCCACACGTATTTCTAATATCATGAGATATGGGAGTTACACCTCACCTCACCTCACTCTCCAGGCCAAAAGCTCATTCCCTGAAAGACTACAAAGGAAGGCAATGACAATAAACGCCCAATATTTTTCTGGGCACTCAGCTGATTGTGTTGCATTGTCATGTCTCTCTTCAGAGGCAGACTGCTAACAGCAACTCAACCTGGGAGACTGGACTGTAAGTGTTTCAGGGGGAAAAATAAAAACACATTTTACCATCTTGCTGACAGCATAAACACGCGTGTAGGCCTCTCCTCTGTGGTGCACAAAGAAAGCAACAAAGTAAAGTGTTGGCAACAATAGCACAGACTGACCAAACAAACTTTTTCCCCTTGTGCTTTTGATCCTGGCATTTGCGCATTTGTCTCAGACCAATGGAGAACGCAGCATGACGTCACCCTGCT
The DNA here is from genome assembly GCA_029706075.1 of Aldrovandia affinis. Lineage (NCBI taxonomy): Eukaryota > Metazoa > Chordata > Actinopteri > Notacanthiformes > Halosauridae > Aldrovandia > Aldrovandia affinis. The sequence continues at coordinate 1,100,296 of JAINUG010000037.1, read as the reverse complement.
GTTTTAAATGCGGCGCTCTGCGGTGTGCCAAATAGTCACTCTCAATACTGTTGCACAATTGCCACAGAGCTCTTAAGAGGGTCACTCTGAAGCCTGTTTTCTGAACAGGCTTCAAAGCCAACCTTATTATATGTAAGGTAGGAAGCAACAAAATAGTTTGTAGGGCTGACCCCATTTAGTCGATTGGTCGATTGTTTGGTCGATGGGCTGTTGGTCGACCGAGATTTGTTTTGGTCGAGCAGTCGCGCTAAAAAAACAAAACAAAAAAAACAATTCTCAAACAAATCCACAGTTCAGTGCGCTTGTCAGTAGAATAATCCATTCCGGATGCTGCGGGTATGGCAGTGACAGGCCTTCACTCTTAACATAGCTAGGCCTATATATGTTCTGTTTATATGTTCTGTTAATAAAATGATACAAATGTGGACAAGCTAGTGTTCCTGTGCCATAACATGAAATGACTGGGGAAGTAGGCCATCGGATGGCCTCCGACTCGAGTAAGTTATGTTCAACTTCAGGCTACAATTTAAGACATTAGGCTATGTGTGATCATTCATTTGTTAGCCAATTTTTTTACAAAAGAGAATCCCAATGAGACCAACCTGGTTAATTAAATAAAACATAGCCTACGCATTAGAATGTGTTATGGTTGTGGTCAAATAAAAGCATCAGCCTATTATGTGGCCATACCGCAACTTCACAAGCGCAACGGCAGAATATGCAAGGGCAGCATGAAGAGTAATCTTGAACTATGGCTCCATAAAGTTATTAGCCTATTGTTAGTCATTTGTGTCATTCACTTAAGAAAGTTATAAAACATGAGACAAGTGCAGTGTGCATATAGTTGTATTTATTCAAACAAATAGGGTGTGTCATATAGAAGAAAAAAAAGTTTCGACCAATCGGAAAAAAACGGACGACTGTTGGTCGACCAAGATTTGTTTTAGTCCAGGACAGCCCTAATAGTTTTTGTTCCAGGAAATGCTAAATGGGAATGAAGCTGTTTTGTACTATGAGATGGGAAACTGGCTTGTCTCAAGTAGCTACTAAAATAAAGGAAACACTTGAGTAAATGAAGGGTTCTGGTGGCTCTGTTATGGTGTGGGGTACATTTTTCTGGCATAGTGTAGGTCCACTCAACCCCTTTGAGAGAACGGTAAATGCCAATAAATACAAAGTGATCACCTTCATCCTATGGTAAAGCATTTCTATTCTGATTGGAAGGGGCTTATTTAGGTGCGTCTTAGCAAAAGGGGTGAATGCTTATGCAATGAATTATAGTCTGTTTTTTATTTGTTATTAAGTTGATGAAAAAGCTTCAGTTGTTTTTTTATTTGACATTGTAGAGAATTGTGTGTTGCTCAGTGGCAAGAAATCCCAATGAAATCAATTTTGATTCTATGAAGTATGAAAATAAAATGTGAAAAAAGAATACTTTTTATAGCCACTGTGTGTATATATATATGTGTGTACAATCATGAAACTGAGTCCTGAGTATTGATTAATGTAGCATCGCCACCAGCAGTATTAGATAATTCATGTTGATACAGAGGAGCCCCAACTTTATCAGACGTGAGATGTACATGGGTCCTCTGTTCAGCGAACATCTATTAAACAAACGAGACACAACACAGGAGGAGCAGAAGTTAACGAGTGCTGATAGTCATAGAAGAAGAAAACAGTCATGTGTAGGGAAGAAGTAGAGCACATGTGCATGCAGGATGTTTCATTTAATTTGCTCAGAGGCGCAGAGAATAAGAAACGCTATCATCGCAACGAGCACTGCCTGCAGAGCTCAGAACATGACTGACGTTTTAAATCATTTCAAGGGAATTCCCAGAGGAATATCTCAACGCGTAGCTCCAACAAAGTATAAATCCATTGCAAATCAGTGACTAAGACCGACAGTTAGAAGTCTTGAATACCAGGTAAAAGCTCTGTTGGGGGTATAATCTTAGTGATAAACGATACGCTATATGTATTGTGGTGCGACCAGGTGCAGCAGCCACAGAGTCATGCAAAATCAAAAGGTTTATTAACAACAAGGGCAAACTCAAAGGTAGAGGTGTCCAAACAGAAGTCTTTAACGTGGTGGTGCACAAAGGGCCCGTGGGTGGTGGGGAGGCTCAGGTGCACAGGATGGGGTTAGGAAGGCGCCAGGGTCCCTGGTTTGGTTGCAGGAGTTCAGCTTTTAACCCGAATCTGAAAGAACTCACAGGTTTCGTGCTTGGAGCAGTTAGACTCCCTGAGGGTAGGTGCCAGTTGCTTTTATAGGGAGGGAGCTGGTTATCCTGTCTCATTATTCAATAATAGCCCCCATGGCACAGTCCATGGTGGAGTGGAGGGCAAGGATGCTGGTGCTGTCCGTGGTTCTGCCGGCGCTGTCCATGGTTCTGCAGGCGCTGTCCGTGGTTCTGCTGGCGCTTCAGGTTAGGGAGGGTGACAGTGCAGGTTTCCTCCTTGCATACGTGCTTCCTCCCTGTTCCGCGCACCACAGTATAAAATAAATCCAATTAATTTCTTAAATACTAAACAATATCAAGTCATGTTATTGTTGCAGACATATGGTTTGATTATTGGATGATTTGGATTGTACCTGACTGCACAATCTATGAAACCTTTGTCTGGTTTTAACTGCAGAAAGTAGAGAATGAGATGATTTTCAGAATACTTATACAAATGCCTGAAATGATTTGTTCTCATAGGACATGCAGTAGAATATGAATAATATTGAAATCGAAACATTTTGAGGCTGCTGGATGCCTCGTGTTGTTAAGGCAGTGTTCTAGTGTATGGATAGGCCCCAAGGTCTGGTATCCAGTCCAGCACATAATTGGCCATAGTCACTCAGTGAGGGAGGTATTTCAGTCAGAGGGACATCGCATCCCAGCGAACCCCCCCCCCCCCATTCAATCGGGTGCCCACACAAGCTACACATGAAGGGCCCTCCTCCAACTCAATGTCTGGACTGCAGAATGAAAGGAAGCAGTGGCTTGACATCCCATGTTTTAGTGTGTGCTTGTCTGTGCTCTCCACAACTAACAGGGGATGTTGCAGCGATGAGCGCAAACAGAAATTGGGCATTCCAAATTGTAATGGGGAGAAATGCAGGTAAAAAAATGATGCTAGGTATAAATTATTTATACCATTATTTCACCCCTTCTGGTAAAAATGATGTACCAAATCAAAATGTTGTTTTACCTTGTATCCATGCTGTTCCATTCCGTTGAATGTTGAAAATGACCTCTCAATGGCACCATGACTCACAATAGAATACAAAAAATCTGTCATGAAAGGTTAATACAAAAACTGAGGTTTAATATGAAAATGTACACCTGCAGGAGTAAAAGGAGAATTTGAAGAACTGGAGTCAAGCACATCCCTCAATTATTTTTCAATCACACAAAAAAAAACGACCAATTACCTGATTTTAGGTCCATTTACAGTGATTGCAACACGTGCTTGTGCAACAACCTTGTGGGGCAGCATTCCCAGGTCCTGGAGACCCGCAGGGTATGCTGGTTTTCCTTGGCACTCACCAATTAAAGCAGTTGATTATACAGTTAAATCACCTCACTTGGATTCTTGGGTCTAAATTGGTTGCTGATAAGGTGAAAGAAAACCCCAGTGCACCCTGCGGCTCTGCTTGATCCTGACCTAGCAGGAGTTGTAATACTTTACATGGTGATTGGTGAAACTGATATAGTTCCTGGCCACCTGGGTTCGAAACCTTCCATTTTCAGGTCCATAGCCCAGGCCTACAGCCACGTTTTTCCCAAGAACCTCTCAACTGGGGTTCACGGTAGACATAGCCATCAGTCTCCCTGCACAACATATTAGTGCGATTCTAAACCAAAAACGCATATCAAACCAACAAGATGTGCCGCCACCTCAAGGTGATGCAGCCCTCTGATGAAAACAAATTAACAATACAGAGGATCACACAATTGATGAAATTCTCCCCCATTTCTCCAACTTCCCTCCGACCCCCACACGCACACACACAGCCCCTCATTATGCCTAACCTTGTGCAAGGAAATGAATCACCAACTGTTCTTTCTGAATGCTGTGCAAACCCCGGAGCATGTCAACAGACTGTGGTCCATCATCTATTATTGAATACATTGCACTATGCTTAACCCATGCGCTGCACTTTCTTGGGCATAACCCTCCTCCCTGGAATATCAAAGTTGAGTGTATTGATTGTTTGTTTCCTTCTCACGGAACACAGCAGTCTCACTATTGGAGCAGAGGCTGAAATCACACTCGTTTTACCCCGGCACAGACCCATCCGGGTCAGACATCTTAACCGCGTCCGAGAGCCAGGGCAGAGACCTCTCTTCCGCGTGACGTGTACTGGAAGTCTGTGATTCTTAATCTGCGAGCAGATCCCCGATCTGTTATAAGGTTAACAAGACATTTTGATTGCTGCAAGTTGCTGCAGACTCCAGTGCTGAAGAGTTAGATTTGAAATGACAGCACTGTGTGTGACAGCCCTCCCAATTACCAGCATGTGAGTCCAGTATCTGGCCCTCTCGTGTTGGTAGATTGATTTTTCAATTTGAGGTGCAGTTTCCACCAACAGCATCTGCCACACAGTCGACAATAAGGGGTGATGCTCCATCTTGGCTCGTATTCCTTTAACTAATTAAGCAATTCGTCGGAGAAAACCTGTCCAACAATGATGGTGGACTGTCAAACATTTCATTTGGTGTTATTTATTTGCTGTGGTACTCCTGTGGAGACAGAGTACACATAAGAGACACACAACGGTGGGCATAATCCTGTGGTTGATACAGATGAAAATAAAAACCGGCATACTTCTGGTTGTGAATGATCAAAGGGCACCATGTATGTGGCTCTGTCTGAAATACTTAAGCCAAGTACCACATAGTTTCCCCCACTACAGTCACATGGAGCTATGTTGGCACGGTGAAAATTCATTATTCAAAGAAAATGAGGACGTTTGATGATAAGGACTGAAAAACGGCAAGCTCCTGAAAACCTCACCCTTATTCCGAGCATAAAAATAAAAGCATCACTCTATTTATACCTACATTACAAAAAAGGCTTTGGGTGTTGCTTAAAGGTTGTTGGCATGAGTTTGATTAATTGAGCAGTCACGGGGCTTGATGTGATGATGTTGGCGAGGTGTCCTAGACTGTGGCGGCCAATCACTGATGGACTGTAACGTCTTTCCAGGTCCGACATTTCTGGCCCTGAGCACCCCATACGGTCAGTAACAGTGCTGACTTGTACCAGCTAGCACTGTACTGATCTCACAAAAGTAGCTCTCCTGATGGGTGGGACACAGGAGTCCTTTGTGTTCTTTTCACCTGCCTGGACATTTAACAGGTTAAATTGCCTCACTGCATGTGTGCAATCACCTCTCGGATTAATGGCAGGATCCAATGCTTGGGCAACCAAAAAAGTCAATCAATGATAGCCACAATTTATCAAACCAATGCCAAAGGCATTTCATCTACATCAAAAGAAAGATCTACAACAATACACCTTTAAGAATTAATATTATCAAATACAGTGAGGCTCTTTTGTGGCTTCCGTATATTTGTGTTACTATTAACTGTTGTTTTTATCCCGGAGACAATAGTCAAAATGGAGGTGCCTATATGAAGACAAATTTGAATATTGCTTACATTATGGGTTTTGCAGCAGATATATCCACCAAACCTAATCAGTTATGCATGCACGGAGAGGGAAGCTGTAGGCCAGAGTGGGATGATTAGCGTGGATCAAAGGGTTTCTGAATGGATTTTAATGTAAATATGCACAGGATTATTTCATGGTTGACTCTAACATTTGGCACAAGGGCTTTCCAGAACCAGACAAGCCAAACATTCAAGACATTCAAACAAGACCTGGCAATCAACTGTATTTCTGTACAGATTTTGAAAAGTGACAGAATATTTAATGCAGTACCTGTATGCATAACTAAGAAAGCACTAAAACTCAAAATTACATTTATTCTGTATGAATAAAAAAAAAAAAAAAACATTTTCAATATCAATGGGAGAGTGAGGCTTCAAGAACACCAAAATGGCCTGAGCTATGACCTGCTATTGATGTCACCCTGCTTTGAACCAATCAGTTCAGTCTTAGTGGTGGGCAGTGTCTTTTGATTGGTTCATAAGGGTCTGATTGACAGCACATGGTAGCCCCACCCATTGTTGGGTTAATGAAGCCCAACTTTTCCATTGGTCATTTTTAATTCTGTAACACTGTCATGGCACTGAGGGGCCTTTGTTCTCTCCCGCGCATTTCGTTCAAGCTTGGCGTACACTCAGTTTCAGCTCCCTCACGTTATGGCAGGACATGAGAAGGACACAGAAGGACAGAGACACACTGACAAGCACAGGGTTCTTCACAGGCATCCATTACTGGGCAAAGTCATAAGTGACAGGTGGTAGTGCAGATCCAAAGGGGGAAAAAAACGGGCTTCTGCTTCGATCAGGTCTTCTTGTTCCTTGACTGTTTGAGAACAGTGTGTGTGTGTGTGTGTGTGTGTGTGTGTGTGTGTGTGTGTGTGTGTGTTCAGCAAGCCCTTTTCTCTGGGCTGGGAATACGACAGGCACATGGCAAAAAAAAGGTGTCCACCTCATGTTCATTAGTCTCTGTCCAGTGTCTTATGAAAAACGGGTAAACGACATGATGGGTTTTTTTTCCGTCACGGCATGTGGTGTTCACCGTCAGCCCCTCGCACCTCACACCTGCAACAGAGACCAAAAAAACTTAAACATGAGAGAAAGACACACAAAGCGCTGAGCAGAACCATGGCGACCTTCACCATGACAGATTTGCATTGGCAGATTGCCAGGCAATGTGAGACACATGGGAGGACAAACAAGAATAATGCCGCCCCAAAACAATAGCTGACACCAACCCGTACGCAAGCGCCACAGGATACAATTAAAATGGCGGCACAAGTTAACTGATTATTTACTGGCACTTTAAAATGAACATTTCTTATGATAAACCCTGTGGTGGGTTCTTTGGGTGCTTTGGGTACACATGTTCTAGCGATATTGTTTATAAGGTATTTTTGGATTGTTCCCCATTTCGAGTACAGGTATGCCCCATTTAGTACGGCAGATGCAGAACATTAAATGAAAAGGCGGAAAGAGGGGTCGTTTTAATAACTGATGAATAAATGTGTTCCTAATTGAATAATTCCTTTCCTTTTTATTACCAACAAAATATACAGAAGTGTTTTTTTAAATAAAAGTAAATCAAAACAGTATTCACATGAATAATGGCACGAGTAGTGAGTAATCATTCATTCATTCATTCATCGTTACACATTTAATGAACATAATCACGAACGCAGAAATATCAGAATACAATGTGGGCGGGTTAACCAAGAATGTGTGCAAGCTACTGGAAACAAGACTGCGGACCTGTTACAGCAGTGGTCCCCAACCTTTTTTGCACCACGGACCGGTTTCATGCAAGACCATTTTCCGCAGACCGGGGGGTTCGAAAAAGAGGCACACAGACGGAAGTGGTCATTTCTCTAAATAAAACACCCTGCAGACTGCGATAGTCAATAAAATGGAAATAAAATTAAAAAGTTTTTATTATTTCTCTGCGACCCGGTACCAAATGCCTCACGGACCGGTACCGGGCCGTGGCCCGGTGGTTGGGGACCACTGTGTTACAGTGTCCATTAGATGTGCTATAAACTGCAGTGTGCCGTTTTAGATACTATTGTGAGGAAGAAGCAACAACTGAGTGAACACCAGAGACCACACCTGTTTTCAACTGTATTTGCATAAGAAAGACCCTGACAGGCTGGATGACTTGTGCTGTGCACTGTGAACTGTGTAGATTAGTAGTGGGATTTACATATTACAGCCCTCCTCCCCTTTTTATCCAAAAATGACAGTAATTTTAATCAAGGCACAATCCTTGGAGGTGTGACAATTTTAACACCTATGCAAGTCCTCTATCACTGTGTCACATCCCAAAACTTTAAACTGGGCCACCTCGATCAATCAGAGCAGACAGGAAATTCTTCCGTCACTCACACTGGTATGTTTAATGAAATGACTCATCAAACGCTGAACTCGCCTCAATTCTTAAAGGCTCTGTTGCTGCCCACTCTGATTGGCTGTTACATAGTGATGTCACTTCGTCACACCAACTTGTTTTCAACGTCCAGACCCTTTTGTGGCTTGAGCTGGAGATTTGCACTTGTATTGTGGCTCCTTCTCAAAAATTGTGCCCCGCAAGATTCCCGCCCACCAGTGTCAGCAAAAGACGACCGCGCGCTGCCTTTATCATTTGCATCAAGACCATGAAGATCGGTCGATTTGTTGATTTGGAACAGAACCAACTGTATTTCAGGCAAGAGATATCCCGATGGCCCTTCTCTGTCAATTCAAGCGGTGCGCTTGTAATGCTGAAGGACAGGAACCACCCACCCTCTGTCCCTCACCACCCTCGTTCTGCAATACCCACGGCAGCCTGGGGAGAAAGGCAGTTTTGGTCATTCCACCCCGCCCAATTGGCTATAATAACAGCGTTTCCAATCTCTGCTCCCGCAGGCGCATAGTGTTCTTGCTCCAACCGAGCTCTGAATTAGTTCGATTACATTGAGCCGTTAATTAACTACCAAACTTGACTCTACATGACTTGACAGGCATGAGTTGTTAGTCCTTTGTTAAGGAAATATGTTGTGTGGCTGGTAGGTTTGTTTGAAAGATGAATAACTAGCTATTTACATTTTCAGGTCATTCATTACACATTTGTGACACCCATTATTATTCAACTTAATTGATAAAGACATTGCTCAATTATTTGTTCTGTGACCTAAAACAGTTAGCCGAACAACCAATTAAATTCAATAGACAGCCACCCCAACTTTGTTTAAGCGCCAGAAGCTAGCAGTGAAACATTGAACAAAGACCATTAATTGTCTCGGTTACGACGGCAAAGCACAAACACAACCGCACATGCAGGCAGCTGCTGTGTGCTAACAAGCCTATCCACACGCGCGAATACGTCCGAGCGCAATGCCGTCCTCCGGTAACACTCAAGCCAAGTTTGTAACACGAGCCGCTCTGGCCAACGCGACCTCAATACACGTTGCTGCTGCTTCTTTTTTATCTAACATGCTGTCACAGGCCTTTGATTATAGATAATCAACTGAGTGCCTCTCTTTCCCATTTACTCTCCATTAGGAGGCAACTTTGAAAACTTTTAATGCAGTTTATATACTTAAACAACAGGTCCCTGCAGGCTACTTTACACAAGTGCTAACACAGCAGAGGAAATGGTTCTCCCCGCTTCATTAAACTTGCTGGAGAATTAACTTGAAATGGAAGTTAATTATGTCACACGTGATGCCCCTCTACATTTAAGGCGTAAAAAAGCAATATTGCCGTGTACGAGCTCAGGAGTTTGGACGGATAATTAGGGGCAATCATGTGTACCTCGGTTTTGCTCAGTGTCTCTTTTCCGGGGATAATGCGCCTCCGCCAGTCGCAGAGACCGGCGCGATATTTTACCCGACGCGCTAAATGCGCATTATGTGAAACGCGTTAATGCTGTTCGTCACTTGTCTCATTACTTTGTGGCTGTTGATGTGGCTTTTTTCCCCCAGGCTTGGCCTCAGACAAACAAGCCTGGAATACACACATGTATAGCCAGTAATCCCAGTCCTTTTCAATTCACACCTGGTTAGTGAGAGCAAACGTGATTGGTATATTTAAAGGGGGAAAAAAACCTTTCAGCTCAAACGTTCTCCAGAAGGGCACGTGTCGACGAATGTTGCAAGCAGTTGGTTGAAGTTGATAACTGTAAAATCAAAGCGAGGCCGCAAGCTTTAGTCTATCCTCAGAAGGATTAAAACCCATCCAACGCATTCCCCGAATGCTGAGTGAATCGGCCCAATTCTGAGGAAACGCACGCTCACGAATTAAACCTCACAGCACCTCCTTCCTGTCAGAACCCAGGAAAGTGTCTACAGTGATGAATCGCACAAACTAGCGGTATCAAAACATGCCCACACCTGCATATTCTTGGGGGGGTGTTCCGTTTGTTTTTGAAATCCATAGTCAGTAGAAGAACAGACCGAATGTACCTGACAAATGAGTCCTTTTTGAGTTTTAAGGGATGGGCTCGCTGTGCATAAAGTGGCACCTTAGCTTTGTGTGGAAATTCATTAAAGATCACTAACAAAAACAAAAAAAAGAATTAAAACAAACTCCCATTATTATTCACAATTCACAATCCATGACCACCCCCACCCCTACCCCCCCAAATATAGTGAGTGACTAAATTAAGCAGTAAGCACGTTAGGAAGAACGTTTAAGTTCTCAGTTCGGATCACGTCACTTGTCCGGAAAATCCAGTCAGAGCACAGGCCCATAGACTTAGTCCACCACTTCACCAGCGGGGAACAGATGCTGACAGACAGTTTAATTTACACAGAATCCAGAGATTCTGCATTAACCTACAGGGGAACGTGCTCTTTAAAAGAACCAGCAGCACTGCGGCCTCATTGGAATGAGTGACTGTAAATCCACAATGCATTCATTTCTTCCCTCATTTGCATTGCAATCGGAAGTGCCATATTTCACTCTCCAGGGCAACCTTTTTATTTATATATTTGCACTGCATTGTACAGAAAACCACTGCCCTGATTTTTCTGTTGACACTTATGCCACAAAGTATATTTTCAAGTGAGTTATTCTGTCTCCACAACAAGTTCCATAATAAGTTATTATTTTCCCATTGAAAGTGACAGACACAACCTGGGTAATGGCTGACCATATCAATGAAAAGAAGCAACGTTGGGTAGGCCCATTTTCATTATCCTGTCTCAACGGTTGATCAGTGACACATTTTAATTTGAAGAAATTCAGCTTTTACATTGAATCTATTTACTGTCAGCACGTATAACTAAAACAGGTGTGTCGTGACTATAGAAAGCTTCGCGTTATGGAAAGAATATAAATGGAGACTTGGTGAACTCGTTCCCCAAAGGAACTGCGCAGGTAAATAGTGAGCAAAAGTAATCCAATTATGGACAGGCTGTTTTGGCAGGCAGAGTACTACAGCACAAAAGTCCACATATGTAATTTTATTTATTTATTTAGTTGTATTCCCACCCACCAACACCATCCCTTCCAAGACCATATGTTGTTAATTATAACAGAGACACAGAGAGGGAGAGAAGGAGAGAGGGAGACACGAGAGAGGGAGGGAGGGGGCAGTGTAGTGTATTAATCTTGATTCCCCGCTCCTTCACAAAGTCTTGTTTGAACAGACTCTCTGGGTATATCCCAAAGGTGCGGTGATCCGTGAGCTGGGTAAGAGGAGTGGAACAGGAGCAGAGTCCTGCGCAGAACCTGCGCACCTTTCATTTATTTCCTTAACATGTCCCATTCATTTTCACAATGCAAAAATGACAAGATAACAACAAATGGCAAAATGGCAACATAGCAAAAATGGCCTTCAAAAAACCTTTTTTCTTTAGTTTTCATCAGTTGAAACGTCAAAAGCATGCACACCTGATACAGGCCTGATCCCCGACGTGCCTTTTACAGTACTGCAAATATGCAAAAACGTCCCTATTTGAAAAAAAAAAATGTTGTCAGGCTATCAAACGGTGATTCCAGCTGAGGCACTTGTTCTCATGTCAAAGATTCACCCTACGGAAAGAATGAATGAATATTGGATTTGTAGAAATTATTAGAAGTGGTGCATTGTGGGTAGATCATTACCCACAATGCTAATGGTCTAATGGGGTCTAATGGTTTATGAATATTTATGAGAACCCATGGTTATCCATTCTCATCACTCTGGTAGGGTACTCAGCAATGCCTAGGTGTGACTTTCTTCAAATGCACATGTGGTTCACTTTGATCCCCTAATATTTTGTTTGGTTTGATAGGTTATGGCATCCTTATTTCGCAACTATTTATATGAACAGCTTATTTCGTGGCCTAGTTGGCATTTAGATAACTTACCATTTTATAAAAGCAAAGTCCACAGTGTGTACATGCCTAGAATCCACAAGTCTCAATATTCCGCACATATTTCCTTGATTCATTTCCCGCGACGACAAGACAGTGGATCCAAAATCTCATTGCCCTGCTTTGAATAAGAGCGACATGAAAATTATCATATTTAGGGTCTGGTGTCAGGTAAATATTCACAAAATATTCACGAAAAGCTAAGCTAAGTACGAAGATACAGCTCTTATCGGCGTCTGCTTGTATTTCCGAAAATCCGTCGCTAAGAAACGGGACCCAACAATAAATCCCGATATTAAATGTCTGATAAGAGAGACAACATCTGGGGAGTAATGGATTCGCGGGAGGACTCTGTCTCCATCAATTTGAGATTGGGAGGACTCGTTCTCTGCCCGAGACGTCCGCGGGAGCCGACGGCTGAATATTAAGTGGCGTTGACAGACAGCACGAGAGGCTGGGGGCCTGTGTTGACTGTACACAAGTGGAGTCAATGTCAGGATGATGGAGCAAATAAGCATCTTTCAGGGCTCATACATCACCTGAGATGCCCGGCGCGCGCCCCGCTGTGGCCCGCCAGGCTCCCCGGGGACACCCAGGCCCCCAGGGGCCCCACAGGAAACCTCGCCATGCGCCCTGTCATGCGGACTCATCTGCATTACGCCTAATCTACGCTGGCTAATTGAGCCCTGGGGCGGTTGGTTTCTGTAGAGCGTCCTGTGTTTTTTTTGTTTTTTTTCTTCTCTTTCTTTTTTCTTTTTTCCCCCCTTTACAAACTACAAGAGGCGAAATCGATGTAGCGAAAGGACTCCTCCCCAGACTGGGCCCGTGTTGTCTGTCAAAAGGCCAGCGGAACAGAGGCCCCGGAGTGTTCATTAGCCGCCATCGATCGGCAGTTCCGTCTTCCTCTAGCCGCCGCTGCGAATCTCTGGCTAGGGTTTCCTTCTAACGGATATCATCTTAACCATTTCTATTTTCCCTCCCCACCCCCCTCCACTTCTTGCCATGTGTTGCAGCAGGAACATTAATACACCTACAGGTGAAATAACACAGGAGAGTGAAGAAGGGCAATCAAATTTCAACTTGGAAGAACCTTCCACAAAGACATGCAACAGTATGGTCCTACAGACCTGAGGTAGCATCCACACCATCACTGACCACAGAAAGAGAGTTGAGGGGTCAGAGTCATGCATTCGTCTGGCCTCCTCGTTCCCCACACTACAAACACGGTGATACAGGAAAAGTTATCCCGCTGATTTCTCAATAAAGACATGCCTTCATTTTGACAAGCCTGGAATAGTTCTCAGCGTTGATATCCTTTCCTTATCCCCCTTTCCTGCCCTCTCTCGTTCTAAAACCGTTTCTCCTGAGGGACAGTTCTGTAGTGAAAAAACACAAAGTGAGCCTCTTGGCCAAAACAAAACATCAAATAGCAGTGAAATGAGGGAGATATTTTGAGTACGGCAGTAGAGAATTGCGCAGGAAGTGGGGGTGGGAGGGGGCAGATTCAATTAAAGTTATTTGAATGCTCTGCTCAAAAGGGGAGGGGTGGGGGGTTGCATTATCTGCCAGTAATTGTACCTGCAGGGCCTGTCAATTGAGCGGTATTAATACTGTCTCTCCGGGTGGGAAGGGAGTCAACCTGGGGCCCATTTTTAGATAACTGCACCCTTACTACTCTTCTGTATCGTTGAAAATTGCTCTCATTCTTCCGCTGTTTTACTGCCAGTGTTTATTTCCTTATCTATAAAGAAGGGTGTGAGAGACACTTTTTTTATTACTCATTTTCACAAATCTTTGGTTATGGTATCATTGTTTTTTCAAAATAAGGATAAATTGTAAACACATTAAGATTATCTCAACCAAAATGTTTTTCAACGTAAAAATGTTGCTCACATATACAATATACTCTCTATAAATCTGTAAAAACACAATTCCCAAAATTGGTCTTTTGGGAATATCAAATTATTGACACCAAATTAAGCCAAGTTACAACTGTTATAAATATATTTTGCAGAAACTAAACAAGCAAAGTAAGGCTGTGTTCCTACATACCTACATTTAACGTAACACCCTATTATGCATGGTTTACATGTTAAACATTAAGAAATACATTTTGGAAATGTGCTTAATCTAGCTGAAGAAATTAAACACATCTGAAAGGAATAGCATATCTTTTTTTTGTTAATACTACGTAGTTACCAAGCAAGCTAGCTCCACTGAAAATGGTGTCTATCAGGTTTTTTGTGACATTCTATTCGCTGAAATCAGATCGCATGTGCACATTATGCACACCTTATATACATATATATATATATATATATATATGATGAAGAAGAAGATAAAGAAGAAACACAAAATAACCCAAGTTTGGGGCCTTATTGTGTGGCTGTGTTAATTTGTATCCAAATTCTGTGTCCAATTCTTAAGGACTGTGGGCATTAAAGTTATTTCTGCCAGCTACAGTGGCAAACCTGGGGCTGTATATGTCTGGGGTATGCCACACCAACCCTAGCATACCTGCCATCCCGATATCTCTTAAAATGCACTAAGACTCCAATTCAAGGCCTTCAGCAATGCCCACCTTGCCTGTACCCCCGTGTCCCTTCTCTCTGTCTCCCTTTCTCCTCCCAATCCATCACGTGACACAGCACATTCCCTGACACATTTAAAGGCTTTAAACACAGGCACGAAAATTGCAATGTTATCAAAATGAGCGTAATCACAGTGCAAGCCAACTACCCACTGAAGGCGACACAAGTCTATTTCTTAAGTGCCGCTCCGGGTGCTGGTGTTGTCCAACCAGATATTGTTTACACTCATATCTCCTTTTATTACATCTATGCATGATATACCGTTGTGCACAGTCTGATTTCCGCTACTCCCCTTCCCTGAAACGTAATTAAATCACATCTCCGGCCGTTCCGGAGTTCTATGGGGCTTTTGAGACACAAAACCGTTAACATGTCACGTCTCCACGCACTGGGGTGGCAGGCAAGTGTCCTCCACAATGATTGACAGGTTCCTCAAGGGCTCCCCAGGGGAGAATCAGGTTTAGTTTCCCATTTTTAAGGTCTGATTGGTTGATTTTATTTTATTTTTTGCTTATTTAAGGGATTTCCTTAGAAATGTGGCCTCCACAATATTGGCCTCAGAGACATGAATTGTCAGGCAAATGCACTGTATTGACTTTCGAGAATTCACCTTTAAGCCGGCACACATTATTGGTCACGTTAAATCATACCAAACGACTGCAAAAGAGCCCAATAATGAGCGTAGAACAAACCATCAAAAGCTGATTTATAAACGACGTATATACCGATGATAAATAAAAGTGAAATTCATAAAAGAGATTAAAGAACAAAATTAATTTGCACATTTGGACCCGCGTATAAAAGGAGGCTGTAACGACACCATGATAATTACGGCCACAGACACTGGGCATGACATGAAATATGCTGCGCTCTGCATAAATTAAGTGATCGATATATAAGCTGCCATACAAATATTAAAAGCATTGATCTACTGTGATTCAGCAGAGGAATACGGATTACAGTGCGTTTGCCAACATCCGCGCTTTAAGTGAAGGTCAGGACATTCTAACGACAAATAAATTCATAGCCACTCCAAACGGCAGTAGTTTACAGTGGAATCCACACACCATACATCAACTTGCGTTGCATTACGCATTTAGGTATCACGGTGTAATACAATTATCAATACATCACAATAATAAAGTAGTGTTATGAAACACACAAAGCGCTAACGTCAATTTAGGATATTGTCTTTATGGATCGATGGATTGATGCATAACTGAACACAGGTATAGCAGTGACGTTTTGGTGGAACAAAGCAAGTGGTTGCCCCCCCCATCTCCTCTCCAGACTTCCAGCAGTATTTGTTTCTAGTCTGGCCCATCGTTGGCAGGGTTGCTGCATCTTTGATCTTTGACTGGTTCTTCCTTTACGGGGCTTGGATACATTTCCAGCTTGCCGAGACATCTGCCGTCCAGCGACTGAGATTTGTCAGGCAATCCACAGCTCTCGCTGCCAGTTTCCGATGTATGTCAGCTGACGCTCTTTGCCAAGAAGGCGCACTGGGACGTTGATATTTCATTCATGCAAATGCCAGGTATTCTATTAACAACGCTGTTTGCTGTAAAACGTTACATGAAACACCCAACGTTCTGAAAGCATTCCCTGGAACACGTATTGTGGACATAATGCAACTGTACGTGCTCTTTAATTAGTTGCTTGGTTATCTGGGCCGATATTGCCTGGAAACTGAAATGACTGTGTCTCCTCGCCACTGCAGTGTGCTGTTATTTAATGTGTCCAGATGGCACTCTTTTTCTCCAAACGAGTACCTCTGGCTGAGTACATTTTAAAGGAAGTGAAGCAGCCAATAAGACCATATCCTGGAGTATGAAACAACATATTCCATGCTTTAAGGAGTAAAGAGGACACTGTGGGATAATTGGAAAGTTTTGTCTCTTGAAATGACACTATTCAGTGCTCTCCTAAGACATGTATAACTTGGACAAACTTCGATATGTATTCAGACTTACATTTTTATATTCAGGACAAACTTCGATATATTCAGACTTACATTTATATATTCAGGATGAACTTCAGGATTTCTATTTTATTGCCTAGATATATATCAGTTTTTCTTCCCCCTGAAGACAAAGCACTACTTTCATAGCTGATGTATCTGGTGTAAAATACAAAACAAGAACTATTGGAAACCCTTGACAACTTTGGTGGATTTCCTCATTAGTGGCTGGTGGTAGAATTGGGTCAAGCCAGGTAACCAGGGTTACCTGCTCACAGCTGGAACCAGACTGGGTCATTTATTTTTTTATTTTCGAGGGAGGGGGGCCTTTTTCGACCCGCCCCTACACAGGCAGCACATCAACTGTGCATGTACACTTCCCTGATATATCACCTGTGAGCCAATGACTGTTTTCCATGGTGCCAGCCACATGACGTGCCACGGGAGAGCTAGCATCAATTGGAGGAGAAGTGCATCTCTCTTTGATGACAACTGGTAACCTGTAAACACCGGATCAGTAGCTACGGCAGTGGCTGCTTATACAGCAGTACCCTAGGGAACCCTGGCCAACTTAAATCTGCCCTACCCCAGCGGAAGCACAGCAATCGGGTCCCACTGCTGCGGACTCCTGGTCCTTTTTGGCTAATGACAGCCCAGAGTCAAATTCAAAGGATCTTGGCTTTCCACTGCCTTTTTAGTATGCTGGTCTATCTCAGCCCATTCTGCTGGCATTACTGGTACTGACCTCGTTACAGTACAAACTAGTGGTGGGCATGTGGTAGGTATATACCAACATTAAGTGTGACGAGATACAGCTCTGGGTCTGCGTAATGCAATTGGTGGGCTCTGCGTCAGCAAAACTGTCATGCAGGAGTTCACTGGTAAAGAACAACACTTCTGTGGCTTATTTTCACTTCAGGATTCGGCGTTGTTTTCATGAAAATGCAAAATGCACAAGATGGTAGAGGAACAAATGGGCAAATTGTGGGCTGGACAAGCTGTACGTTTTCTTTTCACCGTAAAAAATCTGCTTCCAGTGAAAAGCGAGATTGCTTGTTAAACTGGTCTGAGAAGTAGAACATGATGTCATTAACAAAGCTTCACTAGTTTTCATAATGTACCGCTTCATTATCTGAGTTGTGTCAGTTATTTAATCCCCATATTTTAATATTAATATTCTGTTTAATGTGAGAACTTTCATCAGAATATCTCAGAATATGAAATTCTTTACCAGTTGGTTACCAATGACAGTATCTATTTTACTGATAATGGATAATGATATCAAATAATCTACATTAAAGGAAGTAACTGCAAAAACACCAGGGCTTCCCGTAGGAAGATTGTAGATTAAGGTGGTGGTGGGCTGAGCAGGGGGTTGGGTGGGCATAAAAGGCAAAGCCATAAAAAGGAACAGCCATGTGCTGACTTACTGACCACATCTTTGCATGTTGCTAAGCATTTATGGATCCTGAAATGTCTGGGATTACAAAACTAATTGCAACACAAATCAAAAGTGACATATATTTTTGCATGCCATTGTGCAATATTGCTCACTAACCACAGAACCTGTGTATATAAATAAACGTACATAAATAAATGTGTACAAGTGTACATGCATCATTTTTTTTGTGTGCGGTTTGGTGCCGTGTCCTTTTTATCAATAACTTGGCCAACAAGAAACCAGTGGTGGACAAAGTACCCAAAATTTGTACTTGAGTATCGATACTTTGTTAAAAATATATATTTAAAGTCCCCCATTCAAACTCTACTTGAGTAAAAGTACAAAGGTATCAGACTTAATTTGTACTACTCAAATCAAGTCTGATACAAATGTAATATAATCAAATGTAAAAAGTTTTTGCAAGTCTATAATAATATAATAATATACGCCATTTAGCAGATGCTTTTATCCAAAGCAACTTACAGTAGTGAATGCATACATTTTCAGTGTATGTGGCCCCAGTGGGGATTGAACCCACAACCTAAGCGTTGCCAACGCTGTGCTCTACCAACTGAGCCACAGAGAACCACTTCACCACACTTCACCATGTATGAATCTCCTTTGAAATTGACATATCTTGATGATGTGGCCATGGATGGTTCGGCCACTGATGAAGCTGATGAATGTTGTGATGGTTTATGGGACCTGTGATTGCGCACATCTGTCTTGTTATTGTACAAGACATGCCGAAATGTAACGAGTAATGGGGGATCTCACATAAGATGTAGCTGAATAAAAAGTAAACATTTTCTTTAAAAATGTTGTGGAGTAAAAGTAGATAGCAAATAATAATAAAATACTTGAGTAAAATAAAAATGTACTTTAGTACAGTAACAAGATATTTCTACTTTGTTACTTTCCACCACTGCGTGAAACACCACTGCATGCAGCTCTCCGTGGCTTTAGGAAAAACGGCTCCATTATCGTCATCAACCATACCTGTTTTGGCCAGCAGATGTCACTGTTCAGCATTGCTTTCGTCTCAATGAAAACAAACGCATGAATGAACACATTTATGGACAATTTTTGGATTTTAAACCAATTAGTTAAGGAGGCGGTGTTGTTTTGTTCAGGCGGCCCGCCTTGGCTATAAAGCGCTGAGGGAATCCCTGGACATTATGACATGGCCCACAAAGGCGAGTGGCACAGAAAGCGGCAAAGAATTGCCAGAGCAATGTTTTTGTTTGTTCAAAATACAATGAAAATGGTGCTTACCCGAGCTCCTTAGCTCTTGAGTGGCGTCATGGCTGTAAGACAGAGAGGGGGAGTATTAGCCAAGCATTGTTCTCATCACAGTGAAACACAGAAGCACAGCAGACCCTTTTCATTTTTTTTTTTTTTTTTACATTTTACCAATATTTTCTCCCAGTTTGGAATGGCCAGTTCGGGTGACAAGCACATGATCTCGTCCAAAACACGTGATGTTAAGCCATCAATATCTTTTAACTATGCACGCATGCATGTAGGCAATTTTTTTCGTCCACCAGTTAAGTTTGCACAGACATTTAAGTCAGAAGAAGACACCTCACATGTAGCTTGTGCAGGCAGACTGGGCCCCCAATTGACCAGAGGGGGTCGCTAGCACACGATGAGACACGTCCTCACTCCCTAGCATCGGCACGGTCCGCATTCACTACAACAGTGCCTTAACAGTCACACACACTCCTCGAGGAAAATAAATTCAAAGCCGCCGACATCGGCAAACAGGGCCACACGCCCCAGGTGCACATGCATCCATACTGCACACAGCCACGCACAGCTGAGCTTATCAGCGTACAGTGCACACAGAACCCCACCTCATTAAATGGCTCACGGATCACAACCCTTGTCTTCAGAGGGCGTTCAAGCACGAGAAGTCAGACTACGCCCATTCAGAGGCTCGTTAATTGATCTTAACGGGACTAATCGCAAATGAGTGAATGAATTTTGATCATCTCTCCATCTCTCTGTCTCCATCTCTCTCTCCCTCTTCGAGTGTTGCCACGGCGAGCACGAAGCAGAGGGCGCAGTAGTTTATTCAATTACCGGCTGTGGCTGAGCGGTGATGTGAGGCTGGCCTCCGGAACACAAAGAGCGCAGCGAATCAGGGAAGCGAGACCGATCTGTTTCCCCCCGTGGGGCCGCCGGGCTGCAGGAACCCGGGATCACATGCGACGAGCCGCCCCAGCCTTTGAGGAGACGGCGGATGCGATAGCCCACTTGTGATTCGGTGTGGACGTCACCCCCCTGCGGGCTTACGGGGAGGGCCAGGGTCTGGGGACGGGGGTGGGTGACGTCCACACCGAATCACAAGTGGGCTATCGCATCCGCCGTCCCTTCAAAGGCTGAGCTGCTTGCGTGCATCAGTGTGTTCCGTTCTATTTGTTTATTCCATATTCCGGAAATAATGACAGTGCAAAGGCAACAACGCCCGCAGCAATGTCTTTGCTCCAAGGTTCATGAATATAAAATATTACTGAGGTGCAGTGTTAGCCATGCAAAGCATCTCAAAAGAGAGAAACCGAGAGAAACAGGCCTAAAAATGGTTTACCCCAACTGCTATAACCTTCCTAAATAGATGATAGATAATGTTGAATAGATGTTCAGATAATGGTTGCAGTGTTTACATTCAAAATCCAAAAATCACCAGCCATTCCAGCACCAATGTAGATTATTTTTTTGGCAAAGGACAAATGCTATTCAAATTTCATACAAATCTGTTTTTATTTATTGAAATATTTTATGTCGGCCTTTTAAACGGACAAGTGCACTAATGAAAAAGCGGTCCCACGGTTTTTGGAAACAAGACTGCTTTAGGAACTGCTTTTACGAACAAAATCGCCTTAAGTGCAATAACAGACCTCTCTAGTCTGATCATTAAAGTTGCTAACATATCGCTGTGACCATGCTGCCCAAATCAACCGTATAATACTCGCTTGCTTACTGCTTGGTCCACCTGTTCAAGACGTTTGCCCCGGTGATGGGTTTGTTGTAAATGAGCAAATTGCCTTCATTGTGGAAAATCAATGGAGCACAGGGAAATAACCATGGGCGATCTCCTTGACAGAAAACAAAGGTGTACAAGGTGTAATTTGTGCTCTAAAAATGAAATAGGCCCAGCTATGGGTAGAAATATGAAACTGAAGACACACAATTGGATTGAATCCTCAGCAGCCTGCCCAGTGGTGGGTGCATTGTTTGAAGCAGACTGACAGACCAACCGTAGTTACAGTACCATGGGTATCAAAGCATTGTGTGTTAGAAGACTTGTCAGTACACAGGTCTGAGATAATGATTGAGGTGCTTGTGTGAATTTCACATCTTTTTCGGCTTTTGTCAATAATTATCTCTCACTTAAAACATCGTTTTTGGGTTAAATTTTCTCTTTTTTAACAAAAAAATATCATTTTTGTGTTTAATAAACAACAGCAAATTGAAATGAACAAACAAATAACATAATGCAGACAATATACCGATTTGACCAATCTATCCATCTTTATACTTGGATTTATTGCAGGTAGGCTGGCCCATTCTAATTGGCACTTGTTCCATTACAATTGTACAGTATTTGTTCTTGCACTGGCCCTTGTACAGTATATTTCTGCATGGACGCATGCATGTATTTGTAACAGGGGTAGGGTAGTCTGCAGGTTCCACCCTCACTGGCTGCTTAGCTTTATGATCGCAAATCTAAAGACCAAAGGGCCCCAGCTAAGGGAACTAATCGCACTGTTGTGGGCTCTAGGGGGGTGACGTCATCCCACAACATCATCGGGTCAAAGACAGAGGCGAAAGGAGTTTGATGGAGATATGAGAAAACATGCTGGAGGGCCTCACCTTTCCCTTGTCAAAAGTAAAGTCAGTTTGCAAGTGTACTTTTATGGTGTTTATGGAGGTGAGAGACCTCATAACCCAAGCAGAAATACTCTCTCAGCCAGAGAACCACCTGAAGACTACAGGTCAGCGCCGGCCTGCTTCTAAAGCTGTGGACCGGATGCTATCTGAACGCAGCACTGTAGTAGTGAAAAAGCTGGACTTAAGCTAGAGGTTTGAACTCAAAACACTGCGGTTATAGCCTTGAGCATGGTATCATTTTTATTGAACTAGAACCCTTCAGTAAATACCCAGGTGTATAAATGCACAATGATACAGGAGTAGCTATAAACACCTAAAGATTGTATCGTAGCACCAAATTTGTCCACTAACAAACATTGTTAGGGTCAGAAGGGTCCATCTGCTGTAATTTATGAAGAACGTAAAGAGGGAGCTTAGAACAGATGCAGAAAGGTTGGCGCACATGACCATTTTGTCCCTAGGGTTTCGTTTTGTTATTTGTTTGTTTTCTTCCGTGCACACGGGTCCATGGGTCCACGTCTATTAATCTCACGCGAGTGCGGCAACAAGGACCGGCACGTAAACTGCAGGCTTAATTTGAGGCTCAAAGGGAGTGGGATGATTAAAAATGAACGCAGAGGAGCGCTCGCAAGCTCGGACGCCGTGTCGAGGAGCCCAAGTGGGCCGGACGGGAGCCCGCTCCGGTCCTCCTCGCTTTGATTTATGGTGCTGCCGCGAGGGAGGCTCACGCACCGAAGTGCAGGGAGAGCGTCCGAGGTTAGCCAAGGGGTGTTTTGTTCTTCCGCTGCGGCCACGTCACCCGGCCAGCCCCGATACGCACGGGTGTGTAACTCATGTCGTGTGCAGGATGTCGACGCTGGCCACTGCGACCGGGGTTCGATTCCACCGGCCGCTCCACAGTCGGCTCTGGCTGGGAGTGCCACCGGGGGCGGCAATTGGCTGTCCACCCCAGGGAGGGGGGAGGGAAGCCGACAGGAAGTTTGCTGCGCACAGGAGTGGCTCTGTAGTACCGGAGTTACGGTTGACAGCCTGGTGAGTGCCGTCTCGGGGTAGACGATACTTCGCCTTGGTCACTGCCGGTCACAGGGCTACGGCAGTGAACTCACAATACGAGGGGGGATTGACATGAAAAATAGAGGGTGTAATTGGCTACTAAATTGGGAAAAAATGGGAGAAAATCAGAAACAAATTCCTAAAAAATAAAATAATAACCTGCAGGATGCATCATTTCTTCTCTGAAGGCCTTTCGCAAAGGGATGGGAAAGGTATGCCCAGGTATGCTTGGATGCACCATTGCGTTGAGTTTGTATTATCTACCAGTGGCTCTCCTATATTTTTCGCAGCAGGAATGAGCTTGCGGCCCTCTTAAACCTTTAGAGAGCACATGAGAATAACTCTCGGGTTACCAAGTCAATAACAACCTGATGCATTCACAATTTAGTTTTTTCTTGAATAACAACATCTTATACACCAAGCTCTGACACTGTACTTTTTGTCCAGTCCACAAACAACTTTTGTTTTAGCTCATTTTATTTCATGCTTGAGTTATACTGTACACAGGAAAGCAAACAGGGGATGGTGTTCAGATGTGTATGTACTGCATGAGAACTCACAGCTGTGCTTATTTTTACAATTCATTATAAATCGGTGTACAGGCTTGGCGGTAGATGGCATGCAATGCATGATTGCGTTCTTGATGAATACTGTGATAAGGGAAATGCTACACGACAAATTTGAGGAGTTGAATGACTCGGTTCAGAGAGGGGCAGCAAAGCACCCAGGCTAAGATGGTGGTTGCGAACCACTGATTTATATAATTTAACATGAGTCATTTTCCCTTTTCACAGCACGGCTCCTTACGATAAATCACAGGTTATAGTCGTAATGTACTACCAGTGTCTTGGCAGTTGTCCTCCCCTCTGCTACACTGGCCTTGAAATACCACAGATAATCATTCACCGAATGGCATCAACACCTCCAGCAGGAGCCCAGAAATGGCTCACTACCCAACTTGCAAGGAGCTCGCTTCATGGCAAAAATGGACGGGGCTCCATACGCTAACAGATAAAAAATTATTATCTCTTTAATTTAATCGAAAATGATGTCTCTCGCTCTCTCTCTCTCTCCATTTTCGGTGGTGTTGAGATCCTTGTCTAGTGAAAGAACTGGATCATGGCGTCCGTTTAGAGTCAAGAACTCTGGATTCCTAGGTCACGTCTCCCAAGAGCTTCACGTGAGAAAGAGGACCAGTATGCAAAAGGTTCAGCTCCAACCAACACACTGTACTTTGATTACAGTACTGGGTTCAGAGAGCATGACTCTCGGGAGTGTGTGTGCGCGTGTGTGTGTGTGTTTGGGGAGTCGGTTGGTTCTGACGGCTGAATAAGACTGATTTCAGGAATCTTGTTTACAGAACCAGGCCCTTAACTCCACTGGCTGCCAGATAAATAGACCATAGAGAATAAAAAATAAAGCGTGGGCCGGTCTCCGAGTTATTACCGAGTATTGTTCGAATCAGCCGTGCTTTCAAGAGGGAGACCTGCGCTCCCCCACCAGCTCATTAAGATAACGCCGCAGCGCGTCTCCCACCGTCACGCCGGATTGATTGAAGTGGGGTTCATTTCGCCTCCTTTGTCTTGAGCGGGAGCCTCCACTTTCGTGAGCACAATTGGAGCCAGATGGCACAACAAAGCCGCTGTCTGGAGTGTTTAAAGATGCCTCTCTGAGAGGCCGGGGAATAGCGGCGCATCTCTGCCCGTCAAACTCCGCACACAGGTGCGTGACAGTCATTGGCACATTAACCGTTCGTTCGCCCTCTCCGCTTCACCCCTCGGTCACTGCCACGCGCCGGACACCTGACCCTACGGCGCCTCTGGGCTACGGGAGAAACGCTGAAACATTCATGAGGCGTGTATCGTCATTGGCTCACGTTCCCCCGAACCCTCCTTAACCTTTCAGCTCATTAAAATCGCATCGCATTAATTCTATGATTGACGCGGGGCCTTTAAGTATATCTGACCAAAAAAGGAAGTCAAATGAATAACTTAATGACATTAGTACTTCTGGGAAACCCATTTTCAAAGGTAGCCACGTAGGGCCCTGACTGAGGTGGAGACCTGCTCGGTTTGCTAATGATTAAATTAATTCAGGGCATTAATTCAGAGTCATGTAACATGGGGCCTGGCTCAGGAGAAAAGACACCTGAGATGAGCAAAGTTGGGTCTGGAAGATGTAGGCCAGATGACCACAGATAAAATGAAATAAAAACAAAATAAATG
Organism: Aldrovandia affinis; assembly: GCA_029706075.1. Lineage (NCBI taxonomy): Eukaryota > Metazoa > Chordata > Actinopteri > Notacanthiformes > Halosauridae > Aldrovandia > Aldrovandia affinis. The sequence continues at coordinate 1,075,133 of JAINUG010000037.1, read as the reverse complement.
AAAAATAATAATTCATTATATTAATACCATAATATACAATGATTTAATAACTTTATATTATATTATATTTTATTATAATATATATGTATAATATAATATTATTATACATATAATATTATAAACAAATTCGAATAACTTAAATAACAATAAAACCAAAGTCAACGACGACAGCGCGACTGACCTGTCTTCGATTCGTCCTCTTCGTTGTCTTTGCAGCCTTCAGCTGAGAAAAGGAGAGGAGAGAGAAGGCACAATGTAAGAGTGAGACACCGTGGCAAAATGGCCGGGCGCAACTGCAGCCAGAGACGGAGGCTGGCAGCAGGCAGTTAATTAAAGGATACCGTGTGCTCATCCCTCCAGACTCGGTCTTGGGGGATTGCGTGGCGCCACGCCACAGCTGCCCCCCGAAGTGACAGGGACAATAATCACATTACGACATGGACAGCGGCTTGCTGGGAACACAATATCAAGTGTGCCACGGCGAAGCTCTCTCATTCCACGCCAGAGCAAAAAGACGCAGGCCAGAGATCGAGGCTGGAGCGGTTATGGCTTCATCGCCAGGGGGTGTTGGGCCCCCTCTCCAGTGTTTACAGCATAAATAGAATGGCCCTAGCCTTTTCAATACGTTTCCCAGTGACCTTAGAGCGCCTTTTGTTGCTGCCTGGCAGTCCAGGCGTGCGGAGGTAAAAATCGATAGGACACCACTACTAAAAGGCAGCAAAATATTTTTACACGTCCATTTTCACAGTGTTTAAAGAGGTGATTGACAGGAGTGCAAAGAGGGCAAAATGGAAAGCGCCAGTCAAAGCCAGCAATACAAATCCATATGTGTCCCTAAGTGTACTTTCCCCCGTTTCTTTTCAAAGTGTGCGCGCAAGTCCAAAGTGGCACAAACATTCAGCTCGTCGTCTCTCAAACTTCTATCTATTCGCCATTCATGTTTCGCAAACACCCTCACATGCTGAATGTGCACAGATTGTGATTCTTCAGTTCGATTCATTCAAGTGTCGAGCCTCCAAACCTGACCCTTTTTCTATCTTTTCACAACACACCTCGCTATTTCTGTCTACCTCCACAAAATCGTCATCTAAAAAGATTTTTTCAAATACATCGGAGAGGGTAATGGATTGGAGCCAAGGCCTACTTCTGAAAGCTAATGCCAGGAAGTAGGTTTAGTTGCAAAAGGACCCATTCTGTCCCTTATCAAAAGAGTATCTTGCTCTGGCAAAAGGACACAACAGGAAATGGAAAGACTTTGCCGCATCTTGAGTCATCATTTTCGCAAAGTCTCCCTCTGTCTCCCCCCTCTCTCTCATCTCCACAGGTGACATTGGAAAAAAGAGAGGTCCTATTAACTTTGTTTTCTGTCATTTCCCACCGGCAGTGCGGTTATAAGCCTTTATTCAAAGCAGACAGTGCCCTGTGAATGACGACCGAGCTGAAGCTGAAGCGAGAGAGCGAGACGAGGCAACTTGTCGGACAAAGACGTTGATGGGGGAGGCAAACGAGGTTAATTCACAGGCTTTTCCCACTGATTCTTAAACACAGACGTTCGGAACTAAGTCATTTTCACGCACAAAGAAATTAGCCGTATGGATTGAACTGGAAGTTAGGTAACATGAATGGGGGAGGCAGGCATTTGAGCAGAACAAAGGATTGACAGCGACCAGACTCTAATTGAGGTGTGCTTCTATGTATTTAAGGAGAATAATTCCACCACGGCGGGCATGCACGTCCGCTTGGCGTCTGGAGCCTGGGGCAGAAAAGGCCTTGAAAGGCATCACTGTGACTGCTATTGTCCACAATGCTTCTCGGTTTGATAGAACAGACTCAGTGCGCAGGAGAGCGCCGGAACAGCAGAGAATGTACACGGTGTTCTGCTTTTTGAAGACACCGATGTCCGCTTTGTCAAAGCAGGGATGTGTGCAGAGTGCGGTGAATGGTTCTAGAGTTCTAGTCTCCGGTGAACAGAGAGCAAAGAACAACGGTTAAAAATTGAAAAAGACACGTTTGGAAAGTGCCACCTCCAGATCCTTACAAAAACGTGCCGACTTAATTTCAGGACAAGGGCAATCTGCAGTCAGATTTTCAACAGCATCGTGGTTACACGTTGAAGGATCTATTTCGGACAGAGTACTGTAGCTGTAATTATGTGTGGCAATAGTGCCAGAGAACACAAAGAGCTATCCGATACTCTCTTCACACATGAGAGCTACTTGAAGCCGGTCCAAGTTGACTGCAGTGAAACTAGACACAACCGGTTGTTAAGAAAATAATTCCACTCTTTCTCAAAAGAGAAAGTCAGTTGCATGCCAACTTTGGGGAGCCATGGACGCGTGCCACTTGTAACCCTGGAACCCTGAATGGATGGAGTGTAGATCAGAACAATGGATGATCATATTTCAACGTACAGAGCTAGAAACGGTTTCCAAGAACATTGAATTAAAGCCAAAACCTCACCTGCAGTGATTTACACACTGGGGATGGCAGGAGCAAAATCATGATTTTTAACCATTTAAACAATAACCATTACGTTTTTCAATTCCATGTGAAATAGTCTTATTCTCAGACAGCAAGGCCTCGGTTTACCATCTGATTAAATTTAGTTGGAAAGGCCTCTGATTAAATTTAGTTGGAAAAAAAGGGCTTTCATTGGCTGGCTGTTAGAGCACACAGTAAGTTCACCTCCCTCCTGGTTCGTCATGTTCAATTGTTGACCGGACGTAATCAACAGGGCTCCTGCATGCAACATTGTCAGGCTTATTGCCAAACACAGTGCTTTTACAGCCACAAGATGATCATTAAGAAGCCTGGCTTGCAGTGTTATGCACAGTGTTATGGGTAACTCTCTCAAAAGTGGGAAGGGAAAAATAAGTTGTATTATTTATTTTTTTAAATTAAAATAAAACTGTATACACTGAAGGAACATCCAGCGCTCAGACCTAGATGCTCTGTCAAAACCATCTTGTTGTGCTAATTAGTTGGCATTTCCCCAGATTTTAATCTGAGATTCAACCAATCCTAACACCTTCATTTCCTGTAGACTGAACTGAGCATAAGAGGTCCACAGTGAAGTACAGGACAGCTGGAGATCACAGAATAAGCCTACTAATTCTACTAATGTGTTCAATCTCAAACTAGTTCATTCACCTTTGATCATGTGGCTAGGGTGCAATACTAAGCATCTTGACATGAGTTTAAAGATACGCCTAACAATGTGAAACCTGATGTTGTAATAGATGGCTTTTAGCGTGGTTTATTTAAGATATGTGGTACTATAAACCTGGACATCTTACAGTCAAATGCAAGGGAAGGACAGGCAATTAAAAGAGCTGTCTAAAACAATCGAGGAATTGGATGAAACACAATCCTACAAGTGCCATCTGTGTACTATGATTGCAACATACTCTCTTTTAAAGCAGAACGAAACTCATTTTTAACGGAATTGTAAATGACAGAACAGAACATTAACAGCAGCTGTTGTTTTAAGTTTTTACGTTTTCTGACATGTCAGGCCCTTCCTCCTGAACAAGTGAGGGAAGAATTCTGCAGCAAGCATGATTCGCCTGTGATGTGATCATGTCCACGACACCGCAAACGGATCCATCAGCAGCATCTGTGCCCAAAATAGGCTTCGAGGACCTCACTCTGAAAGCCCCGGAGCCTTTGAAGAGGAAAATAGGTTAAGGGAGGTTGATTTGTACAGCAATCCCTGACAGCTGACACAGCTGACACTTTGGCCTGTGTGACGCCCCTGTCACACCTGCTTCCTTACGGCCGGCTCACTTTACACTGTACGGCAGTGGTTTGTGATAGGCAGCCCAAGCCCAGGCCCCATCTGGTCTCAAAAGGGTCCATTTGTGGCCAGAGAACACATACTCACCGACATGTAATCAAGCAAATGACAAATTGAAAAACTTGAGCGAGGTGCAATTCTGCCCTGCAGATGTCACTCCTGAAGTTCACCACAATGGATCCTAGCATATTACAGCGTCAGGATGTCGATGTCACATTACATCATAGTGGGGAGGATCTGTAAGCATACCCATTGCTAACAACTGTTGCCCTTGTTTTTTTCCCCCTCCCAATTTGGAATTCCCAATCCTGATTGTAGTTCAGGGGGTGCAGACTTGCATAACTGTGTAAATCATCCACAGGCACTGGCGACCAGAGGATTCACCATTGGACGATGAGGCTGGGAATACCCCACTGACTGAAAACCCTACCTCCCTGAGTGAAGCTATGGCCAAATGTATGAGGCAAACAGATGCACAATGATTATGGGTATTGTCCACAATGCCGCCTCCGATCGGGCTGATGACCAGAGCCGGTCTGGTAAAGACGCAGGTTTCGAACCGCGTCCCTGACAGGCAGCGCACACCACACCGGACCAGCCAAAGTGTGGTGCGTTAGACCGCTACGCTATCCACCAGCACGTGTTTATTTTTTGATACATACTTTTTTTATTGGGGACAGGTGTTTGTAAATGAGCACTTTGGCCATAAACACTTACTGAAACACATCTGGTACCTTTTTAAAATTGTAAAACAATGCTTTTGCTATGTCCCTGACAAATGAAAATAGACATATATAATTACAAACTGAGCACATGGAGGCCAATGCAAATACATAAAGGACAACGCAGGTGCACGCATGCAGTACTCCCACCCCAGAACCTCCAACAACTGAGTTTCTACCTAACTGGGGGCATTGAAAATACTTGGCAGGCTTGCAGCTCCACGCCGTTCTATGAAACTGGCCCAACGCTCAAGCAATTAGGGACCCTGCTGCGTAGTGGGGGGAAAAACTGCAACAGCAAGTGTACGAGAAAATCAAATCAAACAAAATATGCTTAGGTATATATTCACCAGGGACAGGCATTTACAATGTGTGCCTGCATCCACTTTCGTCCATTTCCTAATCTTCGAGTTTTTATTAGATCTGGCCTTGGACAGGTACATTTATTTTGTGGGCTTTTTTCTTTTTTCCCAGGTTGATGAGAAGCTATGAGCAAGGCTTAGGAGCACCAGGGGACAGGGCAGTGGCCCGGTGCCAACTCCCTCAATGAGATTGTCTCCTAATAACGGCCCCGCGCACCCGCTCGGCCCCCGACCGCACCGTGCGCCGTCGATCGCGGCTGGGCCCCGCCCAGGCAAGGAGGGAGCCGGAGAGGGACGCAAAGATGGAAGGAAAGGGAAGGCTTCCACCTGACGTCCTGGGATACTGTGTCAGAATCGAGCATTACGCGCAAGTGACCGCCCGAGAGGAGGCGAGCCAGCGGAGAGGCGGCGACTCTCACCAGCGCGTCCGGCTCAGTGCACGATTGCGCACGGCGTCCCGTCCTCTCAGAAGGCCCGTCCGCGGCTCCCCGCGGAGCACGACGGGTTACTTTGCTTCGGAATAGTTTTGACCCCCGTACCCTCGCCCACCCGGTGACTGAGAGGAGAAGAGTCGGCTTCGATCTTCAATCCCACGCCCGTGAACACCATTAAAAGATAAGACCGCCTCAATTAGGTCACACTTTCCCCCGCTTCCTGTGGTCTCCTGCGGTCTGCCGGTGCGCCCAATCGTTCAATTTGTGGCATCTATATTTAAATCGGCGCGCGTGTACATATCTGTGCGTGTCTGTTTGTCACGGTCTGCCGATATGGAGGCAGAGAGCGCTCCCTTCAACTTTATACTATCCAGTTGTGACCAAAATAACACAGACATGGGGGAAAGTGTATTTCTTGGCGGGTGACGCAACACAGGAAGAGGGGAGGGCATTTCACTGAGGGTGGGGAACCAGGCAGAGAAGGAAGTTCATTTCTCCGTGGCTGGGGTTAAACCATTTAATTTATTTAAATGCTATGTGTTTGTATCTATTTACACTTTCACTGAGGGCTCCTGTCACTTTCGGAGTTCAATTTAAATGGCTGGGTGTACCGCAGCGAGAATGCAACCTTTATTTAAATGCCTCTGCACTGAGCTAATCTCATTACAACTGGGCTGGTGACCGCTCACCATCCATTTATTTTCAAAAAGTTCTCTCCACCCTGCTCTACAGTCCCCTGCTATTCTGCACAGCTAATTACCATGCGTTGCTTAATGAACTTCCTGCAGCAAAGCCAGTCCCGCACACCCCGGACACACACGGCCCGGGTTTAACATTCCACACAGACGCCCGATCTCTGACTCTTCCTATTAACATCCCATCAAAAGTAATGGGATCTCGCCTGCTGAGGACTTGGCGTGATTTGTGTGCCTACTTGACGAGCGTGCGTTTCCTTCCTCTGGCCCTGGTTCTCAGCCCGTTTCAGGGGATAACGCTTGACAAACGGCTTAAAGCACCGGCCTCTGACTGGGCGGCGGGAGCCATCGCCGGCCTTGCAGATCGCGCCCCAGATTGCGGCCCGGATACGCTTGGTCAAGCGCCACCCTGCAGAGAAGGGGTGGTCCGGTGGGACGTGAGAGGGAGCCAGAGACGGGGGGGGGGGTGGGGGGTACGGGGTTTCGGGAAGGCGGGTGTCAGTGAGAGGGAGCTCCGTGTCCCGCTGCAGGGACGGGCCTGAGTTGATGCACTGTGACAAGACAGACGTCCCAACAGGGACCAGAGACTAGCAGAGGGACTTTCGAATCGTTGCCGTGGGGACGGCGGTCGCAGCAGAGGCCTCCCCCGGTCGATTATCAAAGGACGAGGAAGGAATCGTAATGATTCAAGAGCAGAGCCACGTGAAGGACGTCTATCGAGCGTAATTTTGCCAGGTCCTCCAAAGGTCAAGGTGAACCTACCTGCCCAAAATTAACGTCAATGTATGTCAGCCTAAGCTTACATCATTGGGCCCTCTGGTGCTTAAAGCCTGTCAGCTTAACTACTGCACCAGACCTGCTGTTGGGATTTGTATGTCCACTTCGAGTTACCTTCCTAATTGATCATCTCAGCTGATGTAATGGTCTTGAGTTGACAGTTTTCCTCAAGGAACAGTTATGGCCCCTCCCCCTGCTGCTTTACCCAAACCAGCATCTCCAGAGAGAGAAATATAATGGGATTTTTGCCACAAGGCATTTTCACAGTCAAGATCTTTTGACCATATTTCAGCAAGGATTCATCTGGGCCAATGTCAGAGCATTGCTCCAATAAACTGCCATTGGCCTACCAACAAAGATCACAAATCATAAGACAGACAGTCGAGAACAATGTGAAGCGTTGTCTATGGGGTCAGAAACGCTGCCTTGTTCTGCTCTGGATTCCCATGTCATCAGAGGTCTCACCTGCTTCTGCTGCCTCGCTCTCCTTGATCTTCCGGTGACAGACGACACCCAGGGCGATGAGCAGCCCCAGTAGACAGACGGCCAGGCCCACCGTCACCCCCAGCGCCACCGGTGGGAACCCTATGTTCTGGGCTGCCAAGGAGAAATGGAGGAAAGGATTGTTACTCAGTCTGTAAATATCCCCTTCCTTCTCCTCCGCATCATCATCATCATTATCATGCATATCTTCATGCAATCAGCATCACTGTCCTCATCATCCTCATCCGCATCTTCATGATCACCAATATCTTCATTATCAGCAGCATCATTTGTCCTCACTACCATCATCATCATCAAAATCAAAATCATAAGGATCATCATACTGCTTGCAATGTCCTTTCCTGTATCCATTCTGATTTAATTATGTACAGAATAAATCACACAACATTTTCAGTATCACGCTGCCAATTCTACAAAGTTTCACCAAAGCAAAACTGGCATCACTTTCCTTGGGCTTTGGAAGAGGAGACCGTGCCATTTTTTACCGAGCACAGAAGATAACAGGCGATCGGCATGTGGGGCCATACTTCACTCTGGAAACAATTACACCCTGAGGGTGACAACAGCTTGGCAAGACGAAACCAGCCAAACAAACTGGTGAGCGGGACACAAAGACATAAAGCCAACTTCTCCAAATTTCCCCAGGGCATTGCGAAGTAACAAATGGCAAGAGAAAACAGCACAGCGACTAAATGGTTATACGGCCGCCTCTAATACAAACGGACCTCGATCGCGCGGCCCATTTTGGGAACATCATTTAAAAACATAAGTCTAAAAAGCACTGGCATTTGGTTAAAAAAAAATGACAAGGCATCAATAAGAACTTGGCACAAACTCTTGGGAAGATGAATCAGTATTTTTAGCTGGATGAGATCAATATAAAGCTGCTTTCTTTTTCGTGAAAAAGCTCCCCCCTCCCCCTTGAGGCTGAAGATACCCATACCTTGTGATGTGGGATAAAACAGGTGAAAGAAAGTGTGCGTGGGACTTTGGAGTGGGATGGAAATTCACAAGGACGTGATTCGAAAAGAGACGAAGAGCACAGAAGTATGGAGGCTCACGTCAATGCGAGCGAAGACGGAGAGAACGCACCCTGCCAGCCTGCATCTCTGGAGCTCTCCCCTGATTGATTTTCATGTTATCACAGCATCCATTTGCTCAGGAAATCCCCTCGTTGAGAATGCACTTACATTTCATATACTATCCTTTATAAAGCCGGACACTTTGCTGCGGAGAGTCCAAACTCGCAACCTCCCAATGATCGGCCATATTCCCCGAGCACGCTGCCATTATGTAATAACTACTGTCCAGTTAAAGTACACAAACACAAAATGATACCCTGGTAAATATCATGAAGGGATGTGTGTGCGTGTAAGGAACAGGGGGAAATGAAACAGAACTAAGGAGGACTGCTGTAAAAGCCCTATGGTGCTGTCGTTTTGGAATACAGTGCTTGTTAGCATAATGTCAATGTTATTCGGTTTCAATGATCCGTCATGGCTAATTTCCTTTCATCCTTATCTGTGTTCAGGACTGACATTTCTGTGTGCCAGGCCCTTTTGTGCCCTCCACATGGGCAGAATTTCTGTACTAGTGGCACACCTGTCACTAGTCATAGACAAAGTCTGGTGTACTCTTTAAAGACCACACCACTGACGGCATAATACAACAGCACGCAATACATTAAAAATGAAATAGGTCATTACAGACCACTGAAATGACATTATAGGCAAGAGTATCCCCTGCGTCAAAATCCAAAAAAAGGTTTTGAAAGCAGTAAACAGGGGGAAATCCTCAGTATCATTATCAACATAATTAATGTTCCCAGTCCTCAGGGCAAGAGTTCAATTATGTTTAAGCTGTAAGTTCTAGCATTCCAGTCTGCGTGTCTCTCTCTCTCTCTCTCTCTTCCTCTCTCTCTCTTTATTTCTCTTCTCTCTCTCTCTCTCTCCCCTGTGAGAGCGGTTGATAAAGACAGATGCCACTGCCAGCTGTCATTTCTTCACTGAGGCCCTCGAGGGCAGCAGGATCATATTTTTCTTTTTTCTCTCGTTCAATGATGTGATTTTTTATTTCTTCAGAAATAGATTTGTCTCTAATGGTTCCTCCTCTTCAGCCGCCCCCCCGCCCTTTGTTTTTATTCAAGCCCCCACACCCCTCCGTCATTGTCTTTCGTCTTTCTGTCTCCATGTCTCTTTCTGTTTCCCTTCCTCTCCGTTAGTTCCGGTGGAACAGTGACGCGAGAAGAGAGATGGGGCATCCAGTTTCTTGAGCTGCTAAGCCGCAGCGCCGGACAGCTGAGAGTCTGTCATTTTTAATTATGTTTTTTGTGTGATAAGACCGGGTTTTAAAGCATACGGCTCAAAAAGCTTTGAACTCTGCCAGCGCTGGTTTATCGATCATTCCCCCATCTCATTGGACGAGCCTGTTCCTTCGCCAACCCACCTGTCCACTCGCACAGTCCCCTATCTGCCTCTCCAAGATGCAGGTGACCCGCTCAACCAGGAAACCACACTAGACTACAGCCTGACCCTTACAAAGAATAACAAGGCAAACATCTGGACAAACTGTGGTTCTGTGTGGCTCAGCAGGTTGTGGGTTCAATTCCCACTGGGACCACATATACTGAAAAATGTATGCATTCACAACTGTGTGCCGCTTTGGATAAAAGCATCTGCTAAATAATATATATTATAATATATATATAAATTATATTAAATATTATATATTATTATATTATGAAACATCATACTTGGTAACATTTAACATGTAAGCATTTTTACAAATCGTACTTTTTACAACTGATTTAAGGAGAGTTATCAAGCTCAGGCTACAGTGTGGCATAGTGGACAAACCCCGGGCGACTGGCAACCCATTACATTCCCCAGTGGGGCCTTGTTACCCTCGTACACAGCACTCAACTAATAAATATACAGCTGTACAAATCTGATGTATAAAATCTAAGTCACCCAGGACGGGGTCGTCCCCTGAGCGAATGCATTAAGTAACGTGGACCAGCGCTGTTTCAGAGGAGCACCTCGGAGGAATCCATTTCAGCAGAGTCTAGTGCCAATCTTCCATTGAGCTGAAAACAAAACAACGAGGCAGGAGAAAAAAAGTTAAATAAAGGGCATGTGGCAGCGCTGCTTCACACGGTCGAACATTCTGAGCCAAGATATCGCAGACTGACACGGGCACAGAGGGTCTCATTTTCCAGGACCGCTCTCCTGCCGCGCGCTGCCGGGCTTGGATCACAGTGCGTCGGGGGACGGCCCGGGCCTCCTCCACACAAAGGAGATGTTAAATACGCGGTAATTTATTTACAGGTGCCCCAGATGGCGTATTTAAATTCCTGAGCTCTAGGGCCAATAAAGACCTTCTGCGGGCGCCCAGGATTGCCGGCTCAGCTGCCGAACGGTGCCAGATGGAACAAAGCCGCTCTCTCTCGCTCTTTTAAGTTGTCAGGTGAGATTTTTGCCCGCTCAGGAAAAAAAAAAAAAAAAAAAGCCAGCAAAGAGTAGAAACTGTGTCTTTTACAGTTATCCTCCAGAGCGACATGCTTCCGTCACATCTCAAACAGCCGATAGAGAGAAAGGGAGCATGCTGTGTCCCTGAGACTGTGTTGGAGAAAGCACTGGATTATCTTGGATCAGTATTAAAAATAGTTCTTAAATAACAAAACATTTATTATTATTTCTTCTCATCAATATTCAATAAGAATGTATCTTGTTTCTCAATGTTTCAATATTCATAGGGGAAAGCCCTTATCAGAACCCTGATAAATCAGTGATATTAGTAATTGATGATCATTGATATTATACATGTTCCTGCCTCAAAATGCAAGTGAATGCTGATCTATTTGCAGTGAGTGATTATTTAACACTGATGTAGTGTAAAACGGTGCTTAGAGGGGAAAGGCAGGGATCCTTTATTTGAATCATACATTTTGGGAGCTACATGTTCTATTGAATGAATATTCACACTTAAATTAATTAAATGAATAAACAACAGAAATTAATCAAAATGCACATCACTGATATACATTTTTATTTTGATCAATATACAACACACATACCCTGTTTAAATCAAATAGAATTTTGCATTCTTAGTGTCTTATTATCTAAATGTTGACTCTTGACTCGATCTGTGATCATTAAAGCAAAACCATTCTTAAAATGGTGTTTAACTGGCATTGCCTGCAGTTAGTAAAGTGGTTGCATCATTGGTTGGTTGTCTGTTAAACAATACAATTAATAAATAAACTCCTGTACCATTAAAATCAGTGACTTACTGACTTGGCCCAGTTTCTGGATATGCAAGTATTTTTATTGAGCCATAATATTGTCAGCAAACTGTACACTCTTATCCACCATTAAAAAACACAACTGTCACTGAACAAAAACGCTAAAATCGCCTGCAACAGAAAATATTTTACTTTTATGGACGGTGATTTGACGCAAGTCAAATCTTTATCGCCCGAGCTTGACCTCAGATTTTTATCGGAACAGCCATTATCGTAGCATTAAAGAATGTACCGATAATGCAAAAAACAGACGGCCACTTCCCCAGCGCTTTATGGCCCAGTCAGGGAAACTGAGAAAACAAGGTTACAATTTAGCCTTTCAGTCGAGCTGACTCGTTGCGAGGCTGAATCGGAACCAGGCTCTGAAATGGACCTCACTATCCTGGTTTGGAAGGCCAGGGAACAGTGTTGTTTAGGAACCGCCGCAGCCTCTCACCTTTTTTTTAAAGAATTTGTTTCTGATTTTATCTCCCATTTTAGTAGCCAATTACACCCTCTATTTTTCATGTCAATTCCCCCTCGTATTGTGAGTTCGCTGCCGTAGCCCTCTGACCGGTAGTGACAAAGGCAAAGTATCGTCTCCTCCGACACGGCACTTGCCAGGCTGTCGACCGTAACTTCGGTACTACAGAGCCACTCCTCTGCGCAGCGAACTTCCTGTCGGCTTCCCTCCCCCCTCCCTGGGGCGGACAGCCAATCGCCACCCCCGGTGGCACTCCCGGCCAGAGCCAACTCTGGCACGGCCAGTGGAACTGAACCCCGGTCACAGTGGCCAGCGTCGAACGTTGTAACCGCTAGACCACCCGGGAGGCCCAGCCTCCTGCGTTTTGAGCAAGGACTTCAGAGGGCGGGGGGTTGTGGCTGGAGGCTGACATTGAGACGAGGTGTGCTGGGTGAATGTTCTACGGCGTGATAGTGTCTATACGCCATGTATAATCAGCGACTAACGTGATGGAGAAACGGGAGGCACTGTATCAACTGTCCCTGTTGGGGGAACACACACATAAAGCTTCTTAATATTCAATCACTGTAGTAACAAACTAAAGATACGATCATGTGAAGAGTGCAGCAACATAGAAAGGCTATGACAGCTAGGCTGTTAAAGGTGAAATTTGATTATGGCTTCTATGATGTGTGCATATGCACACTGTGAGCTTGTAATATGTGAATTAAGAATGTGCTGCACGGGCGATGGATAGGGTAGCGGTCTAACGCACCGTATTTTGGCCGGTCCGATACAGTGTACGCTGCCTGTCAGGGACGCGGTTCGAAACCCGCGTCTCTACCAGATCGGCCCTGGTCGTCAGCCCCAATCAAGGGCGGCATTTGGCTGTCCGCCCCAGGGGGAGGGGGAGGGTGAGCTGGCTCGGGTGAGCCGTGAAGCACGTAAGGGTGTCTTCAGAAAGTGGGTGGGGAATTCCGTCTCGAAGGAAGCAGAGTTCACTGCCCTCTGAGAATTAGCTTGCCTCGTAGAGACGAGCAGCGGACTCGTGTGGGGAGGGTAAACTGAAATAAAATAGAGGTTGTAATTGGCTACCAGATTGGGAGAAAAACTGAAAAAAATCAGTAACAAATAAAAAAATAAAAAAGAATGTGCCTCCAACTTCCCGGCCCCTTCCCGTCCCTCCATTGCACTCTGACTTTTGCCACCACATTACATAAACCTCATTATTTCTGGCTCCCGAGTGCTCAGAGCGCATTTAAATAGTAATAACAATAATAATAGAAGCTGCTCGCAAGAATTGGAAGATGACAGAGATTATTTTGGGCCTGGGAAAACACAAGACAGGGATAAGCAATTATTTTTGTTTAGTGGGAATTTGTATTGAGCAAATGACTTTGGATTCATTTCAGGCTTACCGCGACCCCATTTTATCGCAGATGAGAAGGGTGATCAAAACGCGGCTGTTGGTGTTAAATTTGTCCCTTTTTTTTCTGGTTGCACCAGAGGAGACGCTGTCTGTCTTTCCGTGAGTGTCACTTAGGGTGGCCGGGGGAAGGGAGTTCCCTGGGACGGGAAAAACTTGGCAAAGAGAGATGGATGGGTAAGGGTTTTTGTGCTGTCAGCATCTTTGCGCATGGAGCTTTCATTTTTTCCCTGCCTTTCAATGAATTGCCTTTCAGCCAGCGTCTGAAATAGGCTCTTACTGGCATACGGTGATTTAAAAAAATGGTCCCTCTCTTTTGAATGCATCCGTTTACATCTATTCATATCATTTGTCTTTGAGAAGAAGGAAAAAAACTGCATCTGTGGCCAACAGTAAAGACGGCGCACGATCGCATGCTCCTGCTTGTGACCGTGCATTTAATGAGACGATATTAAACGGCAAAGTCACTTGACATTCACAGCAATGTCAGACAGTTGACTCATAGACAGTTGTGCGTGTGGGAAACGCATTCACTTGGATGAAGTAAACATGTAACCTGCCCGGTAATAGTGAACTATAAACCAGAAATGTATTTTTGCGCACGCAAAGATGCTATCGGGTCTTCTCCGGGAACACTATGGTATCCAGGATGGAATCGTGGTTCAAAATAAGCAAGTGCGTGTGGATTTTAACTGAATCCTGCATTTTCAAGGAGATGAAGGAGCCGCACACTGCCTCCAACACCCAATACTAAACCAATCACCCCCGTACCTCTTCTGTTCCTCACCCTGCTGGTTTAATGAGTCTGTTAGCTGGTACTCCCTGCAGCTATCTGAATGAAGATCACTCTCAAAGCACCACACGTCCCTTGGACTGGCTGGCCAGAGATAGCCTGGCTCTAAGACTTAGCCATACTGCTAGCAAACTAACAATACTTTTAGTATCTGGAACTGGTCCTTTGCATTTGTTGGCTTGCATAATCAGTACCCATGAGCAAGTCCATTGGGCAGCAGTATGGCAGGAGGTTGCGGGTTCAAATTCTGGTGGAGACACTGTTGAACCCCTGGGCAGGGTATTTGAACTGCATCAGTGAATATCAGCCAGTGTAGGAATATAAAGTATTTAGGCTATGTAAGACACACTGCACAGGGGTGTTCAATAAAAAATAAGATCATACATAGCAAATACAGCAAATCTCGGGTAACACCCCCCAACATACAGGTTCACATGCCAGGATGACATTATTCTGTCAAGTGCAAAATACACAGTTTTTAAAGTAAAATAAAAATTAAAGATACTACAAGATAGATTACTGCATCGATTCTACAAGTGTTAGGAAGTCTATTGGAGCGATGCAACATACTTTTTCATGAGAATTTGGTGTTCATTTGGTGTTTTGTTGATGGTGGTGGAAAGCGCTGTCTCAGGCAACGCTCCAGAATTTCCCTTAAGTGTTCAATTGGGTTGAGATCTGGTTACTGAGACGGCCATGGCATATGGTTTACATCGTTTTCATGTTCATCAAACCATTCAGTGACCACTCGTGCCCTGTGGATGGAAGAGACCACTCCCATCTGGATAGAAATGCTTCACCATAGGATGAAGGTGATGATCCAGAACAGCTTTGTATTTATTGGTGTTTACCTTACCTTGGGTTGAGTGGACCTAAACCATACCAGGAAAATGCACCCCACACCATAGCAGAGCTGCCAGTATCCCTCATTTACTCAAGTGCTTCCTCTATCTTGGCAGTACCTGTATGTGGGCATGTGATGTGGTGGGAGTTGGGGGAAACACAAGCCCTCCAGCCAACGCAGGGTGACATCACAGCCACTTATTTGATTTCCACTCCTGCAGATTTTTTTTTTTTTACAGCGTTAATGGGATTTACTTTCCTTTAGCAAACAAAAAAGCCCTTGCAGGACATCTAATTATGTGTGTACACCGTTCAACGCAAACACGATGAGGGTGTCTGTTTGGCACACTCATCCCGAGTACAAATCTCTGAGATGCCACAGAGGCGGACCTGGGGGAGGAGCCAGTGTGGTGAGAGGGCGGGACAGGACAGGACAGGACATGCACTGTGACCACGCCCCCTCACCCGCCCACACCACATGACCATTCCCTCAGCACAGGTCCGTCGCCCAGGTGACACTGATAAAGACTCATCAGAAGTCTCCTCACAAACAGAGACTCCATCACTTTCGCATGCCTCCCCTCCCTGGGGAAGCAGCCACTCGGCTGTTCGAGGCAGGAGAGGACTATCGATTTTTCCTCAGCTCCTTTCCTTTTGTCAAACCTCTAGCAACGGCGAGCCGGGCCAGCAAACTTTAGGGCACGATAACTAGTTTAAGAAATCTTGTTTCTCCACATTTTTAATTGCCTTTTAAAACAAGCGAGCAGGCTACGAGTGGCTAAAGACGTGTAAGAGGTAATCGCTACTGACAGCTATCAGGAGGACTGCCGAAGATCTGGCAGCACCCACCGCGTGCAGCGGAGAGGGGGAGCGACTGCTCCCGTCCTTTGGGTGGCCCGCTCAGCCACAGCCAATCACTTTGAACAACACCGGTTTCAGACCAGAGGCCTGTGTATTCTTACATTCTTTCTTTAACAACTTTGGAGTTGCAAGCCCATCCCATCACTGCGGCAGTCCTCCGCGTACATAGAACACACTCCAGCCAAACACATCCTTCAGAACACGAGCAGCCAGCCAGTGCTTCTTTCTGCGCCACAGCCCACCTGCTGTGGCGTGCAGTCAATGGCGCCAGGCGACTGCACGACTGGTGCAGCTAGAGCAGGCAGGTCACAGGAGCCTGGTCGAGTTGCCGCTAACGCACACAACGAGATGGAGACTACTCTGCCAACTGAAACCCACCTTCCCGGGACACCGACACCGGCAGCCAATAAGGCGTCGCTCTGTGGGTCTCCTGACCACAGACAGCACTGGCACGGTTCAGTATTCGAACTGGAGTATGCTAAATATAGACATGCAAAAGATCAGTTTCAGTTAATAGCGGATATTATCCACCAAATGTGCCATATCCATTTCCGAAGCTGCTGGATTTACATAATGATTTATATAATGACAGCATTGTTTCTAAATAAATAAATGCAAATCCCTGCCTAAGGCTCTCATTATAAACAAGTATTATTTTCTTGTTTCGTAGTCTATGGTTGTTACAGTGATGGCAAAACTCAGTGTACTTAGGAGCCTAGAATGAAGGATGTGTATACAATTAGGTCTCTTCTCAACCAACTGGCCTCTGATTCTCAAGACGATACCAGGTCTTTGTTGCTTACATAAATGTAAGCATGTTTTTCCTTAAATACAGGGAAATATTAAAATATAAACGTCATTGATTGTTTTATTGCTGCCTTTGAATTGTGGCTACAGATTTGCCTAGAGGGTCCTAGTTTAACTATGTGGTTGCTCATAGCACCTGGAATTGTACTTCCCTCTAGGGTGGCTTTCAGCGAAACTGTTCTTGACTACGGTTAACACTTTGTTGTACGACGCTCTGGATAAGAGCGTCTGCCAAATGCCTGTAATGTAATGTAATGTAATGTAATGAATGTGATATCACAAAGAGAAATAAAAACTGTCAAATGTAATTGCTTGGCGATTAATGTCCTGCGTAACGATGTGACTCGATCTACGCGGTCGATATCAAGGCAAGCCCAAGCAAATGGCCTTTCTGGCCCCATCCTCCATTTCCATTCAGGACACGACACTTAACACTTTGCCCGACCCTTGAATTAAAGATAATGGAAATCCCTCTTTGAAGTTTCAGCTGCATTTTACCAGCCATGTCTGAATTGCCACCTTGGAACCTCGATTACACTCTTGTACATAAATAGATTCAGATTATCTTCCATGAAACCCTCCACCACACTACCAGGACCCATCTCATTAAATTATCCCTCGCTGTGGGAAACACGGCCATTTTCACAGGTGCAAAGAGCTGCAGATGTTTCTAAAACAGCAGTGAGCACACTCTGAAAAGCCTGCGAGTCTGTTCTGCCCTGGATTAGACGCCAGACCACAGAAAATCAGCATGTGGATTTCTTGGTCAGGCATCAGAGGAACTGGACCCTAGGCTGCAGGCTTAGATCTCAGGCAGGAATGATTGTGTATGCAGTGCCCTTGAGCAATTGACTTATAGTAAGTGGAAATACTTGAGAAAACAACCAGCTGTATAAATAGAGAACATGTCAAACATAAGCTATGTAATTCACCCTCCCCCTTCACAGTTAATAATAATAATAATAATAATAATTAATAATAATAATAAAATAATAATAGTAGTGAGCATGAGCGTTTTGTGACCAGTTTTTCTTCATCCTCCAGCCACATGGTGGCAGTCAAGACAGCTTTTCAATCCATAGTCTGATCTATATATTCAATTTACATCGACTTCAGCAACTCATTAATTTAACAAGATCCCAAAATCAGCAAACTAGCATGTTTTTAAACAAAGTGTTTTTTTGTTTTTCAGTATAGTGTAGAACAAGTAAACAGTGGTGACAACAAATTAGCTAGATGGACAGAGTTCAGTGGTAGAAGAAAGGAGTCTGAAGAGGTGGGTTTTGAGTCTCTAGTTAGCGCGGAAGATTGCAATCTGCATATCATACCTGTGATTCAAGTAAACAGTGGTGACGGTCCTGACCGACAGAGTTCAGTGGAAGGTCTTGTGGAAGATTGCAAGTCCACCAGCGAGGGATCAGGACAGAGAAGAGGCGAGACCGCGAGGAGCGGCTGCCAGGCGCCCGGAGTGATCGCTGCAATATGAATACAATACAATACAACTTCATCCATAAAAGTGTATTGTCTTGCCATGCACTGCAATAGATCAGTAACAAGTTGACAGTGGGAATATATGGCACTTCGTCAAACAAGTGGCCAAGCATTGTAATCACCATGAAATGCGTAAGATTAATATGTGCAAATCTCTACCCAAAAATGAACTGTTTCCACTGTAGCAAGGTTCACTGTATACTATCTAAAAACGATGTCCCAGATTTGTGTTTTAAATGCCTCTGTGATCGAAGATGTCTTCCAATATCTTCTGATGTCTGCTGTTATCTTTGCAAGCCTGGCTTTGCTCAAATAAATGACTTCATGATAAAACAGTGTTCCTTTCTGGTGTTCTTTCATACGCTCAACATCACTCTGGAGGGAATGATCCATTCTTAAGTTAACCGTTCTCTCCTGCTAAAGGGGCAGGATTAAACGGATAGGATCAATATCAATCTCGTTATTAACCCCCTTACTAATTACACGGTGGAGAGTTTAATTAATACTTGTAAATCCAAACGTGGTGGCTGTAGAGGCGCAGCAGAAGGCAACCTGAGATCGAGAAAGGGCCAGGAGAACTGCCTGCATGATTACGTGTGAGAGGGAGATAGTCTGCCAGATTTTCCGACAGAATTTCTGCGCTCACAAAAGATCCGCTCTCATTTTTTTTTCAATTATACACTGTGTATCTATATAAATATGAGGCCAAAAGATCCAAACGTTTTGGAATGTGTTCAGTGAAATGGCATTGTTCCATTGGCAATGACTGCTGTCACCAATGAGGAACTTGTTAATATCGTTACTATGACTCCTGGCACTGACTGGAAATCCCTCTGTAATTAACTTGTACACCTGCAGAAAAGATTGCTAATAGAATAGCATGTTTCGCTCATGAAAGGCGAAATGTTTGAATCTATTAGCCTCATATAAAAAATAAAAATGATCTACTGTATGCATTGTAGCTGCAGATATGTTATATATATTTATATATACACAATAGGCTCAATTTTTATTCACACCCTTGATAAAGATATTTACATATTTATTTAAAGGTTAAATAAATAAATAAAGATGAACAAAAGAGATCGTATAAAATAAACTATATAATTTTATATGATCTCTTTTTCATTTATTTATTTAACCTTTAAATAAATATTTACTACCTACATTACTAATACAATTGTTCAGAAAAACATATTTTGTTTTATTAATACTTTTTTTTCAAAATCTGGATCACAATTATTCACACCCTTAACTATTATTTTAAATTTAATCCAACAAAAGCAAATCTTCATAAATACACTATATGGCCAAAGGTCAGTGGACACCTGACCACCACACCTATATGAGCTTGTTGGACATCCCATTCTAAAACCATGGCCATTAATATGGAGTTGGACCCCCCTTTGCGGCTATGACAGCCACCACTCTTCTGGGAAGGCTTTCCACAAGATTCTGGAGTGTGTCTGTGGGAATTTGTGCCCATTCAGCCAAAAGAACATCTGTGAGGTCAGGCACTGATGTTGGACGAGAAGGTCTGGCTTGCAATCAACGTTCTAATTCTTCCCAAAGGTGTTCAATGGGGTTGAGGTCAGGGCTCTGTGCAGGCCAATCGAGTTCCTCCACACCAAACTCGTCTAACCATGTCTTTATGGACCTCGCTTTGTGCACAGGGGCACAGTTATGCTGGAACAGCAAAGGGCCTTCCCCTTCACTGGAACTAAGGGGCCTATCCCAAACCCTGAGAAACAGCCCCTGACCATTATCCCTCCTCCACCAAACTTTACAGTAGGCACTATGCATTCCATAAGGTAGCATTCTCCTGGCATCTGTCAAACCCAGATTCGTCCATCAGACTGCCAGATAGTGAAGCGTGATTCATCACTCCAAAGAACACGTTCCCACTGCTCCAGAGTCCAGTTGTGGCGTGCTTTACACCACTCCAGCCAACGCTTGGCATTGTGCCTGGTGATGTGAGGCTTGTGTGCAGCTGCTTGGCCATGGAAACCCATTCCATGAAGCTCCCGACGCATGGTTATTGTGCTGATGGTGCTTCCAGAGTCAATTTGGTACTCTGTAGTGAGTGATGCAGCAGATGATAGGCGATTTTTACGCGATATGCGCTTCAGCACTCGTCGGCCCCACTCTGTGAGTTTGCGTGGTCTACCACTTTGTGGCCGAGCTGTTGTTGCTCCTAGGTGCTTCTACTTCACAATAATAGCACTTACAGTTGACCGGGGCACATCTAGTAGGGCAGAAAAGGTGGCATCCTATGACAGTGCCACGTTCAAAGTCACTGAGCTCTTTAAGAACCATTCTGAATTCTAAATGTTTGTCTGTGGAGATTGCATGGCTATGTGCTGGATTTTATGCACCTGTTGGCAATGGATGTAGCTGAAACACCTGAACTCAATAATTAGTAGGGGCGTCCACTGACTTTTGGCCATATAGTGTATATAACATATTTGAAGTTCATTGGAAGGTTATGGAACTATACAGTGGCCTACAATGGTTTCCTGTTTCCCTAGGATATAAAAAGGAGGGAACACATGTTTGAAATACTGTGGTCAGCCATCATCATGGTGAAAGGCAAAGAACTCCCTGAAAGCAACAGACAAAAGGTTTTTGACCTCCACAGATCAGGAGATGGCTACAGAAAAAACTTTCCACTGTTGTGTCAATTATTAGGAAGTTTAAGGCCACTGGAACAGTTGCTAACCTGCCAGGTAAGTCTATCTTGCCCCCATGTGTAGTGAGACAGATGGTTCAAGAGGCAAAAAGAAGTCCAAGGGGCACAGTTCAAGATCTCCAAAACAACCTGGCATCTTGGGGTTACAAGGTGTCTAAAGCTACCATTCGACAACGCCTACATGACAATCAGCGTTATGTTTGGCGTCCAAAGAATGCAAGTAATGTTGAAAAGCACCTCATGCCTACGGTGAAACATGGTGGTGGATCTTTAATGCTGTGGGGTTGTTTTGCATCCACAGGCCCTGGGGCCCTTAATAAAATAGATGGAAATGAACTCCAGCATGTACCAAGATATTTTGTCCAGAAACCTTGTTCCCTCTGCCAGGAAGCTACACCTTGGCCACAGATGGACCTTCCAACAAGACAACAATTCCAAACATACATCCAAAGAAACTAAGAAATGGTTGACAGAGCACACGATCAATGTCCTGACGTGGCCATCTCAGTCTCCAGACCTGAATCCGATTGAACATTTGTGGTTTGAACTCAAAAAAGCAGTCCACAAACATCAAGCCAAGAATCTGAAGGAACTAGAACAAGGAGTTCCATAACCTTGTACGACACTACAGAAGGACTACATAAATAGACTTGGTATTAATATATATATGTGTGTGTATATATATATACGCACACCTGTAGGCTTACATAACAGTACACTCACTTTACATTGACTTTACTTTACATTTAGCTCTTTTTTAGCATTTTTTTCCAACAAGTTAGGAACTCATTAAAGCCTAAATGAAGATGGAGAAATCCCTTTATAAATAGCATATACACCAGTGCTGACGTTTTAGAATTGGTCATATAAAGATTGGCAACAGAATAATACAATTTTACTGATGGAGGCAGGAGGCTGAGACATTTGAATCTGCCTCATCTTTATATATAAAAATATTGAGCGTGGATCTTTTAAGAATATAGTGACCAGGGCTGTCAGGCTGATTTCTAAATCCCAATCCAATGAGACATCATCCGTCAGTGGATGAAGTCAAGCCCACGACAATAAATGACCAAAATAAAATCTCAACTCCCCGGGTTCCCTAAACAACATTGGTTTTGGAAATCTGCTCAGAAATGAATCCATATTACTATTCTCACTCATTCAAAATATGTATTTGTGTTAAATTGATGCAGTTTTGTGGGAAATATTATATAATTATATATATATAAATATATATGACACAGAGAGATAGAGTTAGTTATGGTTATTTATGGCACAGCCGAGTACTGTATCCAGGCTGCACACTAGCCAGTCAAGGTTTTTAACATTTCTTTATTTGGCCTTTCAATCCCACAAGCCAGTGCAAAACCATCTGGGTAAGAAAGCCAAACCTCACAGACCCGGTACATACAAGATGCATAATAAAATGGAGGACTTGTTTCCCTTATGACAAATTGACAATGGCTGTAATGAGCTTAAGTGCATTATGCATTAGAGTGTTAGGCACAGACAAAGGGATGACACTAACAGTAACCACACTTTGAACTAGCAGGGTATTGAATCCTTCCATTCAGTTTTATTCAAATCAGCACAGCCTTGTCTTTTTAATACAGATATTTGAATAAAACTCTGGGATTTTAAAACCATGAATCTGTTTACTACCCGCCTCAGTAATTTCCTCCATAATAAATGTATATTTACTTTTATATACAGCTAGGTGGTTTCTCAGTTGTAATATGTGAATAAAACTATATCAAATCAACTGACAATATGGAATAAGAATACATAACATTAAAATATAATCTGTGGAAATATGTACATATAAAAGCTAATGGGCAAACATTTTCATGCATTAGATATCAAATGGAATATCTGGACACCATTAGATCTGAGCATAGGCGTACGAGGGGGGGGGGGCGACATGTCCTCCCCAATATTCAAAACAGTAATATCTGTCTCCCACAATAATTTGTAGACATAAAACATTCCCTTTCATTATGTCCCCCCAATATTTAATATGTGGTTATGCCCCTTGGGTCTGAGGGCCAACAACTGGAATCACACAGATGCTTGTCTTCTGAAATGAAGTCCTGGCTCCTCTGTTAAACCCATCTCTGCTAGGAGGCGGCGACGGCAGGCCCCTGCTTAACTTTCATTTCACACTTTACAATCAATTACTGGTCTCCTGAGTTACTGGGAGAAGGAACTCCTTTCCTCGGGAAAAGGCCAAATCTCAGAGGGCATTCTAATTGAAAATTCATTACATGGCCAGACAATGCTCTTTTTATGAATGGGAAGCCATTGATTTCCCGAAACAAAAAGCAATTTACGGAGGCTGCAAACACCCTTTGTGGGACAATCATTCATGGGCCTTACCGTGTGCCACGTTTAAGGATAATATGTACGAACGCAGATAATGACACCGCGCAGCCTTTGAAGGCACAGCCAAGTGTTTTCAATGGCTATTTTATACCCAGTGTTTCCGGAAGGCTGCGACTAATATGATTTTATACCACACAGCGAGAGCTGACAGCAGCCCTCACGGAACCGGGCCCGTTGACAGAATTTAAGCGTCACTCTTTTAACCGTACATTACTGAGCCCTTGTTCCCACTGATAGTCCACGCGGGGAGGGGGAGATAAAAAGGAACCGATCGATGATTGAAGAGGGACGCATCTTTTTACTGCCGCAGTAAACACCATCCGCCCTCACAAATAAAGCCCGAGTCCAGGACGTAAAAGGAAAGGCTCCTTCAAACTCCAGTTCGGTACGGCGGCGATTCCGCCCCATGCGCTGATGGGAAATCGAGGTGTCGCGAGCCTCTTAATGGGGGCGGGTCTACTGTGCGCCGGATAAACCAATTAAATGGCTTATCAGAAATGTACCAAAATGCTTATTGGTTGAAGTCACTGATATCACATGATGAGTGTTAATCCAATCAACTGAGGTGCGTCACCACAAATATATTTGACCAACTATTTAGGCACAAGGATAAAGATGTTTGGTAGGACAAGCTAATAATGTTAATACTGTTTTATTTCTGCACACATGGCAGACCATGCATCACATGGGCTGTATTTGGCGGTGTGGTAAATGTGCTTTTTAACAAAAAAAAGAATAATTCCCACATTGGCGTTATCTTCAGGATCCCAAGACAACTGCAGATTGCATTACGTGTAAACAACCTTGTTTACATAGCACGTCCGCCCATTATTCAGAGTTCAGGAAAAGCCTGACAACAACAGAAACACCTTCTACAAAGTGGAACTCATCCTAAAAGCCTAGGAGCTCCAAAATCCCCCAAAGCAGTTACTGTCAGCAACATCCCAGTTCATTATATGCATTACTTGTAATAAGAATTTTTAAAAAACTTGACTTACTTACATTACCTTTATATCCCTAAGATTTCCTTGCCTTATTCTATTGTCTTGCGGCCTAAGCCTCTGTGTTAAAGCGAAGCACTCGCCCACTGCAGAGGGATTGTTTGCGCTGGCGTTCCGCTTTGGACACTAATTAATATAGAGTTTCATCGGGGGAGCGGGCCAGTTGCTGCTTTGCTGACAACACATTCATTTACGCTGCTGTTTTCTGCCTCTCCAAAGGGTTCATTAATTGCATTTAAATGAGGTCTGTGAAGAAGTTGAGCACAAAACAGGAGTAATGCAGTGCTTTTCTCTCAGCCTTCCTGGCCTGCCCGGTCCTTGCAGCCGCCCGGGAGGCTATGGTGAGCATTGGCACGTACCAATTTACGCCACTGCACATGCCAGGGACAGGAACCAATGGAGAGAAGAACAGACTGAGAAAAGAGGGGGAGTGTTAGCAAGATAGAGGAAGAAAGATAGAGTACTTATAAGGGGCCATGCACTGTCCTGTTTGCATCATGGCAACCATTTCTGTTGAAATCTGAGTGCTGTGTGTGTACAAGTGCATGTGTTTGTGGGTGTGTGCAAGTGTGTTTGTGAGTGTGTACACATGGGTGTGTACGTGTGTGCTTATGTGTGTGTGCGCCCTACTGTGAATGTGTATGTGTGTGCAAGTGTGTTTGTGAATGCTTAAACACGAGTGTGCATGTGCGATGCTGTGCGTGTGTGTGTGTGTGTGTGTGTGTGTGTGAGTGTGTCGGAGCAAAGCAGACACAGCCTAGCAACCCTCGGCCGAGCGAAAGGAAGGAGACCTGCCGGGATCAACAGAAAGCCTCACAGATCAGCCCGCTGCAGCCTCTGTCAGCGCCTCCGTCTCCCTGCTGTCAGTCCCGCCGCCCCGCCCCGCCCCACTGAGCCCGGCTGAGCCCCGTCCCTCAGCTGAACAAACACTCGCGGCTCCCATCTCAATCTGCGCCCCCGCCATCAATTCTGCCTCCCAGACTCCCTCTGATCCCCACGGCAACATCCCCGCACCCCCAGCGAGCGGGCGGCCTTAACCGCCATGGGCGCGGGGCGATCTCAGCAGGCACAGCGCCAGTGAAGGGGCGCGGTGCGTAAGAGGTGCGGTTTTTTCGTCATTGCGCAAAGCAAAGACGTCGCTTTAACCTGGAGCTGTGATTGGTGGAAGGGTGTTCCTACAGGGGCAGGCTCACTGGACACTGGTTCATGTGAGGGCAAAGACTCATGCTTACGCTCTCCCCCACGGCTGAGACGGTTAGCTCTGTCCCTTTGTGTCCCGCCAGCACCCCCCCCACGCACGGACCTGACAGCAAGGCCTCTCTCGGCAGTCACAGCAAACCGGCTATTTAGAGCATGACTTCACACCGAAGCACAGGGATAACTAAAGCACTCCCACCTCCCCGTCGGCCACGCTTCCTGTCTGGGGGAATGATGTGCGGCTGATTGGCCGAGGCCTCTCCGGCGTGGGCGTGCCGACGGGGCGCAGCGGTCAGCGCGGCGGGGAGCCGAGCTCAACGCAAACCTAACCGACATCGAACACCGCGACGGCGATGCATCCCCCGCGCAATTAAATACAGCATCGTCAAAGACAGCTTCCCATTCTGCACATTAACCTCAAATCACTGTAGTGTTTTTTTTGTTGAAATGTATTAAATGTTAAATATTAATTCCACGGTTTTTTTTATCTCTCCCCCTCGTCGATTTCAGAATTTCAGCGTGGGTTCAAGTCGGTCCACCACGGGAATGCGTGATGCTTTGATCACGCCCCGCGTTATATTTACTCTCCCGGTGCAGGGATAGAGCGCCGCTCTGCACACGCTCAGTGGCGCTCAAGCGTTGAGCGCACAGCAGCTGCTGTAAACAAACGTCAGCGAATCTTCATATCAAACAAGTCCTTTTTATCCCGCCGCACATCGACATGAAACCTGCCGCTTGTTTACCAACACGCTAGGCCATCGTACACACGCGGCGTCTGTTCGGATCCCCCGACCGAGGCGTTAACATCAGGGCCACCACGGTTGTAGTCGCTGCCTTTTCATCTTGAATTTTGACTTCATTATGTTTCCGTTATGGTGTTTTCTCACGTTTTCCTCCGTTTTTCTCTGACTCCCGGATAACTTCAAAGCCTGTGCGGTGCGTCGATTTCCATTGCGACAAACCGATCGCCTTTCATTGGGAGCGGGGGTTTAGCCCGAAATGCCTTCCCGCCAAAAACAGTCGTTTCTCAGACTGAACGAAGCACCGCCACGCGTAACCACGTAGGAGCGCGTCCACCGAAGAAGATCGAAACCTCACAGAGCTAAAACAGATTTTATACACTATTGCATTCGTTCCCTGTCTATTCCCGGTGACCTTGTCTTGACTTTATTGTTCCCGGTCCAGGGCCCTGTGTACAACCGTTTACATAACCGCGCGCAGGTGTGATGCAATAAATTCAAAAAGCGTGAACCGGGCCTCGCGAGCGCATGCCTGTCAGTCTCTCTGCCTGCAGCCGTATTTCGGCTGCAGCAGGAGTGTAAACGCCCCCCCCACCCCCCTCGGTCCCGGCCCGGGCGGCGGTCCCGTTGCCTGGGCCAGCGCCGTCATTTCGCAGACCAACGGAGCAGCACCGGGTCCGCGGGGCGGGAGCCACGGGGAGACGGGCCGACCTCCGCCACCTCCATCAGAGCGCGCCCGGGTTTATTTATCACCCGTTTTCACAGGGCACCGCGCCCGCGACGGGGACAGAGTTCTGGGGTTGCAGCCCCAGGGCTCTTCAACGCGGCTCAGGAGTAAATCTCTGTTTCATTCGCACGCCTGCGATAACCCTGCCCCCTCCGAGGGGATACCAGAGGTGGCCTAATAGGCACACAGAGGACAAGCTTGGCCGGGCTGCGGCTGATCCACTGGCCCATGGGCACGCTGCCTGCTGCCTGCTGCTCCCCTGCTCCTATCAGACAGTGAGGTCTCTGCTCAGCCTCACTCACCTTTGTTTAGGGGAGGATGATGTGGACGAAGAAATATGACGTTTCTAGGCACTTGGGACAAAAAACGATACGCGTTACATACATTTTTTGGTTTCATTTCTTTAAATCTAGCTTGATTTCCATAACGGTTTGATTCAGGCATCAAACAAGAGTGTGAAACGTAAGCATTTTTAGGCACAATAATATTTTTTGGTGTGTTGCATCATACCAGCATGTGGAAGAACAGCACATCTAAGCAAAGTTGATTAAAATGTCTATATTGAATAGTGACTGAATAGCAACACGTGAACGCGAAAGCTACCTTCACCAGACCCGAGCATATCATACATACATAGCAACATATCCACAATGTCCTTAAAACCATTAATATGTATTAATATTAATATTTATTTATTAATATAATATTAATATAATATTATTATATTTATATATTAAATATAATATATATTTACTTATATATCATTTTATTTTCATAAAATGAAACTGGTATAACGGGTATAAATGATATATCGTTTAGCGTCATGAATATACGTATGAGTTGGGTACAATCTCTTTTTGCTCAAATTCTTCAGGGTCAGGGATGACCTACTTCAGAAGACCTACTTTCATAAAAGATCCATACTCAATGTTTTTAAATAAAGACAAGGCTAAAAGGCAGAAACATTTTGGCATACCTCCATCAGTAAATGGGTGTTATAGAGGTAACTGCCAAAATAAAGGGAACACTTGAGTAAATGAAGGGTTCTGGTGGCTCTGCTTTGATGTGGGGTGTTTTCCTGGCATGGTTTAGGTCCACTCAGCTCCTTAGAGGGCAAGGTAAACAACAATAAACACAAAGTAATTCTGATCACCTTCATCCTATGGTGAAGCATTTCTATCAACCTGGGGGTGGTCTCTTCCAGGATGTCAATGCCCCCACCCACAGGGCACGAGTGGTCACTGAATGGTTTGATGAGCATGAAAATTATGTAAACCACATGCCATGGCCATCTCAGTCACCAGATCTCAACCCAATCAGGGCCTCTATTTTCAGCTAGGCTAGTAGCGAGTATTCTTCACAAATAAAAAAAAGGAACATATATTTGCCATAGAAATGTATTGCACTCGCATTTCAAACTTTAGGTTAAAAACCAAAAAAAAGAGAAAAGTACTTATTTAAAATACCACATAAGGTCTACAACGGGGGAGCCATAGAGTGAGTCAACACCTCAGAATACAGCTACAATGTCTAAGACATAAGGTACCATC
Source organism: Aldrovandia affinis (assembly GCA_029706075.1). NCBI lineage: Eukaryota > Metazoa > Chordata > Actinopteri > Notacanthiformes > Halosauridae > Aldrovandia > Aldrovandia affinis. The sequence continues at coordinate 1,046,588 of JAINUG010000037.1, read as the reverse complement.
AAATGAACAGTGGATCGAATAAGCACATTTGTTCTTGCCACAGCACATTAAGCTCCTAATCTCCTGATTTTACTCAATGTGTGTTTTTGCCTTGGCCGTCATATCCAGCTCCCGTTTCGTTCCTCTTTTGTCTTTCTCCTTTCTCAGATTTCTGGCTCCTTCCATGTCGCTGCTGGTACAGATTGCTGCTACAAACAGCTGCTGGTACATTGCATCTTTGAGCTGTCATTTTTCATTGGCTGATAGAAATCCTGTAAGCTTGGCTGCTGAAACTAGGCACCAGTTCCAATTCTTACAAACAAAAAAACTTCAGACCCCGCACAAGTTTCCTCAGAGGACATGGGTGCTCTTAAGGGCAATTACCAAAGCTTGTGAGTAGCGGACACTGTTCTGTGGAACAATGTGGTTCTGTGTGGCTCAGTAGAAAGAGCCACATATACTGAAAAATGTATGCATTCATTACTGTAAGTCGCTTTGGATAAAAGCGTCTGCTAAATGGCATATATTATAACAAGATTCTTCACATCATTTCAACTATAACCCTTCCAGGCCCTTAACAGCTACAACTAGGTCTAAAAGTGTACTGTTTGCTCTAAGTTCCGTATGCCTATGTGAACCTTCTGACAGTGACGTGTTTAGTGCTGTTGACAGGCAGTGCGGACAGGGACTCACCCGTGATGGTGACGGAGGCCAAGCCCTCCTCTCCCAGCAGCGGGTTGAGCAGCCTGCAGCTGTAGGTGCTGTTGGGCTCCACCGCAACCCTCAGGACGCTGTGCACGCTGTACAGGCCCTCCTCGTTGGCCACGGCGGACGTGGTCACGTTGTCCGTCAGGTTGCGGCCGCCGCCGTCCTGCCACAGCACGCTGGCCTGCGGGTACCCGCCGTAGGCCTCGCAGGTCAGGGACACCTCGTCGCCCGGCCGCAGGTTCAACTCCAGCCCCCGTGTGACCTCGGGCTTGGAGTAAGGGGCTGGGAACGTGGCCATGGAAATCAAACAGAGTGGTTTTAAAGATCATCTCCTGCGGGCTACAGCCAAGGAATGATCACACAACGTCCCTACCAAATGAGAAATTAAATTTAGTGGATGAAAGGGAGGCTGGGAACGGAAACGGGCAGCTAGAGGGCTGCCAATGGACATTGCAAATGCGCTTAAAGGCCCAGAGCCCAGAGCATTGACAATGCAGAAACAACCTACACGCTAGGAGAACATCCATTCTTTCTTCCCCCACAACAGTGGCGCATGAGTGATAAACTGCTCCAGGCCAGCCGAGACAGGAAGAGTGTAAAGTCTACGGGCCTTCTGGGAAATCTACTTCTCTCCACTGCTCGGATTGATCAGGCTCTGGCGGAACTTTCGCTGGGGTGAGAGGTGAATCTTCCATCTCAGATGATATCTCTGTTCACTAGTCTCCTGAGGTTATAATGTAACTGGAGAGACGGCAGAGCTAACGCTACCTTTACTCCCGACCCAATCACATGACAGCAAATGATGATGGGGGAGATGACAGGGGATGAAGCAAGTTCATTTCGGCTCTCTTTGAAATGCGGATGCTCTTGACAAAGACTGATGCCACTTTGGAGGGAATAGCTCCCCGTTATCAATTCGACCAACAGAGATATTTCTGGAGAGGCAGGTTCCAATTTCTGAATGCACTGCGGGGAGACGGCCCACGATGTTAATTGTAAACGGCAGCCAAAACATAATAAATCCAGCAAATTGAAAAGGCCAATTTGTAATAATTTTTCTCCCTCTGGGCAAATGGGGGAGAAAAGAAACACGGTGTTCAAAAGGTTCTGATATATTAACATATCTAAATGTGGTGTATCTTAAAAGCGGAAGGCAGCAATTTAACTACATATGTGATGCACAATGGGACTAATTGAGTTCATGAATTATTGTGCATAAAAAGCTTCCCAAAAGCACTCAGCTGTAATGACAGAAATCTGGTGAGGGCATATCTTTATGCCTCCTTGTTAAGGTTAATCAGCCACATGACCAAATAATAATCAAAATCCTTGTGACCATTGACCTGGATGGAGACTGCAATCACTGTTTATCGACCAGCTGCTTTATTGAGCCGTCCTGACGGGAATAAGTGATTTATGACAATTTCTGTGCCACCTTAGGCTTTGACCCGTGCGACACCTGTCCTAGCGTGGCCGAGGGGGGAGGCGAGGTTCTCAAAGAACATCTGCATCGGATTCTTCTTGTCGAGGAATGAGAAAACTGGGCCTCCGGTTAGCGTCGTGTACTCTCGGTGGCGTACAACAGGAGTGAACGCACTTGCTTTACTCTACTGTGGAGCGCATATGAAATGAGTTGCCGGTCTTTACGAGTCTTGGCAGCTCCCCCTCGGACGGACCTCGGTCTGCGGCGCTCACCTGCGACCAGTACCAGTAGGGCGGCGCTGTTGTACTCCTCCACCCTCACGAAGCAGGTGAAGCTGCCCTCGTCGGCGATCTGCACCCTGCGCAGCAGCAGCGAGGCGTTGCCGGAGCCCAGCTCGGCGTGGAAGAGGCCGGTGCGGTTGACGAAGCTCTCGCCCTGGTCCAGCAGCTGATCGCGGCCGTCCCAGAAGGCGTGCACGCTCCGCCGGGTGTCGGTCAGCTGCCAGAAGATGCTGAGGTCGGACAGGTTGAAGGGCGCGGCGAGGGGGAAGGAGCAGTTGAGGGTGGTGTCCGTTCCGTACAGCGCCACCACTGGCAGCTCCGGGACCAGCACCTCGAGTTCAGCTGAAGAGACAGAGGAGAAGGGGAAGGGGACGGGTCAGCTATATTACAGTAAATGGCTGATGTGGCTGGGAGATATAATGGTCAATGTGCATTGCATTAGCATCATCATATCCATGCAACATAAATAAACAAAGGATCCATATGATCCACATAAGTAACTGTATATATACCATATGCCATATATGGCCAGTGGCTCAATCGCGAGCCGGCTGCCTCCTGCCTGCGTCCTTCACAGGTAGCTGTCTCCAATGGAAACATATTTGGGGCACACTGTGAAGGTTGAGTTAGCCCTTGTCAGCGAGCGTTTGCGCGCCACACACAAGAACAGTGTTCCCAAGAGTGACATCATGAGGGCTTGACTGTCAGACAGATATACAGCTTTTTCCTATCAGCTGAAACCACACTTCACAGTTCCCTGGCTCCCTCTATTTTTGGCTAGCTCATCAAAAACACAAATTATTAATCACAAAACCATATTATTCACATTCATTACCCAATGAAAGCATGTTCTTTTTTAGACATAACTACATCAAATGGTTAACCCACTACCCTTGTAAGGAACTCTTCTGCCATTGCCACCCGCGTCGCACCCCGGTCACAGTGACACCAGCCGCCATTGCTTTAACGGAAATTAATATTTTGATTGGATTTTTATACAAGGATGCATTGGACGCTGCTTTCAAATACGGCCAAAATAATTAGCCTTAAAAGGATGCATTTTTAATGACTTGTGTTTATGCCATGAAAGGACAGCTGGGCAAATGCTGCCTTAAAAAGTTTCCATCACAGGCAGCTGCCTTGCAATTGAGACCCAGCCATTATGTGCCTTATTTCTTTGGTGTAATTTGCGACCGAAAAAAGCACTAGCTCTTCTGAGGAACTACGCCAAAGATACTTATCTGAGGTACAGAGCAGAAAGTGTTCTGGGTCTTTATAAATGGGTTTTGCACGCCCTTGTAAACAGAGCAAGATCACTGTACGCGTATAATCAACTACGGTCCAACACGTGAACTCAAACCCACCTGGCAGGTCATCATCACGGGGCAAGCAGACAGAGATGTAATGTAATGTATGCCATTTAGCAGACGCTTTTATCCAAAGCGACTTACAGCTGTGAATGCATACATGTTTTAGTACACGTGGTCCCAATGGGAATCGAACCCACAATCGAAGTGTTGTCTGCGCCATGCTCTACCTACTGAGCCACACCGAACCGCTAGAGATCTTAGTGTACCTGAGCACGGGGAACACACAGCAACCACTCTGAGCTCTGAGAAATGAAGCAAACTGAGACTAAAAGAGAAAAAAGTACCCACACAAAATAGAATTTGTCAGTTCCCAAGCGCACGCCGTCAGCTGAGCGCAACGCCACGCCCCCGTCCCGCTTTGCAAGTCGTGCATCGTGCGCCCTGGTCTCGGGACGCTCGCCGCCGTAGCCGTTCCCACCCGCCAGATCTCCCAGAGCGCCAGAGACCGGCGGTAATCAGAGAGCGCACCCGCCAGGGCATTTGTCACCGCGAATTGCATGCGTAGAGGGCAAACACAGAATCGCTCAGCGGACACGGAGGATACACATTGGGGGACGGGCGGAAGGAAAGGAGGGGCGATGCGACGTGACCCCCCTCCCAAGAGCAGCGGTGAGTCATTAAAACGTCCCCGGTGCGAAATGAGCGAGCTGCAGGCGGCGTGACCTCGCGCAGCGAATTGTCGCCGTTTCGTACGTTCGCAAAGACAGCCTCTGAAGCCGGCGGCGGCCCCACAGGAGCCTGACGTGAGCCTTGGGTTGGCATGCTGGAGACGGCTGATTTACGCTTGTGACTCGCCCCCAGCCACATTCACTCCAGGCATGGCACAGTCCACGTTAAGTCTGAATTAGTGTGCAAACGCAGGCGCCTACAATCACGCCTCATCTGCTGTCTGTAGAGCCAGCTCTCACTCGGCCTCACCCAACCTGTCGAGAAAGGTCAGCCGCTCCATATTTAATATCTTGCTATGGTTTTTATATTTCGAAGCAGTTCTTATTCTGTGAGTTTAAGGTTTTTGTTTTTTTCACAGGCCTTCTTCTCGTCAAATCTTAACCTCAATGTCTAATATTATTACTTGAAACAAAGATTTTGCTGTGTATTTATTCACAGCTTTATCAAAAACAGCTTTTATATAATTCAACGCTCTCTTGTATTCAGACTGGATCAGTGTGCCCATTTGATGACCCCAGCTTCTACAAATGCTTTCCAAACCCAAGCAAAAAAAAACAGAAGCATTTTGTTTGCAATGCGGAGTGCGCGTTTGGCCGCTTCCCATCGACTGAAACGTATACCGCCATACAGCCGTACAGATGTAGCACAGCCCAATCCACCTGGGACGGTCTCCATCGCTGCACATCTTACCGTCAACGCTGGTTCAGTGCACCCACACACTGCCACCTACTGGCGAGGGAGAACAATCACAGGCCAGTGAGAAACTCCTCTCGTGGTGACTGGAGCCGGTGTATAATTCCCTCACCCCCTACAACGGGGTCCTGTGCTAAGTGCGCCGGTTGTTGTTCTCTGGCATTAGAGCCGTGATGAAAATCACACAGCGCTGAGAGTGCAGTTCATCCACTCCACTCCCCTAGTGTGTTCTGGAAAACATGAAGGGCCATTGAGCCCGAGCGGACCACATCCTTCGGTTTGGAGACGGACGGTCTGCCAGCACCACTTCACTCTCCTTGGCCCGGCTGAGGAGGTGTTGCTATGGTGACCTGCAAACGGGTTTCCGAAAGCCCATTCGCATTTCCCGACGTGTAAAAGAGAAACGGGAATAACGTCCTAGCACCTCCGCCACCCTTTTCGGCTGCATCTCATTTCCCAGCTTACTCTATATCACACCCCTGACATCGCCGTCATTACAGCAACCGGCCGTCAGACCTGGAGGTTCATCAACTTGAGGAGAGAGAGCTGTCTTATTTTCCTTTCTCGCGTCCGTCTGTATTTGTGAGGTGTAGGGCCGAAATGGGTATTTGAGGTGATTAGGCACCAGCGCGGATCACCACCAGGGCAGTGCATTGCATGGCGCAGGCTGTGATGTGAGATAGCACGGTTCGGAGTGCGAGAGGGCAATTTAGACCGTTCCCGGGAATGGCGAACGGCTCACAGGAGCAGAGTGGGGGGGACACAAAGGGCTCTAAGCAGACATCATCAAAATAATATCAGGGGCCTCTCGGGTGTTCTGTTGGTTACAACGTTCGACGCTGGCCACTGCTCCCGGGGTTCGATTCCACCGGCCGCACCAGTTTCAGCTCTGGCCAGGAGTGCCACTAGGGGGCGGGAAGCCGCTGCGTATAGGAGTGGCCCTGTGCACGCATACCAGAGTTATGGTGATGGTGTCAGGACTACGGCAGCAAATTCGTAAAATATATGAGGGAGTGGGATAATTGATGTTAAAAAAATGAGGGTATAATTGGATACAAAAAATGGGGGGAAAAACGGGGAGAAAAAAAATACATATATAATATCAGAAAACAGTGAGAGTACAGCCCCCCACTCCCACGGCGACTCTGAGGCTCGGCCAGACCCAGGCGCGTGGAGCGAAGGGGCCCCTCTGAGCGACGTACGCTCACGGAAACTTAGGAGTACGCTCACAGAGGCTTGTCGAGACCGCGTGGAGTAGAGCAGAGGAGAGAGCGCTCAGAACAGCGACGCTCTGCAGCGCAGGGGAAACGAGCTGTGATGGAACGGAAACGCTGGAGGAACTGAAACACCACGCGGCTGACAGGAACAGCTTGCCGGAGCGTCTTTTTAAGCGCTTTGTCTCGCTGCCATCTTTCGTCGCTGCTTAAACGTGTTACAGTAGTGGCACTTTCTCATGGGGGGAGGACTACCAGGTAGACGCCTCGTTCCCGACGTTTTCTCGCGTTATCTCGCGAGGGTGACCTTGGTTAATCATTACGAAGTACCATCTTACGTCACTATGCATAAGTCATTACGTTGACACTAATGGCACTATGAAATAATTACATATAGACCATGTGTCACGTGTGCAGCCGTCAATATTGTATCTAATGTAGTTTGGGGAGGGGTGAAGCTTGGTTAGGCGGGGTCCTCTCCCGCTGAGAGGATGGCAGTTGGATTGAATGCTCCCTTCAGAAAAGCAGAATGCATACAGATATGTCAATGTATTCTGAGGGAAACAGAGGGGGCCGGGGGGTGGGGAGGAGCAGGTGGGGATCAGATCCACGAGTTGGGGGCGACACGTGTGTCTGCTGGTAAACAAACCCCTGTGACAAACCGGCGACGGCACCTCGGTCCCATACAGATGTGAGGCAAACCTCCAGGCGTTGTTATTCAGCACCGAGTCTCCTGACAGCTCGGCGGCACTGCGGGCCTCTGCGGGAGGATCCTCCGACGCTGACAGCAGACAGGAGCACAGAGCTCTCCGACACGGACCTGTCTCACAGGCGCACGCTCCTCTAAACACACCGGCTCGCTCTTCAAATGCGCCGCTACGGTGCTGGAGCGTGCATGCAGACCGAGTTCAGACCCGCCGGATTTCACAGACACATATACAACACGCACGCTCGCACAAACACACACACGCGCACAGGCATTAACGCACTCAAGCACAGACGCACTAGAAAGCCCATTCCTGGATGGCCGTGTTGGCTCTGCAAAGTTAACAACTGCATATCGCATAGTTCTGCCACAGTATTCATCAGCAAAAAATACTGTGACAATAGTGCCCTCATCTGGTTATACTATATCACTGCGGCTCAGTTTTTGGGACAAAATATTTATCCAAATTTGATTTATGTATCCAAAAGTCTGCCCTGACACATTAGGAGCTGACATCTATACATCATTCAGTACCTAACACTTGAGCCTCTGGCCATATCAATGGCAACGTTTCAGTCAGCTCTGGGCACTGAAAACCTGTGCAGACAGGAAGTAAGTGGTACAGGAGACAGTAGCTTGAGAATGATTATTTCCAGGTGCACAATAAGCCAAGGTGCTGTGCAACTCTTCTCACATTCTCCCGCTCTCGCCCTGCCTCTCTCTCTGTTTCTGTCTCCTACCCTGCCTCCGCCTCTCTCTGTCTCTCTCTGTCTCTCTCTCTCTCTCTCTCCCTCTCTCTCCCATCTTCCTCTGAATGGGCAGGAGGCCTTATCGGATGAGGCTTGTCTCATATCCTGTCAATAACCTGCTAATGGACTCCAGCAGGCAGATAAGCAGCCAGGTGGGGAGAGGCTCAGAGATAAGACAGCTGCAGCTCTGAAACCAGAGCAACAACTTTGGTGAGGGAGGGAGAGGGGGGAGGAAGAAAGGCTAAAGGAGGAGGGAGAGCGGATTTGACGTCACCATGACATCACCGACCGGGGTTGGGGCAGAATGAAACGCCAACAAACTGTGAGGGTTTCGCTTTAGTCCATTTGACGGTTTCACACAACTTTTCTGGTGGTAAGAGGAAAAGTCTTGGGAGAAGGTAAAGTTCCGGACTCAAGCTCCATGCATAATTCACCGCGAGCTGTAAATCCAATGCAGATCTTATGCATTATGTAAGCAGCGGGATGAAATCGATTGGCTGATGCAACAGTGGCCTGGAAGGGAAGGGGCTGGCCCTTCCTCTCCTCCCATGCCACCCATTCAAACCTCTCAGTCAGGTAACGGGGATCTGAAAGCGCTTCCTGGACGGCGCGTTTCTCCCAGCGCGGATCAAACGCCGCTCATCCCATTAACTCCACACCACTAACCAAAATGTAAACCCGCATATGTCCCGGGGCCATTCCGAGCAGGAATCGCAGCCTCCGCACATTACCGCCATGAATTTTTAAGTGTCTCCACGAGATTGCTTTTTAGGACCCGTTGAAATAATTATGAAGCCCTGTCGGTAACGCACTCTGTCTCAACAGGTACGGCGAGGAGGAAAGGCCGGCGCTCGCCGCACGGAGGGAGACGGGCGAATTCGTATTCCGCAGGCCGTGCGGCAAAAGCAATCTTCGTCGAGCCTGCCCTCGATTATTTTTAAAACGATACTTCACTGACCACAATCAAATTAGCCAGAACATCGCTGATACGGGATAATAACCCCAAATTGAATTTCTGCACAGAGCGAAGCGTCCTTTCTCCGCAGAATCAATTGTTGTGAGGAGGAAAAAGGAGGACATGAAGAGAGGGCATTCCTAGTTAGCGAAACTCAGAGGGTACGCAAGGACATTTTTATGCTCCGGGAGTCCTTGAGCGACGAGTCATCCGACTGCCAGAGTGGCTGTGATTTATTTACGTGACGATCATTCGTTTGAATTCAAATGCAGGCCTGGTTTTAGCTGCATAAGGCCTGCAGTGCCAGTCTGTAGTAGTGCTTAAGGCACTATGTCAATATGTCAAATGATTCAATCAAATGGATAATGGTAACATTAATGCTATAGCTAAAACTATCCCCTAAATTCAACCTAATGGATTTACACTAAATAAGGACATCTGCAATTCAATCTGACAAGACTTAATCTGGATTATCTCAAACCAGTATCCGCCTCATGGATCCGGCTTAAGGGTCCACCTTATGTTCATAAGGCCTGAAAATTTAGGAAGCTGGAAAAGGTGTGGCCTGATATAAATCTAATCTGGTGAAATAGTCTATACAGTGTTTTAGTATCCCATACCTGTTAGTGACCTGCATCACTAAAGCAACCAGCGCCATGAATCCACAGGTCTATCATTTAACAAAATACCTTAAATACCTTACTTGTGGGCGATTCAAAATCGATTAATTTAAATAAACTGCAAAGTTTGGTTTCACTGACACAAAATGACCGTTATGCTCATTTATTTTTTAAATCATGCACAGCAATAATGCCACGCACAACTCATTAGGAACAACTTTATAAAGTGTAATGTTAATTTACTTGCAATATAAAAATCTATTTACAGTACAACCAAAATATGACATATAATTAACATATATAATATGAATCGTTGCCATCTATTACACTTTTTTTTTTTTTTTTGCCCGATATATTATGTTTTTCAAAATAATGTTTATTTGTATTATTTCATATATGTATTTCATTCATTCATGATGAATCATGCTGCAATATCTTGCTAATGCTGTACAACGGAGATGTGAATATTAAGCTGGGTACCAAGCTGGAAAAGTGCAACCCAAACGAACACATTTAGTAAAAAAAGGCAGGTATTTTTAGGACTGCCTGACCAATCAGAGGCACCTTGGTGTATGGTAACCAGTGTATGGCTACACTCTTACTTCTTCCTCTGTGGAGAGATACAGCCTGTTAAACAGACTTTATAATAATATAATATAATATACGCCATTTAGCAGACGCTTTTATCCAAAGCGACTTACAGTAGTGAATGCATACATTTTTGTGGCCCCAGTGGGGATTGAACCCACAACCTAAGCGTTGCCAACGCTGTGCTCTACCACCTGAGCCACAGAGAACCACCTTTATTAAGATACAGTGTCAGATTAATCTGAGAAGATTGGTTCAGTTTGATTGAATTTAAACATTTTTAGGATTGATTATTTTTATTATATTTTTTACATTATTTATATACACTGCCTGGCCAAAAAAAAGTCAACTAGGTAAGAGCCTTCCATTGGATAATTACTGCAGTGATTAATATGTTTTAGCTGGCAACAAGTTATTTAACCCTAACTGATGCAGTGAGTAGCTTCTAATTTCTTAATCAATCATGTCGGAAGACATATCCTGTGGTCGTGGAAAATATGTTAATCTGTTTCAGAAGGGTCAAATTATTGGCCTGCATCAAGCAAAGAAAACAACTAAGGAGATTGCTGAAACTACTAAAATTGGGTTAAGAACTGTCCAACGCATTATTAAAACCTGGAAGGGTAGTGGTGAACCATCATCTTCGAGGAAGAAATGTTGAATGATCGGAAAAAAAACATCTTGAATGATCGTGAAAAATCAACAGTGAACTCACTTAAACATTTGGTGAAAGTCAGAGCATTTCCAAAAAATCAAGGGAACTCAAGGGAGAACTCAAACAGCTATGTTTAATAGTGAGGCTAAGTAAAAAAAGCATTTCCAGGGAGCACAAAGATTGGACTCTGGAGCAATGGAAGACTCATGGGATTGGGACTAAACAGCTCCAGTGTGAGCCTCAGGGTAAGAAAACCAGATTGATCAGTGAGGCCTAATGCGGAAAAAAAGCCTTCAGTGTTATTTGCTAGGGAGCATAAAGATTGGACTCTGGAGCAATGGAAGAAGGTCCATCAATGGTTTTTCTTCCCTGATGAGTCCAGAATTTACCCTGTTCCAGAGTGATGGAGCATGAGACATCATTTTCACACATGGATTGGCAGATACCCATCATCAATACAAGATCTTTGGGAACAATTAATGCAACTCTGGATCATCAATAAATGATCTTGGTGAAAATGTATGCAAATCTGGATGGAAATGATGCCACGGCGAATGCGTGCCGTAATCAAAGCTAAAGGCGGTCCAACAAAATATTAGAGTGTGTGACTTTTTTTTGGGGACGGGCAGTGTATATATATTACATTAGCCTCAGCATATCAAACACATCAAAACAGTGACCCAATCATGTGGATCCGACTGTGAGAGTCATTTTCCTAGAACTTTGCCCTGTTACTAATGGAGATATTTGAAATGTGAAAACTGCACAGTGAGCAGAAGTGCCTAGTTCTGCCGGAAGATATGAGCATTAATCATGTAGCAGTGGAGTGAATCTACCAAGTGCCGAGGGATTTGGGCCTGTAATCCTCATGAGGGACCAAAGCTCAGTGAACCCAGGTTCCACACAACCTTCTCTCTCTCTGTGGATATGAATTACACATACAGCATACACATACGTACTTCATTACAAACAGTACATGTGCATAATTTTTTATATATACAGTATATATAGATATATATATATATATACTAGGGGTAATGGTACACGTATTCGTACCGAACCGTTCCCATATCATTCAAGTCTCCTGTTGCGGAGTACGGTTTCCCAATCAGCTACAGTTAGCAATGGAGAGGTGGATCAGACCAAAGCAGCGTGCTATCATCCAATGTGAAGCTGAAAGCTGCTGATGTGAATAAAGTACAGTACAGTTCAAATACAGTTAATTTTCAAAATGTTGCACGTTAACTGGATATTTATTATATTATATTTGTATTTATTTGAGAACCTTCACATTCACTTGTTAGTTAGTAGGTTGCAGCAGTATTGACGGACATTTTTATTTATTTAAGAAAGAAAGATATGTGCCTTACTTTATTCAAAATTATGGCCAATCAGCCACTGTTTACAAAGTTCATAATAAATGAAAAGCAATTTTGTTTTGCATTTCTTTTTTCCCCCACTGTACTGAAAACGATTTTTGTGTACCGTATACCGTATACATATATATATAGATATATTTGTGTGTGTGTACATATCATGCCTTGCACACATCATACACATATACAAACACACACTCACACACCTGTAGAGCACAACCATGCTACACAGCGGGTGTATAAACTTTTTATCAGCAAATTCTTCCAGTAATGTGGCAGCCAGTATGTTGCTGGAAATCCAATAACGGAAACTTTAAAGACTTCTAAATCACTGATCCTGAACAGCAAACAGCTCCCCCCCCAATGAAAAATCAAGCCACCGCCGCGGAGGCGGTAATGAACAATCCGAATGGCACATTAAGCTTGGCCAGCGCGGCCCTAATAAAGAAGGGCTCCTGTCCCTCCGCTCGGCACTAAACTTGATTGCCTGTGTTCGGCTCTGTGTAAAACTGCCGCTGAGAGCGGCTGATTGCCTTGAGGAGCCTCCGCAGTCGGCTCTTAAAACCCCCACCCACTGCCCAGCGCCGAGAGGAGCGCGAGACGCAGGCTTGGCCAGTGTGGTCTCTGACTCACTGACGAAAAAAGGCCTGAGTCAAAGCTCCCAGTGGCCTCGGGACACATAAACAGAGGGCCACACCCAAACCGTCCGTCATGTGGCAGTAAGTAGCCCGGAGGACGGGTGGTGTCGCTGAAAGCCTGCTTACCGCTGGAAAGGGAGTGCCTGCTTTGATGTTGGCGGGGTGGGCCTGTGTGTCTTTGGGGCTTTGTTCTTTTGATGATAGGGCAGGTGGGGAGAAGACACTCACCTTGCACTCTCACAGCCAGAAGAGTGGGCAGCAGGAGAGCCAGAATCGTCATCCTGGAAACCTTAGCGAAGCGTCCCACTTCAGAATCTGCTCTGCAGGATGGGAGAGGGAGAAGGAAAGGGGGGGGGAGGTGTAGAGGGGGAGGGAGACATTAGGAGGCCAGTGAAGTAGCCAATGCATATCATTTAATTAAATTAGTTATTTAAACAGTGTAGGAAATCATCACAAGAAAGAGAGATGTTGTTACAGCAAATGAATGGCAGCAAACAAGTATGAACTTGTACTGCACTTCAGCTTATTGAAAATGTTTTATTTTCTTTTTTTTTAAACAGTATGTCAGTGTGAGTGTGAGTGTGGGTTTCCTGTAAGAGGGCTTTCCATTAAAGTAGGTGCATTCCATTCCAGCTGTGATGCAGTGTGTGTGTTTGTTTGTGTGTGTGTGTGTGCGTGTTTGTATGTGTGTGTGTGTGTGTGTGTGTGTGTGTGTGTGTGTCTGCACCCGTGGGTGGTTAATCTCTGCCACCGAGCTCTGCGGTGTCTGGAAACAGACTGGTCATTCTCTGGAAAGATGCAGGATGCCCACGAGAGGAAGCACATTGGACTCGACGCTTCCCTCTGCCAGAGCACACTGCACCCCTCTGAAGAACACACAGCTTCCTGTCGGTTTTTCCACCGAGACGCAGACCACTGAAAGAGTTGTGGCGTCAGACTTTGTGGACAGGAGGGTTCAGCAGCAGGGGAATGAATACACAGAGATGGGACAGACAAGGGTGCCCCAACCACATGTTAAGTGGAAAACCCGCTCCAAGACAGTTACACAGACCATTGATGTGCCTTTTATTCAACATCTGCAAAGAGGGGGAAAAAGCTGTTTAAGTGTACTTAACTTTAGGCAGACGCCCCTTTAAAGAGGCGGAGCAACTCCGCAGACTATGCTGCCAGTCGGTCTTGTGCGCATCAATGTTTTATTCAACATTTCTCACATGAGCGATTATTAGGCTCAGACAGGATGATGAGCAAGATTATGATGCTCCATCACCCAGCTGTTCTCGCCACACATTCGCCCTGCCACTTACAATTTGACGCAAATCCTTCCGAGAGGGATGCACGGATCACCAAATATCACTGGTGCTGAAAATCTCAGGACGTCCTAAAGCTCTACTCTAGCTGTGCGTGGTACAGAGTCGAGACAAAGCCGCATCGCGCTGTGGTCTATGCCGATGGCTTTTGCTTTTAAGGGTACCGTTCCTGCATTACTCCTCCCTATTACTACAAACAAAGAGCTAAATGTCACCTCAAAGGAGCAGAAATATACAGGAGCCTTTTTGGCCTCTCCTCTTGACATCTTTCAGTGTGTGATGTTGAAAGCTGATGTTCAGAGCTGCATTAAACCTGGAACACCTGCTTCTCATCTCTCAGATCAAGAGTAGCTGTTCCAGTTCCAATGAGATACTAAGCGCGTTGCAGTCGACCCCTCGGGTTTGTGAAAGGCGCTATATAAATAAAATGAATAATTATCAGGGATAAGAGATCACTTCATCTCATTTAAAGGGGTTTTGTCTCTCCTCCTTAATTCTCCTCCTTCTGTTCTTAGCCGTCTCTTTGTCCCTCCTGGCTGTAGCCCATGTTCTGTCAGGCCCTGGGGAGTCAGACACAGTGGCTGCCAGAAGGGTTCACTCATAGGGGAATTCCGGAGCGGAAAACAGAAGGAGTTTCCGACAAGGGCACTACACACACACTCGGGCGTCTGGAGCCACATTCTCCTAAAATTACACATCCTTTTGGACGCACCGCCACCACGGCCAAACTCCCACTCCTCCTCTGCTTGGGCGTTTTTGTGTTCGTTTGCATACGTTGATTGCCGTGAGCAGCCACAGTGACACCCCCAGTAAAAAGAAAAACATCCTCCCAAGGCCTTAGTGAGGAGTGCTGAGGGAACGGACATTTAAAAAGAGCTAAATGCGAAATCATCGCCGTCAGCTTCCGGCGATTCAGTATTAGGCTTTGTGTTGCTGAATGAGGCATTTCAAAGTGGTTACAGAAAGCTAAGCGTATGAAAATATGTCAGCTGGCTCGAATATATCATTTACCATGAGTCTGCATAATATGCCTGTATATGAGCTCAGCAGGAAGAATCTGCCCTGAATATCAATATCCACATTCTGCTTTATAAATAGGATGGATGACTATATTCTCTTAGTAGAGTGTTATCTTACACTGTAGGCTGACTACCAAGGGCAAATTTAGGCCCAGTTGTTAAAGCCAGAACATAGTCTCACTTATTTCAATGTAAATTACAAAGTGACTTTGGTTTCTAATAAAAGGCCAGAGCACTTTTATTTGTTTATATACAGTAAACCCTTGATCAAAAAGTGTGATTTTAGCCCATATGTCATTATGAGTCTGTTTAACAGCATAGATCTTGTTGTGTGTCAGGCAGCTTATGAACTATGATAATTGCACTAGTGAGCATCTGCCAATCATGACTCCATTTCTGAAACCTTTGGCAAACTCAACAGCTTGGGGTTAAATTCAACTCTCAAACTGATTTCATAAATTCAATGGAGAATGATTTCATAAACAATGGAAATGTCAAAAAAATATCAGTCCGCAGGGAGAAAACTTGATCTTAATCATGCTAAACAATTAGGGAAACCATATAATAACCAATAAAAATAGGGGTGTAACGGTACACAAAAATCACAGTTCGGTACGTACCTCGGTTTTGAAGTCACGGTTCGGTACATTTTCGGTACAGCGGGGTCAAAAAGAAATGCTAAACATAAAATTGTTTTTCATTTATTATGAACTTTGTAAACAGTGGCTAACTGGCCATAATTTACTGAACAAAGTAAGGCACACATCTTTCTTTCTTAAATAAAATAAATTTGGGCTGATATGGGAGGGTCTTCAAGCTCTGGCTTCTCATTTGCGTTCGCCATACTGACTACGAGGCTAGGCTGTGCTAAATTAATCTCTCTGGTTCAGTGGTGTGCCATAGACGTGCGTGGGCTGAACGAACAACACCCGGCCCTTTGTGCCAGTTATATCTTTGAGGGGGACTCGGTTAATGGTTAAAGCAAGATTGCATTCGTTCGGTTCACAGCGCATACCAAAGGGAAAGTCCTGTACCGAACGGTTCGGTACGAATACACGTACTGTTACACCCCCAATATCAAACATATAGCTGTATGCAGTCTTAAGCATAACAACTAGAATTGCACTGGGAAATAAAATAGCAGAAAAGTTGTAAACCAATAAAATCTGTGAGACAAGTATGTCACTTGTTAAACATAGAGCCGACATCATTAAAGGACACATCTCTAAAACACATTCCCACTATAGTATACTGATGTACAATTGTTTTAATCAATCTGTACTCAACTGACTGTTATTCAATACTGCTGCAAAAGCCCTTTCAAGTTAGACACTACAGATATCCTCTCACGGCATTCCCACAGGACACAGGGACACAGGTGTGACACCTTCACAAACAAATTAATGCTTGCAGATCTGCTTCAGTTACCATGACACCAGAACTGACACCAGAGACTGACTCCACTAAACAAACTCACAAACTTTCCTTGACTATCTCCATTATGCTGTCTGCTGCTACAGTAAGCCCCCTCTTCCTAAAGAGGGCATATACAATTCAGGTTTTATTAGGCAGCTGCATGTTGCTGTGCACCAGGGGTCCGTCTGCATCTCCCCGTGTGAGTCTATTCTTCAAAGGCCAATCAAAGGCCTTGCCTTCCAGGCTACCCCAATCAAGATGGTATAGTCATTCATCACCTTCCATTGCCTTCTGATGGCCCAAGCCTTCAGGCGGCTTGTATGCTTGGCCAGGGTCCTGAAGAAACCTCTGCCTGCTGGTTAATTATCAGTGCTAGCCTTTGTGTTGTTAGAACATGAGTGTTCTGGCACAAAATGGCTTCCGTGAATAACCCAGGTAGGTGCTTCACATCGGTGGTGGTTGAGGTGAGTTTTGCCCCCCTTCAATATACTGATCACATGCTGATCACACACCGTCATGTGGCTTCTGAAGAGAGCCAGTAACCGAACAAAATTTTGTATTAATTTCAGCAGAATGTGCAAACTCAGTCTAGAGGCAATTTTCTGCCTTTGGCATTTGTATTCTTTCACATCCTGGACCAGTTGTATTGCTTATTGTATGGGGATACCTCCACAGCAGGTGAGAGAGGATTGCACTATGGATTTTTATGGCGCAGATAAAAGCATAGCCAAAGCTGTCATATCACACTCCCAGTTGTAATTTCGCTCCTGCTTTCATTGTTTACAATATAAAATGGCACCAATGTGTACACACACGCACACACACACATATTCACTAACTCTCACACACACACACACACACATATTCACTAACTCTCTCTCACACACACACACACACACACACACATATTCACTAACTCTCTCTCTCTCTCTCACACACACACAAACTTGGGTTAACAGCCTGATAAACAGTCCCATGTGTCCCAGTGCAGGTTTAACAGCATGCCTACTGTAAGTCATGAAAGTCTCTTTAATGTTGTTTTTTTCCATCAGTTTCATCAGCAATGTTCCTTTCCATCTTACCACAAACCTCCTGACCCGATAACTTATTCAACCAAAGATCAAAGTGATTTGGCCTTGGCTTTTATAATAAATCTCAGACAGTGTAGCCATGTACCTTTACTCACAGGATTCCTGCATCACCTTTACTTGAAATAAAACGGAATTGTGTAAGACATGAATGAACAAACTCTGCATTAAATTAGAAAACGACATGGGACACAATTGCATTGTGCTGTCTCTCCCTACATATCAATACCGTATATCCTACTAGGCAACCCTGTTTGCCAAACAGTGGAGCTGCTATGGAATGACACATAATTCTGGGACACAATACAGATGTCATCCAGCGCACTGAAGTCCATTCCCCACTGCACAAAGGAGCCAGAACTAGTATACGCCTAACACTGCATGTCTGCAGCTGCCAGCATGAAACTCTATTCCCAGCACCCCATAAATGGCAGTAACTTGGCAATAAAACATCCGCTTCAGACATCTCTAATATCCATATCACGAAAGTTACATATGTATGTAAAGTAAGGCTTGAAAACTAATATTTTCATTTCCAGGGTGTTGTGAGAAGTAGAGCCAAAAAAACCTATAATGATTACTTCATTTTCTCCCCAAAGAAAACAATTACATTGAAACAGCATAGGCTAGTAGTCGGAAGCTATGAGCGTGGTTGTTCGAATGTCACCACAGGTTGAGATGGCGAGTGAAACCAAAAATAGGCAGAGCCACCATAATGTTAATGATTTGAATTGATCGTGGGGTTTTTCTGTGGAAGACATTTCGACCGGTTAAAACAACTTGACGGCTTATCCTAGCGCCATCCATTATGGGCATAACAAAACATTGCTGCCCCATCACAAGCTATCATTTAGTCATACCTGAGTTTTGTGTATGCATCCAATAAGTGTAGCTTCACTTTCACTGTTTATCAAAGTAAGATCATTGTATCAGTTGTGCAGTGTGTCTGCCCATGTGCTGACCCAATAAGCAGTCTGGCCATTTTAGAGATGTGGTGAAAAGCTTACTGGTATTACTGGTAGTAGATGTGGAGCATGGCCTGTGTGCACACTATCACACAGGCCAAAGAACAGAATGAACCTCTACATCTGGAGTCTTAGACACGCACTATCTGTTTACTATCTCATGAGGAGGTCTGGATTTTGGGGGTAATGGTCTTGCTGGCACGCCTACAAGGGTTATGTTACCCAGTCACTCACTGCAGATCTTAGTAGACATATTACGGCAATTGCTGTTGCCTTTTTGAATTGAATAAACATTACAGTATGGTTATCTGGCCTCACCATACAGAAGAATATAAGGTGTACCTATAAAGACAACAGACAAAGGCAAGAACATGTATGTTCCGCTATGCCATAGATCATTATTTGGCAGGACGATGAAAACTCTCGGATCCCGTAGCTAAACAAAAGTGCAACTCTGTAGCACGCGCTATATCTGGATATTTGTTTCATTCAAGTCACGTGCCTTTTTTGTGACTAGATGAGAATGACATCTTCCTAATGACGACAACGTAAGTTAAACTTTAGCTTGAACCGTGTAACAGTTGCCAGACTCTATTTTTGCGGTCGAGTCTATGTATTCGAGTTATAAATCCAGCGGTTTCCTATAAACAAGGGTAGAAACAGCGTTTTTCTATGAACCGATATAGCTAGCCTAACGAGTCGGAACTTCTTCACTTGCATGTGTTTTATCTCCTTATAATAATAAACTGGTCATGTCGAATTAACGAAAAGATTAACTTAATGTAAAAACTTACCATGCCAAGAAAACTGAATTTGCAATAGGCTATCCGCAAACCACAGATCAACCAGCGATTGTGATTTGGTGAACTAATCGTCATAAAGTCTTCACGCTGTGATATACATTCCTTTCTGAGGTCCCTCCAGTAGGAAATGTGTTTTTCCTTGAGTATTTGGAAAATTAATAGTCACAAATCGTGGAGGGTTACAGTTCCATTCGGGAGAATTAGCCCCGCGCGGCGTAGAACCCCTCCTTCTTTCGGTGCTTTGTCCAGCATGATGTCACGGATTTGGGCAGGGACCTCGTCTCAGTTTCTCGTACGAGTCGCATTAACCATTTACTGTTAGTTAGTGATCTCCTGCAATTCGATATACTAAATGCAATGCTGCTATTTTTTATCGAAATAAAATCCGTGTGTGTATTACACAACCTACAGTTGGTATAGTGCATAAAACCTATGGAAGTAATTAATAATAAAATCTGTAAATCACAGTTTTGCAGTCATTTTTCAACCAACCATTTTTGCATACACTTTATGTAGCCTACTTTAAGCACTTAGAAATATTATTAAATGCAAATAAGCTGTTGTTGTTATTAATCATTGACAAATGTCACATATATATATAATATGGATTCAAAAGGACACCAGCATCTGAAAGATAGTTGTGGAGATAACTGTTGTGGCGTTGTGGTACGGCAGCTGCTCCGCTGCTGATCGCAAGGCCCTCCAAAGGGTGGTGAAGACAGCGGAGCGCATCATTGGCTGCCACCTCTACCACACACGATGCCTTAGGAAAGCACGGAAAATCATAAAAGACTACAGCCACCCAGGCTATGGACTGTTCTCGCTGCTGCCGTCTGGTAGACGTTACCGGAGCATCCGGGCACGGACTACCAGACTCACGAACAGTTTTTTCCCCCAGGCCATCAGGCTTCTCAACCAGCAGCACTAATCTCAGTGATCACATCATCACCCCAATGTGTTCTCTAATCACTTTGTATGTACATTAAATGCACATCACCTCATTTAAATGTACGTGTCCATCGGCACTACTTTACTTTACTTTATATTTATATATTTCTGCATTATTTATTATGTTTCTGCATTTTTTACCCTGGGTAGAATCCTTTGGTGTATGTTATCATTATAAAAGCTTACAAATAAAGAATTCAGTCATAAACTGAGGCAAATGCCAGCTTTAAACACCCTGAAATTATATGTGCTCCACTGTAATTAAACAAAAGGGAGGGTGGGGTGTCTAACCTCTGTAAATAAATATCTTCCGTCTACATACACAGGGTTTCCCTAAAAACATAAAAGACCTTTGACTGAGAGTGGATGTTACAATTGTGTCCATGAGACGTTTAACAGAATCATCAAAATCCATATTTTCACACACAAATGCAGTTTTATAGTTGCTACAAACTATAGCCAGACAATGACTTTCAACAACCACAATAGCAGTTATTCCCTTGCCCATGATCATTTATACAGTAATTGCCATTGGTCAATATCAGCTCTGCCTTTGTCCTTCACATAGTTGAAAATGGTGAGAAGTGTGGAAGGTCGACACCTCAGAGGGTCAACACAATGCCAAAGTGCAATAGAGGTGACTAAACAGCAGGAGAGCGACGCACATGGAGCCACCAGTACGCATTCAATGCGCCCTCTCCTGGCCAAACCGAGAAATTACCGCAGCTTGCTGGAGCAGAATGTAAGCAACATACTGTATAGGAAATCACATTGACACAGGGAGGTCATTTCTGTCCCCACCACCCAGAATTTCCTAAATATAATATACTAGAACAGGAGAGGACTTCTGCTTCTACCCCAAATTCTCTTCCCAGACTTGCTGTTGCAAAACCATAACCAGGAGCACAGAGACAGCATTAATCACAGCATAACATGATCGTGTCGTTGTGATTCCAACCCCTTTTGTGTGGCTACAAATGCTCATTGTTTCATTTTTTTACTCTCATCCCACCTTTATGCTATTGCTGCAAGGTTGATCAAAATATCCATTGTGTTTGAATTGGCATGGGGGTCTGAACTAATATAGACTAGCTTGCTGAACTCTGCAAGAATTTTCTGAAAGATTTCAAAATATTTGTGACTGGCGATATACATATTGTATATTTCACACCTATGCTTCCAGTATTTCTTCAAAATCAATACAAGTGGCATGGGGAATAATTGCACTGTGATAATTGGACTGCATCCAGAGACGATAGCCACATTAGCTTTGAATGATAGGATTGTTGCTGCAGCACATCTGTGACAAACCCAGTAGAGCACCACTGAGGCATCTACACATGTGGGTAATTTTGATACAAGGTTCTGCATCATAATTTGCTTGCAAACACAAGAAATTAGACGAGAATATAACAAATATGTATCTTTCACTTTATTTCGACATAGTCCACTTATCCCATTTGACAGATTGCACACACAAACGTGTATATGGCCTATGCACATACAGATATGCTACACACGGAGAAATAGCATGCAATAGTGCTGCATGTAACGAGAGCTCTACCCTCTTGAGCACTGTAAAATCTTAAAGTTGCTTCCAAATTTTAGCAAACATATAGCATATTGTACAACATCACTGGAGTCACTCTCGTCAGATGATGGCATAATTCATCTTAAGATTCCGTTTTGTTTTGTTTCCTTGCGTTCGTGGCGGTGCACGCAATTATTTCTGTTTGAACTGCATGGTCAACTATTAGAAGTGTTCCCACTTCGCAGTGTTCAGAAGAAACCGTCTGGAAGGACCGTTCCGTTTCCGGTTTTAGTGCCAATGCGCCAGTGTCTACTATCCCTGCGACCACCGTCTCAGTGACCTGTGGCCCAGTCACAGCCGGAGGAGATGTGGCGTGTTCAGCAGCGCAGGTGCACCTGTGTTCCAATGACCGTAGCTCCTCTTTAGCGGCTTGCAATTCTCCAGCGTGCTTCTGCTGCATCGACTTCAGCTCCCACTGAAGCTTGATGTTTTGCGCCCGAAGGAAATCGTTCTCGTCTTTGAGGTTTGCGATTATTGTCTGGGCTATCTGAGAAGTGCTTGTGGTCGTGTCAAATGTCCTCAAATTCATGATCGCTTCAACGGTGGCTTGCTCCCACGATCCCTGTGGATAGCGTCCTTCAATGTCTAGTTTATTTTTCTCGGACCGTGAGCTTCCCTCCAGAGCTTCTCCCACAATCGTCTCCTCCTCCAGCATGACTTTGTAAGCCCTTTTCCGTTTGGGATTAGGCAAAGTTTCATTTTCTGCATTTGTATCGCCACCACAGTCATTGCCGTCATCCTCGTTGTTGCTCACTGCGGTCTTGGCACCTTTACCTGCGCGTCGCTTCATGTTTATCAGGGGCAAGGGGTGCTCTGAGGTCGGGGAGCCATCCAAAAAGTGCGTAGAACACACCACCGACGATTTGCTTGGGTTGTAGTCGAACTTCCTTCCGACTGCTTCTAACCATGCATGTCGTTTGTCTTTATCCCGGGGAAAGTTATAAAAAGAGAACGGCTCCAAGCAGGGACATGCGTTGTGCAACAAGGGAGGGTGTAACTCACAAGTCTCCCTTCGCCAAATGCTTAGTTTCCTTTGGTTATTAGTACAGCCGAACACGGCACAACTTCGTCCCCCACCTCTGCGGTACATCACTGCTGCCAGCCTTTGTTGCTACTCCCAATGAGGATGACCATTTCAGATAAATTTACTTCCGCTTCGCTAAGGACAGCATGGGTACTGCAGTTCTATTCAGCTATATGAAGACTACAACTACCACGTTTCTTTCGGTCTGTTTCCGTCTTCTTGTGACAGAGCAGTATAGCAACAAACATCAACAGTTCGGTGTGTTTTGGGGTTTGTGGCATGACTATTACATTATTTATTCTGTATTAAATGTTTATAAATAAATGTATACTATTTCCTCGTCTGTTTCTAGGATTTCTAGCAACCCATTACTACTACCGTTTTATTGGAGATGCGATTTCTACGTTAGCAACCTAGCTGCCTAATAAGTCTAATAAACGATAGAACGTAGCTAGCTGTATGAAGACAGGATAGGCAAAAGACAAGATAATTGTGTTTTACATGAAACGGAGATAATAATGCAAAATTTTCCTGCTTCTTCAGAAAGATGGCAATTCCCGAATGGCGACTGTCGTTAAAGCTCATGGATCACCCGTCCCTCCCGAAGACAGTGTTGCACTTTCCTGAAACAGAGCCTGGGGACGTGACCCCTGGGGGATACCGAATCGGCACATTGAAACAGCTGGTTGCGGCCCACTTGCCTGATTCAGTGCCAGACCCAGAACTTATAGGTTAGCAGTCGTGGCACTGTTAACGTGCATACACGGTCGATTACTACACCAGACCTTGTGATTATGGCTTCTTGTTTACCTTTCTGCTGACGTAAACCATAATTACAGTAATATTCATGATAGATCAGACCTTAATGGTGACATTTATCCTGCAGTTCCAGTAGTCTCATTTTTGTTGAGCTGTAGCCTATGTTGTGCATGTTTCAGAGTTGGTGTACTGCGGTCGTAAGCTGAAGGATGACCTGACTCTAGACTACTATGGCCTCCTGCCAGGGTCCACTGTGCACGTCCTGAAGAAATCCTGGCCAGAACCAGAGGTCAACCCAGGTGTGTGGACTAGAATTTTTGGTGCATGTCCCAAATGAGCCTGCACGCATGACCATACGTTTTGTCAGCAAGTGCCCTGGGTGAATTAAATAAGTGAATATTTGCTGTGGAAAAGTGTCACCTGGATAAAGATGTGACTTTATCACCCCCCCCCCCTGGCAATTCTTTGCAGAGCCAGTTGACCGAGCAACTGCGGCCCGGGAGTTCCGTGTGCTGCAGGCCGCCCTCCACACCAGCACGGCTTACAGAGACTCGGTAAGCAAGCAGACCCGAGCTTTCACTTGGACTGCACTGTAGATCATAAGGCCCAATGCTGCTGACATCACAGAACCTGTGAAATTAGGGCTTATATGAAGCAAAGCCTGCATCACAGCCTAATTAGAGTTTAATTGGGTTATTTCATGGCTTGCCTTTGTGTGGAGAGTAGAGTGTCAGTGTGGCCGTGGGATAGCGGGTTTCGTACCGCTCTGCAATAATTCCCTGTGCCTATTGAGGTCATCACTAAACCCACAGCTCATTGGGATAACACCTCTCAGACTCTTACATAGTGAATGATTTGTTGTACCACAGTGAATATGTGTTTTTTGTTTTAGACTTTTGATGTTTATAGTGCATTGTACATGGTGTGCTGTGTGTACCTTGTACAGTATACTGTGTGGGTATGCATGTTGTAGTGTTAATGTGTATGTGTTCTTTTTGTTACCACAAAGCACTTTTTGTGAAAACAGACAATAAAGATATCTAATCTAATCCATGATGTGTTCAGCTGTACCAACAGGACAAAAGCAAAACAATAATGTGCACAGTAAATGGCAATTCAGCTCTTATTAGAGCCAGGAATTATAATATGGCAAACTGCATCACAAATTATTTCTGCCAGTTCTACATGTTTAAACCCCATGTAGGACCATTTCTTGGAGGAACATTACAGAAAACAAAAAAACATCCACTTATTTAGCTGAATGTATCACATTATCCAACCATTTTAAAGTCAAATACAGTGGTGCAGCTTTGTGGTGATTTATATTAATGACAGTCACCCTTTGTTCTGTAAATCCCCAGGTGTTCAAGATGCTGAACAACAAGGAGTCTCTGGACCAGATCATCGTGGCCACGCCAGGACTGAGTACTGACCCAGTGGCACTAGGCAAGTACTGTCAGAACACTGCTGCAGATACCAGCCGTGCCAGAATTACGACCTGACTGGCTGAGATATTATTTTACATGAAGTGAACCTTTTGAGTGAACATGTAAAATACTTAAAACATTTAGTGATAACAATAATAACTATACTCTGGAATTACTTGCAAATACTGTAGATCAGTCTCACTGAATAGGTAATACATAATTAGCTTGAATGATAAATGGGCCAAAAAAGTAGTCCCATGGGTTGAGGGCTCAACTTGAGGCACAATTGGTCATAGCATCACCCAGGGAGGGAGGGTGGCAGGGTACACCCTGCCTCATCACGTACAAGTGACTCATCTGGTGGATTGGGCACCTGTGGTCGGCCCGCACAAGATAACGCGTCGTCTTTCAACGCAACAACTGCGTAGCCATGTCTTAAAAAGCCATTTATATAAAAATAGTTATAGAAACAATAGATCAGCCAGGCACTAATTGGAAAGACACCTTCAGGGGAAACATTAATTTTACTGCAATCTTTGTCTCTTATTTTAATCTATGCCTCTCCTCTTGGTTTATTTTTTTAGGTGTACTCCAAGACAAAGATCTTTTCATACAATTCACAGACCCCAACATGCTGGATATGTGAGTTTCTCAATTCATTGAACACTTCGTTATATTTCCAATATCACCTCAGACTGAGTGTATATTAATGTATGGTATTATTATTGGAGTGATTATTTTGATCATTACTCTAGAGAGAGGCCCATCCACAGGTGTTTCCTCCCAGCTGCATTGAGGCTAAGTCTTCTGTTTCCCCCCCCTTCCCCCTCCAGGTTGATCAGCTCCCACCCGGCACTGGTCAGTGCCATCATCTTGGTCCTGCACTCTGTCGCCGGCAGCGTACCGGCCCAGCCCAGCACCAGCTCCTCCCGAAACGTGTCCTCCAGCTCCTACAGCGACATGCCAGGTGAGGTCGCCGTCCTGTGACCGCCGCCCTGTGTCCGCCATCCCGTGTGCGCCATCCCGTGTCCGTCTGGGTCGGAACCTCTTCTATATCCAACGAGCTTGTCTTCTCTGTTGTAGGGGGCTTTCTTTTTGAGGGCATGTCTGACGATGAGGAAGATTTCCAGCCGGTAAGCCAGTCCTCTGCGGACCGTAGTACATACGGCTCTCCGGAACGTAAATATATGTCAATTTACGATGATCGTTTTACGTGTGTATAATTATTCAGAGATAAAATTCATAAATTTTATGTTTTCTAGAAGAAGAAAAAAAATACAATCCCCGGAGCCTTAAATATTAAATATATAAGCACCTTTGATCAACGGCACAAATCATGAGAGCCACTGATCTCTCACACCAGACACAAGAGCCACTGATCTTATACACCGGGGGTATTCAAATCCAGGCCTTGAGTGTCTGCAGGTACACTGCGAACACTGGACCTCCGTGTATAACGGGGGGATTTGAATACCCCTGTCATACACTAATCACGAGAGCTACTGATCTCTCACAACATAATCACTGTAGCCACTGATCCCTCACACCACGTGTTGCATTCTCCTCCTCTGCTGTTCCTGTGTCCAGGGGAATCGCGCGGGGCCGTCCACCAGCGCCGGGGGCTCATCGGGGGCCCGGCCGGCCACCCTGGGCTACAGCGGCGCAGTGGGCCCCCGGCCCATCACGCAGAGCGAGCTGGCCACCGCCCTCGCCCTGGCCAGCACTCCCGAGAGCAGCGCCGTCACCCCGACGACGGAAACCAGGTACAGTGTGCACCCCGGCGACACGTGACGAGATTCACTCCCATTGGCTCTGGAAGCTCTTTGCTGGGGTTTTTCTTCGTTTGTTTGTTGTATTCCCGGGGAGCCCTAATTGAATTAACTTCATGCAAGATTCACGACTATCAAGTGTTCTCACATGTTCCCCGGGAAACATGACTCAACTCCATGGGAGTGTTTTACAGAGTTTGATTAAGTCTTACATAGGATTAAATTACAGGCTTGGTCAATAACCCAGACCTCTCATTTAGTCTTTCATTAGGGCTAGTACGGGCCTGAAATACCACTTACGACTTAGGAGACACGCTGGCAATGAATGACAATAAACGCTAATGATCAACTCCTATGCGGGAACAGGGAAAGGAAAAATGTACACTGTTAAAGACGTCAAAAGAGCGAGCGATGATCGCTGTACCCTGCGTGACGGCCCTCGTGCCCTGTGTCCTGTGTCTTGACAGGGGGCCTCCTCAGGGGTGTCCCCTGTGCCTGCGGGGACTCCCATCACCAACGACATCTTCAACCAGGCTCTGCAGCAGGCCCTGCAGGTGTCCAGCATGTCCTCTCTGCAGGTGAGGGGGGGGGGGGCAGCGGGGGAACCATCTGCTCTGGAAGCCTCCGCGGTCGCCAGGGCGACTCTACGGCTGCCAAGCTCTGTGGAGAGAGTCCTCCAGAGACCGGTCCTCCACTCACGGTGTCGGTTTGATGCTATAGCCGGTAGCTCATTAGCATATTTAGCCTTAATGCTTTATGGTCCTCTATACAGTTACAGGATTCATGTTTATGAAGGACTGTGCTAAGCAATGGAGGATAGACTACGCTTTAAAGGTATTTAATAACCCAACGGGCTGCACTTCTCCCCATTGTTAATGTCGCAGTAGCGTTAGCGGTGAACACTGGCTGAGCTGGCCCCGTGAACACTCGCTCTCTCTTGTGTCTGTCAGAGCCAGTGGCAGTCCCAGCTCCAGCAGCTCCGGGACATGGGGATTCGGGACGAGGAGCTGATCCTGCGGGCCCTGCAGGCCACGGGGGGGGACATCCAGGCGGCGCTGGAGCTCATCTTCGCTGGAGGTGCACCCTAGGCGGACGGGATTCTGGGATTCTGGGGGGGAAGATTCCCACGCGTTCTTTTCTTTTGTCTGACTGCTGAGGGTGTTGCACTGGGCACTGAAAAACAGCGGCCATGGGTTTTGATTCCAACCCCAGCGACTATGGTTCCGGCCCCCCCCCCTGTTCACAACATTAACTAAACTGAACTGAACAAACCCTCTGAAATGGTATATTTCTACATCTCTGAAGAAACAACAACAAACAAAAAAAACTCAGAATTGAATGGCATGTCTAACTTGTCGTGTTTTTTCTATAGTCTTAAATCTATAGTTGTCAAAAACAGGCCAAGGGGTTCCCCTAAATTTTGAAATGAATAAAATTGCACAAAAAAAAAAGGCATGATGACATTTTAAAAACTCTGGACAGAATTCAGTCGCTCTGCTCTGTGTGAGTTAATGCATGGAGGATGACAAAGCAATGCAATTCATTTAAACCAGGCAGTAGTAGTTAGGAACAGCTTTCTGTTTAAAAGGCTCCTTAGAAGCAGCATAGAGCAGCAAAAAACATGCGTTTCGACACTACTGAAATTGTGGATATAGTCACTGTTAAAAAATATTTCAGTGACGGCATTAAAGATTATTCTATCGCTCGCTATGAGCTGGTAAAGTTTTCAATCTTTGGCTGCAGTGTGAGGACCCTGTGTACCTGTGTAAAAACCATGGTGATTATCAGGAAAGCCATCGACATGGCAGCTCCAGGGTCCAGTCCTTGGGTGCTTGGGTATGTGTCATTTCAGAACTCTATTGTGATGTCATGTTTACTCACATATTTATAGGTGTCATTAATTGAGTCACGGAAAACGGTGCAGGGGACCAATAGGTCAGTCATGACTACAGGCTTAGGAATGCGCTCATTTTAGAATTGCAGTTTAATTGTAATTTTATTTGCGAACTGGCACTTGGCTCTACAACTGGAGCCCTCTAGTAACCAGGTTCTTCTACCGGAAATAAATAATTTGTTAAACTTTACAGTACTTAGTCAGGATGGTAAACTAGCCCATTTCTCCTTGGTGATTATGTAAGGGATGCCAATAATCAATTGTAAGTGGGATGTTCACTTTTCCACGTTGTGAGAATCAGTTTTAGGACTTTCACGAGGACCCCCATCCTCTTTCCATGAGCACCACGGATTAATGACCTTTTACAGTTGTTATGTGTTTCTGGCACTAGAGGGCGCTGTGCTCTGTCTTTTAAACTGCTGTTGCTTTCCCAGTGCCTGTCGGTGTATGCGAGACTATTAAGTCGAGGGGCTGTCAAGTCGGTGCTTTGAAATCGCCCATCTTATTTAACAGCTCCAGAATGTGGAGCAAATTTGAAGTGAAAAGGCAGGCAGCACGGCTTTCACATTGGACACAGCCCTATGTAAGCTGGCATGGAGGAGGAGATGGAGTAGATAAAGCTTTTCTCCTTCATCCCCGGCCCTCCCGCACTTGAAGGACCCCTGGTAATTCATAATGATGATGTCTCCCCTGACCACTGCATCAGAAGCACACCTCTCCTCGCTGAAGCTGAACCTTTGCAAACCAATAGAAATGTGAAAACATCCCGGAACACGCACACACGCACACACACACACAGACACACAGTTGCTGGGGCGCCTGCCCTGAGTCCCAAGCCTGCTCCACTGTCAGAACTCGCCTGGCACCTGTGATAACCGCAACTGCGACCCCACCCAAGGACCATTGCTTCCAGCTGCCTTGAACTTAATCGCCCTCCCTAATTGTTTTCCATATGGACTCCTTGGCCACTGTTGGTCATTACAAACTCAGGCCCAGAACTGGCCAGAGGATGGCCTCCCCCTCTTGAATGTGATTCCTACTAAGGTTTCTTCCTATTTGTTCCACCTAGGGAGTTTTTCCCTGCCATTGTTGCCCTAGGCTTGCCTTTGTGGGGGTTCAGGCCGGGTTCTGCTGTAACGCGTATTGTGACAAATGTTTTGTAAAAAGTGCTATACAAATACATTTTGATTGATTGACATACTTATCATGTCATATTGTTTTCTTTCTCTGTGGAAATGACGGTCTCTAGACTGAGTGAAATTTAGTTATCCGGTTGGTTGATTCATTGTGATATAATCGAATCTGATTTGAGCTTTCTTTGTAGTGCTCATCTCAAGTCATAAGGTGAAAGTACATGCAGGGGCGTGTCCAGGGAGGGGCCTGGGGGGGCACCTGCCCCCACAGACATTTGGTTGGTCAACCTGGGTGCCACCCTACTTCATCTGGCTCTTGATTGGTTATTAGGTTGTCAATCACATCTTTTCAAATGTATTACATTTTGTGTGTCCCGCCTGTGTCACTTCTGGGCCACCCCTGTTGAAGTGGTCTGGGCCCGCCACTGAGTACAGGAGCACTGAGTGGTCCAATACCCCGGCAGAGTTCCAGTTCCGTACTTTAATGGGAATTAATTACAAGTCAGACGTTAAATGGTTTGCGTTATAAATCAATACAAGCTGGATTATGACATCGCGCCGTGCCGCTGAGTGATCGCCCAACAATACACCCACTGTTAATAACGCGCGATCAATCAAGAGCCACTGTGCGTCTCGCTGGCAGATTGATTGTTTCCCCGTTTGCCGTTAATTAATTAATTTCATACCTTGTGGCGTTTTAACAGGAAATGGGCACTGATGGGAGAGTGGGTTTACACGGGCTTGAGCTGCTATCAGATGTCATTCACTGACTTTGTTTGAGCCGATCTAAAACAAAGCGCAATGATTGGTTCACATCGGTTCACATGGATTGGGGGTAGTTATTTGCAGAGGTTGAGAGACAGTAGTAATAATAATAATAACAGATTGCATTTATATAGCACTTGTCAGGGAAAATCATTAAAAATCATTGAAAATGATGTCATGGACATTTTTTATTCCATGTAACGTTATATTTGTTTTCGTCTTTTCTGATAACGTTACTGCAAAATGTCTGTTCACCTGCCACCATTGTTGCCAACCAATGTGTATTTGCACTGGCAACAAAATGTGTTACAAAAGTAAAGTCAGTTGCAAAAACACTTTCATTGAAAACCTTAAAGTTGTCATGGAAAATGTAAATTTGAGTGGGAACCCTGACTTGTGTAGCATCCTCCTGGGCCGACCTAATGCTCTCCCCATGTAATGGCGAAGCAGTGGATGGAGTCCGCTGATTCACACCAGTGAGCAGGGAGTGCGTGTGTGTGACAGCCTCAGAGAATGCCCTGGCCTGAGGGTTCGGCTGATATGCGGGTGCCATGCCCGCTTCCTCCCTGTCGCCCTGTCCGTGCCCTGATCACAGTGTTACTTACCACAACAGAGGAAAGGAGACGGTTTGTATTCATTCAGCCGAGCGGCCTCACGCGCGCTACATCACTTGTGCTCGTGTTGTATCGGCCGGTGTAATTGCTGTGCACCAGGTGCCATTCTTTTGTGCGGACTTGAACGATGACCTAGCGCGAGGCCTGCTGAGGTAAATCACCACGACGTGTCTATAAGAGTGCCCCTGCAGGATCCAATTTCAAGATTTCTAATGAGAGCAGTGTTGTTTAAGTAGATACTTCTAATTGGGTCACGGCTTTGAATTCAGAATGAAAGAATGATATTCGATATACATCGACTTCATTTCCCCGTCTTTAATTGAGCACGTTTGTACAAAATCGCCCTGACATTTTTTGACTGAAATCGTTTCCATCATACCGTCTGAACTTTGGCCGAACTGTCACGTCTCAACAGCAGAACCTTAAACGCGCTGCCCGTACGTGGGCCTGTGTATGAACATGTATTAAATAATTGCATGTATTTTTCATCAAAACAATTATATTGATTATATTCTACATTATATTGGTTTTTTTTTCATTTGTTTTTTTTCATTCTAACTGTCAAATTCATATCTCCTTTTTAAATCCCAATTGCAACATTTGAATGTGGTTAAAAGGCCTTTTGGATTACTGGAGCAAAATCCTGATTAGAATCATTTCACTCGCGTTTAAAAGTTTCTTGGAAAAAACCCACCTTGCCCTCATGATTCACGGTCAAACGATAAAATCGGATTCGCGAAGGTTCAGGGAAAGCAGCCCCTGGCGGCCTGGGATGTAAAACTTCAGCATCGCTTTCCCCCCCCCGTGCGATGAACCCCGTATCTGAGGGCAACACCAAAGGGCTCGGAGGCCTTTTAAAGCCCTTCAGAGGCCTTTAGAGGGAGGCTGTGTATGCTCAGTCACGTCCAGATGGGAGACCTCGGCCGCAGCTACTGTTCCGCTTTGCACGGTAACAGCTGGCGAGCAGCGTGTGGGCGTGCGTGGAAACGGACTACTGCGAGGAGGCCGGTCACGTGACCCGCGCTGGAGACCTGGAGGACACCGGTGACCTGCCAGGGGTCAGGGGGGAGGCAAACAAATCTTGCGCGCCCCTAAAAACGCTCCGTCCCAGATTCCCTGGCCCATCCATCACAGGCCGCAGCAGGGGCCCTCAATCATAAACCTACCTTAGCTCCTTTTGATTTAAATGAAAGAAATGCCTTTAATGTTGGCCACTTACACGGCACTCCCACCGATGTCCTCTCTTTGGTCGGTGATTTATGGCGCGGCCGTCCTCCGTGCAGATTAACCCTTGAAATACTTTAACCTCTTCTCTGTGTGCAGAAGACAAAGCCATGACTCATGGTTATGTGTTGGGGCGCAGATAGAGCGGGTTTCGTGCTTCCGGGCAATCCGCCGGGTTAAAGCGCACATTATCACACGCTCCGTGGCACGCACAGGCTAGGCCAACGGGAGTGCTTGTGCACAGGGCTCGAACAGCTGCTCGCAGGCTGTCATTGGGGTAAACTTGCAGAGAATACAGGTGAGGTCCACAGTGTCAAGTAGAGATATCTGGCAAACTGCCCCCTTGTCTTTCAAAATCGATGGACACACAGGGATGGGATGGGATGGGATTAGGGCCAAAGCACATTTCGAGCAACTAAACCATAGGATGCCAGCCCCTCCCTCGCCAACCATCAAGCAACAGTATCATGCCCTCACGTCCCCAACGCTGTGGAAATGAGACCTAAACAACAGCTCAACAAAACTGGATGTATGGGAAACTTTTTTTTTTGGCAAAAAAAATACTTTTTTTTATTATGTGTACCCCTTTCGTTGTTTTGTCGAGTTATAAGCACGAACACGTGTCACGTTTGAAATTCCAAAACGCGAGCCGTCCAGCCAACACGCTGTCTAGTTAAATAAGCAATCTTCTCTCTGCTGTAGCTACTGTGTTTACAAGATGCATGACACGCGTCAGTCGCTGAACAGTTATTTCATTGGCAACTCGAACGTGCCAGACAAGGGAGCCGTTTCTTAGCAATAAGATGTTCGCCGAGGAATAAATAGGCATGTCAAAATAGGCGGCGCGCCGTAATAAGCAGGTGCCTGTCGACTGTCGTGTCTCTCGCGTGACAGCGAGGAGGACCGTTGTCACTCCCGCTCCTCTCTGATCAGCCAGAGTCCTGCAGGAGCCCCCCGCTGCGCCATCCACTGCCTCTCCCTTTGTGACTGGACCACTCACGTCCTGTCACTCATTTCTGTTAAAAGAGGGGGGAAAATGATTCATTTTCTTTTCCGTCCCGAGCACTGCCGCTGTGAATTGCGCTAATTCTCCGAGGGGAGACGAGGAGGATTTAATTAGCGACCTGGATGAGGAATGACAGCCTGTCTCGGCTGTCACGCAAAAAACGTACTCGCAGCCAAATACATTAATCAAGCGCGTTTTTTTTTTTGTTTCCGTATTAAAGAAATAAAGCGCCCTCTGATTGTGGTGTCCGTTGCGGCTGGTGCAGTCAGTCAGCGGCTTTTTGCTTTGTGCGGAAGAAAGAGAAGTCAAGAAGAAAAAGATGTGCAAAGAAATGGAAGTACTGTTTTGAGTCTGAAGCTTTTTTTCCCATTTGCAGTGAGGGTAAAGGTGTCTCCGAGAATACTTTTCTGGGTATTGATTTCATTGTTCAGTACTGAATGTTTCTTTCTGTTGTTCTCACAGACTTCGTGTATTGAGAATGCCTCCTTCTCTCTCTCCCTCTCTCCTTGTCTCTTAGTCCTCTCTTCTCTCTCTCTCTTAAACACACACACTCTCCTTGCTGTTCCTCATGAATATGCAGTGGACAGTCTGTACAGGCACTCTGTAGTCCTTGTTAACACCAGCATTAATGACACAGCCCTTCAATGGGAAGCCAAAATGTAGATAAGAGGGTGTTGCTGGGGGCTACCTCTCTCCCTGGCCGACAAGGGTCCCATTGACGGGACACTTGAGGAAACACGACACCATTGCACACTAGAGCCCTCCCTTCGC
Organism: Aldrovandia affinis; assembly: GCA_029706075.1. NCBI lineage: Eukaryota > Metazoa > Chordata > Actinopteri > Notacanthiformes > Halosauridae > Aldrovandia > Aldrovandia affinis. The sequence continues at coordinate 1,012,441 of JAINUG010000037.1, read as the reverse complement.
CCGCTGGGGCATTTTAGCAGGATTTAAATATACTTTTAAGCTAATTAGGATAAGAGGTGGTTCTTTCATGGAGTATTGGTTATAGCAATGACAAGGGGGACTCTTCCCACCCCGTCTCTGTCTCTCTCTCTCTCTCTCTCTCTCTCTCTCTCTCTCTCTCTCTCTCTCTCTCTCTCTCTCTCTCTCTCTCTCTCTCTCTCTCTCTCTCTCTCTCTCTCTCTCTCTCTCTCTCTCTCTCTCTCTCTCTCTCTCTCTCGTCAGGGACACTACACGGGCTTGGCACACATTTCTTTAGCGGTGCACAAAGAATTGTTTATTACCTCATAGCCATTTCCATCATGAATTAACTTTTTTCTTTTAGGCTTTGTATAGCTAAGCAATGTATAATTGTTGAACAGATTAAATATACATTTAATAAAATCCTGTATTTGTTGTGGTGTCATGGTGGAGAAGACGTTCCTGCGGTGGGAATGCGAGAGAGAGAATGCTGGGGGAGGGATTAGCTTCTGTTCCACCACTCTCTCCCCAGTGTCCCTACTGTCTGCCCTGACCTTTTCAAGCACCCCAAACTATGGATGTCTTGGTCCTTTTTGTCCCTTCCTATATTTATCTAATTGAACCTTTTTATAAATATGGCCTCCAGTTACCCACTTTCCCCTGGCACTCTCCCAGCTCTTGAAACAATGCTAGTGTGCATTGGCGGTATTGTGCCACTGTTGCCAGCCTCTTGCCCAACTACCCCATCTGTTGATGTGTCACTCCCAATTCTTGGTTTCCATGGGGACCGCGTCTTGTGAGCCAAACATCCATCTGGCACCCCTCCACCGGAGGGGAATGGAGGAACAGATAGGCACGGTAAAACACTCCCCCCAATTAATATGGGCAAACATGGGCCGCAAACTGAATCAGGGAGGAAGGCTTGTTCCTTAAACAGCCTCTGTTTGAGCTGGTCACGGGGTGTTGGAAAGGCCTCCTTTTAATCAAAAAAACTGTGGGAAACGCTGTTGAGGCAGTTGCCCCCAAAGCCTTCTCTGGTTTCTCCTGAAAACCGAAAACGTTAGAAATGACATCATCAAGGCTGGGAAAGAAACAAGAAAACTCAAGGAAGGGAGGCTTATTCTCTTTGCCATTAAACAAGTATTTTTCTGTTCATGTAATTTTATTCAGCTTGAACGGGGGGAAGCTGTATTGTGAAAAGGTGATGCAGTTTCATGCAGTCTCAGAGGCACTAGGTGGTGTTCAGCAGACAAAGTATGACACGGCCTTACCTCCCTTGCCAACCTAAGCAAGCACAGGCTAATGGACATCTCTAGGGTGGTACACTATCCCTGGGGGATGGTAGTCGGCACAACTAAAATACAAAACACCTTTCCAGCTCTCTGATCAATGTCATGCAAGACGAGACAATACAAGGCGCACCCAGTTGAAAAGGGAAGTGAAGAGGAAATTGTTGATTGCAAACACTCTTCTTTTTTTGGGGGCCAGTCAGCCCTGCCGTTAAGACACAAGGAAGCTCCTCTGAATTTTACAACCACTTATCCTACCCAGAGTTTTGAAAGGTCAGCTCTGGCATCCAGTAAAAGCGAGATTTCAATCTGTCACCATTAATCATCCGTTCTGGAAAAAGAGGACAGTTCCCCTCCCGACTCTGACTCTTTAGACACTAAAAATTAAGATTTAATCATCCAGAAACCACAAACTTTCCACTGCTCTTTGCCAAGAAAGCCTTACAGGGAGAGACAAGCCTGTCAACTTTCCCACCCTAATTGGCTACTTTGATTGACACTGGGTGTGTGTGTGTAAGTGGGCGGTTGTAATATCTTTATCCCGTTCATTCCTTGGTTTTGTTTCTACTGTTAAAAAATTTAAAAGCTCAAAATATAAACAATTCCTAGTGCCAGAAAGCAAAACAAATTGTACGCTTAAAACTCCATAAACTCTGTATACCATAAGAATAGTCTACTTGATGACTGTGTGTGTCTAGGAATCCGTTTTGAGATATATCAGAGGCGAACGGTGAGCTGGGGATAGAGGGCCATTGGTCTCAATCTGTTTTAATCTATTTTGGTTAATTAAAAAGCCTGCCAATTAATTTAATAATCCGTTGGCGAATAATCCAAATCTTCCTCTTAATTGCGTCTCACGTTGTAGCGATCTCTTTCTTCACGTCCCGCGAGAGAATGTAAATACGTGGTTCAATTGAGTAAAAATGTATTGAATTATTTCAAAGAATAGGCTACACTTAGAATTTGCATCCCTCCATTAATTGTGTAGCCGACTAGAAACGCGCAATAAAGCCTTGAAAACAACCAACAGTTCGGCGGAGACGTCGGTGCTTTTTCATGAACATTAAAACTGCCTGATCCGGACAGATCAGATTAACGGATATTTACGTTAAATCAATATTGCACGGAGAACAGATTTGCATTTATCCAAATTCTGATAATTTGTAGAACATGCTAAACAAAACTCCTACCACAAAATAAAATTGGGACGGTATTGATTATGCAGCAAATTAATTGCTTGATTGATAATCAAGGAATGTAAACGAAAACAGGTTGATAGTTATCATTGTTTAAAGGTATAGGTTTCAGTCTCCTTTAGTCAAACCGACGCATCGCTACTGATAAAGCGATTCTATACCATACGGTATGCCCCGGTGCTCAGATTTTTCATCAGCATTTCCTGACGGTGCTATTAAATGGTGATTGCTCGAATAGGACACGATGTCCCACTGGCTGCCTAGTAGAGACCGTGTATGCCTCGCACCATTTATAGACGTTAACTCTGTCTGAAACTGTAGTAACTGCAACATAGGCTACATTACAGAGAGTTTTAATGAGAAAAACAATAATCAAAGCTAAATTGTGGGGAAGATACCACAAAAAGAGGTCTAAACCTTGTGTTTCCATTTTTGTCATTTTGGGAGGTGGTCATTCAACTCTATGTAGCCAGAGGCGTAGCGTGGGGGGTGCAAGTGGTGCGGTCGCACCAGGCGCAAGATTTTGAGGGGCGCAAAATTTAAGAAAACGTTAAAAAAACAACCTTTTTTGCACCGCGGACCGGTTCCGAGGGGCGCAATTATTTCCTCGCGCACCCCCCGTGCAGGGTGTTCCGTTTACGTGGCTCGCACCGGGTGCTGGCAACCCACGCTACGCCACTGTATGTAGCCTACTGTAAATGTCAATAACCAATAAAGTCGGTTCCAAAAACCCATGCGAATATAACATAATCTTGTGTTGATATATGAGAATAAAGAATTACCATTTTTGGAGATACAAGATTTTTTTGTGTGTGACACTGAGGATAGGGAGCAGCCTGTTGTAGAGGGGAGTGACACTATAGACCAGGGGCTGTATGTACAAAGATTCTAAGAGTAGGAGAGCTGATCTAGGATCAGTTTAGCCTTTTTTGCTCATAATGGATATGGTTAGGATATGAACAGGGTTAAACCTGATCCTAGATCAGCACTCCTACTCTTAGAATCTTTGTACATATGGCCCCAGGGCTACTCAAATTCAGTCCTGGTTTTCCTTCCAGTTAATTGAACAATTAATGAAATTTATTAGTCCTCATACCTGACTCCCAGGTAAAGGAAGGGTTGGAAAACAGCAGCGCTCGGCCCACGAGGACCGTGACTTGGGGAACCCTGCTATAGAGCAGTGTTTCTCAATCCATTCCGACAGGGTACACTGCCCTGCATGTTTTCATTCCAACCACCACTTAATCATGCTCAAGTGATCATTAACAGATGACCAATGCAGATGATAGGTTGGGATGAAAACATGCAGGGCAGTGTGCCCTTTAGGAATGGATTGAGAAACACTGCTATAGAGAGAGCCACTGCACTTGCTGTATGTATGTACAGGACCACGCACCAAAACGGGTTCATGTCAGTTAGAAAACTCTGTTAGGACTACAAAGCCCAGAAATCACTGAGGCCTTTGAGACACATTAGCCTCCCATCTCTCTGCAAATAAAAAACACTCTCTGGATCAGATGTTCTGAAGCATGACGAATTTACCTGACTTAACACTGTTTAATAGTAATAATAATGGATTGTATTTATATAATACCTTTCATATTAGGAATTTAGACCTCTTTACAGTGAAGGGGGGAAAACTACACCAATTTGTAGTACCCATCCACCAGCTATTTTACACTAAATTGTTATCATACATCAGCTGAGGTGGATAGGGAGGGATTTATTAATCCAGTTAAACTGAAGGTGGCCAAATTTCCAGCCTGGATCTCTCAATCTGGCCAAGGCACCAGGGAATCCCCTACTCTTTGCAACAAGTGTTATGGGATGAACACAGAGAGTTAGTTCTTCAATTTAACGTTTCATCTGAAAGAAGGTGTCTCTTACAAATTCCCATCACTGCATTCAGCCATACATAGGTTCATCAGTCAGGCAGGAGTAGGTTACAGGGTGGTATGGCTATTGGTACACCACCAGCCCACTAAACCCTAAATCAGTGTTTCTCAATCCATTCCTACAAGGCACACTGCCCTGGAAATTTTAATTCCAACCTATCATCTGCATCGGTCGTCTGTTAATGATAATTTGAGCATGATTAAGTGGTGGTTGGAATGAAAACATGCAGGGCAGTGTGCCCTGTAGGAATGGATTGAGAAACTGTTCTAAATCAGAGTGCATGTTTGCAACAGCTGTTCCCATTCTAATGGAGTTTTTAGTTGTTTACACTCTAGAACACTGGTGTCGAACTCGTTCCATTGAGGGCCAAGCGTATGCAGGTTTTTGTTGCAACCAATGCACTGCACCAGGTAATTTCACTAATTAGCTCCCTTCTTCAACCAAGGAGGAACCTATTGAAATCACCTGGTGTAGTGCATTGGTTGTAAAGAAAACCTGCATACACTTGGCCCTCTGTGGAATGAGGTTTAAACTCCTGCTACGGTTGTTGCAATTGACCCCAAGAGTCTTTCGTGAAGGGAACTCTGAACTGTCATAGCTTCTGTGCGATTACTGGATCTCTGCATGTGGGCTGGTATCACGCTGGGCTGGTATCATGGCTCTGCACTGATGTGTGGGCTACTAATACCATGTGTTAACATGCAAGCCTTCAGGTTCTCTGGATCTCCTGTTTGAATGCCCGTGTACACCAGGGGCCGTATGTACAAAGATTCTAAGAGTAGGAGTGCTGATCTAGGATCAGTTTAGCATTTTAGCTCATAATGGATATGGTTAGGATATGGACAGGGGAACCTGATCCTAGATCAGCACTCCTACTCTTAGAATCTTTGTACATATGACCCCAGAGCTCTTCCAAGTTTTTCTTATTGGGAGCCAGATGTGTATCGATATGTATGAATAAGTAATGTATTGTGTAAAGAGAGAAGATGCCCAATATGCATAGCTATTACTAATTATTCTGTCACGAGTGTGAGGTATGATAACACTGAGCAGATGCAGGCCTGGTTAATACCTCTCTCTTTTTTTCATTCTCAATGATCAAAAGCCCAATAGTACGTCTATGGCGGGCTGCACTTGGCTCCTGGGCCACCAATTGAATAACTCTGTTGCACACGACGGCACATAAGCGAAGGCTTCAGTGAAAGTGGTCAGACAGGCAGAACATATCACCATCTTATTAGCACAAACAATTAAAACCTTGCCATTTCATTGATTTTCATTCCAAATTGTGGTTGATGTGGGGATACAATCAAGGCAAGTTATCGCAGTCAATATAAATGACCTATCACGCGCATTCCTACCGGCTTGATGCGTACACCTCCATGCATTGGGCATTCGCTCTGTCGCTCTCTCGGGGTGTTCGCAGTAGCAAATCACTGCTGTAACAGCAGTCTTGGCTGCTACCGGGATGCAGATGAAATACATTAAAGTTAAAGCTATCGCACCGGCTTTATTGCTCTAGTCGGCAGTACCAGCATGGAACTTCGCGGCGATGAAAGGGGGTGTGTTGGTCTATTGGCAGCATTTCAGGCGACTCCAATGGACAGCTAAAGCGGGACTTGCCTGCGTATATGTGTGCAGCCGCTGGAACACACTTAACGTTCGACCACAACATGGCGATGAGACGGAGTGATTCACAGCGGGTCTATCCAGTATAGCAAATATTAATCTGGAGTGTGGTAGAGGAAGGGGCGGTGAAAAAGGGTTGCTCGTGAAATAATATATGAAGAAATCGCGAAGAGCGTATCGAGGACATGAGATATATATGCACTTCGCCGGCAGCAGATCTATAGTTGTCCACATAAACCCACCCACACGCCGCTGAGTCCAGTACTTGGAATCATACAGACTTTACATGGCGTTGGGAAATAGCTGGGGTTTCTGCCTAGTTTTACTAGGTTTCAGTGGTCTGACCGTTCAAGGTAAATGGCTTTAAAACGTGTTTACTGATTGGTTATGAGTACGTTGCGTGTTTGTTGTGCATATAGACCTAGCTATCTGTGATCATCGTCTAGGTTGAAGCAGGACAATTTGCGAGGTGTATCACACATGCACCTTGATAGCCGGAGACCGCTAAAACCTTTGCGCAAGGGGGTTTACTCCCGATTCTCTTTAGTTGCTACTTTAAAACACGCTGTGATTTTAATTGTAAACTTTTTTGTTTCATAGTTGCAATGTTTCATAGTTGCCTGTTTATGCTAAATTTGTTGCTAACCAGTCGGAGCGACGTGCTGTGATGTTGTGCTTTGAAGATTTTATTGGACTTTTTTGTAAGCGAGGTGATTGTTTTGGAATGTAGGGCGCGTGCCTTGACCATTTTGGAACGGGCTCATGGCATGTGCTGAACATTGATAATATCCATCCTCTTTTGTATGTTTACATGTGCTCTGGCATATGCATATCCAGTGACACGTTTATTGTCCATGTTATTGGTTATGTGAATTTATGGTCATTTTGTCGTTTTTATAATTCTCCTTTCTTGGTGTAGGCCTACTGTATACTGTTATGGGTTTCATTTTTGATGAGGATAATGCATGGTTCAGATTTACCACAGAATTGCAGTAGAATGACACAATGGGTATAAAAACGCAATGACAATATACGACAAGCATAAGCTTTTCAGCTATTTTTCAATAATTGTATAATTTAAATTATTGTTACCAGCAACACTTTGTCAGTGGCAGTCATGTGGATGGCACAAGGCTGAGCATAATCGTGCAAAGGAGGCTTGGTACAAATGGATTACTCCTAGTAATGTTATTTTGAAGTGCTGACCATGTGCTTCCTAATGTGGCTGCTGGAAGAGGGTGTGTGTTGGAGGAGGCCCTTGCTGTCATGTGCATGGCAGTTCCCTCCGCACAGGAGGTGAAGCAGCCACAGCCAACAAGCAACAAATATATATTTATCCTACTGTACAGTATGCTGCAAATAACCTCTTGCTAGCTACCTTTTGGCACCCTGCAATGCTTGTTGCTTTTTAATGAATGAGTGGACTCTAAGGGACAAAATGCAGGCTTTTGAAAGAGTCTTTTTTTTACTTGGTTGCATTTGACAAAAGGTCCATCTCAATCTTGCATTTTTTACAAACTGTACAAAAGCTGTGCATTCAAATTTCCATATACATTTGTAAAATTCATCATTTTATGTCAAACTTCAACAGTATGAACTCTATAAGGGCGTTCATATATGCAAAATACACAGTTTCATTTGCATACAGACACATTCAGGGCCGTGCAGACATTTTGGGGGCAGGGGCTCAAGCAAAGAAAAAAAGGGCACTCACCCCACTGACACGCACTATTCCCACCCCAGTGATGTAATGAGTAATGAGTAATGATAAGATTCTAGATCAGCAGTCCTACTCTGACATGCTTGATACATAAGCCCCCTGAATTTGGGGTTTCAAAACTTCCTTCTGTTTTCATGTTCTGTATCAGTTTTTTACACTGCATATATTTGATAAATTAGACATATGGTACAACTACTGAACTACAGTTTGATTTTAGTAACATGTTTTTGAGCATCACACTGAGAGGCAAAGAAACCAGTATTATATTTTAAAACGCATGCACGCGCACACACACACACACACACACACACATTACTTAAACACACTCTTATATATTTGTTAAATTTATGCATATGGCTGAAAAACTGATCCAGGGTCAGGGAGGTGAGAAATATTTTGCTTTTCTTTGGAGACAGGTGTATTTGCCTCTTCTAGCAGTGTTTATGCTGCTTATTTTCCAATCAAAATGGATTGATTGATTGAAACTTTTATTTTAACAGGGAAACACTGCTACATGCCCAAACAATAATACACTTTTAAACATCACGTTTTTAGAAAACTGGCTATAAAGAAAAGGGGATGACTACACTAAACTAGCAAAACTATACAAAACTTAACTACCTGCTTCAGAAATTAATTGCATATTTGTAAGTTGTCCTGCATGACAGAGATAACGTCGTTTTAATGATAATTAGACTAGCTTACTTGCTCGCGAGTACCGAGGCTAGTAATGACGAAATTACAGTGTGAAGGTAGCAAGTCCTACTGACCTACTTCATAGTTTTTTTAACGCATATATAACATAAAAAGTAAGTAAGTGTTGTTTAATCGTGGTTTCATAATTAAAACAGTGCCTACCTGAGTGATATCATTCACCGTAACCAAACTGGGGCTGGGGATGCGGTGCTTTTCATGACAAGTTGTATTCGGAATGTCGGAAGATGTATTTTTTTATGGATACTACTATACATTTCCCTCCTTATATTTTATATAATTTCAATAACAAAGAAATACAAAATTAAATACAATTAACACCAGCCAAAAAAAGGGCACTTTTTGACTCTGAGGGCAAAAGGGCAAGGGCTCAAGCCCCCCTTGGGTCCTGTCTGTCTGCATGTGCCTGGAAACATTGTTTTATAGAATGGCACATACATTTTGTATGATGTTCTACACAGCTAATTACAATTCTTCTGTTAACAGAAGAACATTAATCTGTACAACTTTCCATATTGGAAGAGAACATGAGAAAAAATGTATCTAAAATTATAAATAGGCCTACTCAATAAAAGCTGAAAAATAACATGGAAGATGCAATGTTTTTCTATGTACTTAGTTTTATTTATATCAGGTTTGATTATATTATAAACCTACTTGCATAAATTACTATTTATTCAACTTGATGTATAAGAAACAGTACACAATCATATATAGTTGTAAGTTTGACAAATTAAGTTTTATGCCGTTCACAAGATCACATTGTATAGATTGTTGTACTGATGGAAACAAGCAGTTTGTGTAGGAACAGGAAGTGTGTGTGGGTGTGTGTTTGTAGAGGGGAAGGTCAGATCAAGGGAGTCCTACTGTTGGGATGGTGGGTGATTTTAGCAGGGTACTGGGAGGCATGAAGTCATTTTGGCTCCATGTATTTAAACAAAGACCTTGTGTTTTTCCATTGGAAAGATCAAAGACAAACGTGCATCAACCCTGGGGAACTCATCATGCACATTTGAAAGCAGGCATGTGTGTGAGCTCGCATGGTCTCAGGGGTTCTCCACAGATCATGTTCAGAACAGATGGGGAAAAGACCTGGTCAGGATGTACTCACGTTCCTGTATTTGTTGTGAGGCAGAAGGGATGCTTTCCAAGTTTTGGTTTCATCTAGTGTAATTAAATGTGCTCTGTAGCTTTACCAGGGAGTCTGTCCCTTTTGTTGACTGATGAAAGAGAACATAGGATGTGAAAGGAGAGTGATTGGAGACTGCGGTAGCTATTGTATTAAATGCAACACAATGCATACTACCCTTAAGTGTGCCACACATAGTGTAGGAGAAGCAGACTTCCTAGGTGTACCCCAAGGCACAGTCCCTGGTGCAAATGTTTCCTCTCCCACTCAGTTTTAAAACTTCCTGTCATAGTGTCAAAATTCAAGAATAAACTACGTGTCACCCTCAGTGGAGTCAATCATCCTTAGTCGGGTCTGTCTGTGTTGGTGTAAGCCTCAGCTGTGCCGAGTCCTGACTCTGCTGCTGGTGCAGGGATTGACTGCTTGGACCCCTCTGGAGGATGCTCTTGAACATGTCCCGCTTAATGGATTATTCATAAACTTAATTGCTTTTTTTGTCTTCAAGGAGCTGTTGTGTAAATGCTGCAATTATGCTAATTGTATTACGGGAAAAAAAAATGCTCTTGGCTAAAATCTCATTAGCGTTATCTGAACTTGGTGTGGTAAGAACACTGCTGTTTCTTGTTGCCCTGTTTTTATCCTGGTAAATACCCTCCCCTGCTGAATTCCCATGGGAGTCATTTCTTGCTGGCCATGCTTTGCTTTGGTATGTGTGTTTTTTAGCAGTAAGGAAATGCTCTTGAAGTAGGTCAATTTTTTTGCATTGTGTGTGTGCACAAGGGTGTGTGTTTCTCTGTGTTTGTGACAAATTTTGCATTAAAAGCCATTTTTGTACAGAATTATGGATAGATTAGTGCTTGTGTGTCTATTGTGTGTGTGTCAGACTTGAATAGCCTTAAAAAAATATATATATTTTTTTAATGAGAGCAAAAGGAATCCATGTGATGCCGTGGGAACATTCAGCTCTGTAAGAAGGGGAAGTCTGTGTCGGATACATTTACTCTGCGTGTTTGCAGTTGTGGTCGTTCTGTGGGTTATGGTTATTGGGCCTGTTGGCTACATTGATTTAGGGTTTAGTGAGGGTGTAACTGAAACGTAGATCTGCCCGACGTGCTCGTGTTCCCCTGTTAGTACCTTGGATTGTGAGTGATTTGAGCCTTCTGTGTTGGCTGTGTTGGTGAGAGCTCAGAAGGTGGTTAGCAGCAGGTGTTTTATCCTGCGCTTTGTAACTAACAGTTGCCTTCATTGTGAAGCGTATACTGAGCCCTTTTGAAAATGAGGTAATAACAAACATGCATGTCTAAATTATAGGCAGATGACAGGCCTTTACTACCAGCACTATGAATTAGCCACTTTGTATTTCCAATAGGTTTTTTTAATCATAGTCATCTCTTTACTGAGTTCTAAATTGACAAAGCGAAAGTCTTATGACATCACCGGAATACTATGTTTCTGTTGTTGATTATGATGCTGTATTTTTGTAGTGTGTACTGAGCAGGCGTCACATCACCACTTGGTATTGTGAAACCTACCATTCCTGCACTCCTTTGGCTATGGGAATCCTTTTCGTGCACTTAACGATCAGGCTGGTCTCTTAAGTCCCTTCCATTACGTGGAATGATCTCAGCTGGATGAGTGGAGGCCCATTTTGCCTAATTAGCCTAAATATAATCCCTGCAGGCTAATAACAACTCTGCAGGATGCTTGTTGGTACATCCTTATGGGTTGTGCTTCTAAAGAAAGACCTCAAAACCTCTGATATGTAAAAAGAAAAATAATAGATGAATAACACAAATATTTAACCATTTACCATAACCCATTGTGTTTAGACCTCTTACTTTTTGTCCAGAAATATACACAATAATCCCATATTATAGGATATTAATTGCATACACTGTATATTAATGGCATTGGCATCCACATAGAAATCAAGTTTGACTATCTTTGCCCTTCACCCCCTCCTGTGGGTGACATCCCTTGAATGTGAGGAAGGTATAAACGCCAGTGGACCACCTGAACTGAATCAATATGTGACCATTTTGTCACATGGAGAGGGGCAGTGGAGGGACCATTCACTTGGTTTTATTTGTGTGGGTTTGTGGTTGGTGTTGGCTGAACATACTGTGTGCCTATTTTCATTAAGGTACAGTGGGTATAAAAAGTATTCACCCCCTTTGGCATTTTTCACATTTTATTTCCTTCATGGAATCGAAATTGATTTAATTGGGATTTCTTGCCACTGATCAGCACAAAATACTCCACAGTGTCATAAATATAAAAAACTCAAAAGCTTTTTCTTAATGAATTACAAATTAAAAAAACAGGCATTCATTGATTCCATAAGTATTCACAATAGTATTTGACATTTTGTGTCAAATGGCAAGAAATCCCAATACCAGACTAGAGTTGTACACGCAGTTGATCATTTACATCTTGGTCTTTAATCTTTCCTCCAGTCTGTCTGTCTGATTGTGTGGATAGACTGTATGAAGCTCACTCTCTTTCCTAATGGCGTTCATTGGGGGTAAACAGCCATACAGTCACATTCCTCCTGTTCCTGGCTGCTGTGTCACATGACTGCAGGGTGGGGCATCAGGAGAGAAAGGAGGGGAGGGGAGGGGGTTGGGCTGGGCTGCATGAGAGGAGACAAAACCATGAGTGACTGGATGATGTACAAACTGAAGGCGCATACTTGCATGCCTGTAGTTAGTTAGTTTTATTTGACAATTTAAAAAGAAATGGATATTGCGATACACATACCCTTGATACATGACATCACATTAATGCAAACTGCAAATTGCAGAGGATAACACAAAAAAGTTGGCAAAAAGGCAACTTATTTCCATTGTGGTCCTCTAGGAAGCACATTTATTCAAAAAGATAAAAGAACCTTAGACCAAATACTAGCAACTCCAGTGTTTTCAACCTGTACCAAAGGGGAAACTACAATTAACTGAAAATGAAAACAGTTACCACAAGACCGTTGAAAATACGAAATAAACTGCCTCTCCCCCACCTTTCACAGAAAAGTGACATTGGATGCATCGGTATGAAATGCATACCTCTGCATGTGGCACAAGTGAACATAGGGGTGGGGGTTAGTCAGTGATCCCATTTGAGGTCCTCTTGTTGGTTTTTCAGCCTAGTTTGCAATTACTTTGTAAATTTACTGTGTCCACATACTGTAGGATAATGACTGGATACAAATCTCTACAGTTTACGAACACAGTAAAGACCGAGGGAACCAGGAAGCAGTTGGACTGTATTCAAAGTTCTCCTCTGAGCTTCCAAACAGCAGTGTTCTGCATGCTTCAAGGATTGCCAGAATGGGGGATTTCACCCCAAATGTAGGGGATTTAGAAAAATTCATGAGGTAAATTTCAGAGGAAAAATTCTATGGGAATTCCACGGAGAATTTAGATGAATATTTTACTGGAGAAAAGCACAAGAATCTGGCAACACCTTCAAGGACCTGTGGGGCTTGCTCCAGCCACAGCCCTGCAGTCGTTCAAAGTGCTCTGCAATGCACCTTACATGGCAAGGAGTTCTGGACTGACTGACTGATAAAGCTCAAAGATTGTCTATTCCCTTTTTTAGATAAAATTCTGTATGTCATTTTGGGATACGCGATGATATCAGAATTCTAACTAAAAAAGGGGAATAGATGACAGGTGGAACAGTGGGCTTCAAACAACAGTTGCTAATCTTGCTTTTGCTAACGTCAGTCATTTTTTGAGTCCGGCATTTTCGGATGGGTTCACATGGATAAAAACTTTCAGGAGAAAGTTTTCATCTCTAGTCAAGGTGTCTAGACTACATATTTTGCCGTCAGAAAAGAGATATACTAAAGACATAAAATGAGTTGAAGTAGTAGCCAACGTGTGTAGTCTAGTCATTGTCAGTTGGGAGCTTAAGTTGAGATGAGTTTGTTTTAAATATGTAGGACTATATAGGACAGCGAGTGTGTGCTTGTGTGCATGCATCTGTGTGCGTGTGCTTCACTCCTTCCCGTCTCGGATGACAGGAGCGATTCTTTACGCTGCAGAGATCTAATAATGTGATACACTGCTCTCCAGGAACTCACCACAGAGAAAAGGCTCTTTTATTAGCTCCAGATTAAATGTTTAGACAATTGTGAAGTATGTTTGGCTGTAGAAAACCGCCAGCATGGCAGTGTTATTGTACAAGGGTCTTGTGAGCACGTACTGAAACTCAATCACGGTACTCCCTAAACAAATAACAGACCTTTTTTCCCCCACTTTCATTCAGTGTCGCAAAATGAGATCATGGCAAGGTGTTTAGTGGTGAAATCTTTCTGTATGCATACGTGCCAGCTCTCCATTTAACATTTATTGTCTTTCTGTCGTTATTATGACGGTAATATCTGTGTGCAATCTGTAAGCATACATTTATTGAGTTCCATTTTTATATGTTATCATTTGGACGGTAGTGCTTACCGCTTTGTGGACTATGTTGTTGTTTATATATGTGTCTTGCAACTGTTACCTATATCTTCCTAGGTATAATATTAAACTATGTAAACGATGTTGTCTGCGTTTGATAGCGTCTGTGTCTTAGCAGCAGGGACAGGAGACTAATATGAGAGTGTCTGACTGTTGGGTCCAGTGTTCAGTACAGAACTTAGGACTCATATGCAGACACACTGTCATATTGTCATATTCTTGTTTTCAGTTGTGTAGCAGATACCCTTATTGTTGTTGAATGCTATTCATACACCTTGATGTTCACTGAAGCACTTGTTCAGTTAACGTCACAAGTGTGTTGCTCATGGTTACAAAGGCAGCGTCCTCCCTGGAAATGAAATCTGCAATTGTCCGTAGTGTGGTGTACATGGATAGCTGGGCATCCCTCATGCCAGTTTAGACTGACCCCCTCTCTCTCTCTCTCTCTCCCTCTCTCTCCCGCTCTCGCTCTGTGCAGAGGAGCCAGGGTCTGTGGAGCTGAGCTGTGGGGCGGGACCAGGCTACATGCTGCTGCAGCCGGGGAATCCCCTCTTCCTGGACTGCCACCAGGACGTAGCCGATTCACCCTTCAATGTCACATGGCTTCGGGATGGGGAGCCTTTGAAGGACAGCGAGACGGCGAGGACACTTCCCAACGGATCCCTGGCAGTGCTGGCCGGCCCCAGAGGGGGCAGGGAGGGGGCGGAGGGCGGGTACAGCTGCCTCTCGGCCAGTCCCTCTGGAGCTCTGACCAGCCGCACCCTCCACCTGCAGCTCCCCAGTGAGTACCGATCTCTGCACTGCCCCCTCCCCCCTCCGGACTCTCCCTGCCCTTTCATCATGGTCTGACCAGAAGCGTTCCCCAAACCAGGGCACTATTAGTGCCCAGTCTGGAAATGTAAATCTTAGATTTGAGATTTGATTTCATGATATTGTTACGCAAGGTTTTGTCACACAGTGATTCACAGAGGGCAGATATTCCACCCGTTGTGTTCCACGCAATGCAATATTTCCGATGTCTACTCAAGAAGCACAAATGCTGCATGTGCGCGCACACACACACATACATACATACACACACACACACACACACACACACACACACACACACACACACACACACACAGTCAAATCATGCCTGTTTTGAGGATGTGCAACCAGCGATGTTGAATCCAACCCCTCCCAGTAAAAGCCCCATACCCCAGGGTTGCTTCTCCTCCATATGTGGGTACCAGGCACCATCTGAAAGAGACATAGACAGAGTCTCCGCTCTCCAAATAAAAGCCAGACAGGTGACACAGGGCCCAGCCACGGGCTGGAGGGAGTGATTGCGTTTCCCTCCCTTTATATCTCTCCATTTTTTCATGCTCTGCTTTAGAAGGAAGCAGGTTTTATTTTGTCACTGGCTCTGTGTCAAACCTCACGATCCTCTGCCTGGATCTCTCCCCTCTTCCCAGCCATCGCATGCTTAATATTTTTCCGGAGGTCTCTCTGCTGGGCCAGGGAGACTGACAGGGAGGTGGATGGGGTTGTTTGTCATGGGACGGTGGGTGGCACGGGGTTCAGCGTTTGAGCGTTGCGGAGGAGAGGAGGAGACGACACGGCCGTATTTGCATGGCTATTACATGTCTCTTTCACGCAGCCTCTTCATCCGGCAGATCGAATCTCCCCGGGGGTCCTGAGAGATGGACCCCCTCGCCTCGTCTAGACAGCTTCATCTGCGCGGTTTATGTGCCTTGCGACAACGATGGGGAAATCTGTTTCTCTCCGGTCTCCGCAGGCATCTATCAAACTGAGAGGTGGAAGTACATTGGGTTCAGCAGAGCGCTGTGTGCGCGAGGGCCTACGCCTTTCCGCGAGAGAAGATGAAGCCCCTCACGTGTGCGTTCGCTGTTTTATGTGCGCGCGGACATGTGCTGTGTAGGTGTTATTGCGTGCAAGAGAGAGGGGGAGAAAGTGAGGGTGAGGAGATGGGATCCTAGGGGTCCTGGTTAGGATTATCACAGAACATGCAGACAGGAAGGAAGAAGGTGGTTGAGTTATCATTACTGGTAGATAATTTGGTCATCACTCGCAAGAGCATACGCACATACGCACGCACACACAGAGCAGTATGTACATACGGTTTTTACATACTGAGCGGTGATGCTGATAATCTCAATGTTTCACAATCTCAAGAGTTTGAGATATGTGTGTGAACTGAGAAGGTCGTGCAATCGTAAAGAGAGCTCTACACGAGAGTCAACATGGCTCCCTTTCCAGTGTTTAATAGCATGTGTGCGTGTGCTTGAATGCGTGTTGACAGAGGTTCAACCAGTGGTATTTCTTGGTTTGTGAAAATGAGGAATCAATCATTCCATGACACCCACGCTCTCACACACACAGATATGTAGTGGGTAGAAATGGTATTCACCCCCTTTATTTTCTTACTTCATGGAATTGAAATTGATTTAATTGGGATCTCTTGCCACTGATCAACACAAAATCCTCTAATGTCAAATAAAAACAACAACTCTGCAGCAATTTCTTTACTAATGACAAATAAAAAAATGGAAAATAATTTATTCCAGAAGTATTGACTTAATACTTGGTAGAAGCACATTAAACTGCAATTACAGCTGTGAGTCTATATGGGTAAGTCTGCCAGCTTTCCACATCTGGACACTGCAATTTTCACCCATTTTTCTTTACAAAATTGCTTGAGGTCCATCAGAGTTTATTTAGATGTGTCTTAGGAAAAAGGTGTAAATACTCATGCAATGAATTATTGTCTGTTTTTAATTAAGAAAAAGCTGTTGTTCTTTTTACA
This sequence comes from Aldrovandia affinis, assembly GCA_029706075.1. NCBI lineage: Eukaryota > Metazoa > Chordata > Actinopteri > Notacanthiformes > Halosauridae > Aldrovandia > Aldrovandia affinis. The sequence goes on along the minus strand of JAINUG010000037.1, from coordinate 995,599 downwards.
TTATAGAGTATTTTGTGTTGATCAATAGCAACAGATCCCCATTTCATCCATTTCAATACTATGAAGTAAGAAAAGAAAATATGAAAAATGCCAAAGGAGATGAATACTTTTCTCCATACTATGTGTGAGCAGCAAATGTGTGGATTAGTGAAACGCTATGCCTAGATATTCAGATTAAGCCATAATACATTTGTTGTTGATTGAATTGAAATAGTTTTTTTGTATGCAGTTAAATTGAATCGTTAAGCCATGTGTTGTTGAGAATGGTCTAGTTAAATTGATTGCACCTAGTTTGAGGTTAACTAGGATATCAAATGAGCTCTTCTCTCAGCCACTCTGTTGCTATCATTTTTACACAGCTGCTTTACATTTACTACTTAATGGATCCCATTGTTTAAAAATATCTTTATTCAATGAAGTATTTCTCCTTATTTTGACAAATCTTTTCAATTCATTTCTTAAATTGGGGATGGTGGTGGTGGGGGAGGAGGAGTGGAGTGCAGAGAGGATGCACCCGATGGAGTGGGAACAGATGGAAGAAATATATATTCCTCTCTGGGGAATGTTGAATAGACATTCAGATGAAGCCGTTATCAATTTGTTGTTGATTTTCAATGCAAGTACAATACGTGGGCATTTTGCATTGGTTCTGATCCATCGCTAGTTTAGTTAATATAGACATGATTTGTTGCAGGTCTGTCCCGCTTCCTTAAGCATCCAGAGGCCCAGGTAGTGCCCGTGGGGGGCTCTGTGCGCTTCGACTGCTATGCAGATGGCCTGCCGACGCCCACCATCACCTGGGAGAAAGAGCAGTTGCCCATACCTGGCGGGCCCAGGTGAGGGACTTCCACACCGTGTCGACTGTATGCAAACGACGAGCCCAGTTGGGCTTAATGGACTGTTCTCGTCATGATGTGTTCATCACACAAATTACAGTCGAGGAACCAGGGCCCGTATGTACAAAGATTCTAAGAGTCGTATGTGCAAAGGGCCCGTTTGTACAAAGATTCTAAGAGTCGGAGTGCTGATCTAGGGTCAGGGTTCCCCTGTCCATATCCATAATGAGCTAAAAGGCTAAACTGATCCTAGATCAGGCTCTCCTACTCTTAGAACCTCTGTACATACGGCCCCTGATGTCATGAATGCTAAGAAGACCAATGATGCACAGAAAACCATGAAGCACAGGACTCATATACATGGGCACTAGTGCTGTGAATGCCGCATGACTCCTTCCCTGGAGTGGCTTTACCTCCTTTTCTTCCTGGAATTCCGTAAGTCAAATGTGCCATTTTAATCCGGCTCTCATCCATCGTGTAATGTAATTATCTTTGCTAATATCGCCCAGGACGTTGCATTGAAGCAACCCCGGCACACACACTGTGAGAGGACGGTTTGTGGTCAGCGAGCCAGATGGTGTCCTTGTCGAGCCTGAATGGGATAATCTTTGACGATGCTGGCCGTCCTAAGAAATATTTGCTCTCTCTGCCCGCATTTGCATGAGATGAAAGGCCGCTATTGCTTTGCCTGCACCCGACAATGGACAACTACCATGAATGGCCAGGTTCAGTCAGAGCCCCACCACACAGCTTTGTGTAACGTTCTGTAAGTCCCTCTAAATAAGAGTGTCTGCTAAATGCATGAGTGTAAATGCGTAGAAATGTAACCGGTTTGCCTTTCAGGAGATAGGTGTTGCGTTATTTACTGTATATGCCGTGGTTTTACCTTATTCAGGGGCGATTCACAGGGTTCATATTTGACATCGTATCCATTTATGCAGCTGGATGCTCACTGAGGCAGTTCAGCCCCTCGCTCAAAATTACAGCAGCGCCCAGTTTTCGAGCCAGCAGACCCCTGGTCCGAAGCTCTGTGCTCTAACCGCTGTACCGCATTTCTACATTTGACATCTTAGCCATGTAGCAGACGCTCTTATCCAGAGCGACTTAGACAATTTAAATTTCTTTACATACAATCCATTTATACAGCTGGATATTTTTACTGAAGCAATACAGGTTAAGTACCTTGCTCAAGGGTACAACGGCTGTGCCCCCACCTGAGAATCGAACCTACAACCTCTGAGTTTCAAGCCCAGTTCCCTAACCACACACTGCCGGCCTTTTCTACCTGATGAAGGGACACTGGGATTTTATCACAGTGATGGCTACCGTTTAAGTCAAACCGCTCGTATCTTGGAAGCAACAGACCTGATTGTTTGGTGAATTAAACGGCTTCAGCAAATATATTCAATTTTTTCATCTTTTTTTCTTTTTATTTGGAGTGAGATGTATTTCTGTGTGTTTGCATTGGAGATTTTTCAGTTCACTGGTGTTGAATGGTGAGAGCTAGTTGGTGGTTTCTTCTGTCTCTTTAGGTCAGGGCCACTCTGTTCTGGCTGGGCCATTTTCTCTGTAGCTGTCGGGGCTGTTTTGCAAGAGAGCTACCTTTTAGATGTGCACGTACAATGCAGATGAGCTTGTCTGCTCATATCTGCCCTTCTCCTTGTCTCTGCTCTTCTGTTTCTCTCTGCCTGGGTTGACATGCCTCCGGACGATATGAACTGATTCTGCTCTTTGATTAAACCGTCGGGCTTCCCGCTCTTTGTTTCCCTGACCAAACTCCCGAAATGAGTTGCAGGTGTGTCGGCAGGGTCGATGAGTGCACGGCGGTGTTATTGGTGCGGACTCTGTCAGCGCCGGGACGGGGAGGCGAGGCCACCCAGGCGCCACAGCCCGACCTTCTATCCTTCATTCCTGCAATTATGCCGATGGGAGAGTGATTTACACCTGCACTCAAAAACAATGGAGGTGGAAGGCAGGTTGAAACCGAGCAAAGGTGAAATATTGGAACGTCGTTCATCAAAACCTGCCTACGCAAAAAAGCGTGTTGGGCGATTAGATGTTAAGCAGGGACCCCACTCTCGCTGGATGGCAGTTAATCACGTTTAAAAGGCTGATTTGTCCGTGGCGATGTCCGTGTGTTGTGGTGGAAGTGGCGTTTCTCCCTGTCTTGTGCACAGGTGCTCCCGAACCTCAGTCTTCAGGGGCCCCATCGTCTCCAGCCTCTAGCCTTCATCTTGTGGTGCCCTGTGGCCCCCAGGCTCTAGGGCCGGTCCTGCGGGGCCACAGGGCCTCTAGCCAACTTTTCTCGGGAGCCAATCAGTGAATTGAAACCCCCACAGCTCCCCTGTCATTGGACATGATGTTGCAGTGTGTTGTGCTGTGAGACACACAGGAAGGCGTACAGGAATAGGGACCTCTCCAGGACTTGTAGATGCCTTCACTCTCCTTCATGCCCTTCTACTTAGTGCGGTTCCAAATTGACTTTTTAAAATTGTATGCAGTTAAATTGAATTGTGTGTAGAATGGTCTACCATTGTTCCTAGTTTGAGGTTAACTTAGGGTATCGGATGAGCGCTTCTCCCTGTTGTTGCTATCATTTTTATTCAGCTGCTTTACATTTACTACTTAATGGATCCCATTGTTTAAAAATATATTTATTCAATGAGTATTTGTCCTTTTTTTGACAAATCTTTTCTATTCATTTGTTAAATTGAGGGGGTGGTTGAGTGCAGAGAGGAAGCACCTGATGGAGGTAACAGATGGAAGGAAGATGCAAGATTAAAAATGAGGCAGGATTGTTCAAAAAATGTTTTAGATGGGTATGTGGGTGCTGCAGGAATGGTCTCTGTTTTTTGTGAAGTTGAGGCTGATGGGTTCGCTGCTGTGTGGATCAGTGGAACTTGACCTGTCCCTCATCTCAGTAGTAATGAATTGGGGAGGAGCAGGAAGTCCTATAGATTCAATGCTGCTGTGAAACACAGTACTTGTATGTATGTACGCATATCCAGTACCTAGGTGGTGAGTGTTGGCCAGGATTGGTCTTATGAACGTCCCAAAGGGTCAGCTCAGGGGTTGATGTATTAATGAAGAAGGAACAGGGTTTGAAGCAAAAGTAACTAATCACATCACAACTGGTCACTCTCTTCTGTGGAGGCCTAGAGTCTCTGACTGCATGTCAATTCAATTCAATTCAGTTTTATTTGTATAGCGCTTTTTAAAGTCGCAAAGACGCTTTACAGAGAACATAAAATACCAGGCCTGAACCCCCAAAGAGCATAAAGTGAGGCAAAAACTCTCCAGTGGGAAGAGAAAAACCCCCACTCCAACAGTGGCAAGGAAAAACCTCCCCAGTCGGACGAAATCTCAGGAGGAACCCGTCTTAGTGGAGGAGCCCATCCTCCGCTGGCCGGCCCAGGTGTCAGTAGTGGTAACTAAATGTCTAACATTCAAAAAAGTTCATCCAGGCCTCCATTCTACATGCCGGCCTGGATGTGTTGATCTCCATCTGCCTCCTTTCCCTACAGGTTCCTCTCTCTCCCCAATGGGGCACTGCAGATACTGGGCGTTCGGGAAGAGGACCGGGGTGCGTACCGCTGCATGGCCTCCAACTCGGCCCGCAAACGCTTCAGCCAAAATGCCATGCTTACAGTCACCGCAGGTACAGACACACACACACACACCCAGCCCATTCCTGGCAGTAAGGGCCCACTGCCCCCCCAACTGTCAACAACAGTTTTTGTGTGATTGTAGGCCTGTTGTAACATCCTCCATCAGTTTGGGAGGGCACACACGAGCATGCGTCACAAGCACCGCACAACTGGAAGATTGTAAATGAGCGATGAAGTGGGAGATACCCTGCTGACTGTAACCCTCCCTCCCTGGGTAATGTTATAGATAATCATGTGTTCCTACCATGTATTAATGCACATCTTGTAAGTCGCTCTGGATAAGCTTAATGCTTAAAATGTAATGTAAAATGTAACTTCATGGGCTCCAGTTCAAACTGCAGGCCGATACACTGCATTAACAACAAGTGCCTCAACTGGGTACTGCACCTAGGCCTCCTTCCCCGGATTAGGAAACTTTATTCTCAAAAGTCAGTGTCTTCTGAAACGAATGTACGATACCCTTCCTGATTGTGTAACTTTCCAAAAGTGCTATCAATTACCCTGAAACTACACTCCAACTTCTCCAACTCTACTATTGCTGAGCCATTAATGAGCAGTAATGCATTCAGCTACTGTGTACAGGTACTTTAGCATTAGCATTTGCCAGGGCATGAATGAGGTTTTAGAAACGACTCAACAGCCAATTACATTTGGTTGGCAACTCAGAAAGTGTGCAGTCTTTTTCTGCAAATTGAAAATGAGGACAATTCCTGCCAGGAGCTAAATCTATATCTATGTCTATAGTCCACAGGCTACATCTTCCTCACATGCAGGGGAGGAGTTGCCCCGAAACACTGACACGGGATTGACTAACTCGACCCAAATCCTAACCTTAACCATTAGGGAGGAAAACTCAAAACTGACTTCGGATCAGCGCTTCCACCTACACCTTCCCTCACAGACGGGACAAAAACACAGTCTGAAACAATCATGGCTTCTTCTTTTTTACTTTCCCTCCAGGACTAAATACCCAGAATCCCCTCTGCTGCACCAGACACACAGGGAACAGAGAGCACCCAGAGACAAACCAGAGCAATGACGTCATGAAATGCTGCCGCCTAACAAAACAGCCCCTGCACATGAAATGGGTCATATCCGTTAGAGCAATGGTACGGTGTCCAGGCTCCTGAACTGTCTTCGTCGTGTGACTGATACAAACAGAGCCTCTCGGAGCGCCGGTGTTATTTGTTAATTGCTGCCCACAGAGAGGGGGCCTGCCTGGCCAATCAGCAGCTGGCTCTCTCCCGGCTCCCCCCGAGGCTCCCCTTGTTAATGTGCGGAGAAAGGGAGGCTTAACGAGCACTTCTCCCCCGAGCGCGGGCTGAGTAATAGAGGATAGAAACTCCATCCGGCTCTGTATTCATTACAGCGCCATAATGGCATCACCGCGCTGCCGCCTGATTTAAGTCCCTCCTCCCCTGAGTGGAGAGTGCAGTTAAAGCCCCTGTCCATTTCGCTTCCCGGGCTTTCACTCAAGCTAATAGTGAGGATTGATCCTGACCTGTCAGTGCATTCAGTATTGTGTGTTTGTGTGTTTGTGCGTGCGTGCGTGTGTGCGTGTTGCTGAGAATGTGTGTGCGTGTGTGTGTGTGTGTGTGTGTGTGTGTGCGTGCGTGTGTGTGTGTGTGTGTGTGTGAATGTGTGTGTGTGTGTGTGTTGTTGTGTGTGTGTGTGTGAGAATGTGTGTGTGTGTTTATTGCTGAGAGTGTGTGTGTGTGTGTGTATGTTTATTGCTGAGAATGTGTGTGTGTTTATTGCTGAGAGTGTGTGATCATTGGTGTGTGTGTGTGTGTGTGTGTGTGTGTGTGTGTGTGTGTGTGTGTGTGTGTGTGTGTGTGTGTGTGTGTGTGTGTGTGTGTGTGTGTGTGTGTGTGTGTGTGTGTGTGTGTGTGTTGGAGACTTCATGGTTTACTCTGACAGGGGGGTGGGTGAGAAGGCTGTTTAAAGGCTTTGGAAACACTGGATAACTCCTGTCACGCTAACAAAGCTACCCGAATCCCTGATTGAGAGGGCAGCTCCAGGAACCACAGGCAGTTTTCACTCACAGTTCATGCAGGAAATCAATATCAGATATTGCTCCCTTTGCACACGGTGAATCTTTAGCAGACATGAGAGCGCTCCTTCATTTTGTCTCCATTAAGCCTTTATCACAGCAACAATATAGCAACAGCAACAACAACCCCCAAGAAGAAAAAAAAAAAATAATAATTGATCACTGTCTATATCCTCTTTCACTTTCTCTTTCTGTCTCTGTCTTTCTCTCTCTCTCTCTCTCCCTCTTTCTCTTTCTTTTTCTCTGTCTCTTTCTGTCTCTGTCTTCTCTCTCTTTCTTTTTCTCTCTCTCTCTCTTTTCTCTTTCTAATTTGAGAACAGTAAAACACACATTGTTTTCAGTTACTCTAAGCCCTAGATTGAGTGAGGCAGACCATTAATGTGGTTCGCAGCTGTCTCTTGACATTGAGAAGTGGAGATCATGACCCAGGACCTGTGTGTTGCCTCATGAGATGCCAGGATCACATCATGCCGTGTCATTTCTTCACACAGTTTTACAGGAATAGCCGTAGATCGTGACCAGTAAATGGATTTTGATCATTTCATAGCAGCAGATGCATGTAGGCTGGAGCTACCATAGAGTCAGACACGTGTGTCTGGAGGCAAACTCCTCTGTATGTCTTCACTGATCATATTGTGGATTGGTCCCTTGATGGATGGGTGCTGGGGCCCACTGTTCCAGTCACTGCTGCCCCCGTTCCAGTAGTCCAGTGTGATCAATGACCCAGGCACTTACCTCGCTCGCTCCCGTGGTGGACAGGATGGGGGGGGGGGATGTTGTGAGGAGGGTTTGGAATCCCTCAACTCTGCTGTGATGCAGACAGGCAACATGTTTGTAAGCCTCGAAACGTCAGTCCAATTATCGCTCCTCTTTAATGGCTAAAACTGAAACCCTTGCTCTGATTTGTTGCGTCCTATGCACCTGTCTTACACATCCATACAACTGCACTTGCACACACACACACACACACACACCCACCCACTCACACACACGAGCGCAAACACACACACACAGGCACGCACGCACGCACGCACACAAGAGCAAACACACAGGCGCGTGTGCAGACACACACACACACACACATGTAGCACACACAGCTCTGCAAGCATACCCAGACGTTGGAGAGAAGGCAGGCTGACCCACTTAAAATCCCGGGCCCTCATGCATAATCAAGTACCATCGAATGTAATCTCAATTATTAATTTATAAGGTGCTTACTGTACCCCAGGAAGCGTGCCCGTGCTTTCATATAGCTCATTACCATAATGCAAGTTATGAACATGCCTCAGTAGGGAATAAATCTGTCTGGTCTCAGCAGAGACTTTGAAAAAAAGTAAGACAAGGATTCATCCTGTATGTTAATGTGCAGTTCTCCTTGCCTGAAAAAAGAAAAGTTGTCTGTCTTTTTTTATTTAACTGTATAATTTGCACCAATGCCCAATGGATTTGCATTCACATTACCAGGGGACTTGAATGCAACCTTCCAGGTACATGGCAAAGCTACTTGGAGAGAACGTTGATTGAATAACATGCTGCTGTCCTCTCTGTCCCTCTGTCTCTCTCACTCTCTCACTCTTGCGCACACACACTCAATATCACTTTGAGCCTGAAGTTGCAGTTCTTGTGACAGGCGATGCTTCCACCTGAAAATTCAGAGGGGACTGGGTGCCTTACTTGTTTCGTGCCCCCCACCCCCCCCCCCGCGAGACAGTGTTGTGCACCGGCACAAGGCACTGGCCTTGAGATACCTCAGAAACCTGCTGCCTCTCACTGCAGGGGAAGAGTTCCCCTTGGCTCGAAAGCCCACCGTTCTAAAAAAGTCCCTGTGACAATATAATCACCTCCGTACACTGCTGACCTCTGCTGGCCTATCACGCGCTGTCCTCGGCTCCGTGATTGTGATGTCACGTGGGGAGAGCCGAGTGAAATGCGTTTGTGTTTGCAGGCCCCCCCCCTGCACTGGAGCGAGTGGTGATCGTGGTGCCCCCCCGGAACACCACAGTCGTGTCAGGACGTCGCGCGGTCATGGAGTGCATGGCGCAGGGGCACCCCAAACCGCTGGTGTCCTGGAGCCGGCAGGGTGAGTCCCCCCCCTCTTCACTGCCACTGTCATGGTTTCCAATGTCCATCTTTCCACCCCCTGACTGTCCACTGATCTTTCCCCACTACTTTCCTCCCAGAAGTGATGCAAGCAAATATACTGTAGAAGTGCTAACCAAGATGGCAGCCTCAACACTTCAACATTACTGCGTCTGCATTATTGAATCAAACATTTCGATCCCGTGGGCTCCTTAGTTCATCGATTTGAAAAACAGCCGACGCTCCTTCCAACCAGGCAGGAACAGGGAGTGTGCAGTCTCCATAGCGATAGCCGGCTTCTCATATCTCGCGCTGTTGTCTTATAGCCGGCTGTCACTCACTTCATCCCGCATTATCCCCTCAATATTTGTACAGATGGCTCGGGCTGAACTCTGCGCCGAAACTCGAGGGAATGTCAGACACGGCTCCAGTATTTGCCTTTTTAGCAAATGTCACGTCTGTAAAAACGGATCCGCAAAGTTTAGACGCGGTAAATGCCACTGCGTTAATACGGCCAAATGCGATCGATGCTCTGCTCCCTTTTAGCGGCATTATCTTCCGTTTTGCCCCTCTTGCCCTCTTGGCAGTGGACACTAGATGGCGCTGCGGAGTCACGTTTACCGCACGAGTCATACTGGGACAGACTCGGTCGCCAGAGAGCTCAGACAGGCAAGCAGCCAGCGCGTCCCGGATTTGTGTACGATGTGATGCGCTTTATGCTCGCTGGCCATGTTTTTTTAATCGCATATTTGGCTCACTCACTGTGTTCTTTCTCCCCCCCTCCCTCCCCCCCCTCACTTAATATGCACAGCAGGAAGTGAGCTCAAGTGCTAATGAAGAATGGGGTGGTGTGTATACACACGATAGGGGTGTAAATAAGGCCTCGCGACTGTGTGTGTAATTCATTACAGTGTGTCAATATTTAAAGGCAATTTAGTTTGCTTGACTGTCTCGATAGCTGGGTTTGCGCAGTGCTGTTAATAAGGCCCTCAGTGACCTTAGTGCATATTACTTAGGACTGTCAAATAAGGCCAAGTCTTCGCAGCTATCGTTTTGTCACCCAGGTAACGCTTAAATTAGCACTTTTTTTCCATGTTTGGGTATCGTTAGCCGGTCATTGGGTCCACGCTGTAGTTGTCTTACTGATGTCTTTGCCTGCATTGCCGTAGATGTTTAAAACATAAAAGGAGTCATTTCCAGAGGTCCAAGATCACTTTAAGAGTCCGAGTCACAGCACACTTTTTTACACACTGTCTCAGGGCTATTTACGGGCCCTTCCCCCTCGAAGGCCCACCAATCACCGTTTTATACGGCTGCGAGGGTCAGGAGCCAAGGCTGGCCGTAGAGAGCCCTGCAGATGCTCCGGGGAGAGGAGATAAATAAAAGGGACTGGCCGTCTCGGGGGGAGCGCGGAGCATCTGGTTGGGTTTGGTCGTGGTCCGACCCCCCTGACCCCTCCCGCTCCACAGAGCGACGGCGGGGGCTTCGGTTTCCAGCGCTCGCGGTAACGACGTCGGCGGCGATCAAGGCGAGCGACCGCTAAGCGCCTCACCTGGTCAGCAAGGTTGACAGAGGCCCCGGCCCACGTCTGCTTTGCGTTTCCCCCTCAGTCCCGTTCTTGTCTCCACGGTGCAAAGTGGGAAGCTCAGGCTGTGTACCCGCAGGTTTAGGCTCGTCCTCCGGGGAGTGTGTTTCCGGGGGAAGGCCTTCGGTGTCCCGGAAGTGCAGCGTATGGGTTTACCATGTGCCCTGCGTCCGGGCCTGATGCGTCCTGCTCTTTTGTGCCCCGCCCCGCGCCGCAGATGGAAAGCCCATCGCCTCGGACGTTGTCGTTGTGGAAACGAACCTGCTGATCCAGGACGCGCATCGCCGCCATGCTGGCATCTACATCTGCCGCGCCAACAAACCCAAGACCCGGGAGTTTGTTACAGCTACTGCCGAGCTGCGTGTGTTAGGTGAGTGTGTGTCTGCATTTGTGTGTGTGTGTCTGTATGTGTGTGTGTCTGTGTGTGTGTGTGTGTGTGTGTGTATGTGTGTGTGTGTATGTCTGTGTGTGTGTGTGTGTGTGTGTGTGTATACCTCTGTGCGTGCGTGCGTGCGTGCGTGCGTGTGTGTGTGCTTGTACATGCTATCTTTTTGTTAGCAGTCTGCATTAAATTGAAGTTCCATCCATTTTCATGAGAACCAGTTTTAATACGAACAATCACCTTATCCTGTATATAAAATAATGTTTTTCGGAAACAGGCGTGACAGGGACAAGACCAGGGTGTAGAAGAAAGGCAGAAAGGATGGGAGGGTGTAGAAGAAAGGCAGTTTTAATCAGATTATCTTGTGACTCCAGCATCCAGTCCTCATCTGGCTGGCGCTGTGTAGACTTGGGTGGAATGGCGTTGTTGTGGCACACTGATTTTACAGGCCCCGTCTTGCCTCTCTCCCCCACAGCCCCGCCGGTGATTCTCCAGCCCCCTGAGACGGTGTCCCTGTCCCGGGGCAACACGGCGCGCTTCGTGTGCAACAGCTCCGGGGAGCCCCCGCCGGCCCTGCGCTGGCTGAAGAACGGTGAGCCCGTGCTCCCCAATGGCCGGGTCAAGACCCCCAGCCCCGGCATCCTGCTCATCAACCAGCTGGGCCACGGCGACGCCGCCTACTACCAGTGCGTCGCCGCCAACAGCCTGGGCGTGGCCTGCGCCTCCGCCCGGCTCTCCGTCATCATGAGGGAGGGGCTTCCCAGCATGCCCCGCCTCCTCTCCGCCCTGCCGGACTCCAGCAGCAGCGCCCTGCTGACCTGGCAGCTCCCGGAGCTCAACAGCGACCAGATCATCGGCTTCTCCGTGCACTACCAGCGGGCGGGAGGTGGGCGCCCGCCTACGATCGCTCACCGTAATCGTAGATTAGACTGATCTTAAAGGGCTGATCATTAAGCCAAAGCCGCTGAATTGCCTGGTAGTGACGGGGTACTGTGGAAAGGAGCAGCGATCTCCATGACTCAGTCTTCAGGCTGAAGCAGATTCGGTGCGCATCGTTCGCTCGCTGGAAAGGACCCAGGCTGCAGCATGCTGTAGTGATTAGGGATCTGGGCTTGCAACCAGCAGGTCAGCTGTGCACATAAAGCATTTGTCAAATGTAAACTGTGTTATTCACTGTGGTTCAGGGAGCTACGGAAACATGTTTATGAAATCGGTCATATAAATCTGTTGTACTTGAATGTGTTGTACAGGTAACTGGCAAAATAAAGGCAGCACTTGAGGAAGTGAAGGATCCTTTAGACGGGGCGGTACAGTTCCATCGGGGGATGCCATAGTTGGTACCGGCAGATGAGCCTGGCCCTTTCTAACGAGCACCACCCCCCTTCTCTCCTAGCCCAGGTCAGGGCCGTTTGAATGTCCTCCCCAGATTACCAAAGTTTTGCCTTTATTTGGGCAGTTACCTGTACATCATAAATGATGGAGAAATCTTCCGTTTCAGCGTGTTTTTATGCAGTTAAGGGAATGCTCTCCGCAACAGACTGTTCCTGATTGCGTGTGACAAATCTGTCCTTGTCTTGTCCATCTCCAGGATCTGACAACATGGAATACCAGTTTGCCGTGAACAACGACACCACAGAATATTATGTAAAAGATCTGCTGCCCCACACGGCCTACAGCTTCTACGTGGTGGCGTACTCTCCCATGGGTGCCAGTCGGCCCTCTCTGCCCGTTACCGTGGAGATGCCAGAGGACGGTAAGCGGTGGGGAGAGAGGATGGAGGGGAAGGGAGGATCTAACGGATTTAATGGAATAAGCCAGCGAATATTTGGGCTCAGAAATAAATCGCAGCGAATCCAGAGGGACTTTTGAGAAGGCAAACAGAAAGCAAAGAAGACATAATTGTATAATGAATTAGTGGCTCTGTGTGGCTCAGTAGGTAGAGCATGGCATTGACAATGCTTAGGTTGTCGGTTCAATTCCCATTGGGATCACATATACTGAAAAATGTATGCATTCACTACTGTAAGTCACTTTGGATAAAAGCGTCTGCTAAATGGCATATATTAATCTAATATGCTAAATGTTCCGTAGTCAGCTCTGAGCACAAGCCTGCTAGTGTGACCACAGTTGTCTACAGCAATGCATGTAAGTGTGATGTCTATCACTCCTCTGTCGTTTTGATTGGTGGAATTCTCTTTTGTGTTGTTGGCTGTATTACCCCGCCCCCAATCTTGCCCTGCAGTGCCAAGCACCTCCCCTCAGGCCTCCCTGCTCAGCACCTCTCCCACCAACATCCGTGTGATGTGGCTGCCACTGGACTCCCAGCTCAGCAATGGAGCCGTCACTCGCTACCGCGTCGAGTACTGCGCCGCTGACCAGGGTGAGCGCCCCCTGTTGGCCACAGATTATCTGACGACGCTCGAACAAAAGTCCATGGACCGAAAGCTCAGCTTGCTTTTTGCAAGTATTTCAGTGCTGCGTGGAACTGTTTCTTACAATTGAATCTCATGTCCATTCCGCACCTGAAATCATTACACTTTTTGGACGTGCGGATGGTCCTTCTTTTTTGGTCACAGACTGCCACAGCTAATGATTTCAAATGGTTGTTTTTATTTCATCATATGATTTGTATGTGAGAATGTAACACTCTGTGTCTGTGTCTGTGTCTGTATCTGTGTCTGTGTAGACACCTACATTACATCCGCCCATGGCCTGTCTATGGTTATTTTGGTTTCTTCTAAACATCACAAGACTCTTGCTCTGCTTTCTGCTGCCCAAAAAAATTCTGCTGTCAAATCTAGGCTAACTTGATATCTGCCTGGTAATATATGTGTTTGTGCGTGTGCTTGTGTGTGTGTGTGTGTGTGCGTCTTGCAGAAGATGACGTGTCCTCTGTGGAGCTCTCAGGAAACGGCACCCAGGTCACCCTGCGAGGACTCCAGCCCAATCAGACCTATCGTGTACGCCTGGCAGCTGGAACACGCGCTGGCTTCGGGACGCCCTCGGAGTGGACCCTCCACCGCACCCCCAGCTACCTCAACCACTCCACGGGTGAGCCAAAACACACAAGCTGTACCGCCTAAGTATATTCAATTCCTGGTTGGCTGCATGGAAATGTGGGTTTAATACTTCCCAAGTGGCACATTTCATTAAGGCACTTTTTGTTAGTGCAGTGCTGTGTGCTCTACGATCCGTATCAAATCCAATTTGGCCATTGCATCGCCTGCACCGGGGGGTTCAGACTGAGTGAAAAGAAGTGGTGGCCGGCTGCACGCATTTTGTACACTGATGGAGGAAGTTGCAGTGGTTAGTGTTTGGTCTACAGTTGCAGTTGGCCATTCCCAATTGGGGGAAAATTTGTTGATGTCATATTGGTTGTAACGCATGGAAGATGTTCATGTTACGTCTGGAGTCGTGGAACTCCCTCAGCAATAACATATAATGGGGCTGAAAGATTATTCGATTTGAGTCAAATTATGAATCTATTACTGCCGTTCAATTTTTACTAGATATTATACACTTACTATAACACACGAGCAGGATTAATTTTATTGTTTGGTTGATGAATCTCTCCACTGTTCTATTGTATTGTATTTCCCCAGCACCTTACTTACTTTTCTGTTTGCCTGTTTCAGTTGTCTTTGCTCCCACTGAGCTCCGAGTAAGAGCCAAAATGGACTCCCTCTACGTCACATGGCAGCCACCACCCAATCTCACGCAGGTATCCGGATACAAGCTGTATTGTTGGGAAGCGGAGCGTAAGGAGCCCACCAATGGCAAGAGCCCTAAGAGTGAGAGGAGCCTGGAGACCCAACCAATCAAGCTGAGGAAGAGAGTCAGACATTATGAAATTACTGGTCTTGGTAAGTAACATCTGTCACAAGTGCGCTAGCTTTGAATGTGTAAAACCAATTGATCGAGTCAGTCATTCGGCTAGAGTGGCACTCTATAAATTACATACTGTACCTCCATCTGCAATCGCTGTCATAGCGATTCTGAACAAATAATTTTCTTCCTTGTCGCCAAGGCAATTATTTCACCGTGTTATTTCATCCAAATCGGTATATTGCCTTCTCCGCTATCCCGCTTTCAGACAGACATGATCCTATAACCTTCATTCCACCTGCCAGTGTGTGTCCATTAGTCACTTAGCGAGATTTCATCGCACGTATTTGCAGTCACGCTCATAATCTTTGAGGCCTAGCTCTCTCTTTTTTTTATTATCATAAACTGCTCCCGTGATTTATGGATGCACTGAGCGGAGCTGGAATAAACGTCCAGTATAGAATCCCAAGAATGTGCTTAACTCTGCTGCCAATATCCATGTTGGCGACATAAAGCAGCGTTTTAGTGCTCACGTAACTGCGGTGCCAGTGCTCTGAATGTGTCATTTTGCCGGAATCGTGCGCTTCCCATTTCTGTCTCCTCCAGTTATGCTCCATTTGTGCCTTGGCTTGCTTACGCTTGTGTCTGCCAGCCTAGCCTCTATCTAATTTCTGTACATCTGTCTTGTGTGTGTGTGTGTGTGTGTGTGTGTGTGTGTGTGTGTGTGTGTGTGTGTGTATGTGTGTGTATGTATGTATGTGTCTGTGTGTGTCTGTGTGTGTCTGTGTGTGTCTGTGTCTGTGTGTGTCTGTGTGTGTGTGTGTGTGTGTGTCTGTGTGTGTCTGTGTGTGTGTGTGTGTGTGGGGTGTCTGTGTGTGTGTGTGTGTGTGTGTGTCTGTGTGTGTGTGTGTGTGTGTGTGTGTGTGTGTGTGTGTGACTGTCAGCTCCTGACCGTCTGTACGAAGTGAAGGTGCGGGCCTACAGCAAGCAGAGTGACGGCTACGCGGCCGTGTGGAAGGGGAGAACAGACCGAGCGCCCGTTACCGCCGGAGGTCAGAGGTCGCCGCCCGGGGTTGTCCGTGACATGTGAATGGCATGTGCACGGCAGGCAGGGGGCGTGACGGTGGGTGTGGCTCTGCTTTTCAGGACCCCCACGGGGCGCCCTGCCCCCCCCCCGAGCGGCGTCCAGGCGTCGGCCAACAGCTCCACCTCCATCTGGCTGCGCTGGGAGAGGCCGCGCTTCAGCTCCGCCCTGCGCGTCCTCAACTACACGGTGCGCTGCGGCCCCACCGGGATCCGCAACGCCTCCCTTATCTCCTACCACACCAGGTCAACATCTCCACCGCCGCACACAGCTTCACATAGTAATAATAACAATAACAATACTAAGGGCGGCACGGTGGTGCAGTGGATAGCACTGTCGCCACACAGCAAGAAGGTCCCGGGTTTGAATCCCAGCTGAGGCCTTTCTGTGTGGAGTTTGCATGTTCTCCCTGTGTCCGTGTGGGTTTCCTCTGGGTACTCCCGTTTTCTCCCACAGTCCAAAGACATGCATGTTAGGCTAATTGGAGAGTCTAAATTGCCTGTAGGTATGAGTGTGTGAGTGAATGGTGTCTGTGCCCTGCGATGGTTTGGTGACCTGTCCAGGATGTATTCCTGCCTCTTGCCCAATGCATGCTGGGATAGGCTCCAGCCCCCTGCGACCCTGACCAGGAATAAGCGGGTTAGATAATGAATGAATGAATAACAACAATAATTATAATAATTATAATAACAATACTAACAATACAATGTATTTATGCACATCTTGTAAGTCGCTCTGGATAAGAGCGTTTGCCAAATGCTTAAAATGTAAAATGTACAATAACAATACTAGCAATGATGATAACGGTCCCACTTTACATTAAGTGACCCTAATACATGTGTAAGTGTAACTACGGAAGTAGGTACAGTGTAACTGCTGTGTATGTACACATTGTCACATTGTACTTAGTATTGTAAAAACTGTATTTTTCTACATTTGAATGTTTAACTTTGTATTTTTGAAGCTGATATCAAAATTGTGGAGTAAAAGGAGAATTAGTTAGCTAACTAGCTAGCTCTTATGATTGTGACTGGTGACTTAAATTCGACTGCAGTACAAAACAACACTTGAAATGCATCTGCAAACAGGTTTAAAGTTGTACAATGTAACAATGTGTACATGCATAGTAGTTGTACAATGTAGTTACAATGTAGTCAGGCCACTTAATGTAAAGTGGGACCTAATACTAATAACAATAATAATAAAGATAATAGTAATGATGATAATAGATAATAAAGGAGTGCATTTATTTAGCTCTTTTCATTATCTCAAAGCGCTTTACAGTGAAGGAGGGAAACTCACCACCACCAAGGTGTACCACCTACCACGGTTGCCATCTTTCACCAGAATGCTCACCACATGTTAGCAGGGGAGGCAAATTATTGAGCCAGCTGATTTACCTCGCAATTAAAACCATGCACGTGAAAGCTGATTGCGATTGTGAATGTGTGCCTATGTTCAGTGCATATAAACCGAGGATGTGGATGTACGGGCGCGTGTTAGTTTTTGGTGCGTGGCTTGCGTTCATTCTCTTGACCTCCTCCCTCTTGTCTGTGGTTTGTGTAGCTCTGCGCGGGAGATCCTGTTGGGGGCGCTGAAGCCCTTCACGCGCTATGCCCTGGCAGTGCAGTCCAACGGGCAGCAGGTGGACAGCCCCTTTAGCAGCACAGTGGAAGAGTCCACGTTCTCTGACCGTGAGTGACCGGTGACGTGACCAGAGGCCAGTCCCCTCGTCATCGTCACTAATAGATCGTGTAGCTGTTTAAAAAGCGCTAAGGTGGCAGAGAGCAAAAGAGGACAGTAGGGTTGAGTAGAAGTAAAGGTTGTATGTGCGTGGGTGCGTGCGTGCGTGCGTGTGTGCGTGCGTGCGTGCATGCGCGTGCGTGTGTGTGTAAGCGTGTGTCAGTTTAACAGCAAGGGGTTAAGTTAGGGTGAGCGTAATGGGATAACTGACTAACTGATTAAATGCACACACACACACACACTGTAATTAAATTGCCTTTTTTGTTGACCCGGTACTCTGTCAGCCCATCAATCAGGCTCACAGGGAGGTGGTTTGGAGGAAATGTGTGTGTGTGTGTGTGTGTGTGTGTGTGCGCGTGTGTGTGTGTATATAGTATGTATGTATGTGTATGTATGTGTGTGTGTGTGTGTATACGGCGTGTATGTGTATGTGTATGTGTATGTGTATGTGTGTGTGTGTATGTATGTGTGTGTGTGTGTGTACGGCGTGTATGTGTATGTGTATGTGTATGTGTGTGGGTGTGTATATGGTGTGTGTCGGTGTATGGCATGTGTGTGTGTGTATATGGTACACTATATGGCCAAAAGTCAGTGGACACCCCTACTAATTATTGAGTTCAGGTGTTTTAGCCACACCCATTGCCAACAGGTGCATAAAATCCAGCACATAGTCATGCAATCTCCACAGACAAACATTTAGAATTCAGAATGGTTCGTAAAGAGCTCAGTGACTTTAAACGCAGCACTGTCATAGGATGCCACCTTTGCCACAAGTCAGTTTGTGAAATTTCTGCCCTACTAGATGTGCCCCGGTCAACTGTAAGTGCTATTATTGTGAAGTGGAAGCGCCTAGGAGCAACAACAGCTCTGCCACGAAGTGGTAGACCACGCAACTCACAGACAGAAGCGCAGCGCGTAAAAATCGCCTATCATCTGCTGCATCACTCACTACAGAGTACCAAACTGCCTCTGGAAGCACCATCAGCACAATAACTGTGCGTCGGGAGTTTCATGGAATGGGTTTCCATGGCCGAGCAGCTGCACACAAGCCTCACATCACCATGCGCAATGCCAAGCGTCGGCTGGAGTGGTGTAAAGCACGCCGCAACTGGACTCTGGAGCAGTGGAAACATGTTCTTTGGAGTGATGAATCACGCTTCACTATCTGGCAGTCTGATGGACGAATCTGGGTTTGGCGGATGCCAGGAGAACGCTACCTTCCGGAATGCATAGTACCTATTGTAAAGTTTGGTGGAGGAGATGATGGTCTGGGGCTGTTTCTCAGGGTTTGGGATAGGCCCCTTAGTTCCAGTGAAGGGTATTCTTAATGCTACACGATACGAAGACATCTTAGCCAATTTGGCACTTCCAACTTTGTGACAACAGTTTGGGGAAGGCCCTTTGCTGTTCCAGCATGACTGTGCCCCTGTGCACAAAGCGAGGTCCATAAAGACATGGTTAGACGAGTTTGGTGTGGAGGAACTCGATTGGCCTGCACAGAGCCCTGACCTCAACCCCATTGAACACCTTTGGGAGGAATTAGAACACCGATTGCGAGCCAGGCCTTCTCGTCCAACATCAGTGCCTGACCTCACAGATGCTCTTTTGGCTGAATGGGCACAAATTCTCACAGACACACTCCAGAATCTTGTGGAAAGCCTTCCCAGAAGAGTGGCAGCTGTCATAGCCGCAAAGGGGGGTCCAACTCCATATTAATGGCCATGGTTTTAGAATGGGATGTCCAACAAACTGTGTGTGTGTGTGTGTGTGTGTGTGTGTGTGTGTGTGTGTGTGTGTGTGTGTGTGTGTGTGTGTGTGTGTGTGTGTGTGTGTGTGTGTGTGTGTGTGTGTGTGTGTGTGTGTGTGTGTGTGTGTGTGTGTGTGTGTGTGTGTGTGTGTGTGTGGCATGTGTGTGCGTGTGTGGCATGTGTGTGCGTGGATCTGTGTATGTATGTGTGGTTGTGTATGGCATTTGTGTGTGGGTGTGGGTGTGTATACGGTGTATGGGGGCGGGGGGTCTCTACTCCTAGGCGATGTGAGGGATCTATACCCTTAGATACCTGTGCACTCCCAGTCCAGCCTCCACACAGCAGGGTTTCCCTTGTGAAGACAGCGCAGCGCCTGTCATGCACACCACGCACACTGTAGTTTGGGTCATTAAGTTGTGCCCCGCTCCGCTCTGCACTGCGCCCTCCCGTAGGGCCCTCCTCGCCCCCTGCGGAGCTGCAGCTCAGCGCTCTGGACCCCACCTCAGTGCTGGTCAGCTGGCTCCCCCCTCTGGAGCCCAACGGGGTCATCATCGAATACAAGATCCTCTACAGCGGAAACGGCAGTCAGCCGGACCACGGCTGGAGAGCTCTGTCACGAGACGGTACGTCCGCATGTCTATCAGTCTGTCTGCGTGCTTTCTCCAGCCACGTGCGCTCCGCAGAACTGAATATGAATCTACCTCTCTCTCTCTCTCTCTCTCTCTCTCTCTCTCTCTCTCTCTCTCTCTCTCTCTCTCTCTCTCTCAAATTCAAGTCTAAATTTAAATTCGCTTTATTTGCATGACAAGTTAACTTGTGTTGCTAAAACTTTAAAATGCATGTGTGACAACAACAACCCCCAAGAAGAAGAAAATAAAATGTATCACTGTCTATATTCTCTCTCTCTTTTGCGACACAAAAATGTGGCAAGCAGTTAGCTAGCTCTTCATGATCCAAACTACAACAATTGGTGGCTCGCGGGGGTCGAACATGCTTGCGCCATTTTGCACCTCTATCAGGAATCTATCAGCATCTCGCACTCTCCCTTTATTTCTGTCACTGTCTTTCCTTTCCACTTGCAAACATTTGCTCACGTTGCTGTCTTTACCACAACCACACAGTTCTCTCCCTCTCCTTCTCCCCCACCTCTCTCTCTCTCCCCTTCTCTCTCTCTCTCTCTCTCTCTCCCTCCCTCCCTCCCTCTCTCTCTCTCTCTCTCTCTCTCTCTCTCTCTCTCTCTCTCTCTCTCTGCCTCCCTCCCTCCTCCCTCCCTCTCTGCCTCTCTCTCCTCCCTCTCTCTCTCTCTCTCTCTCTCTCTCTCTCTCTCTCTTTCTCTCTCTGCCTCCCTCCCTCTCTCCCTCCCTCTCTGCCTCTCTCTCTCTCTCTCTCTCTCTCTCTCTCTCTCTCTCTCTCTCTCTCTCTCTCTCTCTCTCTCTCTCTCTCTCTCTCTCTCTCTCTCTCTCTCTCTCTCTCTCTCTCTCTCTCTCTCTCTCTCTCTCACAGGAGGTGTCATCTCCACCGAGGTGCAGGGGCTCCAGAGCTCCACACGCTACTTCTTCAAGATGGGGGCATGCACCAAGGTGGGGCCGGGCCCTTTTTCCCCCGTCAAGGTCGTGCGCACTCCGAGTGAGGGATACGGTAAGAGCACAAACAAGTCTGTGTTTTTACACACGTGTCCACAAGCTTGAGCGCATGCGCCATTGTTCCATAGTCTTCTAAATCCCTACTCTGTTCTTTAACCTCTGATGCACACACACACACACACACACACACACAGCTAAGCCATTTGAGGTCACTTTTCCCATGCAGAATCAGATCATGAGTTTGGTTGGAGTCTCTACAGGAGAACCTCTCTTTGCCCTCTGCACTCTGCTCCTGTACGGGACGTAACAGGAACATGTGCAAACAGGGATCTGTAAACACGTCGTTTTTGGCAAGGATGTCATCCTGTCGTTTGTGTACCAGGTCAACAGAGAAGCAGGCAGAGTACTCTTGCTTTGGCAGCTTAGCATGGGTTTGATGGGTGTGTGAAACTGGTTTCACTGAGGTTTTTGTTGTGTGCAGTTTCCATTGTTTACTTTCGCGCTCTCTCCGTAACCCCATGTGTGGGATGTTGTTCCATCCTCTTTTTTTCAGATTTTATCCCATTTTTCTCCTAATTTAGTAGCCAATTACACCCTATTTTTTTCATGTCAACCCCCTGTATTGTGAGTTTGCTGCTGTAGCCCTGAGACTGGCAATGACAAAGGCAAAGTATCGTCTTCTCCGAGATGGCACTTGCCAAGCTGTCGACCGTAACTCCGGTACTCCAGAGCCACTCCTGTTCGCAGCAAACTCATGTTGGCTTCCCTCCCCCCTCCCTGGGGCGGACAGCCAATTGCCGCCCCCTAATGGCACTCCGGGCCAGAGTCGACTCTGGCGTGGACGGTGGAATCAAACCCCGGTCGCAGTGGCCAGCATCGAACATTGTAACCACTAGACCACCCGGGAGGCCCCGATCCTCTCTTTTAAATAAATAAATAAAAATAAAATTGTAATCTCAGAGAAATGCAAATTCAGCCTTTTCATTGTGAAGTGACTCTGTCCTCCCCTGGTCCCCCCCCTGTGTAGAGCTGGATGCCCAATCAGTGGCAGGCATCATCGTGGGGGTGTGTCTGGGCCTGCTCTGCCTCCTGCTCTGCATGTTTATCAGCCTCCGTGGGGACAAATCCAGGTGAGCCCTGCCCCTGCACCCCATTCTGCCATAACATGGGAAAACAGGGAGACAACCCAGCACCCTCAAATGCCCCCTGACATCCTAAAACTACCTAGAGATATTAAAAGCCCTAGTGCTCTGTAAAAATCATAGAGACCTGAAATATTGCGGAGAAATGAAAAAACACCAGCGCTCTCCAAAACGTTGCCATCAACTCCAAATATTTATACTCGCAACCCTAATAAAGTTGTCTAAATGCCCTAAACACTTAGGAAAACTTTACCCTAAACTTCCAGGAAAAGGCTCATCAACTACACTGCCTAAACATAAATAATTACAATTCCCCCCCATCTGAAAAGTACAAATCCTCGTGTTTGTGTGAGGTAATGAGGTGTGGAGTGAAAACGTGTCTTGTGTTAAACAGAAACACACAGGAGAGCACGGGCCTGCACTGTCACTTCGAATAAACTACCTCTGTTCCTCGAAACAAGGATCCCTCATTCTCTTTTAATGAGATCAGCGATGTCCACTGTCCATGAAATCACCACCACTTGCTACAAGCCCATAGCATACTAATACGGCCACGAATGCTAATCTATGAATGGACTTCTAATACGTGCAGATTTCTGTCTTCCATTACTTCTAAAAGGGTAACAATTTAACAAAGCTGCCACTCGCTTGGAGCGTGCATTGGGAACGTAGGCGACGGTAACGTACAGATGAGAAGTTGGTCCTGCGGTTTTTCCTCATTCCCATTGTTCGGCCTTGAGTCTGTAGCACGACCTCTAATGTCAGACCTCTCCCCGCCCATCTCCAGGGAGGGGCTGGCCGGCCGGGACTCCTCCGCCCTCCCCCCCCAGTGCCGCCGGGGGCGAATGGCCACCGCTCCGGGGACCGAATGCTCAGACTACCACGAGCTGGAAACGCTCATGTCCCCAGGAGACCAAGGCTCGGCCGTGCCCGCGGCAGAGGTCACAGAAGAGCACAGCCTTATGGGTACGAGCCCAGGGGACGGCAGCCTGGCACAGGATCCAATGGTGAGTGAGAGAGGCCTGTGGACGCGGCGCAGCGCTAGTTGGACTCGAGGCTAAGTATTATGCGTTGTATTATTAATGCGTTTTATTTTATTCTGTTTTACGCGGGGATATGTTAGCTACTGCTCGTTCACAGGCAGCCTTGATAAAAACAAAGAGAGGCATTTGCTGTCCGTGCTCAGCCATTTAGTTATTCGGGTGTGCTAATTAAAAAGTAAACACTCATAAGCTCTCATAACCAATAAAGGCGTGTGTGCCGGAGCTTATGCGAGCTTTACTTTCATTTATCGTGGAACCCTCGATTCAGCACCTCGGCTAATTAGTATGCACGTGTCATTTCCTGTTCTTCGTGTGTACTCTCATAGTATTAGTCTTGTGGGCATGCACACTTTTGCATTGTGTGGTAGACACAGGGCTACAGGTATGGTGCTATGGAACATTGAAGTACGTATGACAGCAGAGTCTTAACCCGACACACCCCCCCAACGGGCAGGCTCAGGTTTCTGTTAGGGTAATTCTGGGGGAAACGGCTATGAGTTGGCTGTGGCCCCTGGGGTGTTTACGTTTTGCCCGATACGGTTTGAAACCCGATACGCTTTGAAAGTGGGGGGATTTCTTTTTTTCTTTTTTACACATGACTTGCGATTCCCTGCTCCCACGGTAATGACTGTCGCTTGCCGGAGACTCTGTTCCACGTTGGTGCCTTGAACCGTGGAGCACGTCAACTACGTTAAATCATTTGAGTCATTCCGTTTCGGCTTACTGTGTGGATACCGTGGCCTTCAGTATACATCTGAACAACATTAGGAGAGTCTTAAATTGGAAGGTACGCATGTGGCCTCATTCTTCTCATATGGGATATTTCTGATTTTAGTTCCTGTCTCTCTGTCTCTCTGTCTCTCTGTCTCTCTGTCTCTCTGTCTCTCTGTCTGTCTTCTCAGCCTGCTTGGAATGGGTCGGTCAGCCGCAACTGGGCCAACCGCATCACCAGGTACCGGGACACCATCACAGAAGACTGCCCAGACCCCAGCTGCGGGTCCCTAATTCCAGGGGCCAATGTGGACTCTGAGAGGCCCCTAGAGGTCCCAAGCACGGACACCAGCAAGGTGTGAGGGAAGGTTATAAATACGTGTGTGTGTGTGTGTGTGTGTGTGTGTGTGTGTGTGTGTGTGTGTGTGTGTGTGTGTGTGTGTGTGTGTGTGTGTGTGTGTGTGTGTGTGTGGGTGTGGGTGTGGGTGTGGAACCGGGAGAGGGGGGAACAGAAGCTGGAGCAGGGGGAGGATGACAGCAACCCCCAAAGGTATCTCATTAAAACATAACACATGACATGCAAGACATGCAAGCGGCATCCTCAGTTTGATCGTGTCATCACAAAGACGGGCAACATTTTGTCATTGAGTGCCATTGAGGTGAGGAAAGGGATTAAAAAACAAACATAACAAACATTCCCGCTTCATGACCGCGCTGACTAACTGAGTGACGTGTTGTGTGTTTTTTATTATTATTTAATTTATTATTTATTTTTATATACAAAAAATGGAAATGGAAGCCCTATGACAGTAGGTATTCCATTGTCTGTGTTTTCTGCTGATGATAATGTTATGGGGGAAATCTTATACCTCAATCATGTCATATGAAGAGATGAAGTAGCACTGTAAAATCTCTTCGATTTTTACCCTGATAGATAAGTTGATAATTATTTGATGATTTGAAGTAATATATGCAAATTTAATGAAGTAATGTATTCTTTTTGTGTAAATATTTGAGGTAGTCATTTTGGTTTGTACCAGTTTTTTCAGTTCTGCTATTCTATTAAAAGTATGTAAATGTGAGCTGCTGCCTTTTTCAAACGTTGTTAGAAAAATCGTTAAGTAGGGTTCAAAGCACCAACCTTGTACTTCACTGTGAAAGCAGCTCATTAATACAGGTGAGGATTGTAGCAGGCCCCATAGGGGGAGATCAGGTGTGGTGGCTAGGATTTGTGATTGCACCACAGAGGAGAGCTGCCTTGCCCTTCTCGACGTCTCTGTTCGTTTGTCTTCCTGTCTTGCAGAGTGACCTTGACGAGAGCCTGTTCTCCTCCATGTGCAGTTACCAAATCGAGGCAGACGTGATCGTTCACTCCGAACTGTCCGATTTGGGGCTAGACCAGGAAGCGGATACGGAGGGGGAGGAGTCACAGGGCCCCCGGGGGCCTTCCTCCAGAAACCACACCCCTCCAAAGCAGCGTGCTCCCGACCCGGATGAGGGGTCAGACTCTCAGAAAGGGCAGCTGCCGTGCCCAACCCTCTCCAACCCCGCCCACGAGGCTGTGACCAGTCACAGCGGGCTGCAGCAGGCAGGGGCGGCCCAGTCGAACACGGACAGGTGGGTACAGCAGACCCCCTGCCTTCCAGGGGGAGGACTCGCCAACGGCGTTCATTCCCCCGAGCTCCCTCCTACCTGCAATGGACACCTCCCCCCTGAAAAAGCCCTCCTCGCACTCCAACCCCCTGGCAGCCCTGGCCTCGCTCAGGCTACCTGCACGACACAGAGCTGAACGAAGAGAGGAGCGACCGGCGGCCATCCTGTGGTCTGGGTGGAATGAGTGTTGAGGGGAGGCGATGGTCAACCTTTGAGGAATAGGAGCAAATATCTCACATGCTCACCTCTGGTCTCATCGCCAATCAGTCTGTTTTTGTTTGTCACCAGCAGTTGTCTCTCATAGTACCCTCATAATTATAGGTTCTTACATGTTTACACAAGGTCGCTGGATATATATATATATTGATGTATGTATGTATATATGAGAGACAGATGGATAGAAAGATGAATAGATGCATAGATTGGTGCATAGATGCATATGTACAGTAATACAGCAATTTCATTTTTTCTTTGTCCTGAAACAGAGAGGTATGAATGCCACTTTATATGAGCAGCTCACTATTTACAGATGGATTTACTTCACTGAAAAGATGGAGCTCACATAAGTGCGTTTTTTTCCCCCTCAAGAAAATTGCGTGCTACAATGCGCTCGTGCACATTCGACAAATACCCTTCTTTCGGCTTTCATGGTGATTAACTGTTTCATTAAGGAGTTTGAGTGTCTGTTAGTTGGATTTTTTATCCGATGTTAAGGTGGTGCAGAATCATGGCCACGGTGTCTAAATGCCTCTCTCTCTCTCCTCAACCCCCCCACACACACACACACACACACACCCTCCCCACTGCCCCCCCTTTTATGACTGAATTCTCTGCTTCTGTCTCCATGGACGCTGCTGCAGCACAGATCGAGCAGACTGGTATTTACACGCACAGAGTGCCGACTGGCTACATCCTCCAGCCTTCTGCCGTCTCATGGCCCAGACACAAACACACACACACACACATACACATACACACAAAACAAACACGCACACACATACAGTTCATTCTTATAGAAAGACTCACACTCGCATTCACTATCCCTTACAGGAGCTGTGGGCTCTCACTGCCTAATGTTACAGGCACATTTATGGCCTCTGTATATTTATATAGACGTGCACATGAAGCAAACAGGACTCGTGATGGCAAACGTGATATTGCAGAAAAAAAATTAAGGATAGAAAAAAATTCTGTTGGAGGACTTGAATGGATAAAGTCCTAAAAAAAAGTATTTTTGTGTTTTAAGTCTTAAGAATTTTTCAAAGGTATTCAACCAGTCAACAAATCTACCTCGTTTTTCTACAGTATTGTGCTTGTCCAATTTTACCAACATTGTTTTTAAAAGATTTTTTTCTGGGTTTTTACTGTATACAACCTCTGTGGCTGGACTAAACTGCCTCTCCTCCTTCTGACTGCATTCATGAATGACCTGCTTCAGCGCTGCAGGTCTGTTAGGCCCTACTGTATCTGGATATGTTCTCATGCCACAAGGGAAAATGTGCACATTTCCGTGATTATGTAGCTACTAGAGAGACCAGCAAATTACGTTTTATTAAAGTACACTTTTTAGTGAGGAGTGTGTGATTTGGAAGAAGTAGCGCAGTTTTCCTCGCTCACTAATTCACTCGATGGCTGCATCCCAGGTGCTCCTGCAGTAACAACGTTTTACCACTAGAGTGTCAGGAGAGTAGTACTAGCCGACATGGAAATTTGATCTAATAACATGGTTCTGAAGCAAAGCCCATTTTGTCCATACAGTACATGTACTGTATATATGTATATAGTCTTTTGATTGGCTGATATTCACAGCGGGACACGTATGGTGACAGTGGGCAGGGATATAAACCATATGTTATTGATATCTATGGATATGTCATCTTGTCTGCCATGGTGATTGATTGTATTGGTAATATTTTAATACATTCTACCAGGACACCTTTCTTTTGTATGTTTACATGATATAGGTTAAAATGACATGGGATCAATACCATCCTCTTTTATTTTGTATATGTATGTTTTAGTTCTTAAAGAATTGAGAAAGAAAGAAATGCATAAATTTGTCGCACATCAACATTGTTTAATATAACAAAATCATTTTTAAAAATGTTACATTATTTATATAGATTTAGATATTGTATTAAAACGACCTTGGCAGTGTCGGTATTGCAGTGCACAGGACCTCAACTTTGGTAACACTTCTCAAGACTGGAACTTGGCATGACAGTGTAAAGAGATGAAGAGAAACGTTTCTTCTTTTTTTTAATTATATTTATTTTTTATACATTTTTTGTATTTTTCAGTTCCAGCAATGCTTCAGTCATCCCAGTTTGTTCATAGTTATCCAAGATAGTGAATAAATACCATTTCTCATTCACTATGAACTCCCGTGCATTGCGTGTCAAATAATGAATCCGATGGCCTTGAAGCTAACAATGAGCTCTTGAAAATGCTTGGCTTCGACTTGTAGCGCTTGCACTTACTTATTTTGAAATTACAGCTTGTGCTACTGTTACCAATTTTTTTTCCATCTTGTTTTGCCCTTCATGAGAAGATGCACGTCAAAAGGACATAATGGAACTTGTCTTTGCACTACAGGGTCAAATGATAAATTGACAGGCTTGAAGGAACATGCTTAGCAATGGATTGTGCATAGACTGCGAGGCTTTCAATTACAGTTTGGACATATTGGAACATGTCCAAGACTGCCATGCCTGGGGATGTGTTGGAGTGACCTTTTGATCAATGCCAATCTTACCCTCTTCATAAGGAAAATGCAATTCCACTTATCGCACAAATAATGTTTTCAGTTGGGTAATTATGCCCCCCCTCCCTCGCTATAATCGATGAAAATAAAAGAAATGCCTATTTCATCTCTTCATGATTGAAATTGTCAGTTAGCCTGAGTTTGTTTTGAGCAATACGTTTTTGTCATGCTCTGGTACATCAGTCAAATCAATCAAATTTGGTTTCATATAGCACCATTTACAGTCAAGATGTCTTCGAGAGACCATTGCAGTGGGAATTTTCCTGAAGGAATAAAAAACAAATCATTTTAGCCAACATGGGAAAATCTGGATGCTTATGGACAATGAAAGGAGCACTGCAGCAAATAATAATTTGATATGCTTTTACTTAACTCTAAAATGGCCGGCATGGGTTTAAAGTCTTAAATACTTCAATGACTTAGTGCTTTAGTACTTATCTTAGTTAAGACATCAGTGATCAGAGTGTCACAAGTAATAAAGTAATTTCATTACCTGTGACACTCAATTATAATTTCAAAAGAAATGTACCAAACCTGAAGGTTCCTAATGCAGAGTGCTATTAAGAATTTACTGTTTAAGTAGACCCATATAGAGCATGCTTTGATTACAGGAATGCAGGGTCTTACATGTGATTTGAGATTACTATAGTAGCAATTTTAAAAATGGGGACCTGCATGTCAAATCATGATTTTTCACTGGAGTGCCCCTTTGTTGTCCTGTTTGACCTTTGAACTCGCAGAGCTGTGTCCTCAGGCAAATGCTTGGCTTGCAGTGTTCACATAAACCTGGTCTGTTTTCTTGAATATTGAAAGCCTCGCTTTGTAGGCCATCCACTGCTATTAATTTCTATGGCCTTTGTGGAAGGAGCCACAGTCTGAAACGGTGATATGGTGTTCACACAATTTTGCCTGTGGTGTAGGAAAAGTGCTCCAGTTTCAGGAGTTTATTTTGTGTTCTCCTCCTTCGCAGTGCCCTCTTTATGTGGTGAACATACAGTTTGCATCCTAACCCAGAGTCAAGTATATCAAACATAACGGTACTACTTTTTATAACATAGATGCCAATAAATACATAACTGTAGTCTTTTAAATACTTTAAGAGAATACCTGGCTTGTTATTTCATGTCTTTGTTTATTTTTATAGCTAATTTTCTCAACATGGTGCATAAATGTCATATACAAAGGAATTGTAGTTTAAAAAACAAAACGTGTGGTGGAGCCTAGATTGGAAAACGGTTGTTGTGCTGAAAATAAAATGAGTTTAATTATATCGTGTAGTGAGAAGTGTCATTTCTTCAATTGTGTTTCGTTTCTACCTTTAGCAATAAAGAGCGAGGTGTGCAGGGAGGGACTTGGGGACTTGGGTCTGACAGCGGGGCGATTGAGAGTGACAGCGTTAGATTGGAAGAGATGTGGGATCCCAGAGGACAAGCTGTCGAGCCGCTCGAAAAGACTTTTGATTGCTCCCCGTCTGCGGGCTTTGCCTTGACCAATTGCAGTAGTGCCGCCTCTGTGTTGTGGTGTGCAAGGGGTGCCCCGTTTCTCTGCGTAAAAACGGCGGAATGCGTGTGTCAGACTGTTTCCAGAGAGCGATCTCTTCGGTGTTTTTTTTGTTCCAACCAATTTACGACCACGCGCACGCGCACATTAACCAAAACAGTTTGGAAACTGATGTGGATAAACGTTTGTTTATTACAACGTATTGTAACGTATGTTATAAAATATAATGAAGTGGACTCGACACAAAGACCTGATTATTATTATTTTTTTGTCCTCGCAGGACAAAAATCAATTATATTCTTCAGGATCACTGTATAATGAACCAGTCGTAGTCTGGTGGTTGACAGGCTTTGACGAGTCAATTAGAGCCGCGACAAACGATTCTAACTCGTTCCTCCACCGCGAGTGTTCTGTGTTTGCCTAAGGTTGTCATCAGTAGGCAGAACATTCCATCCCACTTGTGACTGAATAATTGAAACAAAAAGTAAATTAAGCGCCGACATGACGTTTTCAGGTCAATGGCTCTTTGGAATGGTATGACAGTGGTACAATTATAAGAAGTGTTAACTTATACCTCAAAGCCAAATCTCAACCACATTAGAAATGTATGCATATAGTTTTGTGGAAGCACACATTAAGTCTAGTTGGCTGAATGTGGAGTGAACGAAGCACCGTGTTTCTTCGTGTGGTGTTGTGTGCAGCATTACCTGCACTGAACTTAATGATTACAATTTGGCAGAGATGGGACCAACTCACCCTTATTTTAGTCTTATTTTAGTCTCAAGTTTTTGACATTTTTGATGTTCAAAGTCCCACGTCAATTTTTAGATTTTCGAATGTTTTGATGTTCAAAAGATGTCAATGATGATCCGTTCTTTGGAATAATTTCTGTTCTATTGTTTTTCATAAAACATGTAATCAATCAGGAATTCAAACAACAAGGTTACCATATGTAGTACAGTATAATGCTTATTTATTAATTACACATTTTTCTTTTAAAATTGTATCCATTGAAAAGTACATAATTTACATAACATCAGAGGTTCCACTAGCATTGATTTTAATCTGTCGACACAACGGACAGATATTTAAAACATACGTCATAGTCCAATTAGACAATTAGTTTAAAAAAAACAACTGCCTGTTGTTTTAGTGGTACTAGTAGGCTATCGTTTGATTAATTTATTTCGAACTCGTTTGAACACATTTTCAAACGACGACAACGACCGTTTCTACTACTGGCTCACTCAAGCCAGTGCGAGGCTGCGAGCAGAGATGCACACATGAGCAGCTTCGAATGGAATATTGAACAACTAATTATTCAGTCTTTATGAACAAGTTAGTTCCCTAACGTTTATCAAAAATAGTTGTAGCCTACTGCTTTTCTGTTTTTGTTTGTTTACGTTGGATGAAACTTGCATCAGTGCCAATGGATTGGTAGCAAACGTACAACCCGAACCCCGCCCGCTCGGTGCCCCAGGCTAACTAAACGAACACATCTGCTGTTTTCATGCATTAGCCGTGGGGACATTTCCATGCAAAAGCAAAAAAAATCTATGCTCGCAATGTCAGTGGCAGACTGAACATTTCTCAACAAAAAGTATTTCGAATCATCATGTCTCACGTCAAGACCAGAGTAATGGAGTCGGACTCGAGTCCAAGTCACATGACTGAGTCCACATCTCTGCCATTTAGTGGCAATCGATGCATTTATTTGCTTAGCAATTGTGTGTATCCAGGACAACTTACAAAGCTTACATTTGACCTATTTTCTGCTTAGTTGGATATTTACCAAGCAATACAGGATACAGACTTTGTTCAAGGATACAAAATGAGTTTACAACCTGGGATTTGAACTTGCAATCTACTGGTTCCCCAACCCCTCCACCCCATTTTCAGATTGTGAACACAGAATATGCTAATTTAATGTCCTTCCTTATTTTGCTACTTGATAAAATGGCATTGGAAGCAGTTTGTTAGTTATGTGAGGTGTCCATTCACATATGGCATGAGTGGAATAAGTTGTTTCATTTCAGCTACGTTGTTGGCAGGTGATGCCAATTATTATTTAAAAAATTTAAAAGATCATTATTGTTGAATTAACACATTTAAATTGCTTACTTGGTTGTATTAACAATAAAAATGAGACCCTTTTGTATTTGCAATTATGTTCTGTGACATTTAATTGATAGTCCAGTTCCCAACAAGTGATTAATCTCTTTTGCAAATAAATACCCACTTTTTAAAAAATTGCAAAGGACACATACGATCACTTAAGCTTTATTAAAAATGTTATAATTGGCTCGTTGACACCACCCACGGGATGGCCCATACTAAGTGGGTATTTATTAATGAATGTAAATTAATCTAATACAATCTTTGGCCTGACAAAAACTGATAATTTGCAACGATGTGCTTCAACTACAAAACATTGTCGCCTCTGCCTGTCTGCTCCTAACTTGTGTATAGTAGATATGGCAGACCTGAGTGCTGAGTGCTTTGGTTACAAACATTCAGAGACCCAGATGATCCTGAGATACCTCTCCCCACTAAACATGCTATCTTATTACATTCATTTGTTCTGGGGGGGCGGGGGTCTTTCTCCCCAGTCGAACAGCAAGGCCCCCCTCGATGGACAGAGGCACATTTTAATTGAATCTGCTGTCCTCGCTTCATTTAATTCGTCCCCCATTCTGATTCAGGCGGAATGTAGAATCATCTGTCGGTTTAAAGAAAAATTCAGACTTCTGTTTGCTTTCACCGAGGCGTGGATTACACCGTGGAACAGTTAAGCACCTGCAGCACTTTCCTCCTCCCAGCACGCTCGTGCTCAAATCCCTTGCCTTGCTGGAGGTGGTACAATTCCGCTGTTGTCAAACGCCTGGCTCCAGGTGGTTTCATCCTCTCTCTCCTCCACCTAGGAGTGTCATGTTACACTGATAGAAGTGTTGTGAAACCCTTTCATTGGTGGCAGCTCAGTTGAGGGGCTTTTATGCAGCACGTTATAATGGTTAATCTGGTGCTCCTTGGCATGCGTGTCCAGCTGAGGCACTTGATCCTAGTGCAGTGCTGAACTCCGTGGTCTGGGGCTATTAGGGTAGAGACCACACCCATTTGCATTAGTCAGACTATTCCTAAAATGCGTGAATAAGGAGAAGAACCAATGCCTTTGACTAGCTATGCCTTTTTCCTTCCCAGTGTTGCAGGTATGGTACGCAACTGCCTGCAAAGATGTCTATCTTGAACAGGATTTTAATGCAAGCTAGATAAAGGTATTTCCTATTTTCACCAATACCTTGCAATATCATTAGTATGGAGACTAGGCATATGTCTTTGTAAAATGTAAACAATTAATTACTTAATTAAAAATCAATATCTATAAAAATATATCTATATCTCTCCCCTTACTGGTGTAGTATAAATATGAAATCCGATATCACCAGATACTCTCGCAAACTGCAAAACCCCATTATTCAGATCATAGAAAATATAATTTTTCCATAAGCATTGTTATTTAATTGGATAAAGCTTGCGTTTGTTTGTCACAATGTTACAGCTGTGTTTCCCGGGGACTGATTAAAGGCGGCTTTTCACCATTTCAGTGATCTATTAATCCAAAGAGCTGCAGTGGCAATTCACCCAATAACAATTCAGTTATGGCCATGATAGGAAGGTGTTATATTTAGAGTCCTTTCTTTACATAAAGGCAGAGTATGAACCTTTGAAAGCACACTAAGAGCTTCAAAATAGAGTTCAAGAAAACACTGACCCTGGTCATTTCTCAAATGTATGTATCAATCGATTCGTCTATCAGAAGCCCTAATGCTGGGTCATTTACAAGGCATTTGTGTGCCTACAGCACATCAGAAGTAAGTCTTTCCCATAGCCACAAGCTGAGGTTTTCCTTCACATCCACATTAGTTGACTCATCGTGTACAGTCAGTCCGAGCACTGGCCTCTCAATGCTTTCTTGGATGGCCAAATCAGAGTTATCGAAGTGATGGCAATACCACAGCCAGAAGCCAAGTTTGCGGTTCATTAACTCCACTTCCGCTTCCACTTTTGCTGTGCCAATGTGATCCTTTTTTATATACATAAATAATTTGTTGACAGCCAATTGCCGCCCTCAGTGGCACTCCCGGCCAGAACCGACTCTGGCGCGGCAGGTGGAATCGAACCCCGGTTGCAGTGGCCAGCATCGAACGTTGTAACTACTAGAGTCCAGCGGTCCCCAACCTTTTTTGCACCACGGACCGGTTTCATGCAAGACCATTTTTTCCATGGACCGGGGGGGGGTGGGGTTGCATGGAAAAAAAACTGAGACAAGTGCGGAAAAGAGGCACAGACGGAAGTGGTCATTTTTCAAAATAAAACACCCTGCAGACTGCGATAGTCAATAAAATGGAAATAAAATTAAAATTAAAACGTTTTTATTATTTCTGTGCGGCCCGGTACCGGTGGTTGGGGACCCCTGTACTAGACCACCCAGAAGGCCCCACATTGTCATCTTGGCTGGGTGCTGCCATCTCTGGGGACTCAGGGGCATGGTCCTGGTCAATCCCATCGAACTCGGCCGCTCTGTCCTTCCTCCTTTTCTTATCTCATGTCATTTTGTCCAGGCGACCTCTGGGTGGCCTTCGGATTATTGAATTAGAATTGAATTTGTCCCATTTTCTCAGAAGACATATTAATCGATTATTCATGCGTTAATTGGTTAATTTAATGAGAAATGATTTGATTAATTGTTTTATTGAAGAAGACTAGGCAATTTAATGGTGGCGCAAGCAAAGTGATTCTCAGAATATGTGCAAAGAGCAAAGTGAAGAAAATTTTGATAATACAAAATTATTCAAAATAATACACCTGTTATGGTGAGTTACTATTTAAAGCTATTTGTGCTTTACATTTTTAATACATTTTACATTAATAATAATAACTAATCATAATAATAATAATTATTATTATTAATATTATTATTATTATAAGAATAAGGAGTAAGAGTAATCATAGATATTTAAATAGGAGATACAATTATTTCCCCTCATCTAATAAAATCTGAATTAAAAATCACGGAATAATTTTGGTGTACAATTTAATTTACATGAAATGCTGAAATCTCAAATATTCTCCCTTAACAACCTAACCTAACCTAACCCAAAAACTACATGCGGATCCATGGCCCTGACTTACATATTCAAAATGAATGTCAATCGCGGTTTTTAAAGAGTCCTGAAATAACCGTACAGATATTACGCAGTTATCCCCAATGGTGCGCGCTGCTAGGCGGGCCGCCTTTACCATGCTGCCAGTAGGTGTCGCTCCCCATTGCCTTTTTCTCTTCTATTTCTATCAAGTTCATTTATTACTGTGCTTTGTTTACTATCGCGTATCTGAACTTAAGCAAAAACAAACGTACAATATGCACATTTGCTGTTATCGTTCATTTCCCATTATAGACCACCCGAATGAGATTGTCTGCCCATTTGAAGTTTACATTATATAAATATGATACATTTTCTGGCTATTTTGCAAGTAAGTCGATTTCGCGTTGCATTTGCGATAATAGCCAATGTGGAAATCCATGGACCACAAACCGCACCTTAAAAGCATTGTTATACCGTTTTACAGTTGATATTGTGATAGTTTATTTTTAATGGTAACGTTCCATAATGTCACTGATTAGAAATTAATTGCTCATTAATATGATACATTATCAGTGTTGTATTTGCCCCCGGGCTGTGATGGCCGCCATATTAAAATAATGTAATTGTAACCATTTTCACACTCCGCAACACTGGAGATTCAAATAAGCAAATCTAAGCTACCCTACATTAGTCTTGAAAGTGGTCAGGTCTTTTGTTCCCCAAGTGGAGCCTCTTAAAAAGAGACAGCGAAAGAGGCAGGGGAGGAGAGAGAGAGAGAGAGAGAGAGAGAGAGAGAGAGAGAGAGAGAGAGAGAGAGAGAGGTGGGGGAGAAGGAGAGGGAGAGAACTGTGTGGTTGTGGTAAAGACAGCAACGTGAGCGAATGTTTGCAAGTGGAAAGGAAAGACAGTGACAGAGAGGGAGAAATAAAGGGAGAGCGCGAGATGCTGACAGATTCCTGATAGATGTGCAAAATGGCGCAAGCATGTTCGACCCCCGCGAGCCACCAATTGTTGTAGTTTGGATCATGAAGAGCTAGCTAACTGCTTGCCACATTTTTGCCTCGCTTTGTTTTTCCCAAGCCTCGTATTATTTTAAGTGCTTAAATGGCTACCAGAAAGCGCTGCCGGGTTCCATGCTTACTTGGATTACTCTTGAGTGCTTTAGTCGGTGAGTGTTAATTGATATCACTTATACTGCTGCTGCTACTTAGGTAACACCTCTTTGGAACTGTGCCGTCTTTTGCTCTGGAATTGAGTAACCGGTGCTGTGGGCATGGTCGGGTGTCACGCGTCGCGCTGACCCATTCCACTGACCATGAACTTGGCTTTGTTGCAATGCATGTGACTGGGATTCGTGGAAGGCTTTTATTTTTCAGTGTACATTTTTTTTTGTTCTGCATTTTTATTCTAAATTCTACCAATGTGCGAATGACAATGTGTGTGGCTGCAGCTGTGTGTAAACACAATAGACAGCTTTTTTGTTAGGTATTTGCTGAAGACGCTGTACGCTGTGCAGGAACGAACATTAACTTGCTGACCTGTTTTTTCCACATCGCTTCTGTGTGGCATGCTGTGTCTATATGGTTTAAGGGACAACATGCAGCTTGTTAATATATGTGTGGGTCTAGGATCTACTTGTGCTGCTTCGGTTTATTGTACAGTAGCCATGTGTAGCGGTATGCGTGTTTAATCGTGTTTCTATTTTCATTTCGACACAGTAGGACGCAGTTGTTTCCGACAAGCTTAAAAGCGATCCTTCCCAAGATTCGTACCACATATCTTGTTCAGGGATCTACAATATTTTTGTGCAATGTATATTAACCATGTTATATGTTTGCATTTGTATTTATTGTATCTCACGAAGAGTAGTCTATATAGCCTATCCGATTTGATTTCTTACAATTATGTTCTTAATGCACTATGCTTCTTTGGGGGGTGTTAAATTAACCCCCCAAAGAGCAAGCGTAGCAAATGAAAATCGCTTTTGCGCTTTTAACTTTAGAAGTAAGCACAGTTTGCGAGTTGTTCCAACATATTTCGCGTGTGCAGGGATTAACAACTGTGCCGTTTCGTTAAATATGCTGTATTCACAGTAGTGTGTATTTATATTTAGACTATTGCAAGGGTTATAATGAACAAAGATTCGTGTGTGATTGAACGAGCTAAAAAAAGAAACTACTGGAACGTGCGCGTCAGTTTTCTTGTCGGTCTTGAGCACTGACAGCACAGAATTCGTCTGGATATATTTCCTGAAAATATTGATTTACGAGGTTCCGTAGCCGAGACTATATTTAACATGTAGACTATCTGTCATTTAACACACACGCTTTCGCCATAGAAAGGGCGAGAGTTGGCTAAGATTAGTTTGTTTGATAGCAAAATAGCTGTAAAATAGCTGTATTTGATTATAATCTGTGTCAGCGGAGTTAAACTGACTATTTAGCCAGCACAGACTCGGTGACAAGTTTGGCTAAAACACTTTCTAGGTTATTATACAGTAAACGCATAACGTCAGTAGCCTAATCACAATAATAATAACAATCATAATAATATTCATCATCACAATCATCATTATCACTGTAATCACAATACCGTTTTTAATCACACGTGTTTTCAAGTGTAACTATACCCGTCAATTAAACCCCGGATCCCTTAAAAAACATGAATGTATTCTCTGCCAAAGACAGCGGTGACTAGGATTCTTATTCAATACAAAAAATAATCAGAATTTGTATTGTACACATAAAAAAAAACCGTTACTGTCTCTTTGGGGAGAGAATGTGTTAAAAGATTAAACGTCAAATCTGTCACTTCCCTCTTTAAAATAATAATAATAATACCCTGGGTCCTTTGTTGCGGATGATTGACAGTTTTTGTCTCATTTCTGCCCTCCGTGGCTTTTTGTGCCCTGCAAGGAACCCGAAGTAGCCCACAATATATAATCATACTTAGCATTTACAGAATTCATTTCGGCGTGGAGATTATCATAACATTGTACCGTACTGTAATGGCCAGCACGTGTTTCTTGCGCCCCCTTATGTTTTTTGGGCAATCAACAGCAGGCTAAGTTAATGACTAAGGATCTTGTATTTATTTATTTGTAAGTGGTTTTAAAATAGAATCTTTAATTTTGTCACAAACCTTGCAGCGAATTAAGACATTTCCCAATTTAGCATTGAGGGCATCCAAGGTCTAAACGAATGGAAGTTTCATCGTGCCATAGAGATAGGGGAAGTGAAGTTGGAGCAGGAATGAACTATTCTGAGGTCAGTTTTAGTGGTCACTTAAAAAAATTGTTTATCTTGCCAGAGTATTGTATTCCTGCCAGAGTATTGTATTCCTGGCATTGTTTTATAGTAATAACTTTTATAAAAAATTGTGTGAAACAAAAGTTTGCTGTAACGTAAGGCAGTATGGGACCTCCTAAGACATGGTATGAGTTTATGACATCACATCAAAAGTAGCTCATCAAAATCATTGCTTGGACCGGAAGTTACATTATGCCACAACCTTGTACCCAGGCCAATAAAGATTGGTGTTGAGTTTTCCCTCCTTAGGTTGGCATTTAATTTTTTTGTTTAGTTTTTTTTACTCCAAACTGATTGGCTTTTTGTAAATCAGGGAAATCAGGGAGAAAGATGTGTTTGTGCATATGTTTCCAAGGATGCAATACTAAACCAATCTGACAATACCCTAACATTACAAAAATACATGCATGCAGTTTTTTGGTCAATGGAGGGTAAAGATTGGACTCTTTAAAGGGTCTTTCAACTTTTTCTGTAAAACTTGATTGTGGAAACCCCGGTCTTTCACTGCAGAAGCACCAAGGGTTGAGGGAAGATGAGGAAACTAAGGCTTCTTGCCAGCATAATAGGCTCTTCATGTGTCAACATCCCCTAGTAAAATAAGTCAAACATTATGATTAAACCGATACTGGACCTATTTCTATGTCATTTAATATTTAATGTACTTCGGGGATAGATTGGCTCACATGAGTTTTAATTTCTGCTGGTGTGCATCTGCCAGGCTAACACAATACAATCTCATAATATCTTGGAGTTTTTTGTGTGCAGAAGATGTCTTTTTATAGAGTGAACAGTGCTGATGGGGGTAAGTCCATATAGTAAAGTTCTACGCATACTGTATGTGTATATTATGACATATACTAAAGGTGGCCTGAATACAAAATTTCTTCTCAATTTTTTGGGAAAAAGAAAAGTTGTTCTAGATACTAATTTTCAATAAACCGTGTTTATATCCCAGCCCTCTTAAAAGCCCCAAGTTTATATTCACAGCAATGGAAATGTCCAGTATCATACTGCTCACCCGTGTATCCATTGGGGGAGATTTCAACCTTAAACATCTGATCTGACACTCTTGCAAAAACCGTGGGTGCCCAAAACTGTTACATGAGGCACTTTTTTTTAGCCACATCATTAAAACCAAAGAAGAATAGCATGAGCACGTAAGTGAAAGCGAACATCAATGAACTCTCCTGCAGCAGACCGAGCTTAATGGGCCATATTTAACAGCATCGCTGTGCCTCAGCTCTGCATTCCGAGCTTGCCTGTTGGGCACCGTGGGCTCTGCCAGATGTCAGCCGTAAGCTCAGGCACTCAGCGCTTAAAGAGAGGTTGTCTCCTTCATCCCGTTAGGCCCCTGCGCTCCTGCTGAGGTAATCCTGAACCCTGCGGCGCTCCGGCAATTGGCAGCCCATTCCCCCTTTTTTTTGAGCGAACGTTAAGTGTGGTCTTTCTCGACAACATACCTTGCATCTTACTTGGCCTAGCCGAATGTCCCTTGAAAATATCCACCGAGTGATTGTAGCGATTATTATTGTTGAGTGCTCAAGGTTTCAGCAGGTACTGTAACGGCACACAGAGATTTCAGTTGAGCGTAATGCCTTGTCAGCATTTGTTAGGGATGCTAATAGAGCATTAAGGCTTTTTTCCCCCACATGCCCCGATTGTGCGTTTTGCATGTTTATGTGGGCAGAAATGGTGCTGAGAGATAGATAGATAGATTCTTTATTGTCCTTTACAGGAAATGTGTTGCCACAGAGGTAAAGAAAAGCACAAGCAAAGGCAAACTGCCTGATTTTTGTTCTTCAAGTAAAGTTCCCATACTTCCATGGGACGAGTGGAAGTCGAGGGCATGGCAGCATAAGCCCACTGTTGACACTGCCTCTCGTTGTTGGAGAATGACATCATCCTATCGAGCTGAGATATAGATCAGCGGTCTTCCTCTTCACCCAAGAGCAGTGGCTCTCACTGGCTCTGGCACTGTCCCTGTTCTCTGCAGCCCAAGTCGGCCGCTCTCTTTCCGCCCCCACCTCGAATGCCCCAGCAGGAGTGGGGGTCGCCGCGCTGCCAACAGCGACCCCATCTCAATCGTGACCCATCCTTCATTTTCACATTTTAAACGTGTCAGTCCTCGGTTGTTTCTTTTTCAGTTCGGGCTCTCGAATGCAAAAACATTGACATTCACTCCCTCTATTCCGAGAGGGAAATGTTTGCACAGTGATCAATATCTCTCCCCTGCACAGCTGCAGCTTGCGGAGCTCTGATCCTGTTAGATTACGCCGGCGAGTCAATTATAACGGGAGGAAAAGGCAGTGTTTTATGAAACGCTGTTGCCTCCTCCTGCTTTCGCCTCATAATTCAGCACCTTCCCCCCCACACATCTTTTTGTGTATTTTCCTTATTAACCTTGTAGCTGCTTTTTGACATTAACAACGTGCGTTGAACGCCGGTTGCGCCAAGCTCTTTTCAGAGTTCCTCCCCAATTGATCAAATGAATTTAACGTGGCCCGCGGCTTTTTGCAAAAGCTGCGCCTTAAACGCTTCTCAAATTGGCAGAGGTCAAACAGCATCCAGCGTGCCACTTAAGCTGTAGGATGTAGCTTTTTTATTTGTGCTTCTTCACTCCTGCCATTTACAGTGGTTTCTTTATTTTTTTGTTTCTCTCCAAACAGAAAGCATGACTGACTCGCTGTGCCCGAGGGTTCATCATGTGTTGTTTACGTGCTGCCGCTCTGCGTTAAACAGTAAAAGTGGAGAACACAGAGTGCCTGGAGCGCTCTGGCCAGTGCTGCAGAAGCACGTTTTCCCCTCTGTGAGGTCACAACTGCTACAGCGAGCGTGACACGTCGGATGGTCACACACTGTGGGGGGGCTAGTCGCTTCACTCCTCCTCATCTCCTCCATGAGAACTTGTGTTCATGTCACATGGGTAAAACGCTATGTTGACTTGGGGGACAAACGCTAGAGTGCAGGAGAGAGAGAGAGAGAGAGAGAGAAAAAGTGAGGGAAAAAGGAAAGTGAGAGAGGGTGAAAGAATGGCAGCAAGGACAGGTTTTTGTGTGTGTGTACGTTCTTCAGCAACAAAAATTGTCGGTGCATTCCTGGGCTGCACCTAAAGGGGCGATATTTCGGTTTTGTGGCTGGAATGTTAGTGATGACGCCAGAGGTGCACGCCCCCCTTTTCCAGGTCCCTTCTCTTGACTGAATCCACACCCCATTCCCCCCCCTACCCAACTGACCCTCCCACCCCCCTGTTCCAGCCATATTCTAAGGCTAGAGGCAGCTCCCAGTCCCTACCCGGTTGAAAGCTGATACCCTGAGCCCTGGTTGCAGGAGATAGTCCCCTGAGCTTTCTCTTCTTATCAAAGGCAGCATTGGGCAGGCTTCTTTACCTGACACCAGTTAGCCACTGTTTTCTCCTTTTCTCACTTTTGTTTTCACCGCCAGCCACATGGACTACAGCAATAATTGGGAAGGATTTCTCCTTTGTTGTCACCAGACTCTGCGTCTGTGCCGCGTCTATTAAAAGAGAGCCTTGCCATGCTCCAAGAAAGACATGGCTAGGAAATGTGTGCATTTGGTGGTTTTACTACGGCTAGGTGAAACTTTGGCTGTTTTCTGAGGTCGCCAATAATCGAGATGGAGTGAGAATTGAGAATTGCAAAAAAGACATGCCTCTGCTTTTGAGGTTTCGAGCGAGATCCAAGCCTTTTAGTCATAAATAAACACGTGAGAGGAATGACCATTTTCTCTACTTCCAGTCAAGCACAAGATGAGCTCTCATTAAAAATATGAAATACATGGTTCTGTGTGGCTCAGTAGGTAGAGCATGGCGCTGACAACGCTGAAGTTGTGGGTTCAGTTCCCACTGGGGCCACATATACTGAAAAAAATAAAAATTATGCATTCATTACTGTAAGTCGCTTTGGATAAAAGTGTCTGCTAAATGGCATAAATGGCATATATTACCAAAAAAACACAACGATGAAGGAGAATAAGGAAATAGGAATCCAAAGGTTTCACAGGAGCGGAGAAGGGTTTCAAGCAGGTGAAGAATGCAGAGGTTATCCCAGGGACGATAGACCTTGCTTTCCCTGTAGCCCTGATAATAAACTCAAGTTTTAATCAGAACATACTTGAAATATTTACCCTGGCCTTCTGCAAGAACTCGCTCACTTTTCCACAGCGCTTGAGCATGCCCAGATCCTCTGAAGCCCTGTTTTTATCATCCGTTTATCAGGGGACCTTCTGCCCTTTAAAAGGCCTCACACCCCCCT
Organism: Aldrovandia affinis; assembly: GCA_029706075.1. NCBI lineage: Eukaryota > Metazoa > Chordata > Actinopteri > Notacanthiformes > Halosauridae > Aldrovandia > Aldrovandia affinis. The sequence continues at coordinate 953,477 of JAINUG010000037.1, read as the reverse complement.
CTGAATTCCCCTTTTATCTGCCACGGGACAAAGAGATTTGAAGGTGAAGGCAAGAAACGGTCACATAATCGCTATCGTGTGGCTCATGCCTCTGACCCCTGGCCCCGGCTCTTGTTTAAAGGAGAAAGGAAGAGCATTTTATGTGCATAGATAATACACTGTGTTTATAGTAAGGGGGATATTAAGGTTATTGAAAGGGATCTTTCGCGCGCAAGGGGCGGTGGTCTCGGTCGTTTCCACAGATGCAACTCGCACGATATCACAGCTGATGATGTAGCTTTTAACTCAGTTGCCAGAGACCGTAGCGGTGCTATCGAGATCGTCAGGGATCATGTTATTGATGCTAAAGCGCTGCCCTTAGCAACAGTGAAAATGACCATGCTGACACGGAGAACGAACATGGATAAATTATGATGCGTGTGTGCTGTTTCAGATGTGGAATAACTTTTTCCCCCCCTGTTGTCTTGAGAAAAACCCATACAGAAGTCCTACTGTACAAGTTGGTCTAGCCTTCAGGCAAACTGCATGGAAACGCCCTTGGGGTTGGCTATAAACAGATAAATAATCCATAACCATTTATGTAACTGTAAAAAATGACTGTCATGAGTATGATGTTGTTTATTGTGCCTTGTTGTTTCATTATTTAATAAGGGGAAAGGGTATGGGGCAAGGATAAGTGGGGATCAGAGCACTGAGACCGAGTGATGCCTGGCAATTGTCTGCTTTGCTTTCTGTGCCTTGACAGTAATGTGCTTTGTGTATGTTACAGACTCTGATTGAAAAGTAGACTCTGGTTAAACAATTTTTATTGTGTGAGCTTCTTCATCTATGACATGCATTGATCTGTGCTATTTGTGTGTGTGTGTGTGCGTGCGTGCGTGCGTGTATGTGTGCGTGTATGTGTGTGTGTATGTGTGTATGTGTGTGTGTATGTGTGTGTATGTGTGTGTGCGCGCAGGTGTGAACTCTGGGGCGGAGCTGTCGTTCACACTGGAGCCCAGTGACATCATCGCCGTGCAGGAGCAGCCCCTCATGCTCCACTGTCAGGTGGATGGCATCCCACCAATCACCACGCAGTGGAGGAGGAATGGCCTGCTCCTATTGGAGGACCAGAACTGTGCCATGTTTGCCAATGGCTCACTGCTTATTGGCCAATTCCAGAGGACCAAGCTGGACGGCTCTTCCGACGAGGGAGACTATGAGTGCGTGGCGCAGAACTCGTTCGGGCTGGTGGTGAGCCGAAAAGCCCGCGTGCAGGCCGCAAGTAAGTGTCTCTGTCACCGTCAACACCTCTGAGCTCAGACACGCCTGCCTCTCGTGTTATATTTGTCTTTTGCCTTGTGTGCTGAGGGCAATTATTTGGTGTTATGTTATTGTCAGTGTTGGAAGTCAGTTGTAATATTATTATTATTGTTATTAGTAACAAATAATTTACAAGTTATATTCATTCATTATCGATTACTTATTAATAATGAATTAATTACATATTAATTACATTTCCCCCCCATCAGTATCATGATTTGTATAAATATACTGTATCATGGATTGCATTTATACAGGGCCTTTCATCTCACAGTCACATAGTGCTTTACAGTGAAGGTGGGGATGTGCAATTTTAAACAACTCTTGCATTCATATATTTGAGGAAGATAGTTAAGCCAGCTTCAGTGTCATCATCAATCATTGATTTTAAGTGACCCCACCAGAGAACATCTGCCTTCTCCTACCATGGCGGACATTTCACAGCCTGACCTGAAGAGCTCTAGTTAAATCAGCCTGGTTATTTTCCAAACCATTCCATCTAGCCATTTCCTTTTTCCTCAGGCTGTAATTGCTCTAAGTCACATCCTGCTCCTAGACTCTGAGCTTGATTAGTCGAGTCTTAGACCTCTGACCCGTAGTCCTGAGTTTGGTTAAGCCTACTGCTGGACTCTGCTGGATTAAGAGGCTTTGCGGTGGGAGTCCGATTGGCTGAATAATGCAATGTGGAGACAAGGAAGAGAGGTAATTAGTTTGGGATGAACCAATTGTGAGAAATTGGAGGGGGTGGGGGTGGGGGCATTTAACTAAAGGCTCCAACTTTAGTGTCAGGTTAATTAATTGGTTGGACTTTTTCCATCACCCTTTTGTAATCATGCATGCCTCCATTCTTGCCCCTGTCTAAATCCCCTTCAGAAATGTAATTTACTCAATGGTCTTTCCTACAACTGACCGCTGTAATTCCTCGCATGCTGGGCTCCCTCAGCCTGTTTTTTCCCTTCTTTCAAAGCCGTAATAAGCTCCGGGTGTTGCTGTCGGACCTCTCACCGGCATGCAATGCCAGAATTGCATTTTTCCGCTTAATTTCACTCGCGCTACTCCTGTTTGGCTTTCTGTTTGTTGCCGGGAAGGTTCTGGAAAGATTTTCCGCTGCTGTCAGCTGAGGCCCTGAGGCTCAAACCGGACCTTAATTCCTCTGTGGGTCTTAATTGCATTAACGCAGATGCCTTCCAAGTCAAATCTCAATGTCTGGTCTCACTTTAAATGGCTGCTCACATGCATTTAGCTCTTGTATGGCAACGTTGTAGTTTTAGTATTAACCATGGGAAGTTGATGACTGCACAAACCACAAAGATTAAAAGTGTTAGAGACATTGGAACACCATTGTCTATAAACATGCGCTACCTTAATGTTAACACATTGTTTTGCTCATGCAATGACAAATGACACTATAACATAGATCTGAATAATAATTAACAGGTAACTGATAAAATAAAGGAAACACTTGAGTAAATGTAAATTAAGGGTTCTGGGGGCTCCTTATGGTTTGGGGTGCATTTTCCTGCCATGGTCTAGGTCCACTCAACTCCTTAGAGAACAAGGTCAACCACAATAAATACAAAGTCATTCTGAGTGATCACCTTCATCCTATGGATGGGAGTGAGGATAACATTTCCCCATCCTGATGAGCATGAAAACTCATCTCAGATCCATTTCACTTCCGGATAACAGTGCCCCCCATCTCAAATGATGGAATTATGGAAGAATGATGTTGCATCCTCTGATAGAGTTCCAGACACTTATAGAATCAAGGCACATTGAATGGTTTGATGAGTTTATGTTGATTTTTCCTTTATTTTGGCAATTACCTGTGCATGCTGATACAAAACACAATGTTAGATATGGAATGTAGGCAGAAGTGTAGTGTTGTCATTGAGGAGCTGGACTTGCAACTCAGAGGTTGCAAGTTCAACTGTCATCGCACCCTTGAGCATACTTAACCCAAATGTCCTCAGTGAAATACCCCACTGTACAAATGGACAGCATGTTAATAATGTGGAAATGTTCAAAGCTGTGGAAGTGCCTCTGTATAAGTGAGAGCGCTAAGCAAATAGATAATGTAATAATAATGATAATAATAATAATAATAATGTTCTGCCGCAATCCAGTATGCCATGGAATTTACAGGCGCTGGCCCTCAAAAGCACGGTATCACACAATGAATCATCTTTGCTGATATACTACTGTATGACAGTGCCTGATTGTAACAGTCACTCCACTAAATTTGAATCTACGCGTTGTTTTGGTTGCCCAGCGCAACCTCGCCGGGCGAGACGGGCACTCGGAACCCGCCGAGTCATTTGATCGCTATCCCCCTGGTCGGCCGCGAGGAGTTTATCTACCTTTCCATCAAGGCTGCGAAACGAGAAGTGTCTGCCTTGCCTCTCTCAACATATTTGTCCATCTATCCATATAAATAACCATATCCCTGTCAGGCTGCATGTCAGCCTATTGATTTATCCTGCCGGTCCCCAGAAGACCATAATGAGGGGGGAAAAACACCGCTGCGCCCGGACACCGTGTTCCCTTCCGTGCTCTGGTCCTTGCCACGCAGTTCTGCTTCTGTGGAACCTGTGTTTGTGCATCATGGAGTCACACACATGCTAGTGTATAGTGGTCCTGTGTGGCTCAGTTGGTAGAGCATGGCGTTGGCAACGCTTAGATTGTGGGTTCAATTCCCACTGGGACCACATGTACTGAAAAATGTATGCATCCACTACTGTAAGTCGCTTTGGATAAAAGCGTCTGCTAAATGGCATATATTATATATATATATATATATATATATATATATTATTGAAAAGAAAAATCGAGAATGACAAATGGTTGCTCTCGAAGGGGAAAGGTTGACAGGAGCCTTAATTTATATGTAGTACGCTGGCGTTTATTCACCCTTGTTGATGAATTTAACCATGTGCTGGACAGGGGTTGGGGAGGCGTGGCGGTTTGTGCACAAGTCATGTCCGGGGGTGAGGGCGTGCTAATCCACCAGTGAGTACCTATATTGTTTGAGCTTTCTAATGGTGCTCCGTTATAGAGTTTCACAAGGCAGCTCTGGAGAGCTCAGCACACAGGTTTATTCCTGGCTTATTCCCTGGGCCCTGAAGGAGGAGCCGTGATGGAGGCTCGCGCTGAAACGCAAATGCTGTGCAGAGCCTGCGGATGTGCCTGTGGCCTGATCTCCCTCTCCGGACCCAAGGCCGGGAGTCACGTGTGCTAAAGCGCTCTGGTCAAGCGGACTGCTGACCGCATCCATGTCACCCGGGGCTCTGCTAAACAGGAGTGACCCAAACAGTGTGAGGCCATAAAAATATCTATTTGAATTAGATTTGACAAAGCAGAGATCACCGCCAACGCCGGGCCCAACCCCGGAAAAGCAATCTGGCCCAAGCTCTCAGATCTGTTGTCTGAATCACTGGACACATGTTCGCTATTGATCACACTGCAAAAGAAAGCCATTCATCTTTGTTGATCTCCTGCGTTTGAAAAAACATCCACGTGCTCGCTCGCTCACATGCGCATGCACACGCACACACATGCACTCACATACTTAATGGCCCTGGTGCATCCTACGGAAAAAACCATCTCCACTAGGTTTAATCTTACATATTCTAATAGAAGCACCTTAAGTGTATGTTAACTCAATACGAGCTCAATATTCTTAACGATGAACTAATTGCTCATTTTATTTGGGCTACGTCGTTCCCTCCCCTTTCAATAAGCTTATATCGCGTTCCCCAGAGTCCTTTGAACTCCATTACCAGATTTTTATGTTGAACAATGGAAGCCATTTGTTTTGACAGTCCGGCTAGATACACGTGGATATATTTAGACTCTGCGTAATCAGGACAACAGGCAGCGGAGACCTGAGGGAGGAGAGGCCTGCTATGTGTGTGGACGGCTCTCTCCGCCGTGTTGCTACGGGGGCTCCAGGCTCCGCCGGTCGTGAGATGGCCACGGCTGTACAGTCCATCTCGCCGCCCATGGGAAACGGCCCACTCTGCACACCAGCGCCGGCAGACGCCAGAAACCTTTTAAAATTCTCCCCGGGGAGTCCTTTCCAAAAGGTCAGGCTATAGTTACGTTTTTTAGCACCTTTCAAATTTTGCGTCAGGGGGCAAATCTTTAACGCGCCTCCCCGGATGAGTTATGAATTAACTGCCGAACGGATCGGAAGCGTGCCCCCGTCTCTGTCGGAGAGTTTGGGTGAGAGGGACCCATTGTCTAACCAAGCAGGCCCGCTCGGCGAGGGCCCCGGTGGCGATAATGGCGATAAATCAAGAAACGGCAGAACGGGGAGCGACCACATTAACCATGTTAATGCCGCTCGCATTATGCATCAGGCTACAGTCAGCAGTATCAGATCGTCCTTGATTCTATTAACATTTGAGTTGCTTTTCATTTCAAAAGGGAATGTGCAGATTATCCCAAGCAAATGTTAATAGGAGTAACTTGATCGGTGCGTACATGAAAACACAGTGGCAGCACGCGCACGCACACACACACACACACACACACACACACACACACACTATTTCAGCTGAGAGATTCAGCCTTTTAAAGACTAGGCATGGGCTATTGCCAGCAGAAGATTGTTGAAGGTTTCCGTAGAGCTGCCTGCCAAAGCATGTCCACTTCATCGCACCAATTCCACACTCCACCCATCATCTACAAAATGCCAATTTGGTGCAGTTCATGCTGGGAGAGAATAATTATAATCTCCTGGGATTCCGCATTTGATCACTCAGATGAGAGTAGGTCAGAAGAGGAGGATGGGTAGGAGCGAAGCCATGGGAGAGTAGGGGTTATCGTGGACTGGAGAGACGGCTGAGGGAAACGACGAGAACCAATGAAATTAGTCGAGACCGCCAGGATGATAGCGTTGTTTCGCCAAAATCCTTTTGCATACTTCAAGAGCAGTCTGGATCCTTCACATCTGTTTCTGGTTTCTGCTTGATTTCAGCTTGTAATTATTTCATCCAAATGTTTTGTTCCTGCTTCTTTCGTCAACGCAGTAGAATTGGATCAAAAGTTAATATTTTTGCGATGAACACATGGCAGTGCAGTACATTTACAGTTATAAATTGCAAAGGTTACACGGTAATGTGAAGATAATTTAAGGAGCATAACCATGACACTTGCCTTATCAAGTTCAACCTCACGGTCAGTGCCAGTTGTTTCAATTTAATCTGTGTCTTTTTGCTGGCTTTCTTTCCCAGAGTATAGCTTAGTTGATGACCACCGTGTCGATTACCCCTTCAGTTGATTATCATTTATGTTGCGGATTGTCGGAAGGTCTCGTTCTGCCTCCCGACCTTCAGCCCGAGGGCCTAATGAATCACGCCGCGGCGATCGGAGGCGGGCCTTCGGCGCACATGCGTCCGCCGCTCCTGTGACAGATTGGCAGGAGCAGCACCCTTTGAGATGTCCAGGGTCTGTGCTCCTGTGTGTGTTTTGCTTGCCGATGCTGGGCCCGGCCAATGGATGGCCCAGCCAGATGACAGGGAAGATTGAATCAGGGCGTGACCCCTCCCTTAATGACACGCTCAATTGTTTCTGGAGACAGCAGGATAGCATGCCTTCTGGGATGGAATGGCCAGTTGTTGTTTTTTTTTTTTTTTTTTTGCTTTAAAAATAGGAATCCAGCAGAAAATAGGAATGGTGGGCATGTGCATTTTGTTCCAGGTATTCTTACTAGGTCTTGCTTGTGCCCTTCCATGAAAGACGGGTCACTTATACTAAGCATAACTTCGCAAGACATTCATAATGCGTAACAGCTTTGTGAGTGTGCTATTACAACTTTATAAAGCAGTTATAAGCATATGTCCTTCGTGACAGCTGACATAGGGACATAGCGATGCTGTGACAGTGATGGTTGAATTTTTCACCCAGCATGTACTGTGACACTTTGCCAACCGTCTTAAAGTGGTTTATGGGTTTACAAATCCTTTATATGTCATGCTCATGAAAGTGACACAGGTATATGGATATCGAAGGCCATATGAAGTTACAGCTATTAAAAAGTGTAACTGAAAATAGTGTCTCCGCAATGCCGAGTCTGTGTCGGCAGAGGCTTCAATGTTTGTTTGCCTCACACACTGCTGTGATTTTCCACAGAGCGTTAGTTAAACCGTGGTTTATGGCCTTATAATAGCACTTAAAGAATTGCTGCTTGAGAGAGAGTTTGAGCTAAAAATCATTACGCATCACAGGGCTCCTGTAAAGGCACCTTGAGTGTCATAAATGCATGAAACATAGCCATATTTCCTTTTCAAGAGCGGTCTGTCGGCTTCTGTTTTTCACCTCCGGCTCCCTCTCTTCTACTTTTCTGTCATCTCTTTCCTGCGAAATAGCCTCCATCAGACGTGCCCTGCCCGCTTCCTGGCAGAGGAGTCAGTGACCCGCATTTCGGCGCAAAAACTGTTTTAACCTCCTCTCATCTCCGTGTGGGAGGCATGTACAGAACCGTGTGCAGTGAGGAAGGAGTGAACGGTTGCCCTTTCGAGGGGGGGGTGAGGTCTCTCTCTACACCTCCTTGTCTCTGTATATTTGAACTGGAAATTGGAAGACCAGAGTGATTTCCTAAGACCTCTCCCCTCTTTCCGGAGCTGGCTGCTGGGACGGGGGTTGAGGGTGCCGTGCCGAATGGAGACAATGGCTTAAAGGGAGGCGATTTCTCAATTTGGCCCGAACTGTGGGGACAAGACCCACAGATACAGGGGGTAAAATATTAGGGTTTTAGTGGTACGCTCCTCGTGAGACTGAATGCTCTTAGGCTGTGGTTACTTGTTGGGCTTGTAACCTGAAATTTCACTCCCCGCGCCGGACAGTGCCTAAATCAATCAATCAATCAAATTTTATTTATATAGCACATTTAAACATGACGCTCGTCAACCAAAGTGCTTTACAATACAGGTAGCCTAAGAGTAAAAATAAACAGAAATTAAACAACCAACAGACATACAAAGGAACAGAACAACACGTCAAAACAAACAAGGCAGGAGTCAGTGTGAGTCGGGGAACGCTAAGGAATACAAGTGAGTTTTGAGCTTAGATTTAAAGGACTCGATGGAGGGGGCAAATCTGATGGACATGGGGATGCTGTTCCAGACCTAACCTACCTATGCAAAACCCGTAAGCTGTGTAAACCCGGCCCTGGATCAAGGCTGCTTCCGAGCGTCTGATAAATATCATATCAATGAATGAGAAGTGGCTGCATCTCTGCGGGTTTGAGCGCGCGGTGCTTTTGCTGAGCGCGTGCGTTTGAGGGGCGTTGGCTCCTGACTGAGTGCGGAGCGGCTGCCTGGCTGTGCTGCTCAGAGTGTGCTCGCTGGGGGATAGGTGGATGGATGGGTGTTCTAGGTAGATGGATGGGCATATTGGGTGGGGGGCAGCTCTTGTAATCTGGGCCTGTGCAACGCCACTCATCCGTCATGGTAATGCAGGCCGGAGGAAGCAACACTCACACTCGACTACTACTGCTGCTCCAATCCACGACATCGGAAGCTGGAGGAGCCCGAAATGATGGCCTGGTGGTTTGATTCCACCTGTTTAATTCGTCCTGTAATTAAAATGGCTGCTGTGCGACTGAAGGGTGCCTGTTGCCACAGTGGGCCGCGGCCTACTGTAACACTGTACACACAGGGAGATCGGTCTAATCGCCGACCTCAAGCCAGGGCATTTAGCATACGAGTGCGTCTCCCACAATTACAGCAGGCTTTCATGCTTTCATGTCCAGCCAATGGAGGGGCATTTTGAAAGGGGGAAAAAGGGGGGAGAGGGGGGGGGTCTTTTTATTCCCTTAAGTGAGGTGAAATATAGATCCTCTTTCAACCCTGTAAAGATCAAAGGTTTCTTTTTTTGTGTTATGTATTTGTTAGCATCGGTGCTCGTGGTCAATTTGTACTCTGTGGTAATTTGTGCTTATTACAGGCCCCCTACAGCACGGCGCTGACAGCCGGGCCACCATGTAAAGGGTGCTGAATTAGTGAAGGCTCTTTACAGACCCCCTCGGATAAAGAAATCCCCTTCGCTCATAAATTGCCGTTCTTATTTGCTTGTCCGCCGTTTCTGTGAGCTCGCGGCTGGGAACCGACACTGCGCGGAGACCCTGTCGGCCGTCTCAATCGCCGGCCGGTCCAGGAAACACTCATTTTTGTAAATGTTATCACTTTGATGGCCCCCCCCTCACCCCCCCTCACCCATCCCATCCCCCTCTCCCTCTCTCTCTCCTCTCTCTCTCTCTCTCTCTCTCTCTCTCTCTCTCTCTCTCTCTCTCTCTCTCTCTCTCCTTCTCATTCTAGCTCGCCCTCCTTTTCCCCCTCAGAGTTCCTCATTAGCTTGGACTCAGGAAGCTTTTTATCCTCTCAGTGAATTACGCGAGCTGCACGGTGGACCGAGCCGGCCATTTACCAACGGTCCGGCCCTCATTCCTGTGTAGGCCCGTCTCCAAGCAACCAAGCACAATGGCCCCCCACACAAAATAGCTTTAATGATCAGTGGAAAGGACAGGCTTTTCCCCCCTTTCTTAGCCATTAATTGGAAAGAGTTTAGGCTTTGTTAAGTTAGTATTTATTTTCTTTTTTTCCCGCCTTCCATTCAACACGTAAGACCGTCATTGACCCCGGGGATCCGAGTTTTGGAGATCAGGGACGACTGTAGCATATTAACGATGTATTTTTTTTTATTACGCACTTCTGGATATTATTTTTTTAATTAACTTGGTGACTTACACATTTCCTGCCCAGTTGAAAAAGTCGCACAGCAATTAGACAAGAGTTTAATCTGGAGTCCCAGGGAGCTGTCAGAGATGAAAGGGCTGAAAGGCAGGGGGTTTGAGCTGAAGTCCCATAGTTAAAGATTTCTAGAGAGAGCTGTCACACTTCCCTCCCAAGGTCAGCTGAGCGTGTTTGCCTTTCCACTCTACCTTCCCTTGTTTTCATTGAGTTGATGTAAAAATACGAAGACGTGTTCCGTGCGTGTGTAACCCAAGAAATCGACCCGTTTAGCTTTAGCTGCCTGTTTGTAGCTAGCACTGTGCACTATGGGGTTGGGGGGGCATGTTGACATAATTGTTAAATGCTTGCGAGTTGCCAGGGTTGGTGCGTTGTGGTGGGTGTGGTCCTGGAGGGGTGCGGACATTCCTCGCACCGAGCTCAGGGTACGTCCCCACCCCCCCCCTCTGGCCCCTGGCCTCATGAGCGGGTCCTCGCTGAATCACATGCCTGTCCACCTCTCTCTGGCCTCCTTTGTCTGCCCTGAGAACCTCCACCCCCTAACCGACCCCCCCCCCCGCCACCCCCCCAGTTCATTACTGAGCTTTGAAGTCGTGCTTCACACTTTCCACTGTCACTGAGCTCAATGACTGAAACTCGCAGAGCAGGAGACCGAGACAATAGATTAGGAATACATTGAGGGGCCTCCCGGGATGGGTGTCTGGCTGAAGTGCTAGCCCTCGGTGCAGTGACGTGCCCCCGGAATCGCATCCTGACTGCACCAGTGGCCTGTAGTCCCGCACCCCGGCGCACGATAGCATTGCCCAGGGAGGGAGGGTTTCTGTCGGTAGGGCTTTTCGCCCCTCATCTTGCAGAATACTCTGGTCAATGTGGTGCCTGCCTGCCTGTGCCAGCTGCGCATGAGGTACAGTCCTGCGACACATCGACTGCGTAGCTCGGCTGATGGACTGCAGGGTGATAACATTCCTGGTTTAAAATGCGCTGTTGGTTAGAGTACGCCCTGGTTAAGTCCTGGTTCACAGATTCGACCAAATCCCTGTTAATCGTTAAGCATCGCTCAAAGGTAAATGAATCTACCTTGCTTCAAAAAAACTTTTTACACTCCGTTTCTTCCTGTTTTTTGCCAATCGGATTCACAAACGGCTTTGGAATGCTGCTTCCGAATAGAGAAAACTAACCCAGGACTGCTGTGGGAAAGATCATGACATTCACCTCGTTAAAATCCAGCCAACCCACCTACATGTTTTGTGCAGAAAACCTGTGTAGGTCCTTTTGTGCATTATGCCACGGGATAGTCACGGGACCTTTTCTCTGATTTGAGAATCCTGTCCTTAGGTAGCCTCTGATTGTATGTTCACAACAAGAGCTTGTGTCATCCTTCAGCCGTTTGAGAGATTCCCCATTTGTCGGTGTCCAGTTAAGCCTGGGCTTCCTTTGAAAGTAGACCGTGGCTCCTGCACACAGTCCTGTATCTTACACTAACAAGGAAAGACAATAGCGCAACTTAGCAGAGGTTGTGCTCTCCTAATAGAGTGAGACCCTGTCTGTATCTCTCTCGTGGCAGTCTCTCCTACCCCACTGTAAAACCGGTGTGCTGTATTTCCAAAGTGTACGACCCAGGACGAAAGAGTTATTCTCAAATCTCTGTTTTTCATGTTTATAACACAGAGAAAATATCCGGCGTCCGCATTAAAGAGGTGTTTTGCGGAGGGGTGTGATGTAAGAGCGTGCCTTTTAGGTATCGCTTCGTTGGCTGTCTCCGGACCGGTTTGTGTTCCTCCGAGAGGGAGCCATTGATTCGTAGAGAAAGGCATCGTGATTGTTTCCGTCCACAGGTGGGCTGCGGCTAATAATGTGGCTTTTACCAAAGCCCCGTCTCCCTTTCAGCTTGGTATGGATCACAGCGATGCTCTCTGATTTGTTTACCGTACACATCTCTTGATTTCCTCCAGTCTCTCTCCCGACTCTCTCGTTCCATCTCTCGCCCCCTGCCCCCCCCCCCCGCCCCCCCCCCCCTCCCTCCCTCGCGAGCACGCGCTCTTACGCCCGCTCTGCTTCCCCTTTGTTCTGCGAAACGATGGCGGCCGTTCGGCTGTTTCTTGTTTGCGAAAGGGGAGCGTACGTTTCCTCCGCTCCCTGTGGCCGGCACGCTTCTCTCTCTCTCTCTCTCTCTCTCTCTCTCTCTCTCTCACTCTCTCTCACTCTCTTCCTCCGCGTGACGGATTGTCAGGTGTAATTAAATTGCGCTCTCGTCGAACGTTTCCGTAATGCAATGCTGTGCCCCGCGGCCAGGAGCTGTGGAGCACAACGCGAGCCTGTCATTGTTTGGGCTGGCTGTCAGTCTTTTCAGCTGGATTTACATCAGGCATTTGCATTAAATATCATCCTATGTAATCAGGAAATACGTTGGCTCTTTTCCTTTACCACCGCGTAAGGGCATTACACGTTAATACGTGTTTTCGTTCCTTTTGAAGATCGATGACCATGCAATGAGGAGTTAAGAGTAACATTTTTAATAGGAGACGTTTTATAAATGTAATTGTTTTCGACTGGATCGTACTTTCATCTGACACAAGGTGGTATTAGCACTGTCCTATCTGTGCCCCTTTTTCTACTCTACTCTCCACGTGCGTCATATTCACAAGAATAACACGATGTGTTGATCGTGTACCTCGATGCCTTTACTCGCGTGTGCCGCGCAGCGTGGAAACCCTAGAAACGTACGTGGTCGCCTTTCCTGGAAGAGAGCAGTTACTGGAAAGTGGGCGCACCATCAGAGCCTCCCCTCCTATTAAAAACGATAGAATCATTTGTATCGATTATGCAGCAGCTTCTGTAGGTTGAAGGTTGCCCAAGGGGGACACGGCTCTATAGATTTCCACGTTTTTTCCCCCAAAGGTAATAAATCGCAGGCCTCGTAGGCTCTGGATTCATACACGCCTCCCGTCTTTGGGCTTGCTTCCGTTCACTGTGCATTTGACACCAGCTCGTAATACAGTGGCAGCGTGGATTGGTTTTCAGGGGGAACTTTCAGCTGATAGAGGTTCTGTGGAGGTTTCTGGTGCAAGTTCTGGACAGCACATTGCTGTGAGGTATTAACCTAAATCACCAGTTTCATTACTTCAGGCCCAGCTATATGAATGGACGATGTGTAAACCTTTTCATATTACATACAAGGTTGTCTGTTAAATATAATTATTGACATTATTGATTTGCCTGGTGGACACCCTTCCCTTATCTAGGGCAACATTTTTTCCCCCCATTTATACACTGAGATGTTTATTTATGCAAATGCAGAAAAGTGCAGACGCTGCAATGTCTCACCTGGGAGCCGAGCCTGCAACCTCTTTGGTTATAAGCTCAGTCCCTTAACCACTAGGCCACAGTAATGGCCCTTACTATGTCATGTCTAGTAATCTAGTGTAAAAATAGCCAGGTCTTTCCATGAGGAGGCCTTGTAAGGCCTTTTGTGACAGCTTAAGGGGAGGCTTGGGTCCCGGTCCGGCAGGGGCATGTTTTCGTTGGGGGTGGGACTGCAGATCCTCAGGTGCACCGAGCTCCTCCACCCTTCTTCCGGAACCCCCTTCCTTCTGGCGTTACTCCACGTTTCCCACTCATGCGCCACTCAATTCAGGAAAAGCCCTCTTGTTGAAGTGGAACCTTGTGGAATGTTGCCTGGAACTACTCCATAGAATATATATATTTTTTTTTTTCTCTCTTCTTCTTCTCCCTCCTCTCCAGTCGTAGAGGGACGGAGAGAAACTCTGGCCACTCTCGGAGCAATTACTAGATCCAATAACATTTACATTTAACATTTTAAGCATTTAGCAGACGCTCTTATCCAGAGCGACTTACCAGATGCGCATTAATACATGGTATGATCAATCATTGTTCGCGCAAGAGATCAGTGCAGTAATACAGCGATAGACATTGTTGTAGGCATCTGCATACCATGCCTGTCACACCGGGAAGGAAAAGGTTAGTAAATGATTATTCTTTTATTTTGGGGAAATCTTAAACAAGCATACATACACAAAAAGCAGTAATAAACATGTAGGCAGTGGTGACAACAATTGGCTAGATGTACAGAATTCATTGGTCTGAAAAGGTGGGTCTTGAGTCTCCTGCGGAAGATCGCTTATCGTTATCGGAAGACCAATAAGGTCCCATAGCGGTTCTAAACCGTAACCCTGTGCCAGTGGAGCGGGACCCGTACACACTCTCACAGAGTGGATCCAGCCCCAGTGACTAGGAAACACAGCACGGCGTTTACCCAAGCACGAATCCGATCAGTCAAAGGCCCACTTCACATGCACGGTGATCCGCAGCGTTCATGCGTCGCTCTCGTTTAACCTCTCCGAGGGACAGACGCGGGTGCTAATTTATTCCAGGCATCCTCGGGATACGGCCGTGCCGTTTGCAGGGTGCAATCCGTTTTGTTTCTCTTCCACGTGTGAATGGAAAGTTGGCAACGGCCCAAGGAAAGGGTTCCCCCCTCTTTTTTTTTTTTTTTTGCAGGGCCGAGCAATTAGACAACGCACACCCGGGCACGTCGTCCTCTTTGGTGCCATTCACGGGGGGCGGAAGGAAAAAGGCCCCCTCCCTCCGCCAGAGAGGACGGTGCTGTTGTGACAAGGTCGTGGCCAAAACATGGCCGACTCGGTAACGTCTGGAGGGGTCTCCCGTGGCCGCCTGCCAGGGATGTAAATAGGTGCGGCTTCCGAGCCTCGGCATCCATTCAGCGAGGATGGAGTGGAGACAGCTGCGTGGCAAACAGGAGACGGGCTCGATGCTTGATTCTTTGGGGGTGATGTTTTCTCTTCCTGTTCCTCTCTCTCTCTTCTCTCTCTCTCTCTCGCTTTCACCCACCCCTCTCTGTCATCCTAACATCCTCGGTGCCTGAGGTGGGGATTGGAATGTGGGTGAATGGGGGGGGGGGAGGGGAGGGACATAGCTGTCACTCAAGTTGCAGATCACAGCCTATTGGAGTGGCTGTAAAATGGTTCATTGTTTATAAATCGCAGGTTCAGCTTAGAGGCACTCTCGTTATTTAAAAATGAATATATATTTCTTACCATTTTTCTCCACTGTGTAAATGTCCACGTTGGTTTATTCCTATGCAGTGATTACTGGCATGTAGGATATTAAGATTATTTTGTTATTTTATGAAAACTAAAAGAAAGGAGAACTAAAACATTGCACCTGTATAGAAGCAGTGTCCACGAACAGTCACCTTATTGCTGAACAACACCTTGTGTGAAATATGGGGTTTTTGCACTCAGCTGGGGGTTCGTGGGTTAATATGAATGTTCAGCATCCCCAAACAGCAGCAGTTGTTTGGGTGGAGTCAGTGTTATCTAACAGGTTGTGGAAGGCACCGGGTGCAAGGGGTGGGGAAGCAGTATTTTATTAATTAGCTCTGCCTTGGTCCAGATGTCCCATGACTACCCTGGCCTCTGTCAGACAAAGAATGAAAAGGGGACCTAGACTGCCCCCAGCCCCCACCCCTCCCTGGCTCATCTGGGGAATTCCTGAGTAATAGAGGTCGGAGGTCACAAGGAGACGGGGCAGAGGGGGAGTGGAAGGCGGGATAGAGGCACGACAGTGTTTCAGTTGTCAGGGTGTGCAGCCTGGAGCAACCTCTGATTGCTGTTTGTGTCCTGCCTCGTATTTTTGTACAGATTGTGCTCTGTATCTTATATCGGCGTCTACTCTGGCCCCTGCCTGTTCAGAGAGGCACGTGTTCATGGTCTCATTTCCCCCCATAATGCCTTGGAAAAGTGAGCCGGAAAAGAGTTGTTTGTGCTCAGCCTGTTCGACACCTCCGGACAAATCAAATCAAATCAAATGTATCTGTATTGCGCTTTTCACAAATGCATTGTCACAAAACGCTTAACAAAAGGGAACCCAAGCCTAGACCCCCCCAAAAGCAAGCCTAAGTCGATAGTCCCTTAATAGGGAGAAATCTTGTGAGGAACCAGACTCTTCTGGCCGGCACAGGGTGTATCATGGTCAGTCCAAAGGTGATTCAGGACAGTGGTGTGGGTTCGACTGCAGGCACCAGGCAGTTTTTTTAAGCGTGCGTTGGCGCTTGTAGAGTACCCGGCCCTGTGGCATGGCGGTTCAGTTGGGCCCTCGCCCAACCCTCTGTGACGTTCCCCCGTGATTCACGCCCTCACCTTCACTCCGCCAGCACGCTTGGCCACATTTAACAGTGCCTTTATAACCGAATGCCACAGTAAAACCGAAACGCTTTCATGGGGCAGCACCGTCAACCAATAAAAGCTCCCCCTTCCTGTCTCTGTCCCTGTTGTCCTCCCGTTTTTGGCTTTTTTAAAAAACATTTTGAGGCCTGAGAAGATGTGGGCGATGTTGTGGAGATGTAGGAGGAGAAGGAGATGTAGAGATGAGAAGTTCTGAGATGAAGACAGCGTGTGTTTGGGCCAAGGCCTCTCATTCATGGCCTCTGTGCTCGTTGATAGTGAACCCCCATGTGTTTACCCCATCTCAGCTCCAGGGTGCTGCATGCAGGGCACAAGCAATGCTCACGGAGGGCACAGGCAATGCCAGGCCCGCTCATTCGCTTGCCTTGCCCCCCGCTGTGCGAGAACGGGGACAAAGCCCTGCTAATTTGACGGACAGCAGACCGCTATAATCTGACAGAGGACCCAGTCAAACCCCCACCACCACCACCACCACCACCCATCCCAGCCCCCTTCCCTCTTTGTTTGAGGCACCCCAAAGTGCGGGTGTGATTGAATTGTGGAGAAGTCTCTCTTGAGTGGCTGGGAACAAGGGGAGATGCTGTTTTAGACAGAGCAGGATGCCTTTGTCAGGATGACCAGGACGTTGTTCTCCCCCTGACTGACTGACGTGCTGGGGGTGGTGGGGGCCTTTTGTCAGTTGTCACCCTCTGCTTTCTGTGTGGTTTTTTTGGCGTTTCAATCATCACCCCCACCCTCGCTTTCTGTCTCTCTGTGTTTACTCAGATGGTGGTGTCAGAGGTCAGGGGGGTGGGGGTGGGGGTGGGGGTTGGGGGTTGGGGGGGGGGGAGGGGAGGGGGTCGGCCAGGAAACGGTAACCTCTGTGAGTGCACTGGGGCAGAATACCCCGCCCCCCTGTCCGATCTCCTCCACCATCACCCGTCCTCCTCCTCTTTGTCCCCCGCTCTCCCTTCCCCACCCCTGCCCATCCCCCCTCTCCCCTTCTCCCATGGCCTCAGGACAGTGACTGTGACCTTGGCCCTGACGGATAACCCCAAACTTGGCGTTGACGAACCCACACCTCCACCTGACCCCCCCCCAACCTCCTCCCCAAAACACAGCCAGCGCCCGGAATCGTGAAAAACGCGGTCGCCGAACAAACACACGCTCGCACGAGGAAAAAAACATTGATTTGTCATGCTGTCAGCAGAGATCTGTTTCAACGGTTTAATGTTTCTCCGAGCTGCTGGCTGAATGGTTTGACTGTGTGACTAAATCGTGCACAGCGCCCCTTTTCATGTACCAATGGGTTTGATCCTCAGTGTCTGCGCTGAGTTTTCTCACTCTTGCCTGAAAACAGAAGGCCATGGTGACGCTCACAAACGTGATAGAACTGCATTCGATTTGACGCTGATAGGCAGATGCATTCTTTTTTTGTTATGTATTTACATGTCAGACGGTCCTTTGTCTATGGCTGAACTATAGAGCTATGGAGTACAAACAGCGGTGTAATAACAGAGTGTACTCCTTAGCTGTTTATGCATTAGTCAGTTTTTATTATGCATGCAGTCCTTCCTTTGCTTGCTCATTCTGAACGGAAGATATGCAAAAAGCGATTCATGACATTTAGGAGGCTGACATTCTGCCAGGCATGCAGATGACAGATAAAAGGGAAGCGGGAGGAAAATCAGGAGGAGAGATGGGAGGACGTTTATTATTTGTGTGACTGGCATGGCATCTCTGCCACCTGGGGGTAATGCACCTGAATTAGACGGGGTTAAAAGCCATTCAAATTTTCATACTAGGAGCCGGGTTGCCTGGGGCAGAAATGGAATTCCACTGGAACCAATTAGACGAAGTTGCTGGGCTGGAATGCAGGCAGGGGGATTGTGGGAGCCATGCACCAGCCCCCCATGTATGGTCCTCTCCCCTCTGCCTTGTTCCAGGGGCCGTTTTAGGGCACTGGGGGGGCCGCCTGTGGACAGGAGGGGCGCGAGGATATTGATCCCTTCCTTGTCAGGGAATGAATTCATTATCTACGAGTTAATTAATTCATGCTCATTGATACTTCGTATTCATACTGAGAACAGCAACAAAGCACAGGTGGCAAACCAAATGTACTATCATCAAATGACGATCCACAAGTTGAATTTGAGATTGCACATCTTGCACGCGACGGTCTTGTATTAATACTAGCCTATGTGTAAAAAAACTAAAAACAATTCTGAACATAAGAAAATAGAGAGGGAGAGGAAGAGGAAAAAAAAAAAAAAAAAAAAAGTGAGAGAGAGATAGAGAGAGCGCTGGCATCATATCAGTGTTTGTATGGCCCCAGCATTCGTGCTCTTAAATGGCCCCTTCGCGAGGCCGTTTGATAAATGTTTGATAAAGTGAAACCGCCTGCAGGCTTTGCGGGAATGCGTGCGTCTGAGCGCTCCGCTCCGCCACCCCTTTGTGAAGGGATGAGCGCTTTCATACAACGAAAATGCGATTGAACCTCGCGCCGCTCGTTGCAGCCAAGGGCATCGCTGGAACCGACATTCCAACCGATGGGAACATTCCGGAGCACAACAGCGGCTGATCGCTGAGGCCCTGGGCCCTCTTTCTGCGCAGGCGAGCTCTCGAGACGGCGCGGCCGGCTGTTTGAGGGCCACCGATAGGGCCCTCGTACTCTGAGAGCCTTGGAGCCTGGGCGGCCCGGCTATATCCGCGGCCTGCCGCGCTGAAGCCCCGGGCCCCGGCGGTGAGGACTGCGCTCATGTTAAATACGGAGTAAAGGGGCAACGGGGAGCCCGTCGGACACGGTGTGGAGAGTATCGCAGGGCCGCTTTTATAGACGCTGTAAAAATCCATACCTAGTCATGTGGTCTGGGCGAACAGATAGAGAGGACTTATAAATGTTCCTCCCGGTTTCTCTTAAATGTCACAGGTCAGGCTGCATCCCCACACTCGTCATATAAAGAATTTATACCCGGTGTCATGCGGGGAGCCTCTGGCACACTGACGCGAGTGTGTTATGAGCAGGGGCAGTCAGCGCAGGGTAAAGCAGACGATTCCGTCCTGACATTTTTTTTTCGCATTCTGCAGAAAAAAGTGGGGGTATTCAGGGTGGGGGTGGTGGGTGAGGGGCGGGGGTGGGGATGGGGGCACGCATCACTGTCGGCCGTAATCGCCGGCTCACTTTTCCGAGGCATTATGGGGGAAATGAGACTATTGTTGCGGGAGGGGGTCGTTATCGTCTCCCACTGTTGCGTAGCCAGTAATTGTCCAGTTTATTCTGAAAGCCGTTTATAACCCTGGGCGAGAGACGTGTCCTGGGTCAGCTCGGGCCTGGAGGACAGCAGATGACAGCGCGCTGCAGAAGGCAGAATTTACTGCAAGTGTACCCCCCCCCCCCCACCCCCCAGCGCTTCGTGACCAGCATTCAGATCGTGTGACAGCAATGCTTCCAACACCCCTGATTTCACCATCTCCAAAGGGAGGGGGGAAACACATTCAGCCGGATCCTGATATATATACAGTATAAATATATACAGTATGCCAAGGGCCAGGGGAATTGCATGTGTTTGCTTATGCTTATGCATTTCTGGTCTCATAATTCAAGCAATAAGTGTTTGTTTAGCATGCTTAGAGTGTACGGAGAGTGTCTTGTGGAAAAGGCAGTGATTTTGGTTTGATGGGAGTTGGGTCAGAACCTGGTGGATTGCCGCTATGGTGTTGATCTACAAACGGCCACTCCGAACTGGAGAGGTCGTCATAGAACACGGAAACATTATTAGAGAGGATGCTAATTGTAGTTAATCCAGGTAAATCCAGGATTCTGTGACGCACTGAGAGATGTAACTGATCCTTTTTTCGTTCCTCTGCCAGGTTTCTTGCCCGTGCTGTTTCAGGTGTATCACAGCTTACAGTAACGGCTGCTCGTTCTGAAGTATGAAATAAATGTGACTGTATTGTAAGATTATATTGCATGTGTTTGTTTTTAAACCATTGTCCTAATTTACCACAAGTTAGAGTGTGACCTATGCTCATCATGTTACTAGAATTTGAATCTGTGTGAGGACACAGGGTTTGAGAGGAAGTCAGTTTGGTCTGAGGTTGTTATAGTGACAGATACGTTTGGTGGGGGTGAGTTTTTTGCTTGCTT
The DNA here is from genome assembly GCA_029706075.1 of Aldrovandia affinis. NCBI lineage: Eukaryota > Metazoa > Chordata > Actinopteri > Notacanthiformes > Halosauridae > Aldrovandia > Aldrovandia affinis. The sequence goes on along the minus strand of JAINUG010000037.1, from coordinate 933,072 downwards.
GTTGTTTTTCCAATTTTCGGCCCTTTTGCGTGAATTCTGTGCTTCCTGCTGGGAGTGATTCTGAGGCCTAGACCTCATACTGTGTGTGTGTGTGTGTGTGTGTGTGTGTGTGTGTGTGTTATATGTGTGTGTTATGTGTGCATGTTCCTGTGTTTCCATGTGCATGTGCATGTGCGTGCATGCGTGCCTGTGTGTGCTTGCTTTTGTGTGTGTGTGTGCGCTTCTGCTTCTGTCTGTGTGCATACATATATGTGTGTGTGTGTGTGTGTGTGTGTGTGTGTGTGTGTGTGAGAGGGGTGGAGAGAGGTGGAGGACGGAGCAGGAGGTGGTGTGTATTAGCATTAATTCATATGGATTAGTTAGGTTAGAGGGGACAGGGGTGCTGATCTGTAGAGGCGATGATTTCCCTGGTGACAAAACTCAGCTGGTGGCTGGGAGGCGTGGCGAGGGGAAAAAAAAAAAAAAAAAAAAAGAATGGCCGACCCAAGTGACAAATGTACTGTGAGGACCCGATACAGAGGTCTGGACACCGCCATGGCGACTGTCTCCCTTAGAAACCGGGGAACGGGACACGGCCCCTTAGTTAAGCACACAAAAGCCCCTGAGACGTCTCCTCCACACACTCCACTCATCCTCTGTTTGAACTGACTCGTTTTCTCGGGAGTTCAGACACGGCTGTTATCTCGGGCCCAGTGTGGATCTGATTTACTTTATTATGTATTGCCCCCCCTCCCAGAAGACTCATGCATTTATTATTATGATTGTTTCCCCTCTATCGGGGGCAGCGCTTCGCTGGGACGTGCTGTGTGCAGTTTGCCGCTCGCGCTCGAGGTTCCTAGAAGACGGAGGGTTTTGTTGAAATATTAACAGGCCCCCGTCGTCGCCCTCTCTCCCTCTCTCCGTTTGCCTCGTTCCCTCATGGCTGCTGTAATTGGGTCTCTGGTAATTGAGCCTCGTGTCTGCTGGTGTGAGATGCGGAAGCGTGGCATCTGGGCCTTCGCTGTTGTTCCATATGCCCAAATCCCAAACGTGGGGGCCGCCTCGTCTGCCTTAAAAACCGCAGGCACTCCGGGGGAGAGCGCTTTTCACCGGAAGATTGCGGGAGATAGTGTCATCCGCGGCAGCGTTGGTTCTCTTCCTCCCCTCGCCCTGCTCTCTCCCTCTCTCCGCCCTCTTCCTCTGCCTCTCTTCCCTCCCTCTCCCTCTCCCTCTCCATCTTCGGCGACTGCGTCCCCGCTCGCCACACACACACGTGATGGCACAGTTTTGCCCCAGATTGTGATTAATGGCCGCAATTCAGGCTGAAAAATTCCCTTGAGTAGGTGCCAGTTGGCTCGCGCTCATAACGGGGGGAGAGGAAACCTATTACCGCTGTCTGCCACGCCGCGGAGGGATGGAAGGGCGTGTGCGCATGAGCGCGTGTGTGCGCGTCTGCACGCATGCGCGTGTGGGTACCTCTGCGCAGGGGCGTGTGTGTGTGTGTGTGTGTGTGTGCGTGTGCATGCGCGTGTGTGTGTGTGTGTGTGTGTGTGTGCGTGTGCGTGTGCGTGTGCGTGTGTGTGTGTGTGTGTGTGTGCACGCTCCACGTGGCCGTACAGGTGGACGCTCGTGTGTCTGAGATTGAGCGAAAGTTAGACGCGCAGCACACACTGTACGGATACTATAAACTGTAATGCGATACCGCATTACCGCGATACTGTTTAGAACACTGAACACTGGGCACATGAACCCACGCTGTAATTACATATCAGCCACAGCTATTTAGCTTGGTAATGGCACATTTGCAGATGCCATTCATGGATGTGTCGGACATGGGCTTAGCGCAGTCATTGATTGCCTCTTCAGCTTGATGCGTGTTGAATACGTTCTTTTGTTTGTTTGGTACATGCGCTTTGTAGAAAAGGATACTGGCCATTTGTAAGCGTAGTAAAGTTTGACGTGGAGACGGGCTGTTCGCACTGGATCCTTGTGACATTGTTTACAGCCCGTGGGCGCCATGGATTAGCTGGAATTATGTTTTTCCATTCCAGATGTTAATCAAGCAGGATGCGGTGGCTTTTCCCTGGCAACATGGCTGCCAGCCCACCAGCATGCGTGTGTACTTGTGTGTGCTGCCAGTGTGCCGATTGCGTAGGGGACCCGGCTGGGTTGGCGCGCTGCCTGTGCCAGGCTGTTGTGGCGGAGCAGGGAATCCAGCGAGCTGTGGAAAGGGAAGGGGTTGGGGACTGGCATAGCTGGCAAGGCAAAATAGCAGTGATTCAAGGTGCCAGACAGCGCTCCTTAACAACAGCACTCAGGATGCCTGGCGGGACGTGGAGCGATGTGTGTGTTGTTGTTGTGTGTCTGGGGAGCTGAGAGCTGGCATGAGAAGAAGGGTGGGCTGAGAGGACACAGGAAAGAGTGAGGGCCGAGGGTGGACCTAGAGCTAAAAAGAGCAACTGCCCACCTCACTCTCTCTCTCTCTCTTTCACTCTCTTTCACTTTCTCTCTCACTCTCTCTTTCACTCTCTCTCTGGGTCTCTCTCTCTCTCTCTCTCTCTCTCTCTCTCTCTCTCTCTCTTTCACTCTCTCTCTTTCTCTCTCTCTCTCTCTCTCTCTCTCTGTCTCGCTGTCTCTTTCACTCTCTCTTCCTTTCTGGCTCTCTCTTTCTCTCTCCCTCCCAATTCAATTAAATTCAATTGAAATCAGAATTTCAGAATGCCTTATTGGCAAACCAGTAAATATTGCCAAAGCATAGAAATTGACAGGACGACAAACAGTAATAACTGTCAATGGAGAGGAGAAAAATATACACATTTCTTCTTTTTTTCCTCTCTCTCAATCTCTCTCTCTCTCTCTCTTGTTCCCTCTCTCTTTCTCTCTCATTCACGCGCACACACTCGGTGGGTCTGTCTCATGCTCCCAGTCTCTTAAATGTCATGAGGAAGGTGTTAATATGGATGAAATGTTCAATCAGTGCCAGGGAGAGAATGAATGTAACGCTTTGTGTAGCGGGGAGTGGATGGGAGGCACGTGAGAGCAGTGCTTTGAAACTGACACGACTACGCGGTACATCTCCGTCCGTCACCTGGGGGTCCGTTCATTTCCTTTTGTAAAATGTATTGCCCTGGGTTTCGTTTGAGAGTCCCATTTAGACGAGTCTCCACATCGACGTTTCAGAGTTATTTCGTCTCCAGTGTGGCAGTCGTATCTCCTGTTGGTCCAGTCAGAGCCCAGTCTCCCTCTGAAGCAGGTGGGCTGTGCGGACAGATGGCACAGGGAATGGTAATGGCCCAGTGTGTGTATCGTCTTCGTCATCATTAAAGCGAAAGGGTGCAAACCCCCCCCCCCCCCCGGCCGTGACAATGACACACGGCTTCTGTCCACGGCGGCCCTGCCGTCAATCATGTGGGGTCCCTGGGCTGGGGTGTCAAACGGCGCCTTTGTGTTTCTGTTTCTGTCTGTGTGTGCCTGTGCATGTGTGTGTGTGTGCTTGCGTGTATGCGTGTATGTGTGTGTGTGCTGGTGTGCGTGCTTGTGTTCATGTGTGTGTGTTCTTGTGCTCATGTGCATGTGTGCGCATGCGTTTGTGGATGTGTGTATGCACGCGTGTGTGTGTGTGTGTGTGTGCGTGGTGTGTGTGTTTGTTTGTGTGTGTGTGCGTGCGTGTGCGTGTGTGTGTGCTTGTTTGTGTGTATGTGTGTGTGTGTGTGTGTGTGCACGCACGCGCGTGTGTGTGCGCGCGTGTGTGTGTGTGTGCGTGTGTGTGCGTGTGTGTGTGCGTGTGTGTGCGTGTGTGTGTGTGTGTGCGTGTGTGCGTGCGTGTGTGCGTGTGTGTGTGTGTGTGTGTGTGTGTGTGTGTGTGTGTGTGTGTGTGTGTGTTGGCAGTGTGATTTAAGTTGCCACGTTCAGGTCTAAAATGCCCGTTGCTCCTTTAAGTGCACTGGAGCGTAGTGGGGGCGTATTGAGAATGGACACAGAACTGCCAGATGTGGGGCCATCCGTCAACCCCCTCTCCTATTCATGGTCACTCTCAGTCTCTCTCTCTCCCCCCTCTCCCTCTCCCTCTTTCTTTATCTATTCCATTCAAATTAGCTTTATTGGCATAACAATGAACAGGATTGTGTTGCTAGCCACAGTATTTTAAAATACAAAATGACAAGCCACATGTTCTGGGAAAAAATAAAATATATATATATTACCGACCCTTATTTGTGCATATCCCTTCCCTTAATCTACTAAAAATTAACACATAAATACATGATCTCTTTCTTTTGGTTCAATCTCAGAGCCTTGGTCAAGTTCACGACTACTGCAGTCATTGAGCGCTGCTGGACCTGCAGGCTGTGAGCTTTTCTTTGAGGGACATTTTAGGATTGTTTGGGTTTTTTTGTCCGATGGTGTTCTACTTCTGTGGCATTTCGAGACGCGAAACAATGAACTTCAGACAACAAGCGCAGAACAAATAAAGATTTACCGCCGGGTGCATGAGAATGGATTTGAGCAGTTGCTCCCTAATGGGGCGGAAGAAATTGCCCTTTGCCTTGGGAGATTTGTGTTGCCAAATGTCCGGCCACTTTGTTATTCAAAACAGCGGGTTTGTCGCTTGCACAATTCACGCGTCCCATTTCTGGTTTGACCCACAAAGTGAGAAACCGCTCTCCATCTGAATTTCAATGGTAATTTCGCCCAGACGTCTTTAGCATTTTCAATATTTCAAATTCCATAGAAGAATGAGAAGGAAAATGGCACTTCTTTTTAAAAGGTTACCCTTTGTTGAATCAGGCATTTCTCAGTGGAGGGGTGAGTGAGATATAGCGCCTATTTGTGTGAACATGAGTTCACCTACTGAAAGGAGAATGAGGGGGGGAAAGAAATAATAATTGAGATTCTAAAGCGGCCAGTTGTATCAAATGCTTTTGGTGAAATAATTAGGTATTTGGCCCAGGGCAACTGGATAATAACAGTCTATATGGTTTCTCCACCAACAATCAGTATTTGAAATGATTTCCCGGCTGTGAGACGAGATAGAGAATTGGGAAATCTATTTTAGGGTACATTAGTTATGCCACTCTGAAGTCCTCTGTATAAATGAGTCCCCTCATTGAGGTACATCATTGCACTGTAGAGTGAAGGAGAGAAAAATATAGTTATCGTAACAATGATAATAATTACGTTCAGATTGCTTGGAGGGAGCAGAGATTGGCGGCAGGATTTTAGGAGATGCACATATAGAATAAGTGCATCCACCCACACACACACACACACACACATACATCAGTCATGCACACACCAACAGACACATCAATCATCCAACCACACACACACAGATACACACATCTATCATGCACACACACACATCACACATCCACCCACACACACACATATGCACACATCCACTCACACACACGCATCATACATCCACCCCACACACACACACACACACACACAGATACACACATCAATCATGCACACACACACATCACACATAGGCACACATCCACTCATGCACACACATCACACATCCGCCCACACACACACACATACAGTACATACACACACACATACACATATGCACACATCCACTCACACACACATATGCACACATCCACTCATGCACATGCATCATACATCCGCCCACACACACACACACACACACACATACACATCAATCATCCACCACACACACAAACTGACTATTTTCTCTATGGATAGACTAAAATACAAGAACTCTGGGGACAAAGATGTGACTGCAGTGCTAATTGGTCCACGATGTCCGATTTATGTGTTGAGTGACATGACACTGTGAGGAGTTAATCGTTTTTACAGAACGGTGCGATGAGAGAGCTCAAAAGGAGACATGGCCTGAATTCTGTCTTCTGCTCTCCTACCTCTCCTTCCTGCTCTCTTTCCACCCTCTCTACCTTTCCCTCGCCCTCCCTCTCTGTTTCACATTCTCTCTCTTTCTCACTCTCTGTCACCTTTTCTCTCTTTTCCTATCTTCCTCGGTTCACTCTCTCTATCTCTCTATATCTATAACTTTTTCTCTCTCCTGCTCTCGCTTCCTCCCTTCTCAGTTCAGTTCAGTTCAGTTGGCTTTACTGGCACGACAAGATGACTCATATTACTGAAGCGCACATTTACAGTTCCAGATATAACACATCGACACATTTACATGTTCAGACATAAGGCGCAGGATTCCTCTCTCCTTCCAACTCTCTCTCCTTCCCTCTCGCTCTCTCTGTCTCTCCCTCTCTCCTTCCATCTCTCTCTCTCTCTCTCTCTATCTGTCTCTTGCTCCATCTCTCCTATCTAATTCTCTCTACTTCCCTCTTGCTCTCTGTCTCTCTTTTTCCTCTCTCCTTCCACCTCTCTCTCTCTCTCCTTCCCTCTCTCTCTCTGTCTCTCGCTCCCTCATCTATTTATTTATCTCTCTCCCTCCCTCTTGCTCTCTCTTTCTTTCTCCCTCTCGCCTTCCACCTCTCTCCCCTCCCTCTCTCCCCTTCTCTCCTTCCATTTCTCTCTCTATCTGTCCCTCTCTCCTTCCCTCTATCTCTCTCTGTCTCCCACTCCCTCTGTCCTATCTATTTATTCCCTCTTGCTCTCTCTCCCTTTCTCCCTCTCTCCTTCTCCCTCTCTCAGCTTCCCTCTCTCTGTCTCTCTCTTTCTCTCTCTCTCCCTCTCTCTCTCTCTCCTTCCCTTTCTCTCTCTCCTCTCTCTCTCTCCTTCCCTCTTGCTCTCTCTCCCTTTCTCCCTTCTCCCTTCTACCTTTCTCAGCTTCCCTCTCTCTCTCTCCCTCTCTCTCCTTCCCTCTCTCTCTCTCTCCTTCTCTCTCTCTCTCCTTCTCCCTCTCTCTGTCTCTCTCTCTCTTTCTCCCTCTCTCTCTCTTCCCTCTCCCTCTCTCTCTCTATCTCTCTCTCTCCCTCTCTCTCTCCCTCTCCTCTCTCTCTCCTTCTCTCTCCCCTCTCTCCTTCTACCTCTCTCTGTCTCCCTCTCTCTCCCTCTCCTCTCTCTCTCTCTCTCTCTCTTCTCTCTCTCTCTCTCTCTCTCTCAGTTCGTGTCTCTGGGGAGTGCGAGCGTCGCTCGTGAATGAGAGGAGGCGCTCTCCAGCTCTAATGATCGTCCCTCGTGGACCCCTGCGCACCTTGCCCGCGCTGCCGCCGCGTTCTGCCGGCTCTCCGCATGAAACACTGCGAGATAAAAAATTAAAAAACCTGGAAGAGCCCATTAACTCCACAGAGCCGCCCCCCTCCCCGCGGCCCTGACACCGCTCCCGAGACGGGGAGAGGGAGGGAGCCGTTTGAAATGACGCGTGGAGGCGACCGCTGGTCGTCAAGGCTGGATCGCGGAGCGAGCGATCACAGAGCAAATCCTTTAATGAGGGGGCGGCTGGAAGATGGGAATCAGGTTGTCCAAGGGTTCTGCTGTTCTGAAGGCCTCCAGCTCCGGTTTTATCAGATAAGCAGGGGAGGGGATTTGCGATGTTGCGCTGCGGACGATAATCCAGATCCGGCCCCGCACCCCGTGCGACCGCGATGGCGATAGAGGAAGCGCGCGTTTGCGGTGGGACGTAACCGACCGTGTTATCAAACGCAAACACGGATGCAGCTGGAGACAGTTTCGCCCTCTGCGCTTTAGGTCCCTGTGGTCTGAATACGCCAGTCACTTTAATGGAAGTTATTCCCTGGTTCAGGGGTTGAGGCTTTCACCTGCTGCGAGAACGCATTCCTACGCGACCATTTATCAACCAATTTAGCGTTTGATCCGCGCAGCGAGGTCCGGCTTTGAAGCCCCGGCACGAAGTTCAGCGCACAGATCCCTTCTCCTCCTGCCTTCGGACGGCGCGGTGAGGTTTTTGTTTTTGATGCGCTTTGAAGCCGAGGCGGGGGGATGAGCAACTCATGTAACGCAAAACAAATGAGGCTTTAATTGAATGGAGCCCGCGGTCTAGTTCCCAAGAGCCCTCTCCCGCCGATGGCCGCGGACTGCTGAGGCAGCGTTAAGTCTCGCTCCGCCCAACGGCATTCTGGGAACCCTCGGACGCTGGAAAAGGAACCGGCTTCCCTTGGATGTCGGGTTACCGCGAGTCCCGCGGAGTTTCCCAAATAATTACTGTCCCTTTCTGAAGTGCCCTAATGAGGCTCTTTGGTAGCCAATCATTAAGACAAACAAAAGGCCCTCTCTTATGTTATTATTCCGAAGCATCGAGGTTTGCGTTCGTTGTCTGGCGCCTCTTTGCTCGCAAACACTTACCGATGCATTTTTAAGGGGATCAAAATATCAACAATGACAGCCGCAACAAAAAAGAGCCCTGCTAATTAATTTCAAATGGAGCGCGACCTCACCCCCCCCCACCCCAACACCCGCCCCCGTTCTCTGCTCTCTCACCGCCCTCCCCTCTCTCGCACCCATTGGCTCCTCCCTACCCTGCCTTTCCTCCGCAGTCATTTAAATAATCTTGCCTTTTTTTTCGCGCTGCTTTTATTTGTAATTAAGCACGGCGCACTGACGCCAGTGCGAGCACTTCTATTGAGCGGGCGCCGAGCGCCACCGCTCCTCTCGGGCCCAGGGAGGGGGGAATGGAACAGAGACCCTGATGTCTTTGTTCTGGGGTGAAGAGGGCAGAGGTCGGGGTCGGGGGGGGGGGATGTCGCGTCTAGCTTCACCACAACAGGAAGATGGCTTAATGAGTGACAGGGATTCCCACCAACCCCCCTCCTGCTCCTCTTCATCAAAAAAAAACAACTGCTTTTATGTTTGTCCACTAATTACCTCCCTATCCCCCCCCTTGCCCCAGTACACACAGACCACCGCCAGATTTGCTGTTTACAATATAAATCACATAAGAGGCTTTTCGTAGGCCTCTCCTCTCCTTTGAACCAAGTGCAGCCACAGTAACGTGTTAATTAGCTCTGGATCCCATGAGCTCCTGCTGCATCCCGCATCCCTCAACTTTTTGTTGTTTGTGTTCATCCCCGCCCCCCTCCCGCTCAACACACTGACATTGTGCAGAAGAAACAATTAGAACAGACACTGAGCACCTCTCTCTCTCTCTCCCTCCCTCTCTCTCTCTCTCCGTCACCCTCAAATTGCAATGCCAGATTTTTCCAGTCACTGCGTCGTTCTCTGTCTGTTGGGGAGAGTGCAGACTGACTCGCTCCTCTGATGATTCTCCCTCCCGGCACTGCAGGCACTTGGCCAGAGGAGGCGCTGTTGGGCATTGAGTCGGGGGCGTGTGCCACAAGCTGAAACCCTCCCTTCCTAAGGCCACTTGTCCAGGACTCCCAGCCTCAGTCAGTACTGCCATGGTCAGGACTGGGTTCTGGACCATGGAGCACATCACTGCGCTGAGAACAGGCTCTTCAGCTGGACCCAGGGGGGCCCCATAGGAGCGCTCTTCCCACTGCGCGCCTCCCAAGCCCGTCGATCCTGTGGGAGACGCGTTTAGTCTGTTTTTCTTTGCGTGACCCTGTGTCCTTGTGGCCAGAGGCATGCTGGGAGAGAGGAGGCAGGCAGGTTTGACATCACCTGACTGGGGGCCTGGGCCACTGTTGGTGTAGCGAACGTAACGTCCTCAGCGCTGGGCCAGCAGAGCGCCCGATAGGGATGGGGATAGAGAGGCGATGGCGTGTCCGAGGCTTACGCGAGCGTGATCAGCTGGAGACGAAGTACCGTACGGACCGATCGCACGCCAGGGCAAGCCGAATGTGTGGCTTAAACGACGAGAAGGAACAAAAGCTGACGCATGTGCATGGGAAAGCTGTCCCCTCTCGGCCCGTAAAGCGGGCCCTACCCCAGAGCCCCGCCGTGGGACCCGCGCAGCGGCGGCGCTGAAACAGCATCGCACGCGCATTATTTACGCCCGTCGTTTCCATTATGCACGCTTTACGGCGAGCGCAGGAGTTATCTCCTGATGGGAGGCGATGTGCGGAGGGTGATGTCACAGCTCCGTGGGGGACGGGGGGGGGGGGCTGGAATTATAATAAAGAGAAAAGCAGGGGCTGCTGTGCGGAGCCTCGTAACTCCGTGCGCGGGCAATGCCCACTGCGCCCCCACCGCCGGCGTCATTAACTCTGTCATCTCGATGAATCAGAGGCGCTGAAGGACGTCTAATGACCCCCATCCCCTATAGAGGGAGCGTATATCAGCCGTGCGCCCCCAAGTACCTGTTCACACGTGTGAAAATTGTTATTTCGCCGTCCGTATACTTGTCACCTGGGCTCGCTGCGCGCACACAGTGTTTTAAATCACTTCGAAGCCTCCGCTTGGTTTTTCACGCATCAATTACCTTCTTTTGAACGTAATCTGCAGATTACATTAGATATGCAGGAAATTTTGTGTTGATTTATTTGTGTTTATTCCCTTTCCTGTTACGCGCCAGTGTTCATTCTCTGGTTAAGAGTTGCGCTGTGCGCGCATTCTGCTGGTGCATGATCACATGGGCCGGATATAAATGAAGTTTTTCTCACTTTGCAGCTTATTTACCATTCTGTCAGGTGTTAATGATCCTTTACCAAGTGCGCTGGAAGCACCTGTAACAGGTGTGAATGTACTCTGTCAGTATCTTTGTGTGAGTGTGCATCTGTGTGTTTGTGTGCGCGTATGTGTGTGTGTGCGTGCGTGTGTGTGTGTGTGTGTTTGTGTTTGTGTTTGTATTTGTGTGTGTTTTGTGTTTGTGTTTGTGTGTGTGTGTGTGTGTGTGTGTGCGTGTGTATGTTTGTGAGGGCGTGTGTGTGTGTGTGTGTGTGTGTGTGTGTGTGTGTGTGTGTGTGTGTGTGTGTGTGTGTGTGTGTGTGTGTTTGTGTGTGTGTGTGTGTGTGTGTGTGTGTGCATATGTTTTGTGAGGGCGTGTGTGTGTGCGCGTATGTTTGTGAGGGCGTGTGTGTGTGCGCGTATGTTTGTGAGGGTGTGTGTGTGTGTGTGTGTGTGTGTGTTTGTGTGTGTGTGTGTGTGTGTGTGCGCGTATGTTTATGAGGGCGTTAGGTTTGGGGAGTCATAGAGGTGTGGGGTGCAGGGCGTGGGCCACTGTGCTGTTCATGTTTAATGCATGAGACCTAATAGCGGGGGCCCCATCTTGGCTGCCGTGTCAATGGAAGTGGGGTGGGAGGAGCTGGGGGTGGGGGCTGTGTTGAGTAATGAAGGTGGCGAGACGCAAGATGGATGCATGCGGATTTGATTGGGACAGATGTAAGATGAACAGTGTTTAGGAGGTGGCCTTTATTCCGTCTCCCTCAGCTTGCGTACTCCCCCGAGGGCATGTGGTGGACCCCCGCCGTGCGCTCAGAGGCTCCGCTGGATTACGCCGCTCTCTTTTGTGCCCCCCCTTCCCGTGCGTCCGCCAGAGAGCCGGACGGTCCGGGCGGGTTTCGGACGCACAGTTAGGGGAGAAAGGTGCACGCGACACGCTAACCCCCCGTTTCCTGCCCTCCCCTCCGGTATGTCCCTGCCCTCCGGTACGTCCTCCGTTTCCCTGGATACGAGATGGTCTCCCTGTCTGAAATGACCCGTGGCGGGTGAGGCCGCGGCTAATTGCGTGAGAAAGGTAGTAGGGCCTGACCGCGCGGGGCTGACACTCGATAATAATTGTCTCTCCTAATGATGTGCCACAGAAAGATGAGGAGAGGTTTCCGAACATCGGGAGGGGCCGTCTCTTGCACAGAGAGCCGGTGGCAGCCTACAGGGGCCCGGTAACGTGGAGCTCTCCTGCTCAGGCTGGTGCGCGGTTCCCCCGTAACGTGACACCTCTGTGTGCCTCTCACTCTGTCATACTTAGCGGATATGTGGGATTTCCACCAGCGTCTGTATTTTTTTTTTTTGACGTCGTAACAGCCACAGATCTGCGGTTTGCGCACTTTTTTTCCGTCCAGTAGGGCAGAGTTTGTAATGAGGGCTGTTTAAACTTTAATCCGAGGCGCCGGTCTCTTCGCGTTTTACGGGCCCTGTTCTGAGCCCGGTCGCGACGGGCGGCCGTACATTTCTCATTAAGACCAAACGAGCCGGGCCGCGGTCGAACAATATCGATACGCGGCCCCGGCCGACATCTTTCAGCACTTTATTTGTTCTTACGTCGACGCCTTTCCAGCGGGAAGGATCAATGAGGTATCCGTCCCTCCCTCTTCACAATCTGACTTTGAGGAGGGCTTCTTTTTTTTCTTCTTTTTTCCCTACTCCTTGTTCTGAGATTCTTTCAAAGAAAACAAGTGAATTCAATGGCTCGGGATGTATCCACAAGCTCTTAAAGGACGTTTGTGTGTGTGTATGTCTGTGTGTGTGTGTGTAGTTGTTGCGCCGGTTCAGCTTAAATTAATGTGTCAGTTGGACAAGAATGGAGGTGAACAACAAGGAGGGGGTTTATCCCTCTTGTTATGCAGAAGGCGTTTAGATAAGTCCAAGTTAATTACGTCTGACATTTAAAGAAGTGCACTTGTCTTGAAGATGTTGGGAAAGCTGTGAAAAGACAGGCCTTCCACTACTTTGTTGTTGAGTTTGTGCTTTGAGCCCATCCCCCCCTCCCAGCCTCCCCTTCCCCCAACATCGGGAGATTCTTGCTTGCTTCTTTTTGATTCTGAAGCGTAGTTTATGCTTTTTAAATGTAAAAAAAATACATACTTGGTTTTCTTTTCCTTTGAAAGATCACGTTGCCTTCAGTATATAGATTGCTACAATGCATACATATGCTAAGAGTATTTCTATACTCGAGTTCTATGACAAAATGTTAGCCATTGCATCTCTGTTTGTACCTCTATTGTACCCGGTTTGTACTAAAGTTTGCTATTGTTCCAAACAATGGAAAATAAACCTTTATTGTGCTCCGTGTAGCTTTGTAATCAGCATCAAGATTTTTTAGACCTAACATCAAAACAGACGTTTCAGCTTTCTTTATATGATCCCCCCCACACACGCACACACACACACACACACAAACATACTTTTTCACTCTGACCCCTTATGTCTAACACTCACTCACTCACTCACTCACTCACTCACTCACACACACACACACACACACACACACACACACACACACACACACACACACCTACCCCCTCACACACACACACACACACACACATGCACGCACACACACAAATACACACACACCTACTCTCTCACACACACACACATGCACGCACACACACAAATACACACACTTCTCTCTCTCTCTCTCCCCACTCTCTCTCTCTCTCTCTCTCTCTCTCTCTCTCTCTCTCTCTCTCTCTCTCTCTCTCTCTCTCTCTCTCTCTCTCTCTCACGCACACACACACACACACACACACACACACACATATACAGGGACACACAGACACAAACACACATTCATATGTGCCCTGACAGACTCGGAACGAAGGGATGGTTGAAGGGTCAGAGAGAGAATGACTTGAACCTGTGAGTGCCTTAGTGTCAACCTCAGTACAGCCCTCTCCTTCTCCCCCACAGTCCTCCCCTGCTTCATAATCACAGAGAAGCAGAAAACAAGCAGTACCTACTGACCTCAGTTCACTCTGCTCTGAAAACGGGCTGCAGAGAGAGTGATTGAGCATTCTTTCTGGATCACAAATGTAGGGCAGTGGCTTCCAATATTTTTTATTGCATTCCGTTACGCAACACTATGTTATGTGTGCGCGCAGGTGTATGTGTACGCGTGTGCACGTGTGTGTGTGTGTGTGTGTGTGTGTGTGTGTGTGTGTGCATGTGTGTGTGTGTGGCCACAAGAAGGTTCCCTAATTTGGAGTTTGTAACAGGTCGAGCTCAGACTAACAGATATCCTGGAGGAGCAGTAATGAGACACTGGTTCCCCACACAGTGAGGGCTGACATGCAGATAATTGTTTAATTACAGAGCTGTCAGATATGGGCTTTGCACTGTCGTTGATCTGCTATTTCTCAGCTCGTTTGCAAAAAAAGATTTCTGCTGATATAACAATCTGACTTTTCTGACTCATAGCAGATGGGCTATAACAGATAGGATTTGTTTCTTTCTGCAAGAGCTGCTCACAGAGAAAGTGATTTTCCCATGCTGTAGATAGCCCCCGTGTTTCGTACAGCAGCTCAGCTCAATCTATGAACTTTATTTTGGCCTTTTTTGTAAGTATCTTAGCAATGTGGACTCCCAGTCAGTCAGGTAGTGACATGTTGCAGAGCGTCGACCTTGCGCCTGTAGGGGGCAGCATTCTCGCATGGCGAGCGCTTGCAGTAGAGATGCACCGATTGCGATTTTCTTGGCCGATTCCGATTTCCAATTTTTGATTAGTCTGACCTGCCGATTAGTCTGACCTCCTAAAAACAATAATTGACAACTTACACAAACATTTTTGTAACTTTGCTTTAATAGAAAATTAAGATTGACAATTCTGAGGTAGGTCAGAAGCATGAGGTAGGTCTCACTAAAACACATGTCAAAATAAAAAAAAGTGTTCCAGGTTACTGGACAGAGCTTTTCTTTTTTGTGCAAATTAAATTCAATGATGAATAAAAGAGAATCCAACAACAGTGGCATGTAGCCTTTAAGTAATAAATAAAAAGAAACAAGAGTAGTTTAAATTTACTGACATGGTGACAGACCATTAGTCCGGAATATTTTTTAAAACACTAACGTTATATTCTGATGACAGATGACACAAGCCCTTTTTCCATTAAATAATTATATGGCTTCAACTTGATGTGCATCAGAAAGTTATTGCGACAATGCTAATGGAAAACAGGTTAGTTCGAACCTATGATGCGCTAGACTAATTTGTTTGCTAGAGGTGGATTAGAGTAGATCCCAATTCTATATAGTGCAATGGAAAACACTTGTAGCGATATAAGGGCGGATGTTTCAGTTGCGGAGCTTGTCAAAGGCATTGAAACAAGCCGCTCTTCAGCAGAATTTCGTTATTTGCGTGAGTCAGGTAGCCTAACGACTACGACTTTAACTAGCTTCAAAGCCTAGATAAAAATGTTTCAAACTAGGAGTAATTGGAAAAGAGGCGATGCTGCTGTTTCTGAGTTTGTTTGATAGTGGAAACGCACAGCTGGCACCTTCATGCACAACACAGTTAATACACCATTTGTGGTTTAGCTAGAAATCGTTAGATGAATTTATCATTAGGTCTAATAAGTTCGATTTGTATGAGTGAATAGCACTGTTTCATAACGTCACTCATTAGCGAACATAATGATTTCAGTGCAATTCAGTGCTTCAGCAGGGCATTATTACGTCAGGTTTATGCACTATATGTTCTATTAATGGAAAATGGTTCAGAGGAACCGAACTAGCGCAACGGGGTTAATTGTTAATTAACCCGGTACCTCGGGTACTGTAGAAAAACGAGTAGCGTCACATTTTCAGAATTTGGGCATCGACTTGGTACCTGGGTGATGACTTTTCAAGTGTCTGATTAGGTTGGTCGTTCCGAACGCTTTTCGAGGTTGTTCCTCCGCCGCTTATTTTCGATTGACATGTATGACAAACTGCAAGCTTTAAGTCGTCTTCACTGACTGTGAAAACGCCCATACTAAGGACATGTTGAGGCGTTTTCAGCGCTGCGCTCATCTGATCTGTTTGCATTGGCTCACGGGTGCGCGCACGTCACGTGAAAAAGAGGGGGCGAGGAGCCAACCGGCGCACAGAATCGGCTATGTGGAGTGATCGGGATCAAGTCACCGATTGAGGCCGATCAGCTGAAAATCGGCCATTTCCGGTCAGAGGCCGATCGATCGGTGCATCTCTACTTGCGAGTCAAGCGGAAGCCCTCTTATGGTCTTATAATAAGGGTAATTAGTGGTGGTGATGATGCGTGACGTGCCCTCTCCATCTCTCCCCTTTCCCCCAGCGATGGCGGAGTTCCACGTGCAGCCCCAGTCCGTGCGGGCGGAGGAGGCGGGCGTGTGTCGCGTCCAGTGCCAGATCCACGGCCTGCCAGAGCCGGTCATCAGCTGGGAGAAGGACGCGCGGGAGGTGGACACAGAGGACGAGAGGTGCTGTCCCCTCCGAAACCCTCGCTCTGTCACAGCTGCAGTATTGGGATCATCCAGCCCAAATCTGTGTGTTTTATGTGAAGGGACTATCTGCAACCCAGTCCAACCCTCACTCTGAAAGGCAAATAAATTGGTAGAAGGGCAACTAAACTGATACCTGGTATGAAAGGTAAAAGTTATGAGGATAGACTTAAGGCACTCAATCTATTTAAGCTTAGCAAACGGAGACTTAGGGGGGATTTGATTGAGGTTTTTACATTCCTAAAAGGGATTAACAAAGTGAACTAACAAAGATTTTTAAAGATACATTCGGGTAGCAGAACAAGGCCACAGGTGGAAATTAGTTAAAGGCAAATTCTGCACGGATAATAGGATGCTTTTCTTTGCACAGAGTTGTCAATGCCTGAAACAGCTCACCAGGTCGGGTAGATTGGGCTATTCAAATCCATAATAGATACTCTTTAGATTAGGACATGACGAGTCTAGATGGGCTGAACGGCCCGTTTTCATCATTATGTATTCTTATGTTCTTATATGTACAGGGATTATCCACAGCCCAGTCCACCCCTCACTCTGTCATATGTACAGGGATTATATGTAAACCAGTCCATCACTCACTATGTTATATATACAGTATAGAGATTATCTGTAATCCAGCCTAATACCTCACATTCTTAAATGGCAATTAACTGGCGTTTAGCTCGACTCTCACTTCCCCACTCCGGACTGTTTTCCTCATATTTGCACAAATATATATAAATACACACAAAAACGTGCACAAATGTATAATCCAATAACACCAATACAGAATCTGGGCTGTACAATCAGTGTGAAAGGGTTTTGAGACTGGGCCTGCTGAACCTCTCTCTCTCTCTCTCTCTCTCTCTCTCTCTCTCTCTCTCTCTCTCTCTCTCTCTCTCTCTCTCACTCTCACACTCTCTCTTTCTCTTTCTCTTTCTCTCTCTCTCTCTCTCACTCGGTCACACACTCTCTCTCTCTCTCTCTCTCTTTCTCTCTCACTCGGTCACACTCTCTCTCTTTCTCTTTCTCTTTCTCTTTCTCTCTCTCTCTCTCTCACTCGGTCACACTCTCTCTCTTTCTCTCTCTCTCTCTCTCACTCGGTCACACTCTCTCTCTCTCTCACTGTTTGGCTCTCGATCTCTCACTCACTCTTGTCTCTCTCTCACTCTCTCTCTCTCCCTCTCTCTCTCTCTCTTTTGTCACTCTTTCTCACACTCTCTCTCTCTCTCTCTCTCTCTCTCCCTCTCCTCCCTCTCCCTCTCCCTCTCCCTCCCTCTCTCTCTCCCCCTCCCTCCCCCCAGGTACACCCTCCTACCCACGGGCGTCCTGCAGATCACCGGCCTGCGCTCCGAGGACAGTGGGGTGTTCCACTGCGTGGCGCACAACAGCGCCGGAGTCAAGCGCAGCACCGGGGCCAGCCTCACTATCTCAGGTCTTTACCATAACCGGCACCTGTGGTTACCAGAACCAGACCGGCTCTCCTGTTCGCTTTCTGCTACAGATCATCAGTGTCCAGTGGTGGGACAAGTGGGTAGAACAACAATGAGCTGTCAGTCACCCACTTTTTTTAAACCAATCAAAAGATGTTTCTCTCCATAGCAAAGCACAACGATTGGTTCAAATCATTGAGTCACTGATTGCATGATAGCTCTGTCCGTATTTTGTTTCGTGGAACTCTCCCAGCTCTACACACTGATTATCTGTAACAGAAAGCCTTGTATGTCCAAAAATGTTAATACTCAGCACCACCAAAGAATTCTTATTCTTAACATTTTGGTTTCGTCACATGGGGTTTTGAACCAACCTTATTAGCTGTTGAGTTATGAGACATTTACAGTTTACAGAGCTGTCGATGTGAACAAAAAATGTACATGCAAGGTTTCTATCTGACTGATATACTGTATGATAAATATGTGGTGAAAATCCCTTCAACTCTTGAATACAGTGCAGCATAAATATTTAATAGATAAGTAATAACATTGTTATGAATGATTTTAAAATACACATTTTAACATTGATATATGTTTTAAGTTAAATGTGTTAAGAAGGTGGACTAGGTGGCCAGATGGGGAAAACATAACATGAGGTTTTGATATGTACTCCTATGGGAGCATACGTAACATACAGTAGCAGCAGTACTGATGAAAACCCTGTGTGTATTGCTTTAATATGCCCTGTCATATGTATTCAAATGTATTCACTTTTTAATGCTTATCTCTCTCAGGTAGAACAGCCTCTGAGCATGAGTGTCTGATTCTCTGTCTCTCTCTCTCTCTCTCTCTCTCTCTCTCTCTCTCTCTCTCTCACACTCTCTCTCTGGCTCTCTCACTCTTTGGCTCTCGATCTCTCACTCTCTCACTCACTCTCTCTTGTCTCTCTCTTTGGCTCTCTCTCACTCTCTCTCTCTCTCTTTTGTCACTCTTTCTCACTCTCTTTCTCTCTCACTCCCTCTTTTCTATCTCTCTCTCTCTCTCACTCAGGCTCTCAGTCCTCTGTTTACAAGGAGCCCATGATCCTAGTGGGCCCCGAAAACCTCACTCTCACCGTACATCAGACCGCCATCTTGGAATGCGTAGCCACGGGATACCCCCGCCCAATCGTCTCCTGGAGCCGACTGGGTAAGGCCCCTTTCCTCAGAGCAATATTGCTCGAGTTCAGCGTGTGGAGCAGAAAGCGGTGGGGGCTCTAGGTTTGAACCAATCTCTGGTTTCATCTGCCTCGGAGAAGCCAATCAAATAAGCGTGTCAAGCAAGAGCCTTCATATTCACTCCAGGCGAAGGCATTTTAGAAAGCGCACTCTCGTGGCAGTGCTCACACATGGAAGGCCGCGCCGGCCAGGAGAGCCGAAAGCATGTCATTCCCCATCAGCCGCTGAAAGGGTTCAGCCACTCGACAGCACGACATCAAAGTGGTCTTACAGAATGGTGACAATGATTGGGTCGGAAAACTCTCTCCTCATCTCTGACCCGATCATGCTTTCAGCGAGACGGGAACCTTGACCAACACAATAAAAGAGCGGCCGCAAGAAAAGGTCCACCGTCTTTGAGTTAATATCGATGCGGTTCAGCTCGACATTAGCAACGCTAAGCGCAGAGCGTTTGTTCATCATAAATTGAAAAATCCTTGAAATGGAACGTTCCTATTCTCCTGGAGGTAAAGCGGAGTCTTGTTGTCACACAACAGCAGTTAAATAGCCACATTTTTCATCCGCGAAAATTGAATGTAGGAGCGAGCCTCATTTCCTTTACTGGAGCTCAGAGCTCATGAAACAGACATGATTCATTTGTCAAAGATCAAATATGTATGAAATCATTTCGTAGCTCATTATTGCCAAGTCCATTTGTATGTACGGCGTTGAAATGGAATAAATTGGACTCGGAAAATGTAAACATGTGAAGAGCTCATATGCAAAAACCGCCAATAAACACCATTCCTCCCAAACGAAACCAAACAAGCCGTGATTGAGATCACAGTGCCGTATTTGCGATTTCCCGATCATTTTGTTGCCAAACTCGATACATCTCATGCTTTGTGTACAGTTATCGCAAAGACGGCACTGTGATCTCAATCACGGCTTGTTTGCTTTTGTTTGGGACGAACGGCATTTATCGCTTTTTGCGTATGAGCTCTTCATATTTTCCTGGAAATTAGAACAACTCTTTTTATGTGTAGTGTTGTATTGTGTTGTATATGTATATGTATAGTATTTGAAGATACAGTGCGTTTGTTGGCAACTGTGCGTGAAATGAATGCACTGTAATGACACTGAAGAAGCAGTCTGTACATATGCGGTGTAGCTTGTGCAGCCTCGTCTCAGTAATGTTGTTCTGCTTCATGCACACTGTTTGTGCCTGTCGTTTAATCGCTACATATGAAGGAATGCATCATTTTATGAAATACATGGGGCAGATATGAACTGAGGAGAACTCATAAAAAATGAGAAACCCTATTTTATATAAGATATATACTGTATATATGTACACACGCACCGAAATGTTTTTGAACAGTGATTCTAGTGATTTTATTTTTAGCTCATATTGTAAGTTGTGTCCTCATTTTTTCTGTAAAATGAGAAACAGTCTGATTTCCCACAACAGGGCGGGCGTGTTTTAAAGGAATTCTTCCTTACTGGATGCAGATCCCATAGGTTTGCAGACGGGTACAGATTGCAGGAATTGTTAGCATCATTTTAGCATCATTTTTAGCATCTTTACCAGACATTTATCTTGCTGGCCTTGGAACAAATGAATGGAAGAAAAAGATTGTTGAAAGTGACCTAACTTACAAGCAGGCATGGCAGAAGTGGTGAAGTTTTAGTGTGCAGAGCCTGTATGCTTGTGTCTGCATGTGTACACTGCATGTACAGGTAACTGCCCAAATAAAGGAAACACCCGAGTAAGTTAAGAGTTCTGGTGGCTCTATTATGGTGTTGGAGTGCATTTTTCATGGTTTAGTTCCACTCAGCCCCTTAGAGGGCAAGGTAAACACCAGTAAATACAAAGTGATCACCTTCATCCTATGGTGAGGCATTTCTATCTTGATGGGAGTGGTCTCACCCAGGATGACAATGCCCCATCCACAAGGCACAGAGTCATCACTAAATGGTTTGATGAGCACGAAATCAATTTATACCATATGACACGGCTGTCTCAGTCATCAGATCTTAACCCAGCTGAACACTTATGGGAGATTCTGTAGCGGTGTCTGAGCGTTTTCCACCACCATCAACAAAATACCAAATGGTGGAATTTATCATGGAAGAGTTCCAGACACTTGTAGAATCTATGCCAAGGTGCATTGAAGCTGTTCTGGGGGCTTGTGGTGGCCCAACACCCTATTAAGACACTTTATGTTGGTGTTTCCTTTATTTTGGCAGTTACCTGTATGCATGTATGTGGGTGTGGGTGTGGGGGAAGGGGGTTTGCATTTCTATGTTTGTGCACCTGTCAATCCTTACACGTACAGCTATGTGTTCTGTTTGTGTTCCTCAAATTATTATTATTATTATTATTAACAATTTGTGATGCGCTTTCTTTTTTCGCCGCGTATGAAGATGAACCTGCCGTAAATGAGGCAAAAAAAAACGCATGAGGGTCCAGCTTAATCGCAGGAAGGTGTTCTGGATTCATCCCCGCCGGAGACAATAGCTGCTAGCTGACCTCTGCCCCTCCCAGTTTTCCAATTTAATGTTTTTGAAAGCTGTCATCCAATCCCAACCCCCGCCTCCCCCTGCCTCCAATCAGATCAGCCCCCTTTAATCTGATTCTGGATGCTGCCTTGCACAGTTTTGCTGGAATTAAATGCTAACATGATTGGATCTCATCGCATTAGATTAGAGTGAGTGAGCCGGAGGGGGGGGGGGGGGTGGGGGTGGGGGTGGCGGGTAAGCAGCATAATGAATCGAATTGATTCGCATTAGGCAGTCTTTAATGCCACAGTTTGTTTTGTCCTCTTCTTTTTTTTATTTAGCAGCGCCAACATTCTTCGTCCCTTCTCCCCCCTTCTCTGTCTTTGTCCATAATCCAGTTAGTGTTAGAGTTATGGGGAGCTGTGGGGAGGTCAGGTCTCTGTGTTCAGGGGGGGGGAGTGACCATAAGGACTGTGTGAAACCTCGCTCTTACAGCCAAACGGGCAGCCATTCCGAAAGGGGGGTCATCTCAGGCTCTCCGTCCCTATGCTAATGCAGGCCTTTCATCCAGCTGGTAATCTTAATTGGTTCACAATAGCTTACCCAGTCCTGACGCTTGCTGTTGAAAGTCCCTGGAGCAATGACGGATCGGTGGGAACTCGGCACAAATATTTCACCTCGCTGAACCGAACGGCCACTCGCACATCAGCAATACTAGAGGTGACGTCATATTTGGTCAATCTTAAACCCCCTGCTCTCTGGATGTCGTTGTCCAGGTGTTGCCATCGACGGACCGTGAGCTCTCGGTCCCACTACTCCAGTGCCCTACCACCGCCTTCTTTTCTGTAAGAGGGCCCGCAGAGCCATTGTAAAAACGTGCATTGAAGAGACATAGGGGGGAGAAGGCAACACAACTGCAACAAATCCAGCGGAGTGTCTCGAAGCGGTTGTTAATATGCGAATATCCGCCGCCGTTCACATGGCGACTGGAAACTGCAGCGGCATCACAAATCACCGCAGAGTTTAACAGCCTGCTGTACGGCTTTGAGCCGGCTGCACTTATTGCAAGTTTTTGATTAAAAAGAAAACCACTCGCGTGATAAAAGAAAGAAGCACTCCGCTTTGAGGGATTATAATAACGCAAAGAAATCTTAATATGATCGTTTAAACGAGGGCTGCAGTGGAAGCAGGCACTTAGTTTCTTTCTTTAGCTTTCTGTTTACTGATAAAGCTTTACTGAAGGTTTAGATGCAGTTTGCAAACGTTTTATACATTTAAAATATGAATTCTAACTTTTTTTTCCTAATTCATCATGGCTTTGATGTCGAAATTCCAGGATTTAATATGCAAATGCTATTTATTTAGGAAATTGGAAAACCTGAGCACCGGGGTGCCTATGTTATTTTTGAAATCCGTATCCCGAGACCACACCGTGGATTCGATGCAAACATCTCTATGTGCCGTTCCATATGTGCTCAGGTGCACCATTACTCCATAATTCTGCCTGGACTCAGGTGCACATGGCAGCCCGCCGGAGTGACCAGGGAGCAGATGTCGGATAAATGACGGAACGCCGGGACAGCGAGGGGAGGGTCGACATCCTGTCAGGATCTCTTGAAAATCAAAAGCGGCCGCCCCTGTGATCCTTCACAAGATGGAAAGGGAACACGAATGTATAATCGACTCACGGGGCAGGTGGGGTGGGGGGTTGGGAAATCATAACTGAAGCATGCTTTGGGTTAGGCAGCCCGCCGGTAACCACCGGTTTCACTAACGGGACCAAGGAGGTAGATGTCAGGTGGTAAATGACGGAACGCCGAGGCAGCGAATACCGGGTTAGGGGTCTATGGGCGTCATGCGCCCTGGGTTACCCTCAGATTGAGAGGGGAGGAAGGAGAGGGTAAGTCAGCAGAGACATCTCTCTGGTGCTGACACCGCTGTCAGTGGAGGGGGGAGGGACGGAGGGGCGCGCGCGCTGAAACCATGGCAACGTGACCGTGCCACGCTGTCAGTCACGCGGGCGCGCGCGCTGAAACCATGGCAACGTGCAGAGGTTGGCCTCACGTGGCCCTGTCCTCCCCTCGTACACAGCGACTGCGTGCTCAGCTCATTTGTCACCATTGTTCTCGCTGTCCTTATCCTCCGCAGCACAGCGCTGCAACGAGCACAGCACTACTGTTTCAGAGGACAATATCCCTGTTATATATCATATATGTGATATTACAGGATAATTCATCTGTGTACAGTATATATAAATATGCATATAATGCGTGTGTGTGTGTGTGTGCGCACGCTCACGCATGTGCAGGAAATCTTTATATGTTTATATGTAATAATTGCCTGTTGTTAAAATCGTTACAAATGATGTGTTTCCACTTCATTAACCGGAATCCCCGAATGATCAGTTATCATTACGTAATGCATTATGTGATACAGTTTTGAGATGCGTGCATGTTTGTTCTCCCGCAGGAATGAGTGTGTCTCTGCTGTGCGCGTCTACTCCCGTTGCTGTTGAGCTACACAAGCGCAAAGTACTCTGCTGCTTATTTCACTTTTTTGCGCTATCGTGTGTTCTTTCTCTATCATTGTCCTTTCTTCTGACCTCTTCTTCTCTCTCTCTCTCTCTCTCTCTCTCTCTCTCTCTCTCTCTCTCTCTCTCTCTCTCTCTCTCTTTCTCTCTCTTCTCTCCTGTCAGATGGGCGCCCGATCGGTGTGGAGGGGATCCAGGTGCTGGGCACAGGTAACCTGATGATTTCGGACGTCAGGGTGCAGCACTCGGGGGTCTACGTCTGCGCAGCCAACAAGCCCGGGACCCGCGTGCGCAGGACGGCGCAGGGGCGGCTGGTGGTGCGAGGTGAGGGGGAGAGGGGGTCACGTGTCCACAGGAGAGGAGGAGGAGGAGGAGAGACACTTGCGTACTGTAGAGAAAGGTTTAGCTCGGGTAAGCTAATTGAAAGGGGCACTACGATTGTACGATTGAAGGGTGTACTGGGTTTTGCCCTGCACATTGTTTTTGTGTGGGGAGCCTTTTGAGTGCACCATTACATTCGTGGAAAAGGGAGCATTTAGGGTCGGGCTGCCCGTTACAGTGAGTGAAGGCCTCACATTCCTCGGCCAATACCAAAGCTGTTCAAGGTCTTTATTGACAAAGGCTGAGAGTTGTACGTGTATGCACAGGTGTGTGTGTGTGTGTGTGTGTGTGTGTGTGTGCACGCATGTGTGGACATATGTGTGTAGGTGCAGATGTTCAATGGTGAGCTTGGGGTTTATTTATTAATAATTGTTTCCAATGTTTGATATTTTTGGCCATGCTTGGTGATTGATTTATTACTGCTGTTTTTACACTGTTGATGTGTATGTATATATATATTATTCAGCTTCAGCTCCTATATGTTATTTTTCATTATATTATATATTATACTGAGCCACGATATGAGCTGTCTCCGTGTATAAAATTCACAAAGTGTCTGCTAAATTAGAATTTTAATTTAAAATATGAATTCAGCTTTGCTCCAAGTCAATACAGCATTCAATCTCTATGTCTGTTTGCTGGAAAACATTTACTCAGATTGTCTGGATAAAAATCGTGACAATTCTGTGTAAATTAATTTGGTTTGATTATTTATCAGTGGAAAATATCAGAAAGAGTTGATTGGATATAACATCTCCACCTGAACATGTTCCTTTATAGACAAGAATGAAGCAATACATTCCATTCAGACGTCCCAAAAGCGTATTATTGCTAACAAGAACCCCAAAAATCTGCAAATCTATAACAAGACTATAGCTATCCAATAGTACCCAGCGGTTCCAGTGTAGTCATGTTGCCTGCTGTTGATTGGCCACGCGCTCTGACACGGGACGAGAATTGATGCTACCCGGCCAGCTACAGGAAGCTGCGGCCCCTGTGATCACTGCAGCATGTTTCATTTACGTCAGATAGAGAGAGAGAGGAGAGAGAGAAATAGGAAGGAAGATGGAATGGGAGCAATAGATGGACATGGAGTGGGAGGAAGGGAGATGGAGAGGGAGAGAGGGGGCTGATTCGGCCAGCAGTCTCATCAATACTCTCTTGATGTGACCCCACCCTCCTACACACATCATGTGCAATGGAGGGGAGGAGAGAGGCAGGGAGAGCCAGAGAGTGTGGCCGATGCTATCTCCGGTGTTAGTTGTGTCATTGTCACTGGGGGCATTCTTACCTGTTCTCTGTAAATATTTCATCATGTATATGAGTGACTGAAGGTGAGTCAGAGGACTCGCACAGAAAGCAATAAAGATACAGAGCAATAAATATGGGAGTGGAGATACGAGGCTGGGCAGAGATTAATTAGCGCTGGAGAGAAGGGGGAAAAAAGAGGAGATGGAGAACGACGTTTGTCAAGCAAACAAGCAGGCGATATAAGAGCCCTGTCGTAAAACCGGAGGGGTGAACGAACGGGAGAGCGACTTCACGGCAACTTAATGAAACATCCGCTTAAGCGC